>CM053027.1:411326056-412526056 GCA_028564925.1 Lithobates sylvaticus
GCTTAAATACCTGCCAGACAGGATAGACACCAGAAATAAACAATTAGCTACTTACGATCGGTGTCACCTATTTCATCACATTCAAAATAATTTGGAACAATATAAAAACAAATAGTTTAATTCATACAACATTCATTATTATATTAAAACATATTAGAAAGTCCCAAAAAGGTATATAACAAAATAAAAAAAAAAAAAATAATACACATATATATATATATATATATATATATATATATATATATATATATATATATATATGATATATAGATATATATTGGTGTGAAAAAGTGTTTGCCCCCTTCCTCATTTCCTGTCCTTTGCATGTTTGTCACACTTAAGAGTTTCGGAACATCAAACCAATTTTAACAATAGTCAAGGACAACACAAGTAAACACAAAATGCAATTTGTAAAAGGTGTTTATTATTAAAGGTGAAAAAAAATCCAAACCATCATGGCCCTGTGTGAAAAAGTGATTGCCCCCTAAACCTAATAACTTGTTGGGCCACCCTTAGCAGCAACAACTGCAACCAAGACTTTTTTACAGCGTCCTGGAGGAATTTTGGCCCACTCACTTTGCAGAATTGTCCTAATTCAGTTCATTAGAGGGTTTTCGAGCATGACGGCCTTTTTAAGGTCATCACAACATCTCAATAGGATCAGGTCAGGACTTTGGCTAGGCCATCCAAAGTCTTCATTTTGTTTTTCTTCAGCCATTCGGTGGTGGATTGCTGGTGTGTTTAGGATCATTGTCCTGCTGCAGAACCCAGTTCGTTTCAGCTTGAGTACACGAACAGATGGTCAGACATTCTCCTTCAGGATCTCTTGGTAGACAGAATTCATAGTTCCTTTTATCACGGCAAGTCTTCCAGTCCTGAAGCAGCAAAACAGCCCCAGACCATCACACTACCACCACCATATTTTACTGTTGGTATAATGCTTTTTCTGAAATGCAGTGTTCCTTCTACGCCAGATATACTTGGACACACACCTTCCAAAGAGTTCCACTTTTGTCTCATCGGTCCACAGAATGTCCCAAAAGTCTTGGGGATCATCAAGATGTGTTGTGGAGAAATTGAGACGAGCTTTGAGTTCTTTTTGCTCAGCAGTGGTTTTCTCCTTGGAACTCTGCCATGCAGGCCATTTTTGCCCAGTCTTTTCCTGATGGTGGAGGCATGAACGCTGACCTTAACTGAGGCAAGTGAGGCCTGCAGTTCCTTGGACGTTGTTGTGGGGTCTTTTGTGACCTCTTGGATGAGTCGCTGCGCTCTTGGGGTAATTTTGGGCGGCCGGCCACTCCTGGGAAGGTTCACCACTGTTCCATGTCTTCGCCATTTGTGGATAATGGCTCTCACTGTGGTTCGCTGGATTCCCAAAGCTTTGGAAATGGCTTTATAACCCTTTCCAGACTGATAGATCTCAATTACTTTCTTTGGGTCTCGGCATGATGTGTAGCTTTTAAGGATCTTCTGATGGACCTTACTGTGTCAAGAAACTCCTATTTTAGTGATGCCTTGATTGTGAACAGGTGGGCAATAATCAGGCCTGGGTGTGGCTAGAGAAATGAACTCAGGTGTGGACAACCACAGATATAGTATGTTTTCACCTTTAATAATAAACACCTTCATTTACAAATTGCATTTTGTGTTTACTTGTCCTTGACTATTGTTTAAATTGGTTTGATGTTCCGAAACACTTAAGTGTGACGAACATGCAAAGGAACAGGAAATGAGGAAGGGGGCAAACACTTTTTCACACCACTGTATATATATATATATAATATAATAATAAATATTTAAAATAATATATATATATATATATATATATATATATATATATAAATCAGAATCAAATTAATCCAAATACATGGCATTAGACACTATTTGGACACTATGGACTATTTCATCCTCGGCCCACCCTTTTTCTGAAAAATGGTTATAAAAAATTCTTTGTAAAAAAATCTATATATATATATATATAGATAATAGGGATAACCAGTGCGCTCAACCAAAAACTATTAAACCAAATAAGGAGAAAAATGGAAAAGGAAAGCAGCCAACATATAAGTGATCTCACACTTGTAAAGGTAAAATTGAATGAAGAGGGTATGTGGCGCTAACCCTTAAGTAAATCAATAAATAATATAAAATTACCAGTTTGCAAAGCTCAGAGTATCCGAAAGATGAGTGACCTTTCACACAAATAGATATACAAAAACATAAAATAATGAACTAAATAGATAAAATTCCTTAATAGCAATACACATAAAATATTGAATAAATGTAAGACGTGTGTAAAAAATGAAAAAAATATTCAATAAAAGTGATGGTGCTAAAATAACCGTGCTGAAATAAATATATGTGCTGGGGTAAAAATGATGATGGAGTTGGGTTAAAAATAGTGAACACAAAATCTTCTAGCAATAAAAGGTGCACAGTGCAACGTGAAAAATATGTGAATAGAGAACCAATAAAGAACCGATAAATTGGTTCTAAAAGTGCAAGGGAATTGGAAGGAAATTGCAAGGGGAATAAATGATTGAATGTGCAGAAATATCCAAAATAATGACAAAGTGACCATACAGATGAAAAGAGTGTGTCACTGTAGGTATGGTATAATCAGATGATACCAAAACAATAATATCGCTGAAAAAAAATATATAAAAAATAAAAGTAAAATTTGGTGCACTACAAGTCACAGCTTGTAAAGAAAAAATGGCGGAAAATAAACGATAAAGTCCACAATCTGGAACAATGAAGAGCATAAGGCTCTGGAATAAGTGAAGGTGAGTAGAAATATTCAGGAATCTTTGTGTTGATCACAGTGATGATCCGTGCAGGCAGTGCTCCGTGCTGACTTCAGGGGTGCACCCTACTAGTTCCCCCAGCCTCTCATTTATGGCCCCTACAGGCCTAGTGGAGCAGATAGCCTCTAAGGTGGCAAGCCTGGTTACTTTCCGGGTCCTCTTTCTTATGGGCTCCTATGGGCTCCTATAGGCTTCTATGGGCTCCTATGGACTCCTACTCCGATCCAAAAAGGCACTCCAGGGGTAAGGGGTCACTCACGGATTAGATCAGCATGTAGGGGTTAAAGGTACAAAGAAGCGCTCCAATGTGTAGTAAAAAACAGGTTTATTGAAACAAAAATAATATCCACTCACATTTAAAGTTTTCTTGCATCAGCATGGATGAACTTCCGGTCGCGGCCGCAAACCCGAAGTAGAGCGATAGGCACCTGACTTCCTTCCTCCCTCACTAGTATCGTCACTAGCACACGTGACTTTGACAAAGTCACGTGTGCTAGTGACGATACTAGTGAGGGAGGAAGGAAGTCAGGCTTGTTGCTATGCTAGAATAACATCCAAAAAGCACATGTAGGCTCCCAAGTCAATGATGTAATTAAAATGAAACCCAAAGCTAAGAATCCTCGAGACCCTATATGTCAACTCTTCTTGATTCAATCTTATTTTGTTGGAAAAGTGGACAAAACAATCTTTTGCACAGGTATCACCAACAATAGGTATCAAATGCATAAGAACATAAGGAAAGTTTGATCATAGTTACATAGAAGGTGAGGTTGAAAAAAGACACAAGTCCATCGAGTTCAAACTGTGTGTGTGTTTTTATGTCAGTATTACATTGTATTTACCTGTATGTTGTGTTTTTTCAGGTGCTTATCTAATAGTTTTTTCAAATATCAATGCTTCCTGCTGAAACCACTGCCTGTGGAAGAGAATTCCACATCCTTACCGCTCTGGCAGTAAAGCACCGTCTATGCAGTTTAAAGTTAAACCGCTTCTCTCCTAACTTTAGTGAATGGCCGAGTGTCTTTTTAAATTCCTTTTCACAGAAAAGTTTTATCCCTATTGTGTGGTCACCAGTATGGTATTTGTACATTGAAATCATATCCCCTCTCAAGCGTCTCTTCTCCAGAGAGAATAAGTTCAGTGCTCGTAACCTTTCCTCACAACTAAGGTCATCCAGTCCCTTTATTAGCTTTGTTGCACTTCTCTGGACTCTTGTAGAGTGGGAGAATTATCATTTTATCTCTGGAGTTAATCCCCTTTTTTTAATACATGCCAATATTCTTAAAATTTAAGAAATTTCTTTCTTAAATTAATATTCTTAAAATATTATTAAAAGTACTTGCGGCTATAATGAATTGTCGGTCCTGGCAATACACATAAAAGTAATTGAAAAAAACAGCATGGGATTCCCCCACAGTCCATTACCAGGCCCTTTGGGTTTGGTATGAATATTAAGGGGAACCCCAAACCAAAATTAAAAAAAAAATTGCATGGGGGTCCCCCCAAATTCCATACCGGGCCCTTCAGGTGTGGTATGGATATTAAGGGGAACCCCGCACCTAAATGGAAAAAAAATTACATGGGGTCCCCCTCAAAATCCATACCAGAGCCTTATCCGAGCACACAACCTGGCAGGCCGCAGGAAAAGAGGGGGGAACGAGAGAGCGCCCACCATCCTGAACCATACCAGGCCACATGCCCTCAATATGGGGAGGGGTAGCCATGTTAATGGGGACAAGGGCCTCATCCCCACAACCCTTGCCATTTCACAAAAAAATGTCAAAATGGTAAAAATTACAAGACACGGCTTGGGACAAGTCCTTAATTAAAAAAAAAAAACGCGACCGACCCACCTTCATGGGTGACAGTTCTTTTATAACTGAGGGGGCAGGGTCACCCTGGGACATCACTATGTGGCCCTGCCCCCCTCTGATGCACTGGGACATCCATATGGCTTCCCCGTAGCATCAGAGATGGCGGGGTCACCCGGTTACATAACCGGGTGGCCTCGCCCCATTCTGACGCTACGAGGAAGCCATAGGGATGTCCCAGTGCATCAGAGGGGGGCGGGGTCACCCAGGGAAGTCACCATGTGGCCCCGCCCTCAGTTATAAAAGAACTGTTGCTCCCTTGAGTCGGTCAAATAACTCTGTAATCAACAGAATCGGATAGGCATTCTTAATTGTGCGGTCATTACTGGGAGGCACCCTCTCATGGTGGTGGCGTGCAGGTTTTTTTTTTTTTGGTCAGTCGGCAGAGCGAGAGAAGAAGATGAATGGACTTTGTGGGACATTTTTAATTTTTAAATTTTTTAATAAAGGACTTGTCCCAAGCAGTGTCTTGTCATGTTTACCATTTTGACACTTTTTTTGTGAAAAGGTAGGAGTACATTTGTACCCCGTTACCATTCCACACAGGGGGGGAGGCTGGGATCTGGAGGTCCCCTTGTTAAAGGAGGCTTCCAGATTCTTATAACCACCAAACCGCCCGCAGACCCCCACAACCACCGGGCAAGGGTTGTGGGGATGAGGCCCTTGTCCCCATCAACATTGGGGCAAGTTGCTTTGGGGGCTACCCCAATTCACCCTCCCATGTTGAGGGAATGTGGCCTGGTACGGTTCAGGAGGGGGGTGCTCTCTCGTTCCCCCCTCGTTCCCCCCTCTTTTCCTGCAGCATGCCAGGATGCGTGCTTGGATAAGGGTCTGGTATGGATTTTTGGGGGGACCCCCACGACATTTTGTTTATTTTGGCACGGGGTTCCCCTTAAAATCCATACCGGACCTGAAGGGTCAAAAACAACCGTTTTTAAAACTTTTTTGCATTGATGCATGTCCCCTGGGGCAGGACCCAGGTCCCCAAACACTTTTTATGACAATACCATGCCTATAAGCTTTTAAAATGATCACTTTAGATTTCTGCCATAGACTTTTAAAGGGTGTTCCGCGGCTTTCGAATTTGCTGCGAACACTCCAAACTGTTCGCTATTTGGCGAACAGGCAAACGCTCGATGTTAGAGTCAAACTTACGTTTGACTCGAACATCGGGCTCATCCCTACTCTTCAACGTGAGATAATCCAATTCCAAGTTATTTCCTCACCTAATTTTCCACTGGTTATTGGTTATCTTTGGTTACAGAGGCACAACAACCCCTCTTTTGATTGGCTCCATGCTGAGGTTCTCTCCAGGTCACCACAATGCAGTGAGACATGCAGAAGGTAGCCAAGGTTCTGTGCACCTCTTCACTCTCCTCCCTGCCGGAGGAGTACTGCAATTTTAGCGATGTCTTTGACAAAGCTCAAGCCAGTAGTTTGCCTCCACACCGGGCGTATGATTGCGCAATTGACCTTCAACCTGGTGCCATACCCCCTCGTCGCCGGGTTTACCCTTTGTCGGTCTTGGAGGATAAGGCCATGGAGGAGTATGTTGCAGACGCACTTTCTCAAGGTTTCATCCGCAAATCCTCGTCTCCTGCTGGTGCTGGTTTCTTCTTTGTGAAGAAGAGAAGTGGTGAACTGAGACCTTGTATTGATTATAGGGGTCTCAATCATTTCACAATTAAGAATGCCTATCCGATTCCGTTGATTACAGAGTTATTTGACCGACTCAAGGGAGCAATGCTTTTTTATGAAGCTTTATTTGAGAGGGGTATACAATCTTGTGAGGATTAATGAGGGCAACGAGTGGAAAACTGCGTTTAATACCAGAACAAGCCATTATGAGTATCTCGTAATGCCTTTTGGCCTTTGTAACGCCCAGGCAGTTTTCCAGGAATTTATTAACGATGTTCTCCAAGATTTGTTGCAGTTATGTGTAGTGATTTATTTTGATGATATCCTCATATTTTCCAAGTCCCTGGAGAGCCACCACACAGATGTCTGTCGTGTGCTTCAGAAACTAAGAGAGAACAATCTCTATTGTAAACTGGAGAAGTGCGAGTTCCATCGTGAACGGGTTTAATTCCTGGGTTATGTCATTTCCATTGCTGGTTTTTCAATGGACCCAGAGAAACTTTCGGCAGTCCTACAGTGGCCCCGACCCATGGGTTTACATCCTTTGCAGCGTTTCCTGGGCTTTGTCAACTATTATCGAAAGTTTATTCGTAACTTCTGTCTCTGGTCAAGCCCCTGACTGATATGACAGAAAGGACGGTAACCCACAGAGTTGGTCTCCAGAGTCCATTAAGTCCTTTGAGAGTCTAAAGGCTGCCTTTGTTTCTGCTCCTGTGTTGCCACATCCTGATCCTACGTTAACTTTTATCCTTGAGGTTGATGCTTCTGAGACTGGTGTTGGCGCCCTTCTGTTTCAAACATCTTACCTCTGAGAGCGCTATGCATCCTTGTGGTTACTTTTCCAAGAAATTGTCACCTGCGGAGTGCAATTACGAGATTGGTGACAGAGAGCTGTTGGCGATAATTTTAGCCCTGAAAGAATGGAGACATCTCCTTGAAGGTACCACTGTGCCGGTTCTCATTCTTACTGACCATAAGAATCTCATATTCTTGTCTGAGGCTAGACACCTCTCTCCCAGAGGGGCGCCATGGGCTCTTTTCTTGTCAAGTTTCAATTACATTGTCTCATTCTTACCTGGTACTAAGAATGTAAGGGCTGACGCCTTGTTACCACAATTTTCCTCCACTTCCAAGTTGGAGTCGGTTTTGGTTCCTGTGATTTCTCCTGATCGTATTATGGCTATGGTTCGCACCAAATAACAAACAAGATATATAACCTAATATTCTGATTAATATACAATTGTCATACAAAAGAAGGGGGGAAAAGGGGAAGAAAGGAAAAAGAGGGGTAAGGGGTAAGGGTAGGTGAGAAGAGGAGAATTGGGAGGTAAAGCGGTACATTTATTGAAAGATTACCCAATAGAGGCAACATTGGCTCATATTGCTAGGGCCAATCTTATTAAATGACGGCATAGTTAAATGTTCAAAGGGAAGGTTTGTAAGTCAATGCCTCATTAAGGGCTGGGGGGATGTTGAGGTTGAGAAGCTCGATCCACAGGGTCTCTTTCTGTAGGATCATGCAGTCCCAATTGCCCCCCTGGGGGTCCTCAGGGACCGCCTTGAGTACCATGAATTTAACAATCCCAGGTTGAAACCTATGGTGTATTCCAAAATGGTGTCCCACAGTGGTAAGTTTGGCATTAGTGGAATGGTAAAGGTGATCCCTAATGTGTTGGTGCAATTCCCTAATAGTTTTACTGACATAGAATGCATTGCAAATGCAGGACATCAAATAAATAACCTCCCTTGTGCTGCAGTCAGAAAATGTGCTGGGAAAAAAACTCTCACCATTTGGAAAGATGAACATGGTGCTCTCCTTGAAGGGCAACGGTGACAGTGTCCACATCGAAAGGGGCAACGGGGTCCAGCCGGTCTACGTGGCTCTGATCAATAATGGCTGCAGGTCAATCTATCTCTGAGTGATGTAGCTCTGCAAAAGACAAATTCTTGGGTATTCTTAACATGTTTTTTAAGGATTTGATGGTCAGTCAGTAAGTGCCAATGATCAATAAGAATTGACCGTAATTGACGGTGATGGGAAGAAAGTTTTGTAACTACTTTAACAGTATTTAGTTGTTTAGATTTGGGAGGGTTGTATCGTAGTGAGGTTCTTGTGCACCCTAAAGCCTTATTGAAGGCTTTTCTCAAGTTCATCCGTGAAAATAGCCTCTAGCAAGGAGGTGTTCACGCAACATATTTACTTGTAGGTGGAAGTCACTGTCTGCTGTACAGTTATGATTTAAGCGCAAATATTGTGAGTATGGAATACTGTTAACAAGAGATTGAGGGTGTGCGCTAGAGGCCTGCAGTAGTGTGTTATAAACCCCTGCTGTGGATTTACGGTAAAGATCTGTCCTGATCTGGTTGTCTGGGCAAATAATGATTTGTCTAGGTCTAGAAAAGGAATACTCCTATAGTCAAAAATGTAAATTGAAATGGTTGATATTAAGTAAGTCAATGAAGTTGATCAATAGATCTACTGGGCCTGTCCAGATGATAAATAGGTCATCAATGAACCTATGCCAACAAAAGGACATGGCTCACAAAGATTTTAAATCTCTCTTGAGCAAATACAATCCTCTCAGACCCACCTAAATATATGTTTATGTAGGAGGGAGCACTTGAAGGTAGATCTGGTCCATGAAAATAAAGTATTTTCTTGTCAAAATAAAACATAATAGTTTTTGGATAAACTATTATAAATGATGCGCCACCCAGACACATCCAGAGAGACCTGAATCCCCTCAGTGTGCTTCAAAAGGTCTGTTGTGTCACGGATATATGATGGCAAACTCAGGCCATGGGGCATTAAACTTGTTTCCATAAATTTGCTTGCATTTTTCAGCCAGAGAACCTATGCCTGAAACAACTGGTCTTCCTAAAGGTTACTTGATGTCTTTATGTGTCTTATGAAAGGTGTAAAAAGTGGACATTCTTGGAAATTAAACATTGATGTAATCTAGAGTGTCCTTGTCAATCAACCCTTCCCAATACACACCCGCACAAAGGCCACGGAATTCTGCAATGAATCCATCTACCAGTGTAGGTGCTATTGGTTTGTACCACACGATTTTAAGCACATTTAAGCACATGGTCTGATATTGTAAATGTGATACAAGAACAATGTTCCCATCCTTGTCGGACACTTTGATAACTATGTCCGTGTGTTTCTGTAGTCTAGCTAAAGCTCGCATTTGTCCCGGTGTCAGGTTAGAGGGCAATTCCTGCCACTGCTGTTGTTTTAATGCCTTGGATTGATGTAAAAAAGCCCAGATAGCTGAGAAAGTCATAAGATCTTGGAAATTACGAGATTTTACTTTGAAAGTTTTTTTTACTTTCCCTGGAAATCTGTACCGAGGGAGGGAGAGGAGGGGACAGGGAACTATCTGGGTCGGTGTCCTAAATCGAGGACTCCTCTTCAGAAGCACCTTCCTCATACAATAAGAAGTGTGCGAGCAATTAATTTGCCTCACACACCAATGGGAGCGTGACAGTTAAAAAATATATTTTAAAGCCCATAGCAACAAGCAGTTTTTAAATTGTTGCAAAATAATTGGTTCATGAGGTCACATGGATACAACTGCCAGGGCACGAGCTAATAGTAGTCATTTAAATTTAAAATAATCTGTGCAACAGTTTCAGTCGGCGTTAAGCAGGAGAAGATGAAGATTCCCACCCTCCCTTCCTTGTCGCGGTCCTTGTTATGTGGCATCCGTCCCTTTCTGCTATATGAGAGGGGACAGTTTTTTTTGGTTAAAATGGTTATAACTCGAGCTGTAATGGCTGAGTTATCATATATGGTTTTTAAGATGTGTGTACATTATATAATACATTTTGGTTTGGTGTGAAAATATTTGGTGAGGTGATAAAGACATGAATGTAATGTGTGTTATGATGTTGGTTTAAAGATCAAATAATTTATTGCCAATAATAAAGGGCTGCAGCCAATTTCAATCCATTAAGTATATTATTAAAGGGTATTATATGGATTATTTAAATACTGTCTACGATCCCATAACATAAGGTCCCGGAGGGCTCTGAATTCTTGCATGGTAAAGTGTTTCGTACGTTCCGTCAATTCTTTCCCAAAGTTGGCCTGTTGTCTTTCTTGGCCATAAATAAATTTGAATGTTAAATTCCAAAAAAAAAAAATACATTTTTAATGATCTCAAAGACCTTTAGGGACTCCGATTGGCAGAATCCCAAACAAAGATGGAGGATGGTTTCCTCTTCGGGGATAGGGGAAGTGAGGTGAGGTTAATGATGTTTAATTGTGTGGGTTTGTGGGAGTTGTGGGGGGAGGGATTTCACAACAAATGTGTTGAGATTCCCTTGTTTTTTGGGGTCAGGTGTGGTTGGTATCAAGATGTCCTTTGATGATTGGTATAGTGGAACACAAAATTCTGGGAATAACACTGTGTAATGTGTGCGTAGTGGTACCCCCACTGTGGGCCTGAACCCCCTGCGGGGTAACTCCACCCTGTGTTTTGTGTGATTTCTGTGCTTTGGTTTGTTTTTTACCCTTCTTATTGTCTGCTGACGGGTTCCCATCACCAGTTAATGACCTCTTACATGAGAAACAGTAGATGGACTAGTGTTTTTTTTCAACCTGACTAACTCTGTAACTATGTACCATTTCATAGTAAGTCAGCTTCAAAATAAAAAAATGAACAAATGAAAGAAGAATGTACAGTATATAGATAGACTATAGGAAAAAAACATACATTTCCATACCAAAAGTATTAACTCTCCCATTAGGAAAGGGTTTTCCTCAGCATGGATGTTTTTAAAGCTTTAGTTCATGTGTGAAACACCTTACAGATCTATAATGCCCAATACAATCCTATTTCAGAAATGTATATGAACATCAAGTACACCTAAAACAGAAAAGGGATAATATGTCTCTAGTCAACTAGCTGAAAAGTGTAAACTTGCTGTACCCTGCATCATAAAATGTGTGCTGCTCATGCAGTAATGTCATATTCTAATAATGTTTGTTTTTTCTTTTATAGCTGTCCCCATAACATGTTTAAAGATTTACTTGTTTAACAGCTGCTGATTTTTTTTTTCTAATCCTAACCTTTCTATGTGGTTATCTCACAGGCCATATCTCTGAATCTTTTGCAGGCTTTGAAATTCCTAGCATAGAGTGAACTTGTGATATAATAGAAGTGCAAGATAATTGAGGCATGTAGGTGTAATTCAATGAAGTCAAAATAGCCAGACAACACAGTGTTCAGGGCACATTTAATAATACAAGTTTTCACCTCTAACAAACACTTCTAAAAAGCATAACAAATGCTTTTATAAATGCTGCAACAAACCATTACTTTTGTTTGAAAGACAGAATGCAATGAACTCTTTCAGTACCTAACATGTTCATAATATGCCAGCTTCATGACATTTAAAAATAAACAAGTATTATTCCAAAGTTTCACATTCTACAATAAGATTTGGAGACACTATTGAAATTCTGCAGTAGTATATGTTATAAGAAAGAACAACCTTTCATTTTATATAGTGGTGAATGATAACCTTATCATTCATTTCTATTAGAAATTAAAATTGTAATAGCTCCGGTCATTTCATTCCCACGTTAATGGTGAATCACAGTTTTATTGGGCAGTTTAATTACCCCTTTACAGCAGTGTAACACATATGTTGTACATGCAGCATACAGGAAGTGTGCTTTAATCCTGGGAGCTGCATATACAGTATGTGTTTACCTGTTTGAACCGGAAGTGCACTCGATTGCACGTTCCCAGTACTCAGCCCGGGCTGTTGGTGACCGCCCGGGTCTCCTACTAATAGTCGGGACCCAGGGGAGACAGATTCTGATCACTTGGTCACTGACTGTGATAGCCTCTGATTGTCTATCACAGTGATCATTTATCCTGTAGACCCTCCCTGTGTTGTTTCTCCTGTGTAAAGAAGAAAATAACAGATTTTTGCTCTAGCAAAGAGGAATCTTTGCCTCCTCGCTAGAGCAAAAATCTGTACAAAAAAAAGTCTGTTGAAAAAATAAATAAATATTAACTAATTCAGTGCTTGTTCTAGTTTAATAGGTGTTACTGTCTGTAAGTGTAAATAACTGCAGGTCCCCTGAGGCCAGGTGACAGATGCTCACCGCTGGGGTTAGGAACACACTGCTAAGGTTGTGGACTCTTCGGCTGACTGCTGCGGATCGAACTCTGGGTGGTTCAGGAAAGCAGCTCCACCTGCACACCAACACAGGCCAAACAGGAAGCTAGAGCGTAAGATTAACCAGGGCACAGAATCTAAGTGCCAGAAGGTTTTCATTAGAGCCTCTGGTGGTGGGGATGGATTTGGCTGCAGCTGACTGCAGGTCACGGCCCCCGGGGTCTCTTAGCTCCGACTCATGGACTGGCTCTGGTGGACAGAGCGGAAGCAGCAGTACAGAGTTAAACACAGGATAATCAGAACAAGCCAAGGTCGGGGCAACTAGCAGACAGGGATGGTCAGGAAGGCACGCCAAGTTCGGGGTCACTAGCATACAGGAATGGTCAGGACATGCCAAGGTCAGTACACAGAAGTCAGAGATAGACATGCAGCAGGACGCCACACCAGAAGCCTAAATACAAACTTTGCTCGGCAAGACTGGCTTGCAGTGCGCAGGTTTAAATAGTGTTTCCTGTTGAGAGGCTGGGGTGGAGCCATGCTGAGAGCTCATACTTAAAAGCTCATGTGTGGGGGCACACTCTCTAGAGCTGAGACACAGGGCTGAGAGTTAAACAGACAGTCAGAGCATAAAACATTACTGCAGATTCATGACAGTGTAGGTGGCAGTGTTTGTGGCAGTGTGTCAGTGTCCATGTTGGTGTGTCAGTTACTGTTAGTGCCAGTGTCAGTTAGAGGCAGTGTAAGTGTCAGTTTTTGTTTTGGTTATATACTTTTCATTAGAGTAATGCCTTGTACACATGAATGAATGAATGAATGAATGAGTAACTTGTATAGCGCTACAATGCGAACTGAATCGCCTCAAGGCGCTGTATTGGCGATTGGTTATCAAGCTTCTAGAAGAGGTAGGTCTTGAGTTTCTTCCTGAAGGCCAGATGGTTTTCTTCCATGCGGATGTCGGTTGGTAGAGCGTTCCATAGCCGTGGTCCCTGGACAGCGAATCTCCGTTCCCCCTTTGATTTGTAGCGGGATTTAGGAATGAGGAGCAGATTTTGATTAGCCGATCGAAGACTGCGATTCGGTGTGTAGTGTTTTATTTTCTCGCAAAGGTATTGCGGAGCGTTTCCATGTGTGCATTTGTGGGTGAGGCAGAGGGTCTTGAATGCGACCCGATTCTTTACGGTTAGCCAATGTAGGTTCCTCAGGGATGGGGAGATGGATTCCCAGGGTTTTTTCCCTGTTATCAGTCTTGCCGCCGTGTTTTGGATAAGTTGTAAGCGCGCAAGTTGATATTGGGGTAATCCTATGTAAAGGGAGTTAGCGTAATCCAGTCGAGAATTGATGACTGTTCCAACTACCACTGCTTTGTCCTCCTTTGGAATGAAGGGGATGAGTCTGCGTAGCAGGCGGAGCAGATAGTGTGATCCACTGACTACTGCTCCTATTTGGGCATCCATTGACATTTCTGAGTCAAAAATTACTCCGAGACTCTTGGCCTTGGTCCTAGTGGTGATGGTCCGTCCAAAGATGGTAGGAGGTGTCCAAGGGATCTTGGTTCGGGGGTTATGATTTGCATGTAGAATAAGAAGTTCTGTTTTTGATTCATTTAGTTTGAGGGAGCTAGTAGTCATCCAGTCGTCTATCATCGTGAGGCATTTTCCTAATTGCTGATGATGGTCTTTTTGTCCGGTGATACGAAAATATAATTGAGTGTCGTCGGCGTACGAGTGGAAGCACAGGTCTGATCTTCTGATGATGTTGAGGAGTGGGCGAATGTAGATGTTGAAGAGCACCGGCGACAGGGGTGATCCTTGAGGGACTCCACAGGAGATTGCCCGGGTTTCAGATGTGAAGGGTCCTAGTTTCACCGTCTGAGAGCGATTTCCTAAGAAGGATCCGAACCATTGTAGATCTGAGCCGGTGACTCCTGCTACTTCTGTAAGGCGGATGAGTAGCGTATTGTGGTCCACAGTATCAAAGGCTGCACTGAGGTCCAACAGTATCAGGAGACACGATTCTCCGTCATCCGCTGCTTCGAGGGCATCATCCCAAATTTTCAGGAGTGCGGTTTCTGTCCCATGGCCTGGGCGGAATCCTGATTGTAACGGATCCAGGAGTGTGTGTGTGTCCAGGTGGCGTTGTATCTGTTGTACTACCGCTTTCTCCAAAATCTTGGAAATGTTGTTCAAGCTTGTTATCGGTCTGCGATGGTTGGGGTCCCGGGGGTCGAGGTTGGGTTTTTTTAGCAGGGGTTTGATAATGCCTTGTTTGAGGGCGCCTGGAACAATCCCTTCTTTGAACGATTGATTTATGAGGTGCGTTATGGTGGGAGCCAGGATGTCGGAGCATTCTTTCAGGAGTTTTGTGGGGATGATGTCAATAGACGATGTGCTGTCTCTGAGATTTTTGATGATGTTTTTAGTGGTATCCGTGGTGATTGGGATCAGAGAAAACTTTGGTGGTTGTGAGATGTTTGTGTCGATATCGACTTTTTGCTCTGGTTGCCTGCCGTCCGATGTCTTTTTCTGATCAATTGTTTTCCTAATGTTGACGATTTTATTGATGAAAAAGTCTGATAATTCATTGCAGAAATCTTGGGTTTCATTAGCGGGGGGCTCTAAGCACGCCGGGTTCATCGACTGAGCAACTATTTTAAAAAGTTCCCGGGGCCGATTTAAGGCCGCTGAGATGGTATTTGAGAAATAATCTTTTTTTGCTTTGAAGATTGCCTTCTGATAATTCTGTGTCAGTCCTTTGTATTTAGTGTGATTTCCCTTGGTGGGATTTATTCTCCATGCTCTTTCGGCTCTTCTGCGTTCTTGCTTGAGTAGCGTGAGCGAGCTGTTGAACCATCCTGCGTTTTTCCTCTTGATGAGTGTTCTGCGTTTTGGAGCCACTGAGTCTGCTGATTGTCGTAATACATTGTTTAGGGAGCTGAGAGTTTGCTCCGATGAGAGGGTTAAATTCAGAGTTGCTACTTTGTTTGATAAGGTGGTTTTGAAGGAATCGGAGTGCAGTTTTTTCTGCGATCTGGTCCAATGCGTCGTTGTTGCAGGTTTCTGGTTTTGGTGGGTGATGTTGATGGAGATTTTGAATTTGATGGCGTGGTGATCCGTCCATGGTAGTGGTATGTTGTCTACTGTGTTGATGTCCAGATTTTGTTTGAAGATGAGGTCCAGAGTGTGTCCTGATCCATGTGTGGGGGTCTTTATCAGTTGCTGGAGACCCAGTTCTTCCAGTTGGCTGATGCAGGCGGTCGCGATAGGGTCTTGGGTAGAGTTTGCCCAGAGGTTGAAGTCTCCAAGTACCAGGAGGTTTTTGGATTTCAGTGTGTGTATTGAGATAAACTCCGTGAGGGGTGTAAGCAGATTGGTCTTTGGTCCTGGTGGTCTGTAGCAAAGTAGAATGTGGGTGGTGTCATGGGGTGTTGATTGAAGATATAGGGTCAATGTTTCCATAAAAGGCACTGGGTTCTGTGAGATTGGTTTGGTGAGCGCCAGGTGCGATTTAAAAATCACTGCTAGGCCTCCTCCTTTTTTTCCTATCCGATGTTCGGTTAGGATCCTGTAGTTCTCCGGTACCAATTCGGTGAGGATGGTGTTGCAGTCGGGGGTTAGCCAGCTTTCCGTGATGAAGAGGCAGTCTATATTGTTTTGGGTGATGAAGTCGTGTACTTCTAGTCTGTGTTTGGCTGCAGATCTGGTGTTGATCATGGCGCATGTTAATTGTTGTGGTTGGGTTGGTATCTTCCTGTTTTTGCAGGTTGATTGTAGGTCGGTCTTTAATAGACATTCTTTTCGTAGAATTTTTTGAATGGGAGCTGGCAATGTTGCGGTGGAATTTCTTAGTCTGTGGAGGACTTCTGCTGAATATTTAAGGTAGCACATGGCCAGAGGATGAAGCTGATGGTCTTGGGAAGACTGAGTTGATGATCCGGATCCCGGTCAGTCCTGTTATCAGTCTAGGTATCAGACATTCCGACCACAAAATCTGTCAGATTTTTTCCGACGGATTTTGTCCGAAACTTGTGTTGCATACACATGGTCGGACAAAGTTGTGGGAAAATCCGATTGTTCCGAACGAGGTGACGTACAACACGTACAACGGGACTACCTAGAGGCCAGTAGCCAATAGCTTTGGTCCCCGAATTTATTCTGAGCATGCGTGGCACATTGTGCGTGGCACATTTTGTGTCGGAATTCTCTGATTTTGTTGTCGGAAAATTTAAGGTCCTGCTCTCAATTTTTCCGACGGAACTAGTCCGCTAGAGTCCACAAACGATCGGATTTTCCGACAACATAATCCGATCTGACTTTTCCCGTCAGAATTTCTGACCTTGTGTATGGGGCATAACAGTTTTGCACATGACATTTCAATTTCAGTGTTGAATAAATCTTTTAAATTAAAGAATTAGAAGAGATGAGGTGATTATTACTATCCCCTGATAAAGCAGTCCTTTTAGGCTTGGCTTACACTGGGGTGACCTGTCAGGTGACTTAGTCCTCTGGCAAGTCGCGCCCCATTTAGTGCTATGGAACCGTTCTAAACTGAGCGACTCAGGTCATTCCGACTTAGATAAAGGTTTCTGCACTACTTGGGGGCGACTTCAGAGCGAGTTGCATTGACTTCTGTTAAAGAAGTCGTTTGCAAGCCACAATGAAGTTGGGTTGACTTTAAAGCCACACTAGTGTGAACCGTGACTTAGTAGTTTCAAAATGTTGTTACTTACATGTGATCAATAAATAGCTTTTGATAAGCATTAGGGTGTGCCAGTAACACACCCTTTGACTGGCCTGATATAAGATGGAACACTTCCTCACTGTCACTTCAGCACTCCGTGACAGTTGGTCATGTAGCTGTTTGAATCTCTCTGCCATTGAGAAATTTTGTTTCCCAGAGACAGGAAATTAGAAAAAATACCCCTACACTGAGGGTAACTTCCACCTTTGACCAGCAGAAAAAGTGTCTCTACCTTACTCTGTTCATAGGACTGTTCATAGGACAACCATAATATTTCTTTAGATTTTTTCAACAAAAATCCAAAACCATACAAATTAGACCCAACATGGTTATAACCTACCACTAGAGATGAGCCAATGGCTCAGTCTAAACCTTTGTTGTTTGGGCGTTTGGCCAAATGCCCAAACGTTTGCCCAAATGCCCAAACGTTTGCCCATTCAGCCCCCTGTTTTGTCAGGAGCAAAAAATCCTATATAGAAGCGGTATTTCTACTGCATCTATATATGAATATATATGGGGAATCCCTGGCCATGTAACCAAAAGGGCAGCGATAGAAGTGACATCATTGACTATATTTGGTCAATTATGTCACTACTATCCCCCTCCCCATCCTTTTTATAGCTATTGACAGCTTGGTGAGTCAGTGAGAGTCAGACATTGTGTTTGATGATGCATTTACAATGAGGAACTTTTTTGGGGATTTTTATTTTTTTAATAAAGGTCTTGTTAAACATGTATATATATATATATATATATATATATATATATATATATATATATATATATATACATATATATATATATATAAAACATATATATTAAATATATATATACTATATTACCAAAGGTATTGGGATGCCTGCCGTGGCGCACATGGACTTTAATGGCATCCCACTTTTAGTCCGTAAGGTTCAATATTGCACAAACAAGGTTCATAAAGAAATGGGTGAGCAAGTGTGGGGTGGAGGAACTTGACTCCCCTGCACAGAGTCCTGACCTCAACCTGATAAAACACCTTTGGGATGCATTAGAGCGGAGACTGTGAGCCAGGCCTTCTCGTCCAGCATTAGTGCCTGACCTCACAAATGCGCTTTTGGAAGAATAGTCAAACATTACCATAGACACACTCCTAAACCTTGTGGATAGCCTTCCCAGAAGAGTTGACGCTGGTAAAGCTGCAAAAGGTGGGCCAACTCAATATTGAACCCTAAAAAATTAGACTGGGATGCCCAATACTTTTGGTAATATACGTAATGTTTATTTCTAGGTAACATTTTTTTTGTGAATGAGCAAGGTGCCCCCTTAAAATCCATACCAGGGTATTAAGGGTTTTAATTTACTACAACTGGAAAGTGCAACATCTGGTGCAGCTCTGCACAGACACGAATCAGCTTCCATGTTTTTTTGCCAAAGCTTACTTAAACAAGCTGAAGTTAGAAGCTGATTAGCAACCATGCACAGCTTCACCAGATTTTGAAAAAGGAAGAGAGACACCTCTAAATGTAGGAGTTAAAAGCACTTTAATGGAAACATACAAATGGCAACTCACATGTGTGAAGAATAAAAAGTTACATCTGTAGGTATAAGCATCCAAGGGGCAAATGTAGGTGAGCGAGTCAAAATTCCTCCAGTCCTCCTAGTCTCTGCAAGCACTGCAATCCCCTCTGGTCACTGTAGATTAGGAAAAGATGGACGTGCAGTGAGTAGAAGTCAAACGAGGCTTTGTGCGCAGGTTGCTGGGCGACGAGGAGGGATGACGTCACCAGAGTGCGACGGGTTTCTGAGCATGTGCGCTGCATGTGTTACTGCAGCTGCGCTCCTTTGTCAAGCATAGTAACTGAACTAGACGGCCAACCTTATGGAGCACAACAGGAGGAGGGGCCAAAACTCATATGCTTAAAGCAATTATGTTAAGAAGATACTGGGTAATGGGACATTTCATATTGAAACTAAAAATATACTTACAATAGAATATATATAAAATATACACATTACATTAAATCTTTTCAGAGAAGAAATAAAAATAAAAATAAAAAGCAGCAAACAAGCAGAAATTAAAAATTCTTATGTATGATATTAAAATAGGTCTGTATATATAAATCTCTGATGTTATATCAGTTACAATAAGAAATAAATATTGATTGGTAGCTAGATTGATGTAACAAATTAAATGAAAATAAGGTTAAAAAATAAAAAATAAAATGATGAATGATGAATAATTTTATTTTATTTTATTTTAATTTTTAACTTTATTTTTAAATTTATTTGTAACCTTATTTTCATTTAATTTGTTGAATCAGTCTAGCTACCAATCAATATTTATTTCTTATTGTAACTGATATTACATCAGAGATGTATATATTTATTTTTATTTCTTCTCAGGAAAGATTCAATGTAATGTGTATATTTTATATACTGTATATTCTATTGTATGTATAATTTAGTTTCAATATGAAATGTCCCATTACCTAGTCCCCAGTATCTTCTTAACATAATTGCTTTAAGCATATTATTTTTGGCCCCTCCCCCTGTTGTGCTACAAAAGATTGCCCATCATTCCCAGTTACTATGCTTGACAAAGGAGCATGTGTCACGTACCTGGTGGTGCGAGCCCGAGATTGCAGGGAGAGGCCTCCCTTGCGTCTCCCACTCCTGGTCCCCTGGTGTGGGAACAGGAGAGCCAGGAGTGAGGAGGAGCACGGGTGCCTGGCAGGATCAACAGACCGGTGGGAAGGAAACAGGTTAGCTGAGCTGGCGGGATCTCTGGAAAGCAGGCTCACAGGTAAACGGGATAGCAGAGCTGGCAGGATCACTGGAAAGCAGGCTCACAGGTAAACTGGATAGCAGAGCTGGCAGGATCACAGGAAAGCAGGCTCACAGGTAAACTGGATCGCAGAGCTGGCAGGATCACTGGAAAGCAGGCTCACAGGTAAACTGGATAGCAGGGCTGGCAGGATCACTGGAAAGCAGGCTCACAGGTAAACTGGATAGCAGAGCTGGCAGGATCACAGGAAAGCAGGCTCACAGGTAAACTGGATAGCAGAGCTGGCAGGATCACAGGAAAGCAGGCTCACAGGTAAACTGGATAGCAGAGCTGGCAGGATCACTGGAAAGCAGGCTCACAGGTAAACTGGATAGCAGAGCTGGCAGGATCACAGGAAAGCAGGCTCACAGGTAAACTGGATCGCAGAGCTGGCAGGATCACTGGAAAGCAGGCTCACAGGTAAACTGGATAGCAGAGCTGGCAGGATCACAGGAAAACAGGCTCACAGGTAAACTGGATCGCAGAGCTGGCAGGATCACTGGAAAGCAGGCTCACAGGTAAACTGGATAGCAGAGCTGACAGGAACTGGACCACGGCTTGGCAAGCAAGTTCGCAGGTAAACTGGATAGCAGAGCTGACAGGAACTGGACAACGGCTTGGCAAGCAAGTTCACAGGTAAACTGGATAGCAGAGCTGACAGGAACTGGACAACGGCTTGGCAAGCAAGTTCACAGGTAAACTGGATAGCAGAGCTGACAGGAACTGGACAACGGCTTGGCAAGCAAGTTCACAGGTAAACTGGATAGCGGAGCTGACAGGAACTGGACAACGGCTTGGCAAGCAAGTTCACAGGTAAACTGGATAGCAGAGCTGACAGGAACTGGACAACGGCTTGGCAAGCAGGTTCACAGGTACACTTGGATAGCAGAGCTGACAGGAACTGGACAATGGCTTGGCGAACAGGTTCACAGGTAAGCTTGGATAGCAGAGCTGACAGGAACTGGACACAGGAAACGGAACCACTGAATGGACTGGAACCAACAGGTGAACAGGATCGTTACAGAGGGCCAGACTGCAGACTGGAAAAAGGCTTAACAAGGAACCAGAGTTCATCAAAGAAGTCAGGTAATGAATCTGAACTTAGAGCAAGGTACAATGGATCAGGCAGGAGGATGGTCACTGGAAGCCGGGGTCGGGTACAGGCAGAAAGCTGGATAGTCTTTATGGCAAGCCGGGTCAAAGGAACAGGTATCACAGGATCAGGTTTCTTTTACTACACCACAACGCTGTAGAGCAGACAGCAAAGACCGTCTGCTCAAGTCAGGCTTAAATAGGCCGGCTGGTGCTAACTAGGGCGCGCGCCCGTCTCCCTGTGCGCGGTTGTGCATGCGCATGCGCAATGGAATCTGAGGGCCAGGACGGCCCGGGTTTAGATTTCTGGCAGGATCTTCATGACATTGCCCCCCTCCTAGGGGCAACCTCCGGGTGCACCTCTGGGCAAATCTCTCAGGATGAGCTCTTTTGAAGGCTTGAACTAGACTCTTAGCATGGATATTACACTCGGGCTCCCAGGAATTCTTTTCAGGACCATATCCCTTCCATTTGATCAAAAACTGATTCTGATTTCTCCTTTTTCTAACATTTAGTATAGCCTCTACCTCATATTCTTCCTCGCCATCTACCAAGACTGGGTCCGGGGGTACAGTCCTTCTGTTGGAAAAGGGGTTGGAAGTGGAGGGCTTTAACAGAGAAACATGAAAGACTGGATGGACCTTGAGGGAATCAGGAAGTTCCAACTCATAGGCTACTTCATTAATCTTTCGTTTGACTGGAAAGGGAGCTAAGAACTTAGGGCCCAGTTTTTTTGAGGGACAAGCCAACTTCAGATTCAAGGTGGAGAGCCACGCTGTGTCACCCGGTGCCAGTACCAATTCTCCACGCCTCTTTCGGTCAAAGACTGCTTTGTTATGTTCCTGGGTCCGGGCCATGGTGTCCTGCAGGAGTTGGTTATTGGAAGCAAAGAAATCAATCTTTTCCTGGACTGCGGGCACAGTACATTCAGGAAGAGAATTGGGCAGGAATGAAGGATGAAAGCCATAGTTGGCGAAGAAAGGTGTCTGTTGGGTGGCCGAGTGGATAGCATTGTTATATGCAAACTCGGCAACTGGTAACAGGGAGATCCAATCGTCTTGGGAGAAGGAAGAAAAGCATCGAAGATATTGTTCCAGGGTCTGATTGGTTCTTTCGGTCTGCCCATTGGTTTGAGGGTGATAAGCGGAAGGAAACGATAGCTCAATGTTGAGGGCCTTGCAAAGTGATTTCCAGAACCGAGAGGTGAATTGTACCCCTCGGTCGGACACTATGTTGGCTGGTACCCCATGGAGTCTGATGACTTCTCGGATGAACACTTGTGCGGTTTCTGAGGCAGAAGGGGTGCCCTTCATGGGAACAAAGTGTGCCATTTTTGACAGACGATCAACTATCACGAAGATCGTAGTGTGGTCCTCTGCTGGGGGCAGTTCCACAATGAAATCTATGGACAGCATTTTCCAGGGGCGATCTGGGACTGGTAATGGCTTGAGTAGGCCCCAGGCCTTGGTTCTGTGACTTTTGCTCCGAATACACACAGTGCATGTTTCCACAAATTTCCTGCAGTCTTCCCTTAGCTGAGGCCACCAGAAGGTACGTTGTACCAATTCAGTGGTTTTGGTGACACCAAAGTGTCCGGCAAGCTTGTGATCATGGCACAATTCCAGGACGGTTACCCGCAGACCCTCGGGAATGAAAATCTTATCCCCATGCCACAATAGCCCATCCTTGGCCTGCAACCCAGGACCGGGAGTGGGTATGAGGCCACTGGAAGCCCGCCTGAGCTGGGACAGTAGGTCCTCCTGTAGCAGGAGAAAGTTTCCAGGGGCAAGGATAGTGTCTAGAGGGGAACCATCCTGGGATTTGTGATACATACGAGACAGAGCGTCCGGCTTCGCGTTTTTGGAACCCGGACGATATGTCACGTGAAAGGTAAAACGAGAGAAAAATAAGGCCCAACGGGCCTGTCTAGGTTTCAACCTCTTGGCAGTCTTCAAGTACTCTAGATTTTTGTGATCTGTGAAGATCAGGATTGGGTGAGTAGCCCCTTCTAGCAGGTAACGCCATTCCTCGAGGGCGGTCTTTATGGCCAGTAATTCCCGATCCCCCACATGGTAGTTTTTCTCGGCTGGGGACAGTTTCCGTGAGAAAAATGCCACGGGGTGTAGCAGGGCTTTGATGCCCTGTCTCTGGGACAGGATGGCCCCTACAGCTATCTCTGAGGCATCCACTTCGAGGACAAAGGGCAGAGAAGGATCTGGATGCTTCAGGATAGGAGCTGAGGTAAAGAGCCCCTTGAGGGCCTTGAAGGCCCCTTGGGCCTCAGGGGACCAATGAAAACGGGTACTTTGTTTGGTGAGTTGAGTAATGGGTGCCACTATGGCCGAGAATCCCTTGATGAATTTGCGATAAAAATTGGCAAAGCCAATGAATCGCTGGATCCCCTTTTTATCTGCGGGAACTGGCCAGTCCAGGATGGCTGAGATTTTCTGGGGGTCCATCCGGATGCCTCTACTGGAGATGATCAAACCTAGGAAGGGTATGCTTTCTACCTCAAAGAGACATTTTTCGGCCTTGGCATAGAGGCCATGTTGCCGGAGACGGCCCAACACACTTTTAACATGTCCACGATGCAG
The DNA here is from genome assembly GCA_028564925.1 of Lithobates sylvaticus. Lineage (NCBI taxonomy): Eukaryota > Metazoa > Chordata > Amphibia > Anura > Ranidae > Lithobates > Lithobates sylvaticus. The sequence continues at coordinate 411,349,740 of CM053027.1, forward strand.
CTCTAGGGAGGAAGAGAAAATGAGTATGTCATCAAGATAAACAACAGCAAAAACATCAAGGAAGTCCCGAAGCACATCATTTATGAAAGACTGGAAGGTAGCGGGGGCGTTACAGAGTCCGAACGGCATCACCAGGTACTCGAAGTGCCCAAATCGAGACCGAAATGCCGTCTTCCATTCGTCCCCATCCTTTATACATATTAAATTGTATGCCCCTCTGAGGTCCAGTTTAGAAAAGATGGAGGCCGTGCCAAGCCTCTGAAACAGTTCAGGTACCAGGGGAAGCGGGTAGCGATTTTTGACTGTGACCTCGTTTAGGGCACGGTAGTCCACACAGGGTCTGAGAGAATGGTCCTTCTTCTCTACGAAAAATATTCCTGCACCTGCAGGAGACGTAGATGGGCGGATAAACCCTTTTTTCAGGTTATCATCAATATAGTCCTTTAGTTTTCCCTGCTCCACCTCTGTTAACGGAAAAACCCTACCGAAGGGAATCTTGGCCCCGGGAAGGAGTTCAATGGGACAGTCATAGGGCCTATGGGGTGGCAGCACATCTGCCCTTCGTTTGCTGAACACATCCAGGTATGCATGGTAGACTTCAGGGATGGACTGACGTAGACCTGCCTCGTTTTCGAGGCAGAGCAAAGCAGAGGGTCCTGCGGGGGCCAAGGAGCCGCAGGACCTTTGGCAGTAGGGAGAAGAGAAGGCCACCTCTCCCGTGGACCAGTTGATGACCGGGTTGTGTGCTTGCAGCCAGGGAATCCCTAGAATGACTGGAAACAAGGGAGAAGAAATTATATCCAAACATAACAGTTCTTGATGTGACTCTGAGATCACTGTGTGCAATGGAGCAGTCTCCTGAGTCACTGGGCCAGATTTGATGGTGGACCCATCCGCCAGGTGGACGGACAGGCCCTGTTCTCTTGGACGGAGAGGAATTCGATGCCGGGCAGCAAAAGCAGAGTCCATGAAGCAACTACAGGCACCAGAGTCAATGATAGCTGTGGTTTGTAGGGTCCTTCCTGAGAACTGGAAGGAAACAGAAAGGGCAAGATGAGATGAAACCCCGGTCACAGGATCCACATAGCTGGAGAGAATAGTGGGGAACTTACGAAGTTTAGCCGGGCAGTTCCGGACATAATGACCAGGCTCTCCACAATACAGGCACAGATTGTTGCTGCGGCGTCTCTGGCGTTTTGCTGGGGTGAGAGAAGGCCGCAGGAGTCCAAGTTGCATGGGTTCTGATGCTGAAGAGGCATGAGCAGGTTTAACAGGGGGAGCAGTGCGGAAGTGACTTGGACCCCTGGGAAGCATCCAGGTAGGTCTTGGGGACCCCAAGGTTCGTTCGGCCCTACGCTCCCGTAGGCGCCGGTCAATTTGGATGCTTAGGTCTATGAGGGAATTCAGGGTCTGAGGTACCCCCACTCTGGCGAGCTCGTCCTTGAGTGCGTCTGAGAGGCCCATACGGAATTGGTGACGGAGAGCAGCATCGTTCCAGTCGGTGTCGGCACCCCAACGCCTGAACTCAGCCACATAGTCCTCTGCTGGTCTTCGACCCTGTTGGAGAGAACGTAAGGCGGCCTCCACAGTGGTTGAGAGTTGGGGGTCCTCATAAAGCTGCGCCATGGCATCAAAAAAGGTGGAGAGACTGGTCAATGCTGCATCCTTTTGTTCCACGAGACGGTGGGCCCAGATTTGGGGATCCCCAGTCAGTAGGGCTACCACAAAACCCACCTTGGTGGTCTCTAGAGAAAAGGTCCTAGGTTGCAGGGCAAAATGGAGTTCACAGGAATTACGGAAAGTTCTGAAGCTACCACGGGCACCCGTAAATTTCTCTGGAGTAGGTACCTTGGGCTCAGGTGGTAGCATCACTATAGTCTGGGTAGGTGCAGGCCCCGTTGGGGGTATTGCTGGGTGAGGAGTTCCTTGGGTACTGGATGGACCAGACAGGGCCAGTACCCGTTCCTCCAGCCGGGTGTACCCTTGCTGGAGGTTCTTCACCGCCTCGGTCAGACCTGCCAGGTGTTGGCATAGCCCCTCCATGGCGGGGGCTCCCTGCTCGGGCTCAGACATGGCTGTCTGCTACTGTCACGTACCTGGTGGTGCGAGTCCGAGATTGCAGGGAGAGGCCTCCCTTGCGTCTCCCACTCCTGGTCCCCTGGTGTGGGAACAGGAGAGCCAGGAGTGAGGAGGAGCACGGGTGCCTGGCAGGATCAACAGACCGGTGGGAAGGAAACAGGTTAGCTGAGCTGGCGGGATCTCTGGAAAGCAGGCTCACAGGTAAACGGGATAGCAGAGCTGGCAGGATCACTGGAAAGCAGGCTCACAGGTAAACTGGATAGCAGAGCTGGCAGGATCACAGGAAAGCAGGCTCACAGGTAAACTGGATCGCAGAGCTGGCAGGATCACTGGAAAGCAGGCTCACAGGTAAACTGGATAGCAGGGCTGGCAGGATCACTGGAAAGCAGGCTCACAGGTAAACTGGATAGCAGAGCTGGCAGGATCACAGGAAAGCAGGCTCACAGGTAAACTGGATAGCAGAGCTGGCGGGATCACAGGAAAGCAGGCTCACAGGTAAACTGGATAGCAGAGCTGGCAGGATCACTGGAAAGCAGGCTCACAGGTAAACTGGATAGCAGAGCTGGCAGGATCACAGGAAAGCAGGCTCACAGGTAAACTGGATCGCAGAGCTGGCAGGATCACTGGAAAGCAGGCTCACAGGTAAACTGGATAGCAGAGCTGGCAGGATCACAGGAAAGCAGGCTCACAGGTAAACTGGATCGCAGAGCTGGCAGGATCACTGGAAAGCAGGCTCACAGGTAAACTGGATAGCAGAGCTGACAGGAACTGGACCACGGCTTGGCAAGCAAGTTCGCAGGTAAACTGGATAGCAGAGCTGACAGGAACTGGACAACGGCTTGGCAAGCAAGTTCACAGGTAAACTGGATAGCAGAGCTGACAGGAACTGGACAACGGCTTGGCAAGCAAGTTCACAGGTAAACTGGATAGCAGAGCTGACAGGAACTGGACAACGGCTTGGCAAGCAAGTTCACAGGTAAACTGGATAGCGGAGCTGACAGGAACTGGACAACGGCTTGGCAAGCAAGTTCACAGGTAAACTGGATAGCAGAGCTGACAGGAACGGGACAACGGCTTGGCAAGCAGGTTCACAGGTACACTTGGATAGCAGAGCTGACAGGAACTGGACAATGGCTTGGCGAACAGGTTCACAGGTAAGCTTGGATAGCAGAGCTGACAGGAACTGGACACAGGAAACGGAACCACTGAATGGACTGGAACCAACAGGTGAACAGGATCGTTACAGAGGGCCAGACTGCAGACTGGAAAAAGGCTTAACAAGGAACCAGAGTTCATCAAAGAAGTCAGGTAATGAATCTGAACTTAGAGCAAGGTACAATGGATCAGGCAGGAGGATGGTCACTGGAAGCCGGGGTCGGGTACAGGCAGAAAGCTGGATAGTCTTTATGGCAAGCCGGGTCAAAGGAACAGGTATCACAGGATCAGGTTTCTTTTACTACACCACAACGCTGTAGAGCAGACAGCAAAGACCGTCTGCTCAAGTCAGGCTTAAATAGGCCGGCTGGTGCTAACTAGGGCGCGCGCCCGTCTCCCTGTGCGCGGTTGTGCACGTGCCCGCGCCCGGGCGCGCATGCGCATGCGCAATGGAATCTGAGGGCCAGGACGGCCCGGGTTTAGATTTCTGGCAGGATCTTCATGACAGCATGGCTGTAACACACGCAGTGTGCATGCTCGGAAACGCGTAGCACTCTGGTGATGTCATCCCTCCTCGCCACCCAGAAACCTGCGCACCAAGCCTCGTTTGACTTCTCCTCACCACACAGCTGTCTTTTCCTACTCTACGGTGACCAGCGGGGATTGCAGTGCTTGCAGAGACTAGAGCGGAGGATTGGAGGAACCTTGACTCATTCACATACATTTGCCCCTGGGATGCTTTTACCTACATATGTGCCTTTTTACTTTCAAAGATTTTATTTTTCAGTCAGAAAGAATAACAGAGTAGTACAATGAAATAGAACAAAACGTGGAAAATGACTATGCACTGGAAATGTGAAAGGTCATACAAGCCGTAAGGAAACATTAAGAGGTCTGTAAAATGCATTTGCAAGCAATGAGATAGGGAGCTAAGACGGTCCCCCAGACAGGTTAGTCATGTGATAAAGCCCAGAGGGGAATGGCGTCAGGAGGAGAAAGGGATCCTCCCTGCCCCTGGCACCCCCAATGGGATCATCCTGTGCCAAGGGGGAATCTCCCCTCCCCCCCACCCCACCTCAAAGCCACCTTTTAAAGAACTATCACTGGGGGAGTTAACTTCTGGAAAACACTGAAGAAAAACTCGCCAGACCATTGCGTTCACATTTCTGCAAAAGATTAGGAGCCAATACATGGCTCTAGTCGTAAGGCTATCTGAAATAAAGGTGAGAAGGTATAAAGAAGAAAAAGAAGAAGTGTATGTGCCAATCACTAGGCTGTGTGTAAAAGTTGACTTGGTATAATACTGGGGGTAAGTGAAACACCTACGAAGAGGGCCCAGGGTTCCAATACCATATAAAAATTCTGAGTTGTGTCTGCTAGAATACTAGCTAGTTTTCCCTGGGCCATTATCCACAAAATGTTCCTTCTTGCCTCCGTTATGGAAGTTTTTGTCTGTTTCCAGGCTCTGGCAATGGTGAGCTTTGCTCCGAACAGAATGAAGTGAATCAGTTTTTGTATAGCCTTGGGGATCTGTGGGATATGGGCATTGAGTAGGGCAACTGATGGGGACCTGGGGACCGTGCATTTGGTAACCTTGGAGATAAGGTTAAAGATTTTTTTCCAGAATGAGTGGTTTCTAGGGCACTCCCACCAAATATCCCAGCAGCTGGCAGCCTTTAAAACATAACGGGTCTGCTGAGGGGTAAATTGATGCAAGACTGGTGGGGGTTAGGTACCATCTGGTTAGGACTTTTAAGCTGGCCTCAATTAGGGAAATGTTTAGGATTCCTTTGAAAGATTTAGCACATGCGGTCTGCCAGGTCTCCAGGTCCCATTGGCATTGGAAGTCAGCCTCCCAAGTGAGTGATGAATAGATTACGGAGATGCCTCCCCTTTGCTCCATGGCTTGCCCACACCAAAGTTTATATGCTATAAATTTGGGTGGAAGTGATTTGTCCATCCATATTTTGTGAAGGAAATGTGATATTTGTCTGAATCTGAACCTTTCAGAGTCAGGGAGTTCTAATTTGCTAATGCAGTGACTAAGGGTGATTGTGAAACAAGTGAGCAAGCGCATTTCCTGTGGACACAAGAGCTGGCGGGTTTTGGAGGTTGTCACATAAAGCGCAGCAGTGTGATAGGGTAGGGGCTAGAATACAAGGCCGATTTTTATGTGGATCCCATAGTAGGAAGTCTAAGGGGAAGCAAGGAACTGCTTGTCTTTTAATGTGTCTGGTTTTTCAAACCTGGAGTATACTGTGGAGAGTTGGGCAAGTCTCACAGCTAAGTAGTATTTATGCAAATTTGGAAGTCTGAGGCCTCCCTTTCATCTGTGAAGTTATAAAGTGTTTTGGGGGATTCTGTATCCTGAACTTCCCCAAATAAATTTGAGTATCTTACTTTAAAGATATTTTAAGTGGTCTTTCCTGATGGGGATGGGGAGGGACCATAAAAAGTAAAGGATTCTTGGGAGAAAGGTCATTTTAATAGAGTTTATTCTGCCTAGCCAAGAGAGTTTTTTTGGACCAGTTCTTGAGGTCCAATTCCAGTTTTCAATATAAGGGCAGATTGTTGTTAGTGTAAAGAGATTCTGTGTGGGCTGTCAAGGTAATTCCCAGGTATCTGATTGAGGACTTACTACATTCATATTTAAATGACTGCTGTAGAAAGGAGACTGTCCTGGAGGGAAGCTACACATTTAGGGCTTGCGATTTGGAAAAATTAACTTGAAGACCTGAAATCTTGAGGAATTCTTCTAGGACTTGGCAAAGGTTGGGTAGAGAGGTGAGGGGGGAAGTAATAAAAAAGAATATGTCATCTGCAAAGAGTCCGCATTTGTGGGTCTGATCACCACATGACACCCCTTTAATGTTAGGATTTTGACAGGGTTTCAAGTGGCAATGGCAAAGATGAGTGGGGAGGGAGGACAACCTTGTCTGGTGCCTCTGGCTATGCCTATCGGTTTAGAGTAGTAGCCTTGTAGATGAATTAGTGCCTTTGGTTGGGAGTAGGGATGAGCTTCGAGTTCGAGTCGAACGTAAGTTCAACTCGAACATCGGATATTCGCCTGTTTGCAAAACATCAAGTTTTATGGTGCGTTCGCGGCAACATCGAGCGCCCCATAATGCACTGCAAGACAGAAGTGCGTTGCTGTAAGATGATTGGCCAAAGCATACACCTGACCTGCATGCTTTGGCCAATCACAGCACGCTTCTCAGCGAGAGCCATAATTGGACAAATGCAGGGTGCCTTTGGCCAATCATGGCTCAGGGGGACTAAGTCCACGCCCCACACTATATAAGGCTGCTTACACAGCGCCCGTATAGTGTGTTATAGTGGACGGAGATAGAGAGATTGAGCTAGATTAGGCAGGCAGGTTAGTTAGTTAGTTAGTTAGTGGCAGTCTATTTGATTATATATATATATATATATATATATATATATATATACTCTGCATTCAGCGTAGCCTATATATACAATGTAAACTCTATATTAAGTCAGTACAGTATATATATATATATATATATATATATATATATATATATATATAGTTTACTAGTATTGGTATTTGGTAGGGTTGGCTGTGGGTGTCTGACCAGCGATTCGTATCTTGGGCATGGTGTAGACCCTTGTTCGGAGGGAAAATTTGGCAGCTAGCATCGGTCCTATTTTGTCTTTGTGTGTGTAAAATTAGTTGCTGCTCCAACAGATGGATTCTCCGCTTTCGTCGTAAGGACCAGGTTAAGTTCCAGTCTAGCTTTGTCTATTTGGGCTACGGAGGTGTTGGAGGGGTTCTTTTTTTTATTGTGCCCGCATTGCTACCTAGGCCTTCTCTAAGCGTTTGATATGAGTTCTCCGTTCCCTCTTTATTTGGGTGGCAATCTGGATAATCTTGCCCCTGATAAAGGCCTTATGGGCAGCCCATAAGGTATCAGCTAAGATCACCTCTATATTGTTAATCGACAACTATTCCTGTAGTGATTTGGTAATCTCAGAGGCTCTGATTGGGTTGGAGAGAATGGATGCATTCAACCTCTATTGACCCTGTTTTGTGTTAAAGGCACTGGAACAGATAGACATGACCACTATAGAGTGGCCAGACAGGATGGTATCTCTAATTTGAGAGCCTAGAACCAGAGGGAGAAGGGTTGTTGGGACCAGGATATGATCAATCCTGACGTATGTTATGTGTTGGTGGGAGTAATGAGTGAAGTCTCATTTGGAGGGGTTTAGTTCTCTCCAGACATCGGCTAGACCTTGGGCATTAAATCGTTTTGCTATTTTGTTGGTCCCCCTGGTTGGATGGGTCAATTGAGCCTTAGGGCTTTTGGATTTGTCTAACCCTTGATCAAATGCTACATTCGAGTCCCCTCCAAAGATGATCGTGCTTCCAGCAGAGGGTTCAAGGTATCTATGAGGAGTTTGAAAAATTGTGCTTGTCCTTTATTGGGGGAGTAAAAGGGGAATAGGGAGTATAGGTGCCCCTCTATTGTGCCTTTAACTAGAAGAAACCTGCCCTCTGGATCTTTGAAGTCCAAAATCCAATCAAATTTCTAGGATTTAGAGACTATAATTGCTACTATCTAGTTTTATTTTCAGCATTGGCCAAGTAGAAGTGGGGGAAGTGTGAGTGGATGAATTTGGGACCATACCGTATAAGAAAATGTGTTTCTTGTAGCATGAGAATGTCTAGATTAAGGGTTTTGTAGCTGTCAAAAACGTTCCTTTGTTTGATAGCAGAGTTTAGGCCCTGGACATTATGGGATGCTGTTTTGAGAGTGTTTTTTGTGAGGTTAGCCATGGAGCTCAGAAGGTGCAATGTCGCTTTATCTACCATCGCTCACCCTTAGATGTCTTCTATTATAGTGACAATGGGAGGGATCTCTTTTAGGATTGTGAAAAGTCTCTGTGTTCATCACTGGATAGATGTAGCAGCTGGCTGCAACAGATGAAAGCATTAGGCACATAGAGAGTGAGGAGAGAACAGGAAGGGAGAAAAAGGTAGGAGGGGACAGAGAAGATAGGAGAGGATCTCCTAGCAAAATAAAACAGGATTTGGGGGGAGTCTGCTGGAATCTGGGTTCTATTCCTACGTGGTGGCAGTCCTCAGTGTATGGACTATCTATTTATTTAATGTTTTATAGACTTATTTTATGGACTCTTAATTGGGTTACAATAGAGCCACAAGTGTTTTTGTGCCTGTTTGCTTGTTTTTTGGACCAGATTTTGCACTCTCCAAAGGGTCTGGTATGCATTCTGGAGGAGACTCTATGCACATTTCTTTTCATTCTTTTTGTAGGATGTGCTAAATCAAAAGTGACATTTACAAAAAAAAGAATTTACAAGGTTTCAATTGCCAGCAAACAAAACTTTGGGGTCTGTTTGCTGTTTGCTGGTTAAAACAGTCTCTTACTATTGTCAAATGATCAAGCCCAGTGCTGTAACAAGAGAATAACTCCTGAATAAAGCAGTGTACTAGGGATGAGCCGAACACCCCCAGGTTCGGTTCGCACCAGAACCTGCGAATGGACCGAAAGTTTGCGCGAACGTTAGAACCCTATTAGTTACAATAGACGCGAATGTTCAAAATCTAAAGTGCTAATTATAACGGCCAATATGCATGTTATTGTCATAAAACAGGGGACCCGAGTCCTGCCCCAGGGGACATGTATCAATGCAAAAAGAAGTTTTAAAAACGGAAGTTTTTTCTGGAGCAGTCATTTTAATCATGCATAAAGTGAAAGAAAAAGTTAAATATACCTTTAAATATGGTACATGGGGGGTGTCTAAAGAATGCCTGTGAAGTGGCATGTGTTTCCCGTGTTTTGAACTGTCCCTGCAAAAAATTACATTTGTAAAGGAAAAAAAATATGCCATTTAAAACTGCTTGCGGCTTTAATGTCATGTCTTGTCCTGGCAATATGGATGAAAATCTTTGAGAAAAATGTCATGGCTACCCCATCACCCCCCCCCCCCCTAGCCCATTACCAGCCCATTACCAGCCCCTTTGGGTCTTGTATGGATATTAAGGGGAACCCCGCACCCAAAATAAAACCCTATACCTACAACCCTATATACTCTGAACAGCAGTATACAGGCGGTGCAAACAAGACAGGGACTGTAGGTTTGTTCTTAAGTAGAATCTGTTTGTATTTTGAACAGGTAAATTTGCCCCTGTAATATTTGTTTTGCTGTCTTTGCACCTGTTCAGAACATTTCACCTCACTTTCCGTCACAATGACAAATGTTTTTGGAAAAGTGTGTTTTTTATTGAAACAAGGATTGGTGATAAAGCATCAGTAGAAAGGAGATACCTTTTTCCCAAATTAAATCTAACAGGATAGAATTTTCCTTCCTAGGGGTAGATTTCCTCTCACTTCCTGTTTTCTCCTTCCGTTTGCAAGTAGGAGTCGTTTCTAAGTTGGATGTTTGAAAGTAGGGGCCTGCCGTATATCCACTGCAGAAATTTGCCCCATTAGATGTTGGTGTTGCGACAACACTGTAAGCCCTCACAGCTACTCTTGGTGGGCGCTGGAATGCCCTGCTGTGAACTATTATATCAGGAATTGTAATTACATGCCATTGTTGAACAGTGTTAGGAAAAGTTGGGCCTTTGGTGGTGGTGGTGGTGCTGGTGCTACAACACTGTAAGCCCTCACAGTTACACTTGGTGGGCACAGGAATGGGCCCTGCTGTGAAATATTAGATCAAGATTTGTAATTACACGCCACTGTTAAACAGGGGCTGAAAAATTGTGCCTTAGGCACTGGTGCTGGTGCCACAACACTGCAACCCCTCACAGATACTGTACTTGGAGCACAGCAATAAGACCTATTGCAATGCATTGCATAAAAAATTGTAATTACACGCCCCTGTTAAACAGGGGCTGAAAAATTGTGCCTTAGGCACTGGTGCCACAACACTGGAACCCCTCACAGATACTGTACTTGGAGCACAGCAATGAGACCTGTTGCAAAGCATTGCATAAAAAATTGTAATTACAAGCCCCTGTTAAACAGGGGCTGAAAAATTGGGCCTTAGCCACTGGTGGTGGCACCCAGAAACAAAAATGTTCTTCCAAGCTATCATCAGGATCATTGAGGAGGAAGAGGATAGTCAGTCAACATAACAGGACAGTCACTCAGCATCAGCATAGGCAGTCTTGAAGGGATGTGACATTATAAATTATTCAGTTATATCAGCTTCAGGTGAATGGTAGCTGGTGGTGATCCAAGACTGATTCATCTTTATGAAGGTCAGTCGATCAACCGAGTCGGTGGACAGGCGCACCCTGTGATCGGTGACAAAGCCTCCAGCAGCACTGAATGTGCTTTCCGAAAGAACGCTAGATGCAGGACAGGCCAGTAGCTCAATTGCATACTGTGTAAGCTCTGGCCAGTGATCCATCCTCAAGACCCAGTAAGCCAGAGGATTATCGGTGGGAAAGGTGTCCAAGTCTGACCTTGCCCCTAGGTTTTCCTGCACCATGTATATCAGATGCTGGCGATGGTTGCTGGAACCGATCATACCTTGGGGCTGCGGACTAAAAAATTATCTGAACGCATCGGTCAGACGCCCACCTTCCCCATCGCTCCTTCTGCTACTGACCGAAGCCTCAGCAACTCATCGTCCAGGACTAGAAGTTTGTAACCTCCCAGTCTCTGGGAACGCGTTGCACAGACCTTTCTGCAAGGCCTCCCAGAGATGTCTCATCCTCTGCTCCCTCTGCGACGGCAAGATAAGGTCCGCAACCTTACCCTTGTACCGTGGATCAAGGAGAGTGGCCAGCCAGTAATGGTCCCTCTCCTTGATCCGAAGAATACGAGGATCCTTCCACAGGCTTTGCAGGATCAGGGAGGCTATGCAACGTAGGTTAGCTGAGGCATTGGTCCGGAGTCTTCTGGGTCACTGAGGACGACATGATACGCAGCCACATCCTCCCAGCCACGTACAAGTCCACTGGTTTCTTGGGACTGTAAATCATCCCTAAAAGACTGCTGCTGCTGATGCTGAGTACCAGGCTCCACCTCCATGCTGACACAATCCTCCTCCTCCTCATCCTCTTCCTGTGTGATGGGTGGGAGAGAAGGAACACTGTCTGGATAAAGGGGGCCTTGAGAGGAAAGGAAGTCCTCCTCTTCCGGCCTCTGTTCTGCCTCAAGTGCCCTGTCCATTATTCCACGCAGCGTATGCTCCAACAGGTGGACAAGAGGTACAGTGTCACTGATGCATGCACTGTCACTGCTCATTATCCTCGTGTCCTCCTCAAATGGTGATAGGACAGTGCATGCATTCCTGATCATGCTCCACTGGCGTGGTGAAAAAAATCCGAGCTCCCCTGACCCTGTCCTGGTGCCGAAGTCGCACAGGTACTCATTGATGGCCCTCTGCTGCATGTGAAGTTGCTGCAGCATGGCCAACGTTGAGTTTCACCTGGTGGGCATGTCACATATAAGGCGGTTCTTGGGCAGGTTCAACTCCTTTTGCAGCTCAGCCAGCCGAGCACTGGCATTATATTATCGGCGGAAATGCACACAGACTTTCCTGGCCTGCCTCAGGACATCCTGTAAGCCTGGGTGCCTGCCCAAGAACCGCTGCACCACCAGGTTAAGGACGTGAGCCTCACAGGGCACATGGGTCAGTTGTCCCTGTCGCAGGGCAGAGAGGAGGTTGGTGCCATTGTCACAAACCACCATTCCTGGCTTAAGCTGGCGTGGCGTCAACCACCTCTCGGCCTGCCCCTGCAGAGCTGACAGAACCTCTGCCCAAGTGTGGCTCCTGTCCCCCAAACACACCAGTGCAAGCACGGCATGGCATCTTTTTGCCTGCGTACTTGCGTAGCCCCTTGGACGCCTAAGGAGCACCGCTGGTTCCGAGGACAGAGCACTCGAAGAGGCCATGAAGGAAAAAGAAGAGGAGGGTGTGGAGGAGAGAGGTGTGTCACAACCAGTAGTAGCATTTTGGAGGTGTGGTGGCGGAACAACCTCCAACACTACTGCACCTTGTCCTACATCCTTCCCAGCTGCCAAAAGAGTGAACCAATGGGCCGTAAAAGATAGGTAACGTCCCTGTCCATGCCTGCTGGACCATGAGTCAGCGGTAATATGCACCTTACCGCTGACCGCCCTGTCCAGCGAGGCCAAGACATTGCCTTCCACATGCCGGTAGAGAGCCAGAATCACCTTCCGTGAGAAAAAGTGGCGTTTGAGAACCTGCCACTGAGGAACCGGACATTGAACAAACTCATGGAAGGGGGCCGAGTCTACCAACTGAAAAGGCAGCAGTTGAAGTGCTAGCAATTTAGCCAAGCTAGCATTCAACTGCTGGGCATGTGGATGGCTGGGAGTGAACTTCTTTCAACGGTCCAGCAGCTGGGGCAGGGAAATTTGCCTGGTACAATCGGACGTCGGTGTACTGCTAGCAGAGTGCCTGCAAGTACTTGGCTGTGACACACCTAATTCTACACCTTCATTCCTCTCAGTGCAGCTTTCAGAGAGGACTGAAGGTATAGTGGGGTTGGAGATCCCAGCTGATGAGGAGCAAGGAGAGGTCCGCTTTGTTCTTTGGTGTGGGTCTTTAAGGTGCGCTTACCAACGAGCTGCATGGCAGGTCAACATATGTCTGGTCATGCTTGTGGTGCCCAAGCGGCTGATGTTTTGGCCACGCGAGATACGCTTGAGACATATGTTGCAAATAGCAGCGGTGCGATCTGATGCACTTGTCTCAAAAAAGGCCCACACCAAAGAACTTTTGTAATAACGCGCAGAGGCAGTGCCCTGCACAGGCGGAGCTCTGCGGTGTGATTCAGTTGATGTGCTGGCCTCAAGCTGGCCCCCAGAGGGCATCCTGCCTTGTTGGAGATGTGCCGCCTCCTCCTCCTCCTTTCTCCGTTCAGGCACCCACGTGGAGTCAGTGACCTCATCATCCCCTCCCTCTTCACCACTGGAGAAAACCTGGCAGTAAGCTGCAGCTGGTGGAACATGACTGCCAGATTGCTGTCCTTGAGCATCCCCTCTCTCTGCGCTCATGCTACTGCCTTCCTCTAGCTGGGTATCATCATTGGAGCCTTCAAAACGCTGGGAATCCTCCTGGAGCATGTACCCAACACTGTGCTCAAACAGTTCGGGGGACTCCTCAGGAGGACATGGTGGGTCTAGGGAAGGGATGCCTGATGACATTGAGTACGCGTTGGCAGCTGCTTTGCCAGTACCCTGAGCCTGGGGGTGAGAGAGGATGAGGAGGATGAGGAGGGCTTGGTCACCCACTCTACCAAGCCTTCGGCATGATGCGGCTCAACATGTCCAGCTGCCGAAAATAAGGACAAGCGTGTCCCTTGGCCATGTGATGATGACGATGCACCGTGTCCACGACCAGCACTGTTGTCTCTAGACACAGAGCCTGCTTACCCTGTTTTCTTGGCTTGTGACTGTCTGCCTCTCCTTTTTGGTCTTCCAGACATTGTAATGGCCTGCAGGGAGATGGGAAAAAAGCTATTGGGTAGTGTATATTGTGCTGGAGTCACACAGCACACACACTAACTCCTGCAGATGGCTGTCTTAGATGACAACAGGGCAGAAGGGCAGATACAGGATGAGGTGGTTTGGTGTGCTGTGCTAGACTCACACACACACACACACACTAACTCCTGCAGATGGCTGTCTTAGATGACAACAGTGCAGAAGGGCAGATACAGGGTGAGGTGGTTTAGTGTGCTGTGCTAGACTCACACAGCACACACACACACACTAACTCCTGCAGATGGCTGTCTTAGATGACAACGGGGCAGAGAGCAGATACAGGGTGAGGTGGTTTAGTGTGCTGTGCTAGACTCACACAGCACACACACACACTAACTCCTGCAGATGGCTGTCTTAGATGACAACAGGGCAGAAGAGCAGATAAAGGGTGAGGTGGTTTAGTGTGCTGTGCTAGACTCACACAGCACACACACACACACACACTAACTCCTGCAGATGGCTGTCTTAGATGACAACCGGGCAGAAGGGCAGATACAGGGTGAGGTGGTTTGGTGTACTGTGCTAGACTCACACAGCACACACACACTAACTCCTGCAGATGGCTGTCCTAGATGACAACAGGGCAGAAGGGCAGATACAGGGTGAGGTGGTTTAGTGTGCTGTGCTAGACTCACACAACACACACACACACTAACTCCTGCAGATGGCTGTCTTAGATGACAACAGGGCAGAAGGGCAGATACAGGGTGAGGTGGTTTAGTGTGCTGTGCTAGACTCACACAGCACACACACACTAACTCCTGCAGATGGCTGTCTTAGGTGACAACGGGGCAGAAGGGCAGATACAGGGTGAGGTGGTTTAGTGTGCTGTGCTAGACTCACACAGCACACACACACTAACTCCTGCAGATGGCTGTCTTAGATGACAACAGGGCAGAAGGGCAGATACAGGGTGAGGTGGTTTAGTGTGCTGTGCTAGACTCACACAGCACACACACACTAACTCCTGCAGATGGCTGCCCTAGATGACAACAGGGCAGAAGGGTAGATACAGGGTGAGGTGGTTTAGTGTGCTGTGCTAGACTCACACAGCACACACACACTAACTCCTGCAGATGGCTGTCTTAGATGACAACAGGGCAGAAGGGCAGATACAGGGTGAGGTGGTTTAGTGTGCTGTGCTAGACTCACATAGCACATACACACTAACTCCTGCAGATGGCTGTCTTAGATGACAACAGGGCAGAAGGGCAGATACAGGGTGAGGTGGTTTAGTGTGCTGTGCTAGACTCACACAGCACACACACACTAACTCCTGCAGATGGCTGTCTTAGATGACAACAGGGCAGAAGGGCAGATACAGGGTGAGGTGGTTTAGTGTGCTGTGCTAGACTCACACAGCACACACACACACACTAACTCCTGCAGATGGCTGTCTTAGATGACAACAGGGCAGAAGGGCAGATACAGGATGAGGTGGTTTAGTGTGCTGTGCTAGACTCACACAGCACACACACACTAACTCCTGCAGATGGCTGGATTGGTAGAGAACAGCACTTTCCCCACACGCAAATGCCTGAGAAGAACACACTATGCCTGCCTATTTTTCCTCTATCCCTACACTTTCCCCACATGCAAAGGCTGAGAAGAATACACTATCCCTGCCTATTTTTCCTCTATCCCTACACTTTCCCCACACAGAAATGATTCAAATATAATGTTAGTGTACAGTACACTGTCCCTGCCTAGCAATACTCTTTCCCTCAACGCCAGAACACACTACATGAGGCCGCCGGCGCGGCGGACTTATATAGTGTGGGGCATGTACTAAACCCCCTGAGCTATAATTGGCCACAGGCATCCTGCCTGTGGCCAATTATTGCTCTCCTCACCGCTGGCTCTATGATTGGCCAAGCATGCGGGGTCACAGTGCATGCTTGGCCAATCATCAGCCAGCAATGCACTGCGACTGGCGCAGTGCATTGTGGACTGTTCGCACCACACAAATTTGATGGAACGGAGTTCTGCCCTCGACGAGCTGACGAACGGCCAATGTTCGATTCGGACATGGGTTCAGATCGAACACCGGGCCCATCCCTACAGTGTACCAATCACATTAGCAAAAAATGGCAATTCTGATAAATTTCTATACCTTAAAAATGTACAATGTACTTACAGTTAAACAGGTTACAAATAAGTGATATTTGAAATTTTGGCACTGTCAGAAAGTCAGATTAAGCTGCAGATTGAAATGACATAATGGCACAAAATATTTTGTGCATAAAATGGATACGTTATATTGATTTCCTAATAAAAGTGGTGTTTATCTCTCACTGTTATTACAAATTTATAATACAGATTTTTTTTTTTTTCATGGCTACCCCATCCATAGACATTCTTACTTATACACCATCACAAACATTTTTTGTCCAGTTTTATGTGTTGATTTTGAACCTTTTATTACTGTTCTACAGAACCCTGACATTAAGCGGCTTTTTGAGTCTTATCTGGGAATAATGTGTTATTCCTTTGAAAGGCTGGCACTGAGAAGAGGATGCAGAGGGTATAATGACAGCCATTATATGGCGCTAAACCTACACTTTCCCCAGTCAGCAGTAGGCATAGAGATAAAAAGGAACTCTTGGAAAGTGAGCCTAGTGCTACATTTGTCATAAGCGCCCATGGAAACACTAAAGAGAAAGGCAAAATACATTTATAGGAAAAGTGCTACTTTACCATTTTACTAATACTGAATAAAGTGACAAGTTCTTATGGCAAATGCATTATGGAGATTTAGCAGTGTTAATGTTTATGCACATCTGGTGCTTAAGTATATATCTTGTCTAATGCTACTATGCAATATCTCGTATGGTGAAAATGTATTTCATGCATATGTATTATTGCAGATAAAGCCACGATAGCATGCATTTTAAGGATATCTTTCTCACGGTTATACCTGTAATTATGTGTATTAAAGATTCTCCATACTTCCACTGTCTACATTAAGAATATAAAGGAACGGATTCTTGTCTATTGTATATGTAGTAGTCCTTATTTTCTAAATTATTATTAACAGCTTACACTAGTTTAACAGGCTACAGTGACTATGGAGTCAGGTATGCTGTACATCTTTACAATGAGTATTACACTGTTATTGACCAGACAGCATTTGAATAGAACGCATGGCATCCATACAGTTAACACAGCTTAGCTGACCAGAGTGTTTGCAGGCATAACTGCAACACCCCAGGGCACCCCACTTTGTAAAGCCCAAAACTTTTTGTTTTTTATGCAACAGGCAAGTTTTTTATTTTTTTTTATTTTGAGGTATGCGATAAAACATAATAGTATGAAATGTCATCAAGTTATGAAAACATCTATTGGTAGAAACATGCAAAATGCATACAGGCAAAAGTGCAAAGTACACCAGCAAATAGATGCAACAATGATAAAACCACATTGATATGATAGAACTAAAGTCCAAGGGCAAACACACCCTTAGAAAACCACATTGCATTGTGGCAGAAGGCTTATAGGAGGACAGTGCTAACATATCTATACTATGAAGGTGGTACAACCAACAAATACATCACCTAGAACCAGACCAGCGGTACCTCACAGTCAGAGCATACCGAGTAGTTTTTCCAGTAAATGTGGAGTAGAAAAATAGACACCTAGAGGGAAAAAGAAAGAGAAAAAAAAGGAGGGTGGGCAAAGGAGGGTAGGGGTACGATGGGGTAGACGGCACCAGGAGTTGAGCTCCAAAAGGGAGCAATCTGAGTTAGGAATAAGATAAATATTTATCAAAAAAGTAAAACATGTCCCAATACAGCCAGTATTTATTATGTTCTTTCGTCTTGTCCCTGACAGCAGCCATCAGGCATTCCATCTGTTGAATATGAGTAGCCTGATGCGCAAATCAATTAAATGTTTAGAGTGGCAGCCAACTTTAATTGTGTGTCCCCACTAAGCTAAATATGAATATATTATACATTTATTCACATTCCATCTGTTGGATGTTGTTCACCCTGGCAAACCAATGTGACAAGGTGGGTGGGGGTTGTTGTTCCTGTTGAAAAAGTACAACAGCGTGTTGCTTTATAATGTGAACAACAGTGCCTTGCAAAAGTATTCACCCCCTTGGCTTTTTACCTATTTTGTTACATTACAGCCTTTAGTTCAATGTTTTTTTTTAATCTGAATTATATGTGATGGATCAGAACACAATAGTATAAGTTGGTGAAGTAAAATTAGAAAAATATATACATAAAAATACTTTTCAGAAATAAAAAAAGATAAGAAAGGATAATTGGCATGTGTGTATGTATTCACCCCCTTTGTTATGAAGCACATAAAAAGCTCTGGTGCAACCAATTACCTTCAGAAGTCACATAATTAGTGAAATGATGTCCACCTGTGTGCAATCTAAGTGTCACATGATCTATCATTACATATACACACCTTTTTGAAAGGCACCAGAGGCTGCAACACCTAAGCAAGAGGCACTACTAACCAAACACTGCCATTAGGACCAAGGAATTCTCCAAACAAGTAAGGGACAATGTTGTTGAGAAGTACAAGTCAGGGTTAGGTTATAAAAAAATATCCAAATCTTTGATGATCCCTAGGAGTACCATCAAATCTATCATAACCAAATGGAAAGAACATGGGGCAACAGCAAACCTGCCAAGAGATGGCCACACACCAAAACTCATGGACCAGGCAAGGAGGGCATTAATCAGAGAGGCAGCACAGAGACCTAAGGTAACCTTGGAGGAGCTTCAGAGTTCCACAGCAGAGACTGGAGTATCTGTACATAGGACGACAATAAGCCGTACGCTCCATAGAGTTGGGCTTTAAGGCAGAGTGGCCAGAAGAAAGCCATTACTTCCAGCAAAAAACAAAATGGCACGTTTTGAGTTTGTGAAAAGGCATGTGGTAGACTCCCAAAATGTATGGAGGAAGGTGCTCTGGTCTGATGAGACTAACATTTTTCTTTTTGGCCATCAAAGAAAACGCTATGTCTGGCTCAAACCCAACACATCACATCACCCAAAGAACACCATCCCCACAGTGAAACATGGTGGTGGCAGCATCACGCTGTGGGGAAGTTTTTCAGCAGTCGGGAATGGGAAACTGGTCAGAGTTGAGGGAAAGATGGATGGTGCGAAATACAGGGATATTCTTGAGCAAAACCTATACCACTGTGTGTGTGATTTGAGGCTAGGATGGAGGTTCACCTTCCAGCAGGACAATGACCCCAAACACACTGCTAAAGCAACACTTGAATGGTTTAAGCGGAAACATGTAAATGTGTTAGAATGGCCTAGTCAAAGCCCAGACCTCAATCCAATAGAAAATCTGTGGTCAGACTTGAAGATTGCTGTTCACAAGCGCAAACCATACAACTTGAAGGAGCTGGAGCAGTTTAGCAAAGAGAAATGGGCAAAAATCCCAGTGGTAAGATGTGGCAAGCTCATAGAGACTTATCCAAAGTGACTTGGAGCTGTGATAGCCACAAAAGGTGGCTCTACAAAGTATTGACTTTAGGGGGTGAATAGTTATGCACATTGACTTTTTCTGTTATTTTGTCCTATTTGTTGTTTGCTTCACAATAACAAAAAAAAATCTTTTGCATGTACTCGGATGCTCCCTATTCCTGTGTCATGTTCCTAATGCTGTTCCATGATAAAGACATGCATTGATAATCCTCCATGAAAGTAAAATATTCTCTGCATACAACAAGCTTCCAAGCACATGATTCAATAACCTGCTACATAGTGACCCCTTATGAGCAAAAAAAAAGATCTGATTCTTTTAATCTTCCAGAGAAAGTGATATTAAGATAGCTTTCCCACTTATCTAAGTATGTAGGGTCTTGTTGAGAGGAGGAGAGAGATTTCCATATGGGTCCTTCCCCTAGGCAGAGGTTCTTGAATGGAGTAGGTGATCTTGGGAATCAGGTATGATCTGGAAGGGACCAGAGAAAATGGGAGAGTTGCGAGAGCTTCCAGTGGCTCAAAACGGAGGTGGTAAGAGAGCCAAACCCATCCGGAGGGACCAAAGAAGATGGAGGCCCTGACTAACTTTCGGTTGGGTTAAAGTTGAAAGGAACATTTTTTCAGTAAAACCTGGAGCAAAGTGTGGGTGGCCGATAATCTGCGTCAGAGGAGAGGGGAAACTGGAGGTTTTCTGTCAAGTTTTTTTTTTGCTTAAAGCATAAACAATCAAAAAGGCAAATTTGTTGGATGTTTTAAATGTGAACTATTTTATTTGGACTTACTTACCACATGGTGTTGAGCTCTTTTCAATTGAGTTCTGGTAAGAAGCTATGGTGCTTGGTGTGTGGGACACTGAAGGAAGACACTGTTACATTGAAGGAAAGGAAGGAAGGGACTTTTCACCATTTCAATTGCTCACTTTTTTGTTTATATATATTGCATGGTGTTCATGGCACTTTTTTGTGTATGACAGATTTATGCATGATAACTAATTTTGTTATATTATTTGCCTATAGTTGACATAGTCATGTATTTTCCCTTTTTCAATTTAGATTTCTATCTTCTATTCAGTTAGAGTGCAGCATTCGTACTTTTTTATTGTTTTGTCACTAAGAGCAGAAAGTTTTATTATTATTTTTTATTAGTTCCTATTTCATTTCCACAGCAGCAGTATAAGTTATGGGTTTGTTTTGAACCCTTTCACCCCTCCTCCTCTGTATGTCTAATCACCATGCTGTTTCTGCAGTGACCTGTATATTAACCTCTTCACCTCTCTTATCCTGCACATCTGTACTTTAAATGCTTTGTCGCTATACTCCCATTGCATATGACCTGCACATTAATCCCTTCACCTCCTCCACCTTATGCACATGGGCCCTGCACCATTACCAAGTAGACATGTGCACACTGAAATATTTTGTTTCGGAATTTCGTTTTCATCTGAAAAATACATTTATTTCGTTATTCCCGAAATTCGATTTTATTTATTTTGTTCCGTAAAAAAAAAATGCATTCGTCCAAAAATCCGAAATAATTAAAGGTTGAATCTGTCATTGAAGGCTTATGGTGTCTGTCGAAAGTTCTAAGAAGATTAGACAGAGCAGCTAAACTGTACGACACCGCAATCGTACATTTCCGGTTGAATGTTCCGCCTACAAGCTATAGTAGAATTCGAATGTTGTATGACACTAGTAATATTTATATTTATTAATTATTATTACTAGTCAACCAACATTAGAATTCTTCAATAGCCTATGGGCAGAGCATTTGACCATAAATGTCCGCTCGCGCTGACTGCTTCGTCAAATATTTATGTTGAATCTTTTCTCTCTATGTCGAATAATCTTGGACTAATAGAATTAGGTTAGGCACATTCGACCTTTTGTGCTGTTGTCTCTATAATGTTGAATCTTTTCTCTCTATGTCAAATCTTTTCTCTCTATGTAGAATAATCTTGGACTAATAGAGCTAAGGTTAGGCACATTCGACCACAGGTTCAATGGACACAGATCACTATTGTCATCGTCATGTCGAATCTCCTATTTATATCGAACTGTTGTCACAACGAAAACGAAAATAAAGCATTTGTTTATGTTGGATCTTTTGGTTTTCGGATTCTGCATGTTCGTTATTGTTTGTTAAAAGGATAACGAAAATACCCGAAATTCGGACGAAAATGCATTTGGACGAAAATGAATGCACATGTCTATTACCAAGGTCCATGTTTTAAGCCCCTCAAAACCATCACGTTTCATCATTTCTTAAAAACAACTGCACCAAAAGTGAAACGCCTTGGGGTGTCAACCTCCAAAAAGGACTAATTTAGGGAGTTAACAGAAAGCAAGGAAACTTTTTTATTTGTCAAAATTGGCGCTCTTTTTTCCTTTATGTTAAAAAAAATTGTGATTATTTAATACCACCAAAAGAGAGATTCATCTGTCTCAAAAATGGTATAAAATCATTAAATTACAGTGTTGCATGAGTTATTGTCAGTCAAACTATCACAGCACTGAAAACTGAAAATGTCCTGGTAACAAAAAGGTGTTGCAGGCTAATACTGAAGAATAACTAAACCTGCCAAAACAAAAATAGGCCAACAAGTAGAGTTCTTTGGGAGGAATTCAGAGTTATAAACTCCCTTTAAAATTGCTCTTAAATTGCAGATCAACGGGTATTTATATTATGGAGGGACTCAAAAGGACAACAACTGCTGTTATAATTCTATTGACAGACTGCATCATATATGTCAATTTATATTTTGCCTTCAGTTATTGGAGGTCTTCTACTTTCTGAAAAAGCTTCAGCACAAATATGTGAAAGGTAAAACAAAACTTCAAATGTCTGTTTGGGTGGACCCTGAATCAATGTGTTTATATTTTGTGCAGGAGGAGGTAGACCTCTTATGCCACTAAAAGAAGATGTTTTTTTCAGGTGTACCTTTGTGCATCACATCTTAAAACAAAAACAATTATATATCAGACTTTACTGTTACACAATGAGGCCAAGCTAATATAAAATTTGTAAAAATCACTTTATTACATACAGTAGATCCATTTGGATCAACATGATCCAAAGTTATGAATAACCTGGGAGATGTCTCTTCTTTTTCAGACAAATGACAAAGAAGTCCTAAACAAGCTTGACTGTTATGTGACTAAATGTACATAGAAAATGACAAATCTGAGGTCATACTGTAAATCTATCCTCCTATGAGCTTAAATAGAAAAACAAAAGCTACAGTGGATGATTGTGGGTGTGATTGCGATCATTTTATATAAGCATTTTTGTCTCTCCAATATTTTTCACTTTTTTTTTGTTTACTAAAATTCTCTAGATGTTCTTTGAGTTTTTTTTTTTCATGATTGTTGTATTCGTAATGAGGCTTTTTAATAAATATATTTTTTTTATATTAAACCATGATTAAATTGCCTTTAAAGTCCCAAAAATGTGGATGTGTTTGAAATCCTCCTATAAGCTATCCAAAGCAGAAATAGAGGTTTTGGAGCTAGGCCTAAGTTTCTGCCCCACAAACAATATGGACTACTTTGAAATCCTTAAAGACCTAAACTCATTCTCTATAAAGATGACATATATATAGTTTCAGAACAGTGGAAGGATTTCACTATAAATTATTTTGGTGCATTAAAAGATCTGATACAGTTGTTGTAAGAGAATGAAGGCTCTGAGCAGGAGGATACAAACTGTCCACCAACACAGCAGGACCAGGCACAAAGATCTGAGGTGTGTAAATGTAAAAAGAGCTCTGAGAAATTTCCACCCCTCAAGACCAATCCCAACATTTGGGCATTCTTAACCATGTAATAAATCAAACAATGAGAGCTCAGTAGAAGGTTTTCTGGGCAATCTAACACCTTCAAAATGCAAAGCCTGGTCATTAAGTCATCAGACAGAGGGAGAAATTTGGTTCTGATGGGTAACCAATCAATACAGATGTGTCTATGATATTTTAAGGTATAAGGATTGGAATAGACCGATTTCTGACAAAGTTACTCAGAATTTTAACAAGCGGTTTTGTGAATTGGTTATTAATGCATATGCAGACGGTACCATAGAGAATGGATTATTTGATGCGATATGGATTCAGTTACAGAGAACTCCATCATCCTATGCATTACCTAAGATGCATAAAAATGTATCCAATTCTCCTGGTAGACTGTTCATTTCAAGGATTGGTTCCCAAACAGAATTAGCCAGCCATCTGGCTGATACTTATTTGTGCCCCAATGTTATCAGTCTGTCTTCATATATTCAAGACAGTCCTTATATTTTGAGAGTGTGAAATGGAATTGTTGTACCTCCAGGTTGTTTCCTGAGTGCAATAGATATTAAAGCACTGTATTGTAGCATCCTACACACCCTCACAGAGTTGTAGAGAGTTTATTAAGGGAAAGAGACCAGACCTGGCCCTTTAATGATTTAATTCTAAATTTTCTGAAACACATAGTGATGAAAAATGTGTTTACAATTGACTGGTCCCACTACCTCAAGGTACAGGGTGTGGCAATGGGCACTTGCTGCGCACCATCATATGACAACCTGTACTTAGCGGGGTAGAAGTGTACTCTGTTTTCAGATAAGTTACTCTGAGGGTACTTGTTCAGCTTGCTATGTTGGTACAGGTACATGGATGATGTCCTGTTGTCAGTGAGTATTACTGAACTCATGCACTTTATGCTAGTCTTGGATAAAATTGCCTTTAATCTGAAATTCACAGTACAATATAGCAGAACAAGCATTCTCTTGCTGGATATTGAAACCTTTCTCCAACATATTGGAATCATAGGGACATCCCTGTACCACAAGCCCACTGCGAGCAACACTATTATGCATGCTCAGCGTGCTTATCCTCAGTCACATACATAGTATTCTATACAGTCAATATTTAAGATTGAGAAAAAATTGTTCAAATTATGAGTTACTTCTAATAGAGGCCGAGGCCTTGAGGCTCCGGTTTTTAAAGAGAGGGTACAAGATAACTACTTTCAAAAAAGGCATACAACAAAGCTAAGAGTAGACGTAGGCAAGAGATTATTTTTGGAAAACCTAGTAGAGAGCAGAAATAAACTGTTAGAATCATTACCACATATTCAAGTGAGCATCTGCAGATTTGTAATATAATGCAAAAATACTGGCATTTTCTGACAAGTGATCCTTTTCTCAGTAAATATATTCAATATCACCCAGAGATCACATATAGAAGGTCACATTAAATACATGACCAGGTGGTTAGAAATCATTATACAAATTGGGCAGGGAGGAACAGGTATCTGGAAAACTTACTTTTAGGTGTGGCTCTTGCTCTTTCTGTGCATGGGTACATCTTTTAGGCTGCCAGATGGGATGTTACACAAAGCAAAACACTTTGATGACTGTCAAACAAGAGGGGTGATACTTTATGTTTCGCCAATGTGGCCCATTTCTATGTAGGAAAAACGAGTCAGTGCAGAATTTATGATCATGTTTATTATATAAGAAAAGGACTATTAAACACACCAGTTACAGACATGTGGGTCTATAACACAGTTATAACACATCTGTAATTCAGTTTGCAGCCCTGGATAGGAAAATGAGAACCCCAGGGGAGGAAATGTTGATAAAAATAGTCCTCCAAAGGGGGGACAAGATGGATCTATAATTTAAAAGCTACCTCCCAACTGGGTTTGAATGAGGCACTAAGCTTCAAGCCATTTCCATAAATATTGGCAGTCTACATGATGTTTGACTCCATTCATCCCTTTATATCTGTATATACCCACTTAGGGCTAGCTATCTTGTTTTGTTAAGTTTTTGGGCTGTGGCACTGGATGTGGAGTTGTTCTATGGTGGGCAGACACTTGGGCACCACTTTCAGGAAAATGTACTGTATTACACTCGGCGAGCCGAGAACTATTTGGGCTGCTCGCATCAAATTTGTGTGATGCGAGCGGCCCGCAATGCACTGCGCCAGTCGCAGTGCATTGCTGGCTGATGATTGGCCAAGCATGCGCTGTGACCCCGCATGCTTGGCCAATCATAGAGCCAGCGGCGAGGAGAGCCATAATTTGCCACAGGCAGGATGCCTGTGGCCAATTATAGCTCAGGGGGTTTAGTACACGCCCCACATTATATAAGGCTGCCGTGTCGGCGGCCTCGTATATTGTGTTCCGGCGTGTCAGTGATATGTGGCTGTGATCCATTCTGCAGTGCTGCTGACTGCTGACATTATCTGTGCTGTGATTCTGGGGATTAGTGTGTGCGTGCTGTTAGTACAGCATTGCAGTATCACATTAAAACACCTTCCTTCCTTTCTTCATCCTGTTGTGTCATCTAAGGCAGCCATCTGCGGCTAATGAATTGCCGGTTCCCTTAACACAGAGAACAGTCATTCATTGAAAGTCATTGATAAAAAAAAGTCATTGATAAAAAACAAAAAAAACAAAAAAAAAGTGTGGGGGTCCCCCCAAATTCAATTACCAGGCCCTTCAGGTCTGCTATGGATATTAAGGGGAACCCCGGACAAAAAAAAAAATGGCGTGGGGCCCCCCTCAAAATCCATACCAAACCCTTGAGGTCTGGGATGGATTTTAAGGGGAACCCCGGCCAAAAAAAAGTGGCGTGGGGTCCCCCTCAAAATCCATACCAGACCCTTATCCGAGCACACAACCTGGCAGGCCGCAGGAAAAGAGGGGGGACGAGAGTGGCCCCCCCTCCCTCCTGAACCGTACCAGGCCACATGCCCTCAACATTGGGAGGGTGCTTTGGGGTCCCCCCCAAAGCACCTTGTCCCCATGTTGATGAGGACAAGGGCCTCTTCCCCACAACCCTGGCCATTGGTTGTGGGGGTCTGCGGGCGGGGGGCTTATCGGAATCTGGAAGCCCCCTTTAACAAGGGGACCCCCAGATCCCGCCCCCCTGTGTGAAATGGTAAGGAGGTACTTGTACCCCTACCATTTCACCAAAAAAGTGTCAAAAATGGTAAAAATGTCAGGAGACGGTCTTTGACAATTCCTTTATTAAAATCTTCTTTCTTCTGGTCTTCTTCCTTTCTTCATCCTTCAGTTTCTTCATCTTCTCCTTCCGGCATCTTCTTCCATCTTCTTCTTCCATCTTCTTCTTCCTCCGATCCGCTTTTTCTTGCTCTGGTCTTCTCGTCCGGCATCTTCTTCCACGGCGTCTGTGTCTCTTCTGGGCCGCTCCGCGCAATGGGAGGCTCCCGCTGTGTGAGGCTTCGCTGCGTCTGACAGGTCTTTTATAACGGAGGGCGGGGTCACCTGGTGACCCCGCCCCCTCTGACGCACGGGGACGTCATGGGGAATTCCCTATGGCTTTCCCCATGACATGGCTGCCCTGAGCTGGCTGTTATTGCTGAAATCCTGGTGAGGTTGCTGCTGGAAGTATTGTGAGATTTCCCCCTGCTGGAGAAGTATTCCTGTCTGGAGAGAGAGCAGAGTTTTAACCCACTACTTACTGCTTTGTGACCTATTGTAGGTCGAAGCAGGGAGGTGAGAGGCCACCCTTACTTTATTTGGTGAAGGGATCACCAGCACCTTTAAATTATTGGACAATTTTTGGCATCACTTCACTTAAAGCTGCATTTAGACTTCATGCACATGCATCTTGAGCAAGTTGGGCAACAGAGTACACGGTGAGAAAATAAACAGTAAACTGTTGTTCACTAATAGATATAACTTGTGATAACAATATGCAACTATAACAACCTTTATATCTAGATTTGCTTGAATTGACAATGCCAGGGGCTCTATGAAAAATATTAGGGGAGAATATGAGCAGCCCTGTCTAGTGCGACGAGCAATAGGAAACCATTCTGAATGAAATCCAGAATACTTGATGTAGGCCTGAGAATGATTGTATAAAGAAGCTGGCCATTGGAATAAATTGCTTCTTCATCCTGTGTATGCATGCTGCATCCCCATTTATATCTATTTGAAAGCCGTAATCATGGCTGCCTCAAGTCCTCCCTAGGAGTATGGCTTTTCCAATTAATGAAAAGGGTTGTGGCATGTATTTTCAATAAGAAGTGTCCATTTTCAGAGGAAAGGTTGTACGGGTATAAGTAGGGCTGCACAGTGAAGACATCTGCCTATTACATCTACAGGTCAAACAGAAAATGGCATTTATGTTTTAGATCGCCACAAATTATTAGTACAAACAGTTGTATATATCTGTTAAGACATATATTTGATGTCTAGGTGTACTGGAAACATTTAACTGCTTAAAGAAAGTGTAGGTGGGTATCAACTAGCCCACATGTTTGATCAGGTTGGCATTCATCCATATGCCATACATAACACACAGTTCTTCAGATTCACTGTGAAGTATTATTAAAGTGGGATTATACTAAGATAAAACATCCCAGCACACTCTTCCATGGCAATAAAATAGATTTTTTTTCACCATACTTACTGACATATTCCTGTTTGCCACTCCACTCCACTCCGAACACGCGAATTTTAACTATTCTTATTAATAGAATTTTACCCCTTGCACTTACCTTCTTTCAAGCTAGAGGTAAATCTAGTTTCTATTGTACATTTATTTTCTAACTTATGAGTCATTTGCCATTGCATGTTCAGTTAGCAATATAATTGCTGTATAAAACATCTATCATTGTTTTTAATGATTTGCTTTCTTATTTTTCTTTTAAACAACATGAGTTTGTTTAATGTCACTTTCCAGACTCATCCCAAGTTGACAATCTTCTGTGAAGTTAGCCTGTGGCAGTATAACCCCCAAAAGATATGTAACAATAGCAGCTGTCATTATAGGGGATTTCTAATAATTTGTAAATAAGTTGTAATTTTTTTGAAAATGAAGAAATTAAAAAAAAAAAAAAAAAAATATATATATATATATTTTTGTTTACATACCTTTACCAGTGCAGATCATATAACTGGTGTGGTGGCGATTAGGGGAACTTGCTGGTGACAGTATGTGCAGTTATATATATAATATTTTTTTCAATTTCCTCTATTCTTTTATTTTTTTTAATTAAATTTTTTTCTACAATTTTTTTTTTTTTAACACACTGTGACTAGAGCAATTCAGTGTTATAATAGTAACATTGTACTACTCTGGGTAAGTGATCAGCATTTTTTTTTACATATTATGATTGCTTATACCAGTGACTTGCACTGTTATAAGCAACCATTGTTACTGAATGAAATTGATTCATTCAGTGTGTATTTTTGTGATTAGCTGTGATTGGCCACAGCTAATCACATGGTACAGATGGGCTGTGATTGGCCCTATCTGTACCATATGATTATTGTTATCGATCACAGATAGCAACACAATTGTACACAATGAATGGCAGGAATGGGAACCATCCATTGTTTTCAATTGTCATGTGATCTGCTTTGAACGGTCACAGTTATCACGTGGTACTGGCAGCGGCCTGGTACTATGATCTGTCATTGGCTGTGGGGGGTAGGCAAAGCACATTCCAGAAGGATGTCATTTGATGTCCACCTGGAACGACAAATGTCCCACCCAGCCATCATTTTTCTTTAGGCCGGGTGGGAACTGGTTAAACTACATGAAGCTTGTGATAGTCTGAACACTGACAGTGACATTCTTTTTAATAAATCTATGCATTTTTGAGGTACCACACTATGAAGTTTGCTTTTGTGTCTTCTCCACCATGGTATATGTCGTCTTCTTATTGAACATACTGCTTTTGGATTGATCATTTAGGGTATATGATGTTACCACATTATTTACATTCTATGCTCATTTGATTTCCCCTAATCTGAGGGAATTCAATATGTCTTGTAAGCAAGGCTGGGCACATTGGACTGGTGTAACACACGAGCGTGGACATGTTTTGGTGGTGTGATCCTTTTCAGTATTCATATTCCCAAAAATTTTGAGCACCAGTCGCCACTGAGTATAATGTGGTTGGGCAGTCCTAAAGAGATAAAATTATAACTGCACTTTTACTATAAATTATACATGCTTCTTGTCTAAGCTCTGAAAATATGACAATACAACAAACAACTTTCAGAGAAGATACTGTAATTCATGTCTCCAGCTATCTTTCTTGCACTCTCCAAATACATCAATCTACACCAGGGATGTCAAACTCAATGTCATCATGGGCCGCATCAGCATTATGATTTCCCTCAAAGGTCCAGTTGTATTTGTAATCCAAATGTCCAGAGCACTGCCCCCATTACATCAGATGTCAAGAGCTCCCCACCATCAGAAGTCAAGAGTCCCCCACACTCCCTTACAATACAGTATACCCCTTTTACCTTGTGCTGCTGTTGGGAAAAAGCTGGGGTGTTGTTGGGAAGCAGAAACTGCAGGGTCTGGAGGAGGACCAAAGGAGGGCTAGAGCTCTCCTGCAACTGCAGTGCAGGAGAGGTGCGAGGGCCACATGAAATGGCCTGGAGGGCCGTATTCGGCCCACGGGCCTTGTGTTTGACACATGTGATCTACAGTATAGCAGATCTCCAAACAGCATCCTCTAGAATTTGCCAGAAATTGCTTGTCTACAGCAAAGATGCATTCAAACCTAGAGATGGATTATGCCACGAGTAAAAAATAAATCTTCAGTAAACATAATTCATTATACATGAAGATCATAGGGTGCAGGGACACTTTTTCTCTGACCTAGACAGCACTGTTGCAACCATTATGTGTTTCACTGATAGTAGGGGTGGGCATCCTGGACATATGCCATGCCGCTTAATCCTCTCCAAACAGTTAGAGACCACACCTTTCCAAAACACCCACTGCTGTAAATCCCAATAAGCAGGGGCCATAAAACAGCTGAATTCCGCCCAAAAAAGAGGAGAAAAATTCAGGGGCACAGCATGAGGCACAAATGGTAAAAAAAATGGCCCATAAATTGGACCCAAACACATTTGTGAAAAATGTGCAAGCATGTGTATAGAACTACACTCTCAAACTTATCTTTTTTTTCCCCATTCCAGTCACAAACATGAACATAAAATATTTCCCAGTGAGCCAATGATAACAACTACAATCTTAAGACATCTGCCCTGTCACTCCATAAGTCAGTATAGATTTTAGACACATGTGTTTTGACATTGTATGGTGCATTTAAATTGTTTTCTGGAAGATGGATTTATTGATTTTCGTAAGCAATAAATGCAAGAGTGCCACTTGTTTATTCCATAAGAGTTTTGCAGAGCTGAATAATATTTGACTTTTGTCAATAAGTGTGATTCTTTTCAAAGGAAATCTGTCATAGCCTGGAAACTGCAGATCAAGCAGATAGAAAACAACTTTATAATAATTAGACAGCATAGACAAGAGCGGATTTCTCCAGCCTATGTATATATAAGAAAAATTATTTAATGTAGTAATGACGCATAAAGCAAGACCATTTGTCACTATGATTGCATCCCCCCTTCCTTTTGGTCTGAATGTAAGCCCTTATTCACACTTGGGCATTTTTCTGTATTTTTGATACAATGGACTTTAATGGAAACAGCTGTAAATGAACAGGTGCATTTTTGCGTGTTTTTGCATGCATTTTTAAACCTAAATATTTCCTTACCTCCTATAACACTGCTCTCCTTCCCTTGTCCAGCCCAGAAAACAAACACCTGAGGCTTGATACATGTGTAAAAACATCTGTAAAATGGCTGTAATATGATTGAAAAATGTCTTTAAAACAACTGAATTGGGGGGGCGTGGCTGGACACCAAACGCAATGGACGTGTGATCTCCCTGCTCACCATGGACCTGCTCCTGTAAAGCTTCAAACGGTGACACAGGTTCAGATCAATGGGCAGAAACCTCACCAATAGATCACAGAAACAAGGGGGAACCTCAGGACAGCTTAACCCGCAGCATGGCGCAGCTGCGTGACACACAGCCACCCCCTTCTTCGTAGGCTTTGGGAATGGTGCGGGCAGCTACAACAGGTGCCACGGACAGTATTCCCAGCGGCATGTCAACCCACAGCAGACCTGCAGCAAACACATCAGCCCCACCAGCCCTGCACGGCCTGTCTCCACCATACCACATGGAACAACTGTTCTGCCATCTTGCTGGCAGAACGTCAGGACATCTCCAGAAGCTCAGTGGGTGAGTCCCTGTCCGATCCCCTCACCCTCTAAAGGCCCTGGACATGATTCTCTCTCCCTTCTGGGCACTCCGACGGCATTCCGACACTGGGGACTCCCCCCTTCCCAAATGGACTGCTCACAATCCCTGCTGCAGCTGCGGCCTATCTCTCCTGCCTATAAGACCCTATCTTCAGTTCCAAGCTCGCCAAAGCCAAGGAGACCGATTCACTCCCGTGAACCCAGCATCACATGCCTAACTGTGGCCCGCCTGGAGCTTTTGCCCTCCACTGCTTCCTCACTTGCTCCCTATCTGCTCCCTGTACCACCTACACAGTTGGAGGACCAGAGAGAGGGGTTTGAACTGTGGGCCTCGCCCTCGTGGGCTATAGCCCACCATCATGCTCTACCCAGAATACCTTCCATTCATACAACTGATGAGTTAGTCTCCTGGTGGGAACAACTACATTCACTACCCACCAAAGATGACTTTAAGCTGCTGATCTCTGTGGTCAAAGAAGCCTGCCGTAGTGAGAATAAAACATTGCAAGCAGACTTCCATCAGCTGGCCAATTAGGTGGAGGACCTGGATGAGAATTTGCAATCCACTAAGCTTACTGTCCACTGTGTTCAATCCCAACAGACAGATGACCGCTTTATGCTCCATGACATGCAACACCATTTGGAAGATCTCTGACAATCACAACCACCGCAACAATATCAGGATTCGGGGCCTTTCGGAGTCCAATGGCCCGGAAGATCTGCAAACGGTCCTTCAGACTATCTTCAACACCCTTTTGGGAGTCCCAGCCTCCACACATATTGAAATGGACAGGGCCCATAGAGCTTTGAAGCCTAAAGACCAAGCGTCCAAACCTAGAGATGTCATCTGCAGAGTGCACTCATTCACTTTAAAGGAGGGCATTATGCGGAAAGCTCGGATGATTAAACCTATCCTTGTGGATGGCACTCCAATCCAACTATTTCCTGATCTGTCCTGGATCATCCTTTAGAAATGCAGGCTACTTCCACACCTTACAGGATAATATCATCACCTATAGCTGGAGCTTCCCTTTTAGTCTGACGGCTACACATGCTGGGAAGATGGTGGCCCTTTCGAGTCCCTGAGAACATTCGCTTCTTCTGTGAGACTCTGAACATCCCCACTTCAGACCTTCCGGTTGGGATATCATCCCCCCTCCTCCCCCATTGACCGGCTGGCAAAAGGTTCCTGCAAAGAGGAGAGGACAACCTCCTAACTCCTCCTGTAAGAATCCCAAGCAACAGCCAGCCTGAGGAACTGCCAAGGCTAATATTACCCTCTTTTCTCTAATTTTACAGATTACAGGCCCAACCGTGGGGGAACACTCTGTCTTTGCACAGTTAATTAACGTTGACGTTTTTATTTAATGACTGTTCTACTTTTTCTCCCCCGGTTGTAGCCCCTTTCCCGCACGGGATGGTCATTACCCCTCCTGGACCGCCCGTTTTCCGGCGGGCTCAGGGAGGTTACTCCCGTGGCTCCTGGGCCCAGACTCGGGTGTTCCTGCAACTGTATCTTTGATCATTCAAGTTCCTGACTACATGTACATGCTGTTTTTATTTGACTAGTATTGTCTAGTATTGTCCCCTAGCTCTTTTATAGCCATTCACCGCTTTGTTTTTTAGCAGGTTCCAGATCATAGGTACCAGTTGACGTTCGGTATGAAACATTACCCCCTAATTTGTTTAGTGATTTAAAGTTCCTTTATTGTTGTTACTTACCCTCATCGCCCACGTCGGACGATGGCGGTAATACGGAACAATTGGTCTATTGTCGGACCTTCATTATCTGTTCTGAGAACTGTGATTTATCTTTTCACGTTATTGTTATTCTTTTTCTCTTCTTTTTTACGGCTCTTCACTCCTATGCTCACGTCTCTCTCCACGTGCGATGGCTACCACCTCCTGTTTCAAGGCTCGTCTGTCTGGGCACCTGGGTTTGATAAGTATACAGCACTCCAACACACGTATTCACAATATTTCTTGCTCACACCCCATCCTCACCATGGTACAGATATACTCACACAATGTTTATGGTCTTAACTCAAATATTAGATGGCAGTTAGCACTGAGAAGCTTCAGAGATTCTGGGGCGGAGGTAATATTTGCACAAAAAACACATATAAATAAAAGAGGCACTCTGGCATTTGCTAGATTTTTTCCTATGGGGATCTTAGCCCCTAGCACTAAAAAGAAAGCAGTGGTGGCTATCTACAGTCACTTACTTTTCTTGTCCTAATCCACATTTCCAGATGTTTCCATTAGTAATGTCTTTCTTCCTGATCAGACTTTAGGTCATGACACAGGAAGGAGTTGATCAGATGACCTCATTAGCACACATTCTGCAT
Organism: Lithobates sylvaticus; assembly: GCA_028564925.1. Taxonomy (NCBI): domain Eukaryota; kingdom Metazoa; phylum Chordata; class Amphibia; order Anura; family Ranidae; genus Lithobates; species Lithobates sylvaticus. The sequence continues at coordinate 411,383,402 of CM053027.1, forward strand.
CATCTACCCACCCACTCCCAGCTGAACATTTTTTAAATGAATTGCAATCAATCAGTGATCACCCTTCTCACTAAATACACAATATACAATCAGATTTCATAGTGTATGGCCATCTTTATACAAGTACATAGGAGGGAGTGGACAGAAACACTCAGCTGTCAAGCCCCGTTCACAGCTCTGCATAGCGTGAACTCGTATTCCCACATGCATTGTTTTTTTTTTGTGAGGGGGGGTGTTTTAGAGCATTTTCACTCATTACACATAGGGCAGCCCATCCACCTGAATGGGCTGCCCTACACACAGCAATCACCCTAAAGAAGATTCAGAACTTTTTTTTTAGAGCGGAGCTTTGTGCGTGCATTTCTGAAATTCAAGGAAACACGCAGAATGGAGCCTCATTGTTCTTGTGTAAATGCACCAATTTCACTTTCAGGCCCCATTCACAGTGGCAGCGCACATTTTGTGTCTTGTTTTTCCTGTGACATGCATAGGGCAGCCTTTTGATTTCAATTGGCAGCACTACATGTGGTTAATGGGACATTTTGGTGTTTTGTGGATTGTGTGTTTTTTTTTTACTGTGCGTTTTGCAGCATTAGCCCCTCGTTTTTTCACATGGAAAAATGTGTGTTTGCTTCTGTGTTTGGTGTGCTGTCAACAATTAATGGCACTGAAAGTGCAACTAGTAATTTTAGGTGTATAAACATAGCCATACACTATGCAATCTTATTGTATATGAAAAAATAGATTATAATCACACGTGTAAGTGACAAATGAATGTGTACAATTATAATCCAGCAGCGCTAAAACAAAAAAGTGCTAAAGTATGTGAATACCATACATTGTGTAAAAACCAAAATATTTTCAAATGAATAAGACCACGTGAAATGATATTATGCTAGAAAAACATAAAAAAGAGTCCATATATAATAGTGCTGAAAAAATCCAAACAATCTTCAAAGGAAATAAGTCCACCACAGTACATCCAGTAAGTAATTGTTAAATCTTCCACCACACCGACGTGATATATAAGCCCTCTCCCAGTGAGACCGCACTCACCAGATGGTGTTGCCTCACACTCTCGTGTTTGGCAAATGATCAATTTAACCACCCCTGGGTTGCTGGTACGATCACTGGCTACACGGACACTGAAAGATCCATTATTATACCTGGCCGGCGTGCAACACTCGTTTCCATCTTTGCTCACTGTTGCTTTCTTTGGTCATTGGTGATTTGTGTGAGAGGAGTACCTACACCAGGAGCAGTTCGTGGGAGGGTGGTGAGAGATATTGCATTCATAATTGGGCATCCTCGGTGACCCTACCTGTATTTTGCCAGCACATCTTTCTACTCCAGTTTGCTGTGGATTTCTGCTGTGGTTTTGCCGAATTTTATTGGTTAACATGTGAGTGTAATTTTTGAAGTGTGTGTGCGGAGATTTTAGAATAAATTGTTTATCACAGAGTTACGCTATGTGCAGCACTGTTTATTTTATATTTTCACATATGGCAAGATATACCTTGGAGTGATCGTACCAGCAACCCAGGGGTGGTTAAATTGATCATTTGCCAAACACGAGAGTGTGAGGCAACACCATCTGGTGAGTGCGGTCTCACTGGGAGAGGGCTCATATATCACGTGTGGTGGAAGATTTAACAATTACTTACTGGATATACTGTGGTGGACTTATTTCCTTTGAAGATTGTTTGTTTTTTTTTAGCACTATTATATATGGACTCTTTTTTATGTTTTTCTAGCATAATATAATTTCACGTGGTGTTATTCATTTGAAAATATTTTGGTTTTTACACAATGTATGGTATTCACATACTTTAGCACTTTTTTGTTTTAGCGCTGCTGGATTATAATTGTACACATTCATTTGTCACTTACACGTGTGATTATAATCTATTTTTTCATATACACATATAGTTGTTTAGAGTGGCGGCTGATAGTTTACATTAGTTTAATCAGGTATAGGGGTGTGGTACACAGACACACTCACTTGTCCACTCATTGTTGGAGGGATTGGCGCGGTGGGGTTTGATATATTTTAGGAGCGGCAATTAGAGAATATCAACCAACCAGAAATCTTATTGTATATTGTGTATTTAGTGAGAAGGGTGAGCACTGATTGATTGCATTTCATTTAAAAAATGTGCACCTGGGAATAGGTGGGTGGATGATGCAAGGTGTGTGCTAATGAGGTTAGCTGGTCAACTCCTTCCTGTGTCATGACCTAAAGTCTGATCAGGAAGAAAGGCATTACAAATGGAAATGTCTGAAAACATGGATTAGGACAAGAAAATCAAGTGACTGTAGATTTAATGGAAAGCTTTAAAATGTTTTAAAAAAAAATACATGAATGCTATATTGGTGCATAGGGGAGCTGGAATTTAGAAGAAAAAAAGGTGTACAAAGGTGAAATTACCCTTTAAATCACCAGAATTACTCTCTGCCTAGCTGTGAATGCAGGCTTACATTTTAAAGGCATATAGTTACATATATTCAAATGGTCAGTTACCTCACCTATTGTTTGGGTTAATATTTCTCTCATGATATGGCAAATGAAAATGTATTAACATATATTAAATAAGTAGAACAGAATTTTTTTTAATCCAAACTATTCCTAACTATATAGTGTAATATTGTTTAGCGCTTATAAAGGCAGACCAATCTTTCTAAAACAAAACTACAAGAGATGTACCATATACTACATCTAATTAAAATCTATAGGAAAAAACCTCACAGAACTTTAAAAAAAAAGTAAATGCTATAGTTGTTTTTCAGTGTTTTTAATTTAGTCTAAAATTGCATTTTAGGAAAGAGCTTTGAAAGTATTTTTAATTTGGTAGATTGAACAGTACTGAGAAATAGCCACAACTAAAATGTTAAGATCTGTATCATTGGTCTCTAATCTGTAACTGCACCCTGGCGCTACTTTAGGATTTATGCAGATAGCTTGTCTTTCAACTGTTCTCTGGGATATACATGCACACCATTAGAATACATTGTACTCACAGCTTTGAGTACCGGTATGTTTAAACATGACATAAAAATAGATATTGGCTAGGATACCTTGTTTCGTTCCTTTGTTCCAGTTTTAATTGTGTAATACTAACTTTTCTAGTTGGCCACAAAAGTGGATGTTTTTTCACAATTTATCTAGAAACAGCATTTACTGATAGAATAAAGAGTTGTGCAATATGTTTAACAAAGTTTATCTGAAAATGTAAAAACTGTGTTTTTAGTGTTTCTGTGTCTTCTATGCATATGTATACTTTCTAAACAGTGAACTGTTTCTGAAAATGAAATTCTGATTCTGTCAACTATGTTTAATGCTACCTAAATTAACAGCCAAGTAGAGAAAAGAGATTTAATTTAAAATAAATATATACATACATACATAAATAAAAACTAGGCATATTTCCTGATTTTGTCAAAAATAATCATTGGTTACTGTAGAGCTTGATACTAGACTTTACATTCATTATAAAGATCTATCTAGTATCCACTATTTTCATTTCTTTTATACTGCTAATATAAAAAATAAAAGCCACTGAAGCTCAAGCTTGCTGCATATTAGTTATCAGTTTAAAGAGGAAGTAAAGCCTATCAAACAAAAAAATGCACCCAAAAATGCAAGGCAAAGGCATAATGAGATAGCATACTAGCTCATTATGAATAACTTACCTGAGAACGAAGCCCCCCAAAGTGGTCCTCCTTCTTCATCTTCACCGCTGCCATGTATCCCGGAGTGACTTCTGGGTCTCGCTGTTCTGGCGCTGTCATTCGACGGAGATGCAATGATGTCACTCCTGCGCATGGGAGCCGCTACGAGTGGCATATTGCCATTATCTGCGGCACCTGCATGCTGCTGTCTACGGCGCATGCGCCGTAGACAGCAGTGCCTGTCTTTTTGTAAATATCTCCTAAACTGCATAAGTTTAGGAGATATTTCTTGGACCTACAGGTAAGCCTTAATCTAGGCTTACCTGTAGGTCAACGTGGTTTGTAAGGGTTTACAACCACTTTAAACTGGAAAAAAAACACTTTAAACTATTCAATACTAACAGAAAAGTGGATAAAAATTTTACCAAAAGGTTAGCCAGGTGACAGTTGACCAAAATGTGGGCAGAACAAGAACATGCCAAAACCAGGATAGATAATAAAATTACAAGAAATTAAAGCTACATAGACAAAATTGAACAAAGGACATATTAACCATAGGTCAGAACCAAGGATACAGCCCTTGGCAAGTATTACAGTTTACTTTTGGTTTGCAAGCTTACTAAAAAGAATTCTGGGTGATGTTATGGGCTTGTAGACTATAATACATGATGAGTATACTAGCTAAAAACTTTAAAGAGATACTGTATGTAGCATTCTGAAAGAAAGGTGATCCAACCTACCAGTTGTAACTTTATAATAGTCAAAGCTCAAGTGTACTCTCTGAATTTATTAAAAATTAAAAATTGGTAATTGCTTGTGTTTCCTACAACATCCAAATTGAATAAACAAGGCAGAAGAAACAAAAGAGGTGAAAGGTAATTGAGCTAAGCTTCTATGTACCTGTATCGCAAGGCTGAAGATGAAGGGATATGGCCCTGTAAAATCTTTAGGGCCATACTGTGCAGGCATAGCCAGGAGAGTGACACTTGCAATGCTGGGTGTAAGCAAACACTAGAGGCTGCAACCATTGAACTGAGGTAAGTAAACTATGAAAATATACAATTAATGCCTGTTTCAGCAGTGAACGTGTGCAAGATCAGGTGTAAGGTTCAGTGGAGTCAATTGAGCATGGATCCACAAAAGGGAATCAGGATAGCCAGCCAGTGCTCCTTCCTCTCTAGTTGTGTTACAGAGAGCGGTGTGTTTGGACAGATACAAAGGGAGCATGTGCCCTGGTCTGATGGACAGGTACATTGACCAGACTAAGGCCTGAGAGGAAAGCTCTAGCCTGGGCAGAAACAGATTGAGGGACTAAGCTGTCCATTTACTCAGGAGGCTGCATTGTTGAGAGGGTTTGCATTGACCAGAATGTCATCTGAGTAGAATTTATTGGAACACTAGAGTGGGAGAAAGGCAGTGCTCTAGCAGGCTGGTAGCCTGTGCAGTCCATTCTGGGTAACTTATTTGCCAGGGGGCTGAATTTTTATGTTCTTTTGTGTCTGTAAAGAAGTCTTATTTTTAAAGGAAAGAGGACATAAAAGCTATAATCATGCAAGATGGTGAACCCCTTGAATTCCTATGATATTGCTATACATTTTTTAACTCCAGCTAATGGCTGTTGCATGGTTGTCTGTCATTTATATATATATATATATATATATTACACACACACACACTCACTGGCCACTTTATTAGATACACCTTGCTAGTACCAGGTTGGAACCATTTTGCCTTCAGAACTGCCTTAATCCTTCATGGCATGGTTTCAACAAGGTGTTGGAAACATTTCATTGAGATTTTGGTCCTTATTGACATGATAACATCACGCAGTTACTGCAGATTTCTAGGCTGCACATCCATGCAAATCTCCAAGGCAGTATGGAGGCAGTGTAGATCCATGTTTTCATGTTGGTTACACCAAATTCTGACCCTACAATCTCAATGTGACAGTGGAAATCATGACTCATCAGACAAGGCAATGTTTTTCAGATCTTCTGTTGTCCAATTTTGGTAAGCCTGTATGAATTGTAACCTCAGTTTCCTGTTCTTAGCTGACAGGAGTGGAACCAGGTGTGGTCTTCTGCTGCTGTAGCCCATAACAAGTGCTTATTTGAGTTACTGTTGCCTCTCCATCATCTCAAACCAGTCTGCCCATTCTCCTCTGGTCTCTGACATCAACAAGGCATTTTCGTCCACACAACTGACGCTCACTGCATATTTTCTCTTTTTCAGACTGATGGGAGGGCCTGTGGAACCTAGAATCCCTTGGAAAGGTTAGGAAACCCTTGTTTCAGCTCTCCATACACCTCCTATGTCTAAGTCACCCTGTGTCCATTAGGGACACAGGGTGACTGAGAAAATATGGCTTGGATTACTTAAAATGGTACAGTAATATTTAGCCACAATATCTCCCAGGATATATATAAAGACTATTCTTGGTTTGTTTGATTCTGAACTCAACATGTTAATTGAAAGAGCTGATCATATTGGCCTTTGTAAAATGTAGGAGACAGGCCAACTCCTACTGGAGCTCCTGCTATTGTGAGAAGGTGTCCTGTGTTTATACATATGATAATGTATAAGCTATTGTGTGAAGCTTGGTGACAACAAGTCTAACCTGTAGTGAAATCCTGATTAATCACAACAATGGCCAGGTAGGCATGGAGTCACATCAGCTGCTTTAAGGGATTATTTAATTAGCTCATGCTTAATTTATGTTTCTGGGTACAGGTGTATTGTTAGAGTAATATGAGCAGGAGGGGGGAACCTCCTCTTCAACTGTATATAATACTGTATTCTTGTTCTAATAAACAGTTCATGGTGATCTACCAAATGAGTATTGTCTTGTTTGTGGTTGTCAGCAGTTGGAATATCTGATATCTATATTAAGATTGGGATCAAGCGGTATATGACTAAAGCACTCACGTGGAGCGTGGGTCATTTCGTTACATTGGTGGCAAGCAGTGGGATGCTTCCTTTAGTCTGGGACATACAAACCTCCACCTGGATCCAAGGTCTGGATAGCAGGAGAGGAGAGGTACAGATATCAGCCATCATGGAAGAGGAATTTCGAAAGAGGTTGCGAGAGATGCAGATACAGCACAGGGGACCAGTATACGAGCAGGTCCTGCTGGGATGGTATGATTCTGTCCGCTGCGAACTCTGGAAGAAAACGCTAGCCCGTGAGAAGTGCAACCAGGGAAAAATTCTCCCCTCCATCCAGGAAAGGTACTGGCCGCAGTATGGATTGTGGGTGCTGTTTTTGGGTGAAAAAACGCACAAGGCTCAGACAGCCGAGTTAAGCATGCTGGCCTGGGCAGAGATGCGGCTGGTTGAGAGCTACAGAGCACTCCAGTGGCATGTATCCCAAGCATGCCCTTGGATAGCGGATAACAGCCCAAAGGAAAGGCTTTGGCTATGGCAGCCTGGGACTGTTGTACGTGAAGATGACAGGGGATCATAACTTTGGGAGCGATTTGGAATGGCGGTTGGACAAAATCATGGATTTCAGAGAAGAGATACTGAATGTCTTGGAAGTGCACTGGTCACTGGAAGATATAGAGTTTCATGCCATTCAGGAATGGGAGCTGGAAATCGCCTACAAACGGCTGCTAGACTCTGTTCAGCACCAGGGCTGGGCTCTCTTTGCCTGGGAGTATCAGGAAGTACCAGCAGACAGCTCTGAAATCTTAGCTGAAGTGTCAGCAATACATTTAATTTACTTTTCAGAGGATGTTTTCGATGATAAGTTATCTGCCAGTGTTGGCACTGGGCCCAAGGGCCACCAGCCCATGCCCTGGACTTTTATCAATTCCAGAGACTGGGGATATAATAGACATTTCTGTAGAGGAGGAACCACCTAGCAAACCCCCAGCAGAAGTGCTGGCAGCAAGACAGAGTACTGCAGACCCGTGCTCCACACCCGTGACAGTTTCGGAGGCCTGAGGTGAGGAGGTGGTGTTTCTTCTTCCCCAGTGGATTGCAGAGATGAAAGGAGGGCAAGCTGTCATTCCCCCCTCCACAACAAGGATTCGTGCACCTGGGAGACAATAACAGAGAATGGGAGTTTGAGCAGCAGACGGCACCCCAGAATCATGACACCAACTCAGCTGAAGTGCTGGCAACCGAACAGAGGGTCCAATACCTCTGCCCCACACCTGTGGCAGTTATGGAGGCCCAGGGTGAGGAGGTAGCAGTCACTCCCGAGCTTGCAGGATCCAAGGAGAGAATGCAGTCGGCACCTCACAACTGCAGCTTGATCCGGTGTCGGTAGATGGGCCTGCGGTCTTCATAACAGAAAACCAGCAGAAATGCTGGCAACAAGACAGAGTGCTACCAACCTCTGCCCAGCACTGGCAACAACTTCACAGTCCCAGGGAGCCGGGGCAGTCGGCCTCTCTTCCCAACAGTTAGCTGGAGCAGATAATGTAAGGAAGCTCCTATGCCCAGTTGAACCGCTGGCAACATAACACAGTGCTGCTGGCCTTTGCCTTCCACTAACAAAGAATGGATTTCCTGTGAAAGTGGATAGGACTGCAGTACCCACTTTATACCCCAGAGGGGCTGGGCAGTTGACCCAGATCCCCAACAGCATGACGTACTGAGCCCAGCCACCCTGTCTTCTCTCCAGTGGCTGAAGGGACTCCAGGATGAAGAAACAGTCCGCACTTCCCCCCAGCAGTGGGTATGTTCTATGAGAGAGGCAGAGGTTGGCTGGGTGAGTAATGCTCTTTTTGGAACAATTTGTTTGGGGTACTGTGTGAGTACAGGCATTAGGGGACTGGAACTATGAACCAACTTTGGAGTCAACCCGTTTGGGATCTTCTCCTGTGTTAGTCTTCTGCCGAAAGGGGAGAGATGTGACGGGAGGGCCCATCGAAACCAGAATCCCTTGGAAAAGTTGGGAAACCCTTTTTTCCGCTCCCCATGCACCTCCTATGTCTAAGTCACCCTGTGTCCATTAGGGGCACAGGGTGACTGAGAAAATATGGCTTGGATTACTTAAAATGGGACAGTAATATTTATCCACAATATCTCCTGGGGATATATATAAAGACTATTCTTGGTTTGTTTGATTCTGAACTCAACATGTTAATTCAAAGACCTGATTACATTGGCCTCTGTACAATGTAGAAGACAGGCCGACTCCTATTGGAGCTCCTGCTATTGTGAGAAGGTGTCCTGTGTTTATACTTATGATAATGTATAAGCTATTGTGTGAAGCTTGGTGACAACAAGTCTGACCTGTAGTGAAATCCTGATTAATCATAACAATGGCCAAGTAGGCATGGAGTCACCTCAGCTGCTTTAAGGGATTAGTTAATTAGCTCATGATTAATGTATGTTTCTGGTTACAGGTGTATTGTTAGAGTAATATTAGCAGGAGGGGGGACCTCCTCTTTAACTGTATATAAGGCTGTATTCTTGTTCTAATAAACAGTTCATGGTGAGCATCCAAACGAGTATTGTCTTGTTTGTGGTTGTCATCGGTTGGAAAATCTGATATCTATATTCAGACTGGGAGGAAGCGGTATATGACGAAAGCACTCAAACGGAGTTTGGGATGTTTTGTTACATTGACTCCTCCTGCGGTCAGCCTTTTTCTTTGTACTCAGAGTCAATCTGTGGATAGTATGGGAAAGGAACAAAGAGCAAATGAGAACATTGACCTGTGGTGTGCCAGGGGGTCACGTGGTCAGTATGCCTAAAAGGGGGCAAAAATAACCACAGTAGGATGAAAGCTTACCAACCGAATTGCCGTTCAATCTGCTGAAATTGACAAACGCTTATGACACCTCCATAGTGGCTCGGGGATGTACCCAGAGAAAACAAGACGACCTCCACCTAACCAAATGCTAATGGTCGGGACCCCCTGGCGCAAAGTCACGGAAGCCGCTCCTATCCTAAATGAAATAGCCAAAGTATGCTTTAGGGTCCAGAACCTGATTTACCCAAAAGGGGACGGTAATGAAGTATGCATAGAGCTGCAGAGAGGGGAGCACTAGGAAAAGGCAACCGGGGACCCCCTGGGTATATCAGAAGTGGCACTGACGGGCTGGTTTAAAACCAACACCGGGCCCACGCCTTGCCAGGCTCCAAGAATCCTGATGACGTGCCGCCTTCCGAATGCTGCGTCTTGCGAGCATGCAGATGTAACGGAAAAGACCGGGGTGCCAAACCAGTTGATTAACCAAAAGTATGCGAGACCCTGGGCCAGAAGTGCAACTCCCCTGGCCTTAGGAACCATAAAGGTCAGATACAGCGCTGCCTTAAGCATCAAGTCGGTTCACAACGAAAAGGAGACCATGTCGGATACGTCATGAAGAATTTAACAAATGATGGGAAGACTGCCGAGTACAGCCGGAGCAACTCTTCTGGATCCCTGAGGATGGCTTGAATAAAGTGCAGACAATGAAGAAAGGCCTATCGGGGAATGCCAACAAAATGAAATGCTAAGTCTCCACCAGATGCGCGCCGATAGTGCTGTAGGCCAATACGAGTTGGAAGAGGCCAAAAGAAAAAAACAGAAAAGCAAAATAGGAACTGGATGTCGACCATCAGGACTAAGCAACCTAAACCGAAAAGCCTGGAAAACATCATCATGCCTGGAAAACATCATCATCGCGGCCGGCGCAGTGCATTGCTGGCTGATGATTGGCCAAGCATGCACTGTGACCCCGCATGCTTGGCCAATCACAGCGCCGGAAACTCGGAGAGCAATAATTGGCTACAGGCAGGACGCCTGTAGCCAATTAAAGCTCAGGGGCTTTAGTACACGCCCCACCATTTAAAAAGGCCGCCACGCCGTCGGCGCCGGTCACATGAGTTCCGGCTTTAGGAGAGATCAGGCTGATTCTGTGTCTTTGCTTGATTCATTGCTACAGAAAGATTTGCTCTTCTTTGCTAAACCATTGGCTATTTATTTGCTAAACCATTGCTACCTGTCATTGATCGTCCATTGCTGCTGGTTAGTGTGTTATTAGCTGCTGCTGGGGATTAGTCTGGTGCGTGTTTTACTGTTAGTACAGTATTTCAGTAGTACCAACCGCAGTGCTGTTAGCACAGCATTGCACCCCAAAAGCACCCATAGGACTTCTAGTATGTTAGTGGCATCACACAGAGCTCCCATATTTTCTTCCCAGAAGCACCCATAGGACTTCTAGTGTGTTAGTGGCATCACACAGAGCTCCCATATTTTCTTCCCAGAAGCACCCATAGGACTTCTAGTGTGTTAGTGGCATCACACAGAGCTCCCATATTTTCTTCCCAGAAGCACCCATAGGACTTCTAGTGTGTTAGTGGCATCACACAGAGCTCCTATATTTTCTTCTCAGCAGCACCCATAGGACTTCTAGTGTGTTAGTGGCATCACACAGAGCTCCCAAATTTTCTTCCCAGAAGCACCCATAGGACTTCTAGTGTGTTAGTGGCATCACACAGAGCTCCCATATTTTCTTCCCAGAAGCACCCATAGGACTTCTAGTGTGTTAGTGGCATCACACAGAGCTCCCATATTTTCTTCCCAGAAGCACCCATAGGACTTCTAGTGTGTTAGTGGCATCACACAGAGCTCCCATATTTTCTTCCCAGAAGCACCCATAGGACTTCTAGTGTGTTAGTGGCATCACACAGAGCTCCCATATTTTCTTCCCAGAAGCACCCATAGGACTTCTAGTGTGTTAGTGGCATCACACAGAGCTCCTATATTTTCTTCTCAGAAGCACCCATAGGACTTCTAGTGTGTTAGTGGCATCACACAGAGCTCCTATATTTTCTTCTCAGCAGCACCCACAGGACTTCTAGTGTGTTAGTGGCATCACACAGAGCTCCTATATTTTCTTCCCAGAAGCACCCATAGGACTTCTAGTGTGTTAGTGCATCACACAGAGCTCCTATATTTTCTTCCCAGAAGCACCCATAGGACTTCAATTGTGTGTTAGTGCCACCACACAGAGCTCCTATATTTTCTTCGCAGAAGCACCCATAGGACTTCTAGTGTGTTAGTGGCATCACACAGAGCTCCTATATTTTCTTCTCAGCAGCACCCATAGGACTTCAATTGTGTGTTAGTGGCATCACACAGAGCTCCTATATTTTCTTCCCAGAAGCACCCATAGGACTTCTAGTGTGTTAGTGGCATCACACAGAGCTCCTATATTTTCTTCCCAGAAGCACCCATAGGACTTCAATTGTGTGTTAGTGGCATCACACAGAGCTCCTATATTTTCTTCCCAGAAGCACCCATAGGACTTCTAGTGTGTTAGTGGCATCACACAGAGCTCCTATATTTTCTTCTCAGCAGCACCCACAGGACTTCTAGTGTGTTAGTGGCATCACACAGAGCTCCTATATTTTCTTCGCAAAAGCACCCATAGGACTTCTAGTGTGTTAGTGGCATCACACAGAGCTCCTATATTTTCTTCTCAGCAGCACCCACAGGACTTCTAGTGTGTTAGTGGCATCACACAGAGCTCCTATATTTTCTTCCCAGAAGCACCCATAGGACTTCTAGTGTGTTAGTGGCATCACACAGAGCTCCTATATTTTCTTCTCAGCAGCACCCACAGGACTTCTAGTGTGTTAGTGGCATCACACAGAGCTCCTAGATTTTCTTCCCAGAAGCACCTATAGGCCTTCTAGTGTGTTAGTGGCATCACACAGAGCTCCTATATTTTCTTCTCAGCAGCACCCACAGGACTTCTAGTGTGTTAGTGGCATCACACAGAGCTCCTATATTTTCTTCCAAGAAGCACCCATAGGACTTCTAGTGTGTTAGTGGCATCACACAGAGCTCCTATTTTTTCTTCTCAGCAGCACCCACAGAACTTCTAGTGTGTTAGTGGCATCACACAGAGCTCCTATATTTTCTTCTCAGCAGCACCCATAGGACTTCTAGTGTGTTAGTGGCAGCAAACAGAGCTCCTATATTTTCTTGTCAGCAGCACACATAGTACCTATAGTGTGTTAGTGTCAGCACCCATAGGACCTACAGTGTGTTGTGAGCACACATAGGAGCTCTATTTTTTATACTATATACACTACCGACTACAATGGCTGGAAGACCGCCAAGGAGAGGCAGAGCGTGCAGAGGCAAGAACACAGGGCAGGCATGCTCTGTTTCTAGAGACAACAGTGCTGGCCGTGGACGTGGTCGTGCATCGTCATCAGCACGTGGCCATGGGACACGCTTGTCTTTGTTTTCGGCAGCTGGACATGTGGAGCCACATCATGCTGAAGGCTTGGTAGAATGGATGACCAAGCCCTCCTCATCCTCCTCATCCTCTCTCACCCAGGCTCAGGGTACTGGCAGAGCAGCTGCCAACGCGTACTCAATGGCATCATCAGCGACCCCTTCCCTAGACCCACCATGTCCTCCTGAGGAGTCCCCCGAACTCTTTGAGCACAGTGTTGGGTACATGCTCCAGGAGGATGCCCAACGATTCGAAGGCTCGGATGATGATACCCAGCTTGAGGAAGTCAGTAGTGTGCACGCAGAGAGAGGGGATGCTGAAGGACAGCAATCTGGCAGTACTGTTCCACCAGCTGCAGCTTACTGCCAGGTTTTCTCTAGTGGTGAAGAGGGAGGGGATGATGAGGTCACTGATCCACGTGGGTGCCTGAAGGGAGAGAGGATGAGGAGGAGGACGAGGAGGAGGAGGATGCGGCGTTACATGTCCAACGAGGCAGGATGCCCCCTGGAGGCCAGCTAGAGACCATCACAGCAACTGTACCACACCGCAGAGCTCCGCCTGTGCAGGGCGCTGCCTCTGCACGTTATCAGAAAAGTTCTTTGGTGTGGGCCTTTTTTGAGACGAGTGCATCAGATCGCACCACTGCTATTTGCAATATTTGTCTCAAGCGTATCTCGCGTGGCCAAAACATCAGCCGCTTGGGCACCACAAGCATGAGCAGACATATGTCGACCTGCCATGCAGCTCGTTGGCAAGCACACATAAAAGACCCACACCAAAGAACAAAGCGGACCTCTCCTTGCTCCTCATCAGCTGGGATCTCCATCCCCACTACATCTTCAGTCCTCTCTGAAAGCTGCTCTGAGAGGACTTAAGGTGTAGAATTAGGTGTGTCACAACCAAGTACTTGCAGTAAACCGACGTCCGATTGTAGCAGGCAAATTTCCCTGCCCCAGCTGCTGGACCGTCGAAAGAAGTACACTCCCAGCCATCCACATGCCCAGCGGTTGAATGCTAGCTTGGCTAAATTGCTAGCACTTCAACTGCTGCCTTTTCAGTTGGTAGACTCGACCCCCTTCCGTGAGTTTGTTCAATGTGCGGTTCCTCAGTGGCAGGTTCCCAAACGCCACTTTTTCTCACGGAAGGCGATTCCGTCTCTCTACCGGCATGTGGAAGGCAATGTCCATGCCTCAAATATACAGTGAAAAAAGCCACGCTAAAGTGATAATATGAATTAAATCACACAGAAATATTTAAACAGAAAATATTGAAAAAAAATCTGTATGAGAAGATTGTTCATAAAATAAAATCCAATTGAAACTGAAAGTGATGGTGATAAAAAAAAGATTTGTAGTGACATATGATTTCCAAAAACGTGAATGTGAAAGGAACTCCACCAAGTGACCTTAATCCACCACCGCTCTAATGATGTGCTTACCAGAAGGCAAGCTTTAATAAGCCTGTAACTTGAAAGCCGTCAGGGTATGACCAAACCACTAGGCATCGCCTCTAGAACTCGTATTCAGCTGGTGATAGCTTACATCAATTAAAAGAAATATTCGCAGAGTACATATAAGAAAAACGCCGGCCGGCTAGCAGAACACCCGCTCACAATGCGGAACGTGATGACGTCAGTGCGTCAGCCTCCCTACGTCCGTTTCGACTAATCATCGTCTTCTGGGGAAGAGAAGACGACGATTAGTCGAAACGGACGTAGGGAGGCTGACGCACTGACGTCATCACGTTCCGCATTGTGAGCGGGTGTTCTGCTAGCCGGCCGGCGTTTTTCTTATATGTACTCTGCGAATATTTCTTTTAATTGATGTAAGTAGAACTTTTATATGATACAATAAATTTTATATATGGTTTCACACTATGGGAGCATCCCTCATTTTTATCTATCCACATGATGAGAGTGTATGGTTCCCTGGCTTGATACCTTTGGAGGAGTCCGATCCCATTTACACCCTATAAGGGAAGATTTGCCTGTCCCAGGATTGTGGTCGCTATCACCAGCTGAATACGAGTTCTAGAGGCGATGCCTAGTGGTTTGGTCATACCCTGACGGCTTTCGAGTTACAGGCTTATTAAAGCTTGCCTTCTGGTAAGGACATCATTAGAGCGGTGGTGGATTAAGGTCACTTGGTGGAGTTCCTTTCACATTCACATTTTTGGAAATCATATGTCACTACAAATCTTTTTTTTATCACCATCACTTTCAGTTTCAATTGGATTTTATTTTATGAACAATCTTCTCATACAGATTTTTTTTCAATATTTTCTGTTTAAATATTTCTGTGTGATTTAATTCATATTATCACTTTAGCGCGGCTTTTTTCACTGTATATTTTTGGTTTATGTGCATATCTCACATTTATTAGCTGCTGCTTTTATTATTATTTTTTATTATTATTTTGTTTGCATTTGGGTATATACATATAATATTTTTAGTTGGGTGTATCTACACATTACCCACCATTTGTTACATTTAGGGATGAGCGCGGTGTTAGCTTTTATTGTTTCAATGTCCATGCCTCGCTGGACAGGGCGGTCAGCAGTAAGGTGCATATTACCGCTGACTCATGGTCCAGCAGGCATGGACAGGGACGTTATCTTTCTTTCACGGCCCATTGGGTCACTCTATTGGCAGCTGGGAGGGATGCAGGACAAGGTGCAGTAGTGTTGGAGGTTGTTCCGCCACCATGCCTCCAAAATGCTACTACTGCTACTGGTTGTGACACACCTCTCTCCTCCACCCCCTCCTCTTCTTCTTCCTCCAGTGCTCTGTCCTCGGAACCAGCGGTGCTCCGTAGGCGTACAAGGGGCTACGCAAGTACGCAGGCAAAAAGATGCCATGCCGTGCTTGCGCTGGTGTGTTTGGGGGACAGAAGCCACACTGAGCCAGAGGTTCTGGCAGCTCTGCAGGGGCAGGCCGAGAGGTGGTTGACGCCACGCCAGCTTAAGCCAGGAATGGTCGTTTCTGACAATGGCACCAACCACCTCTCCGCCCTGCGACAGGGGCAGCTCACCCATGTGCCCTGTATGGCTCACGTCCTCAACCTGGTGGTGCAGCGGTTCTTGGGCAGGTTCCCAGGCTTACAGGATGTCCTGAGGCAGGCCAGGAAAGTCTGTGTGCATTTCCGCCGATCTTATAATGCCAGTGCTCGGCTGACTGAGCTGCAAAAGGAGCTGAACCTGCCCCAGAACCGCCTAATATGTGACATGCCCACCAGGTGGAACTCAACGTTGGCCATGCTGCAGCGACTGCACACGCAGCAGAGGGCCATCAATGAGTACCTTTGCGACTACGGCACCAGGACAGGGTCAGGGGAGCTTGGCTTTTTTTCCCCACGCCAGTGGAGCATGATCAGGGATGCATGCACTGTCCTCTCACCATTTGAGGAGGCCACGAGGATGGTGAGCAGTGACAGTGCATGCATCAGTGACACTGTACCTCTTGTCCACCTGTTGGAGCATACGCTGCGTGGGATAATGGACAGGGCACTTGAGGCAGAACAGAGGCAGGAAGAGGAGGACTTCCTTGCCTCTCAAGGCCCCCTTTATCCGGACAGTGTTCCTTCTGTCCCACCCATCACACAGGAAGAGGAGGAGGAGGAGGAGGAGGATTGTGTGAGCATGGAGGTGGATCCTGGCACTCAGCATCAGCAGCAGCAGTCTTTTAGGGATGATGTACAGTCCCAACAAACCAGTGGACTTGTACGTGGCTGGGAGGAGGTGGCTGGCGATCATGTCATCCTCAGTGACCCAGAAGACTCCGGACCGAATGCCTCAGCTAACCTACGCTGCATGGCCTCCCTGATCCTGCAAAGCCTGTGGAAGGATACTCGTATTCTTCGGATCAAGGAGAGGGACCATTACTGGCTGGCCACTCTCCTTGATCCACGGTACAAGGGTAAGGTTGCGGACCTTATCTTGCCGTCGCAGAGGGAGCAGAGGATGAGACATCTCAGGGAGGCCTTGCAGAAAGGTCTGTGCAACGCGTTCCCAGAAACTGGGAGGTTACAAACTCCTGGTCCTGGACGACGAGTTGCTGAGGCTTCGGTCAGTAGCAGAAGGAGCGGTGGGGAAGGTGGACGTCTGACCGATGCGTTCAGACAATTTTTTAGTCCGCAGCCCCAAGGTATGATCTGTTCCAGCAACCATCGCCAGCGTCTGATATACATGGTGCAGGAATACCTAGGGGCAAGGTCAGACTTGGACACCTTTCCCACCGAAAATCCTCTGGCTTACTGGGTCCTGAGGATGGATCACTGGCCAGAGCTTGCACAGTATGCAATTGAGCTACTGGCCTGTCCTGCCTCCAGCGTTCTTTCCGAACGCACATTCAGTGCTGCTGGAGGATTTGTCACCGATCATAGGGTGCGCCTGTCCACTTACTCGGTTGATCGACTGACCTTCATAAAAATGAATCAGTCTTGGATCACCACCAGCTACCAGGCACCTGAAGCGGATATAACGGAATAATTTATAATGTCACATCCCTTCAAGACTGCCTATGCTGATGCTGAGTGACTGTCCTGTTATGTTCACTGACTATCCTCTTCCTCCTCCTCAATGATCCATGCCACCACACCAGTGCCTAAGGCACAATTTTTCAGCCCCTGTATAACAGGGGCGTGTACTTACAATTTTTTTTAAAAATGCTTCGCAACACGTGTGACTGCTGTGCTCCAAGTACAGTATCTGTGAGGGGTTGCAGTGTTGTGGCACCAGCACCAGTGCCTAAAGCACAATTTTTCAGCCCCTGTTGGGGCGTGTAATTACAATTTTTAGACAATGCTTTGCAACAGGTCTCATTGCTGTGCTAAGAGTACAGTATCTGTGAGGGGTTGCAGTGTTGTGGCACCAGCACCAATGCCTAAGGCACAATTTTTCAGCCCCTGTTTAACAGGGGCGTGTAATTACAATTTTTTAAAAAGATGCTTCGCAACAGGTGTGACTGCTGTGCTCCAAGTACAGTATCTGTGAGGGGTTGCAGTGTTGTGGCACCAGCACCAGTGCCTAAGGCACAATTTTTCAGCCCCTATTGGGGCGTATAATTACAATTTTTAGGCAATGCTTTGCAACAGGTCTCATTGCTGTGCTAAGAGTACAGTATCTGTGAGGGGTTGCAGTGTTGTGGCACCAGCACCAATGCCTAAGGCACAATTTCTCAGCCCCTGTTTAACAGGGGCATGCAATTACAATTTTTTAAAAAGATGCTTCGCAACAGGTGTGACTGCTGTGCTCCAAGTACAGTATCTGTGAGGGGTTGCAGTGTTGTGGCACCAGCACCAGTGCCTAAGGCACAATTTTTCAGCACCTGTTGGGGCGTGTAATTACAATTTTTAGGCAATGCTTTGCAACAGGTCTCATTGCTGTGCTAAGAGTACAGTATCTGTGAGGGGTTGCAGTGTTGTGGCACCAGCACCAATGCCTAAGGCACAATTTTTCAGCCCCTGTTTAACAGGGGCGTGTAATTACAATTTTTTAAAAAGATGCTTCGCAACAGGTGTGACTGCTGTGCTCCAAGTACAGTATCTGTGAGGGGTTGCAGTGTTGTGGCACCAGCACCAGTGCCTAAGGCACAATTTTTCAGCCCCTGTTGGGGCGTGTAATTACAATTTTTAGGCAATGCTTTGCAACAGGTCTCATTGCTGTGCTAAGAGTACAGTATCTGTGAGGGGTTGCAGTGTTGTGGCACCAGCACCAATGCCTAAGGCACAATTTTTCAGCCCCTGTTTAACAGGGGCGTGTAATTACAAATCTTGATCTAATAGTTCACAGCAGGGCCCATTCCTGTGCCCACCAAGAGTAACTATGAGGGCCTACAGTCTTGTGGCAACACCGTCCACCACCACCACCACCGCAAAAGGCCCAATTTTTCTGCCCTGTTCAACAGGTGCATGCAATTACAAATCTTGATCTAATAACTCACAGCAGGGCCCATTCCTGCGCCCACCAAGAGTAACTGTGAGGGCTTACAGTCTTGTGGCAACACCGTCCACCACCACCACCACCCCTAAAGGCCCAATTTTTCTGCCCGGTTCAACAGGTGCATGCAAGTACAAATCTTGATCTATTAACTCACAGCAGGGCCCATTCCTGTGCCCACCAGTCTTGTGGCTACACCAACATCTAATAGGGCAAATTTCTGCAGAGTATATACAGCAGGCCCCTACTTTCAAACATCCAACTTACAAACGACTACTTGCAAACGACTACTTGCAAACGGAAAGAGAAAACAGGAAGTGAGAGGAAATCTACCCCTAGGAAGGGAAATTCTATCATGTTAGATTTAATTTGGGAAAAAGGTATCTCCTCTCTACTGATGCTTTATCACCAATCCTTGTTTCAATTAAAACCCCACTTTTCCAAAAACATTTGTCATTGGGACGGAAAGTGAGGTGACATGTTCTGAACAGATGTGCAAAGACAGCAAATTTTACAGGGGTGATAACCCCTCCCTATGTTCTCCAAAAAGCTTAAAAATAGATTTTTTTGGGATGGAGCTACACTTCATAATGTACCTGTTCAGATTCTACTTAAGAACAAACCTACAGTCCGTGTCTTGCTTGCACCACCTATATACTGCTGTTCAGAGTATATAGGGTTGTAGGTAAAGGGTTTTATTTTGGGTGCGGGGTCCCCCTTAATATCCATACAAGACCCAAAGGGGCTGGGGTGGGGGGGGGGGGTGTTGGGTAAGCCATGCCATTTTTCTCAAGGATTTTCAGCCATATGGCGGCCAGGACAAGACATGACATTAAAGCCGCAAGTGGTTTTTAAATGAGAGCACCGGGAGAAGCGGGTGGACGCCCCCCCATGAAAAAGTGCAAGGAGAGGGGAGCTGGCGGGCGGGCGGGTGACTGAACACCCCCCCTGCATGAGCACCGGAAGAATCGGGCGGGAGGCGGGCGCCCCCCCGATCTGTCCAATAACCCCGAGGGAAGTATCAACAGCCGACCGCTCTGCTGCTCCGAAACCGGAAGTGGCGACGTGACCTGTCCTGACCCGGAAATGACGCGTCGGCTCACACGAGAGCCTCCGACCATGAGAGGAGGAGGCAAAGGAGGGCAAGCTTTATGCAGCCTGACTCCTCCTACAAACTCCTCCTCCTAACCTGCGGTCAGCCTTTTTCTATATATATATATATATATATATATATATATATATATATATATATATATATATTACATATATATATATATATATTGTAACATCAGGGGATGTTTTAGCTTAAGGGTAGAGCTTACCAGTGAGCTGAGTCCATGCCAGATATGCCGTTTTAAGGGCTTGCAGGCTCACTTTTATTAAAGAAAGAAAATGTCCATAAAACAGAAGAAGAGTTGCCCACACAGGGGTTTCAGCTTTCCACAGCAACAATGTAAGTCAAACCAAAAATACCAAGCCACCTGGCTCTCTTTAGCAGCACGGCTGCTCAGACTTGTGCTTCAGCCCTCTTGGCTCTTTAACAAAGTTCCTGTACACCCAGTACCTCAGCACTCTTTTCCAGCTTCCTTTTCCAGCCCACAGGCTTGGACCCTCTGTCTGCTCTCACAGACAGACCTGTGCAGACATGCACACTTCTCCCTTGCTTGCCTGGACTCCTCGGGAGGGTGGAGCCCAGAACCATGGTCAGGTGTGTACAAATAGCCCAGCACACACCTGACCAGTCAGTATGCTGGTGGATCTCAAGACCTGGACCCAGGACTGGGGATTTCATCCCACCCGGATCGCTACGAAATCCCTGGGCTCCAGATCCCAAAACGGATTTTAGTAAACAATGAGGAAACTGAAAAGCCAGTTTCCTCCCAAATGTTAGATTATAAACTCTAAGCAGGGCCCTCTGATTCCTACTGTATTAAGGGGTATTGTATTTGTACTATCTACCCTCAAGTTGTAAAGCGCTGCGTAAACTGTCAGCGCTATATAAATCCTGTATAATAATAATAATAATGTTCTAAACATTGCTCAGAGATTATGTTGGAATAAAAAATACCAGGCATTTGTCTTAAATACTTTTTCAGCAGCTTGCAATACAAAATATACTACTCATTATTGTCACCTGCCTAAAGTACAACTAAAGTTAATCTAAAAGCCATCATAAAGAAAGAGGGAGAAGCAACATCTAGAAAATCTACTGTTGTGTGAAGAAAGGCAGCCCCAGGAAGACTTTGGATATGCTTACTAACAGTTCATACTTTTATGTTATTAGACTCACCTAAACTCAAAGCATTAGATATAGGCTATGCAGATGATAGGAGATCTATCCAATTTTAAAATCAGCCTTCAGAAATCTAAAGCTGTGGGATTCAATTCACACCTGAGCATTTTGGGGCTAAAAGCTCCAAATTGCTCAGGGAGGAAAAAAAATAATTCTCTGTGGTAGAGGTTCACATTCCACTCCAAAACACCTGAAGCCAAACACTTGAAGCTCAAAAATGTATTGGAGTTACTTTTGTACCATGATTTGGGCAGATTGATACGTTTTTGAAGTAGAAACACATAGCAACAAACGAAGTGACAGATGATAGTTTTCTGTATTGGCTAATACAAGAACACCAAAGCTCCAAAACACTTGGAAAAAGCTGTACAAAACTGCTAATAAATGTGCATACAAATGCTTGACACAACGCCAAAAAAATAAGCAATGACGCTCAAGTGTGAATGCAGCCAATACAGTATCTCACAAAAGTGAGTACACCCCTTAACACTATTGAGTCACATGACATTGGGGAGGGAAAATGGCTTATTGGGCCCAATTTGGACATTTTCACTTACGGGTGTACTCACCTTTGTTGCCACCTGTTACACATTAATGGCGGAATTCCCGCCAGCAAAAGATTGAGAGCAGGTTCTCTATTTTTTCGGTCGGAAAAAGTTCCAATCAGAAATTCTGATCTCCTGTGCTCGGAAACAATTCGACGCATTCTCGGAAGCATTGAACTTAATTTTCTTAGCTTGTCGTAGTGTTGTACGTCACTGCGTTCTTGACAGTCGAAAGTTCAGAGAACTTGTGTGTGACCATGTGTATGCAAGCCAAGCTTGAGCAGAATTCCGTCTGAAAAAACATCCAAGTTTTTTCTGACGGAAAATCCGCTCGTGTGTATGGGGCATTACAAGGTCTCAGATGTGAATGGGCAACAGGTGTGTTAAATTTGGTGCTATCGCTCTCACTCTCTCATACTGGTCACTGAAGTTAAAAATAGCACCTCATGGCAAAGAACTCTCTAAGTGTCTGAAAAAAAAAAATTCTTGCTCTACATAAAGATGGCCTAGGCTATAATAAGATCGCTGCAGCACGGTGGCCAAGACCATACAGCGGTTTAACAGGACAGGTTCCACTTAGAACATACCTCGCCATGGTTAACCAAAGAAGTTGCGGTAGGTAGGTATGCATTGCATACTAGCAAATTATGTGAAACTTACCTTAGAAGAAAGTCATCCAGTGGGGCGCTCTCATCACTGAAGGCACTTCCATCTTCACCCAGTCTTCCTTTCGGGGTTTGCGGACTCCAGCTGTGTGAGTGGCTGGAGCCGTGATGACGTCACTCCCTCACATGCGCACAGGAGCCACCGTTTACATCATAGGACTCTGAAGGAGCCCGGGTGACATCACCGGCTGCATTTACAGAAAATATCTCCTATATGGTCGATGTTTAGGACATATTTACAGTACCTATAGGTAAGCCTTATTATAGGCTTACCTATAGGTAAAAATTATGCATGTGAGTTTACTTACACTTTAAATGGGCATCTTACACCATCACCTTGGAATTTATCTTACTCCATCACTAGACAAAAGAGTTTCCACTTTTCCTACTTGCCTCTATTTAGGAGGGACTTTTACAAAAGGCACACAAACTATTTATCCAGGTTTGGGAGAAACAGAATACTTAAAGTGGTTGTAAATACTCACATATACCCAGTGAATTGAACAGCCTCAGATGATACACATAGATGAAACAACCCCTCCTTCATAGGTTTTACTTGTTTATCTGAAGTCTTATCTTTCCTACACCCCCTCAAAAGCCTATTTGAGTGTTAAAATATTTCTTCATCTGTCAGGAAGACAGAGGAGGGGCAGAGAGGCTGCAGTAAAAGTGTGTGAGAGCTAATTGGAGAAAAGGAACACACCCCCTCACACCCCCTCCACACAGAAGTGTTCTGAACAAAAAAGCTGTCTGCTTAGCTGTCCCCCCTCCCTCCTGACACAAATGAATCCCATGTGTCAGGAAAATTTCTCAGAAGTGACACATGCTGATAACAGAGGAACAAAACACCAGAGAGAAACAACACTTAAAGCTTTGGAGAGAGATAACTAAATGCTATAGACATACATGTGCTTTGCTTCCATGACTGAGGTTTAAAACCACTTCTAACATATCTGTTCTCCCCAGATTATAATACCTACCACAAACACTCCCTATTAAGACCCCTATGGCCTTCCTTAAATCCAACTGCAGTCAATTTTGTAAGTTCCTTTGATGCCATGGTCCAGCAAGAATAAAAGGCTATTATCTTTTCAAGGCCAATACCTACAGTGCCTCGAAAAAGTATCCATACCCCTTGAAATGTTCCACATTTTGTCATGTTACAACCAAAAACATAAATGTAATTTATTGGGATTTTATGTGATAGACCAACACATAGTGGCACATAATTGTGAAGTGGAAGGAAAATTATAAATGGTTTTCAACATTCTTTACAAATAAACATGTGAAAAGTGTGGTGTGCATTTGTATTCAGCCTCCTTTACGCTGATACTTCTAACTAAAATCCAGTGGAACCAATTGCCTTCAGAAATCACCTAATTAGTAAATCGAGACCGTCTGTGTGTAATTTAATCTCATTACAGATACAGCTGTAATGAGCCCTCAAAGGTTTGATAGCGAACCTTAGTGAACAAACAGCATCATGAAGGCCAAGGAACACACCAGACAGGTCAGGGATAAAGTTGTGGGGAAGTTTAAAGCAGGGTTAGGTTATAAAAAAAAACTCCCAAGCTTTGAACATCTCATTGAGCACTGTTCAATCCATAATCAAAATGGAAAGAGTATGGCACAACTGCAAACCTACCAAGACATGGCCGTCCACCTAAACTCAGGGCCGGATTAACATAGGGGCTATTGGAGCTGCAGCTCCAGGCCCCTTTCTCAAGATAGGCCCATTTGCCCAAAAAAATAAAAATAAAAAATAAAGATCAACTTCGAGGGTTGTAGCTCGGCGACCACATTTGTCAGGTAGGTAGCTAAAGACCTACTCCAGCGCTGGTTAAAATATGGGGCTGCTATCATCTATGGTTTCCAAGATACGGGGCTGCTTGCGCTGCCTGTCAGAAGCTTCATACAGAGCGGCCAGTTTAAATACATGCTGGAACACTCTGCAGCAGACTGAGAGGATGAACTCACAGTGCTTATAATAATAATTTGTATATTACTTATGGTCACCCAGGCCAATTCTGACACTTCTCTCCTACATGTAAAAATCATATTTTTTTTTGCTAGAAAATTACTATTATATATATTGTTTTAGCAGACACCCTATGGAATAAAATGGTGGTCTTTGCAACTTTTTATGTTACACAGTATTTGCGCAGCAATTTTTCAAACATTTCTTTTTGGAAAGAAACTGTTTCATTCATAAAAAAAAATACTAAAGTTAGAACGATTTTTTTTGTATACTAAGTGATGCTTTACATTTTTTTACAGGTTACATTTTTAGAGTTACAGAGGAGGTCTAGTGCTAGAATTATTGCTCTCAAACTAACGATCGTGTCGTATGTAACCTGTGTGTATCTGGCTCTGATACTAGCCAGTGCCTACCCAGTATCTCTCCCCAGCCTGTCCCCACACACCCTCTCACCTGCTGACCTGTGGATGGGGGACTCACTCCTACAGTGTTATTGTGTTCTGCCAGTGAATACAATAATTAGTGTTGCTAACTATAGCTGGCAGCACTGATTGTTTTGGGGAAAACCTAACAGGCTGGTTGTACTCAAGTAGGTTAATAGGTTGACTTGTGTAAAACCAGCTAGCCCATACATAGATCGACTATGGCTGGTCTCTGATTAATTGGTGTAATTTCAATCCATGTATGGCCCGCTTAACCATTCCGCAGTCCCTAAACATCCTTCCACAAACCTTTACATTTTTCCTTCCCAGATTCCTTCATCCTCCTCTCCTATACATAATGTCCACTGTCATACTCTCCACATTTTTCTCCTGTACATACTGCTCACTGTCATACTCTCCACACTTCTCTCCTATACATAGCACCCACTGTCATATCCTACACACTCCTCTCCTGTACATAGTGCCCACTGTCATACCCTCCACACTCCTCTCCTGTACATAATGCTCACTGTCATACCCTCCACAC
This sequence comes from Lithobates sylvaticus, assembly GCA_028564925.1. Taxonomy (NCBI): domain Eukaryota; kingdom Metazoa; phylum Chordata; class Amphibia; order Anura; family Ranidae; genus Lithobates; species Lithobates sylvaticus. The sequence goes on from CM053027.1 coordinate 411,408,646, forward strand.
TCCTCTCCTGTACATAATGCTCACTGTCATACCCTCCACACTCCTCTCCGATACATAGTGCCCACTTTAATACCCCCAACACTTCTCTCCTGTACATAGTGCCCACTGTCGTACCCTCCACACTCCTCTTCTGTACATACTACTCACTGTCATACCCTCCATACTCCTCTCCTACACATAGTGCCCACCATCATACCCTCCACACTCCTCTCCGGTAATTACTGCTTACTGTCCTACCCTCCACACTTCTCTCCTGTACATATTGATCACTGTTATACCCTCCACACTCTTCTCTTATACATAGTACCCACTGTCATACCCTCTAGACTCCTCTGCTGTGCATACTGCCCACTGTTATACCCTTCACATTCCTCTGCTATACATAGTGCCTTCTGCCATACCCTCCACACTCCTCTCCTGTACATAGTGCCCACTGTCATACCCTCCACACTCCTCTCCGGTACATACTACCCTTTGTCATACCCTCCACACTCCTCTCCTGTACCTACTGCCCACTGTCATACCCTCCACACTCCTCTCCGGTACATACTACCCTTTGTCATACCCCCCACACTCCTCTCCTGTACATACTGCCCACTGTCATACCCTTCACACTCCTCTGCTGTACATAGTGCCTTCTGCCATACCCTCCACACTCCTCTTATGTACATAGTGCCCACTGTTAGACCCTCCACATTCCTCTTCCTCACCTGCACATACTTCCCACTTTTATACCATCCATACTCCACCCCTATGCCTCTTACCCACAAAAACTGTTCTTTAAAATTATACTGAATATCCTCAATGTTACCAGCTCTAGAATGGGCACACTTTTGTTAGTTCAACTAAAGGAAATCTTAGTCCTCATATTTGTTCTGCCCCATTATTAGTACTTATTTAATTTTGTGATTACTACTGTGATGTATAGAGGAACATAGGGGATGTCAGCTACTCTAAATATAGCATTTGTAAAAAAGTGTCCCTGAAAATATTTTTGAAATGTTCGCAACTATGCACTTAGGCACTGCCCAAGGGCCACCGGGTCAATAGGGGGCCCCATGAGAGGCTCCTGTGATATTAAAGCGGAAGTAAACTTTTCTAACATTACTACTTTTTAGGGGCCCTGAGGTAGGTTATGTCATAATGTACAAGTATGCACAGCATATTAGCACATTAGGGTACACTTAAATTGTCAGACTGAGCCCTCCAGTGCTGTGCTGTGATCAATCCGGCGGGGCCCGGGCGCTTCCATCTTCAACCAGTCTTCCTTCTGGGTTCTGTGCCTTTGGTCACTTGCCTTGGCCGGGCTGCGTTGATGTCATTCCCACGCATGCTCATGTGCATCCTCTTTCTCTCATCCCCCCCTTTCTCTCTCATCCTCCCTCCCTTACCCCTCACCCCTCTCTCATCCCCTTCTCTCTCTCTCTCTCTCATCCTCCCTTTCTCTCTTTAATGTAATTTGTTGTAGCAAAAAAATGTTTGCATTTTTATTTATTTATTTGTTATTTATAAAAGGCCCCACCAAAATCCTCAGCACCAGGCCCATGATGTTCTTAATCTGGCCCTGTCTGCACACATATGTCCGTGATCACCTGCACACATCTGTACATGATCATTTGCGTACATATGTCCGTGATGACACAAACCAATTATTATACACAAAACGGAATTTTTTTATAATCAAAATGTTATTGATTTTCACAATGTAAAGTACAAGGTAGGTTACATTCAATGTAACAAGGTAGATACACAAAGTGATAACAAAAAGAGAGGAGCTCAAGGTTCAAACGATGTCATAAGCTTGCAGGTTTCTCATGGTGTAGGAGAACATGGCCTCAATAAGAGGTAGAACCTGTCACCCCATCTGGGTACACGCTGTGAGCAGGTTCTTGATGGAACTCTTGTGAGCGGCCTGCCTTCGACCCTAGTGAGGGTCTGAGGAGCTCTATATCAAAAGTATAGGCGTATAAAAGTGTTATCTAACGAACAAAAGAAAGATAAGAATAAAACTTTTGCTGTGGGTGTATCGCAATACACATAGTATAGCTATGAGTTATAGTAGTTAACAGTAATCATAACCAGCGTAGTAACTGAAAGGAACAACTGAGGTAAACGGGGTGAGAAGATTCAGACGTTGACGGGAAAGGGGCTTCAGTTATGTGGGAGTTCATTCATAGGGGGTTTGCATTTAGGATGTTTAAGCCAGAGGTCCCAGTTTGTTTGGAAGGTAGGAGTTTGGAGGTGGGCCTTGGCGTGCATAAATTCCATTAGGCAGTGGTTATTTAGGAGTGTGATTATTTCCATGGTGGAGAGGGGTGCAGGGGATTTCCAGTGTTTGGCGATGGCTAGGCGTGTAGCAATGAGAACATGAGAGATAATATTTTGTGAGGGTCGAGGCCAGGATTCTAGGTCAAGGCCTAATAGTGCCATTTGTGGAGTCAGGGATACAGGAACCGATAAGATGGAGAGGAGGAGTTTGGATAGCGTAGTCCATAGTGTGGCCAGGTTCGGGCAGTCCCACCATATGTGAAGTGGGGTACCCAGGGATCCACAGTTTCATCAGCACAGATTGTTTGCAGTCGGGTATATGTGGGCAAGTTTGGTTGGTGTGAGGTACCAATTATGGTATATTTTTTGGGCTGTTTCCCAATGAAGTAGGCATTTGGAGAATTTCAGGGTTAGTTGGAGTGAGCGGTACCATTGTTGGGGAGTATAGGTGCAGTGTAGTAAATGTTCCCATTTTAACATTGTGGGAGTTATGAACTTTGGGGGGGTTAGGACATGAGGTAGAAGGAACATTTTAGCAAGGGCGATTCTGCCTACCCAAGAGGCTGTTGTATGCTTGAGGTCTTGTATGTTTTTTTGCATTTTGGTTATGAGGTTGTTAAAATTGAGAGAACGAAGGTGTGATGAGGGTGTGGTCAATTGTATGCCCAGGTATGTAAGGGTGGGGTTAGGCGTCCACGAGAAAGAGGTGCAACTGGTGATAGCATGTTTGACTTGGTGATCCAGTCCAATGCCCAGCATGCTAGATTTAGAAAAATTTATTTTATAGAGAGAGATTTTGCTGAATAATTCCAGGGTGTTGTGTATTGCGGGAAGCGAGGTGACGGGGTCAGTTAGGGAGATGATAACGTCATCTGCATATAGGCCAATTTTATGTGTTTCTTGTGCTATTGCTATTGCTATTCCTGATATAAGCGAGTTGTCTCTAATTGATTGGGCTAGGGGTTCCATGACAAGGGCGAATATCAGGGGTGAGAGTGGGCACCCCTGACGTGTCCCGTTAGAGATATGGAAAGGGTCTGACAGTAGTCCGGAAGACATTACTCTGGCACTGGGAGAGGAGTAGAGGGCGAGTATTGCCTGAAGGATGATTCCCTTAAAGCCAAATTTGCGGAGGACAGCATGTAAGTAGGACCAATCCACTCTGTCAAACGCCTTCTCTGCATCAAGGAAGATGAGCAGAGAAGGCGTTTGATGGTGTTCCACCCATTGTATCAGATCGATGAATCTGCAAGTGCTGTCCGAGGCCTGCCTGCCAGCCATAAAACCCACCTGGTCGATATGAATTAGTTGCGGTATGATATCAGATAGTCGCGTGGCCAGAAGTTTGGCAAATAGCTTAGTATCAGTGTTTAACAGGGAGATGGGTCTGTAGCTGGCAGGCTGGTCAGTTGGTTTACCTGGTTTTGGGATAGTGACGATGGTAGCTTGGAGGGATTCCGGTGGAATGGAGCCTGTGTTTGCAATAGAATTGAAAGATTGGCATAAATAGGGGGTCAGGAGTTCAGAGAACGTTTTATAGTATTCGTTATTAAATCCGTCAGGGCCTGGGGCTTTATGTAATGGTAGGGCTTTGATGGCCATTTTAACTTCCGACGGTGAGAACTGGGAGGAAAGTTGGAGGATTTGATCTTGTGAGAGTGTGGGAAGGTGAAGGCTAGTGAGGAAGTTATCTATATCAGAGGGGTACGCCTGAGCCAGTGTCGGTAAGATTGTATAATTTGGAATAATAGGAACTAAATTGGTCCGCAATGTTTTTAGGGTTGGTTTGTTTTGTACCACGGTGGTCTGTAAGGAATGGAATTTTGGATTGCATTATCTTGCGTTTGAGTTGTTTAGCTAGGTACGCCCCAGGTTTGTTGTGATGTGAATAAGATTGGAGGCGGAGGCGTTTGAGATGGTAGTCGAAATTAGAGTGGAGGTGGTCACTCAGGGCTTGTCTAGCCGTTAGTAGTTCAGAGGCAAGCAGAGGGGAGGGTTGGGGTTTATTGGCATGTTCAAGAGTACGTATGCGTTCTAAAAGTGTATTTGTGGTGGAGTTAAGTTTTTTCTTCTCGTGGGCGCCTAACTGGATAAGGAGGCCTCTGATGTAGGTCTTGTGGACATTCCAAAGTACGGTGTGGTTATCTACCGAACCTTCATTCGTGGTGAAATATTGTTGTAATTCGGATATAATCTGTTTTTGGTAGATTGGGCGCGTAATGATAGAGGTGTTGAGCCTCCAGATAGTATTGTGTTTGTGGGAGAGTGCTGGGAATAGTCTCATAGAAATGGGTGCGTGGTCAGACCATGTGATGAGTCCAATTTTGGTGTCTTGGACCATTTGTAGGGTGTGTTTGTCAGTCAAAATAAGATCTATTCGGGAATAAGTTTGTTGCGTGTGGGAGAAAAATGTGTAATCCCTTTCGGTGCCATGATGGCACCTCCAGGGATCATAAAGGTCTTATGAGTGGAGCAGGGAGGCGAGAGAGGAGGAGCGTTTGCGGGCAGGGTTAGAGGTATCTAGTGAGGCATCAACAATTTGGTTGAAGTCGCCGCAAATGATCAGGGGCCCTTGTTTAAAGGGTTCGAGCTTTTTTAATAGTAGTTTGTAGAAACGGTGTTGATTTGTATTGGGGGAGTAGATGTTGGCAATGGTGATGGTTTGGTTATTGATAGTGGAATTCAAGATTATGAATCTGCCATCAGGGTCTATGTCCGTGTGGAGTGGTTGGAATGAGACTGTGGAACGTACAGCAAGCATAACACCCGCTTTCTTCTTGGTTGGTGTTGGCAAAGTAGGAATGAGGGTAATGTTTGTGAGAACAGGAAGGGGGTTTGTTGGATGTAAAATGGGTTTCCTGTACACATAGTATGTCAGAAGAGTGAGTTAAAGCTTCTTTCCACAATAGACTTCTTTTATAAGGGGAGTTCAGGCCCTTTGCGTTGATGGAAGTGAAGGTAATTGACATATCGGGAGGTGGGTATCCAGTGGGGTAGGAGAGGATATGGGATGCAGCCTAGTGGTAGATATGTGTGGGGGAGTGTCATGAGACAGATGCCTAACACAGGCATCCAGCACAAAGTGAACAGATCAATGGGCTGCACTAAAGGAATCAGGCTCAAGGTAAGTGAAAAAAATGTATATTAAAGGATAAAGACACACGTGAAAACCAAACACAGCAAACCACGAACAAGCAAGAATGCAAATAATACACAGCAACCCCAAAACCCTAATCTAACTAACTATAAATACACACAAGAAAATGGAACACATATATACAAGGCAGAGATAAGAGAACAAGGGGAACAGGAGGCCAGGTGGAGGAAGCAGAAGCAAGGGGAAGCCAAGGCAGGCATCAGGGGACAAGTCTCAGGAACCAGGTAAAGGAAACAGCGTCCAGGACAGGACAGAGCAGGAAGCGGATCAGGAACAGGTTTCAGGCAATGGATCAGATCAGGCAGGGACAAGGCTTGCAGGAAGGAATTCTGAAGCCCTGAGCCTCAGTGAAGGACGGGCTTATGTACTCCCAGCAGTTCCAAATCAGGTGCAGCTTGATCACCAGAATGTCCATCTGCTGGGAGACCCCCGCTGGTGGCAACCAGAACTGCACCCTTTGATGCCAAAAGAAACAATGACACCATCAGGCGATCCAAGCAACAACACTGTTCCTGACAGTACCCCCCCCTAAGGAGTGGCCTCCGGACACTCCATTCTGCCTTTGATCTGGCAGTGCATGTAAATGTGGAAAAGTCCCACAAAGTCTCCCCTGTGACTGCAGACTTCTTTGTGCTCTTCGGCCAGAGTCTCTTAACCTACTGGGAGGCATGCCACCCAAGTCCGACAATGGTACATGTACCCCACCACCAGGGTCTGGAAGTTTAGATCTGGAAATAAAAACAGGCAGGGCAGCAGGCTCCGGGTCATCAGGCTGGGCAGCGAGCTTCGGGTGATCAGGCTGGACAGCGAGCTTCGGGTCATCAGGCTGGGCAGCGAGCTTCGGGTCATCAGGCTGGGCAGCGAACTTCGGGTCATCAGGCTGGGCAGCGAGCTCTGGGTCATCAGGCTGGGCAGCGAGCTCTGGCTCATCAGGCTGGGCAGCAGACAGTTGCTCATCAGGCTGGGCAGCAGACAGTGGCTCATCAGGCTGGGCAGCAGACAGTGGCTCATCAGGCTGGGCAGCAGACAGTGGCTCATCAGGCTGGGCAGCAGACAGTGGCTCATCAGGCTGGGCAGAAGACAGTGGCTCATCAGGCTGGGCAGCAGACAGTGGCTCATCAGGCTGAGTAGCAGACAGTGGCTCATCAGGCTGGGCAGCAGACAGTGGCTCATCAGGCTGGGCAGCAGACAGTGGCTCATCAGGCTGGGCAGCAGACAGTGGCTCATCAGGCTGGGCAGCAGACAGGAACACATCAGTGTGAGCAGCAGACAGTGACACATCAGGCTGGGCAGCAGACAGGAACACATCAGGCTGGGCAGCAGACAGGAACACATCAGGCTGGGCAGCAGACAGAAACACATCAGGCTGGGCAGCAGACAGTGGCTCATCAGGCTGGGCAGCAGACAGTGGCTCATCAGGCTTGGCAGCAGACAGTGGCTCACCAGGCTGTGGAAGCAGACAGTGGCTCATCAGGCTGGGCAGCAGACAGGAACACATCAGGCTGGGCAGCAGACAGGAACACATCAGGCTGGGCAGCAGACAGGAACACATCAGGCTGGGCAGCAGACAGTGGCTCATCAGGCTGGGCAGCAGACAGTGGCTCATCAGGCTGGGCAGCGGACACACAAACTGGGAAGCTGGCTGTGGGTCATCAGACTGGGAAGCTGGCCGTGGGTCATCAGACTGGGAAGCTGGCCGTGGGTCATCAGACTGGGAAGCTGGCCGTGGGTCATCAGACTGGGAAGCTGGCCGTGGGTCATCAGAATGGATGGCAGGCAGTGGGTCATACGGGAAAGCAGGCAGCGGGTCGTCAGGCTGGAAGGCAGGCAGCGGGTCATCAGACTGGAAGGCAGGCAGCGGGTCATCGGACTGGAAGGCAGGCAGCGGGTCATCGGACTGGAAGGCTGGCAGCGGGTCATCGGACTGGAAGGCTGGCAGCGGGTCATCAGACTGGAAAGCTGGCAGCGGGTCATCAGACTGGAAAGCTGGCAGCGGGTCATCAGACTGGAAAGCTGGCAACGGGTCACCAGACTGGAAAACTGGCAGCGGGTCATCAGACTGGGAAGCTGGCAGCGGGTCATCAGACTGGAAGTCGGGCAGCGGGTCATCAGACTGGAAGTCGGGCAGCGGGTCATCAGACTGGAAGGCGGGCAGCGGGTCATCAGACTCGAAGGTGGGCAGCGGGCCGTCAGACTGGGAGGCAGGCAGTGGGTCATCAGACTGGAAGACGGTCAGCGGGTCATCAGACTGAAGAACGGGCAGCGGGTCAGACTGGGAGGCTGGCAGCAGGTCATCAGACTGGGAGGCAGGCAGCGGGTCATCAGACTGGGAGGCAGGCAGCGGGTCATCAGACTGGGAGGCAGGCAGCGGATCATCAGACTGGAAAGCTGGCACCAGGACATCAGACTGGAAGGCTGGGACATAAGGCTGGAGGGCTAGGACATCAGGCTGAAAAGCTGGCACCAGGACATCAGACTGGAAGGCTGGGACGTCAGGCTGGAGGGCTAGGACATCAGACTGGAAGGCTTGAAACGTCAGGCTGGAGGGCTGGAACATCAGGCTGGAAGGCCAGGAGCAGGACATCAGACTAAAAGGCCGACACCTGGACATCAGTCTGAAAGGCTGGGACATCAGGCTGAAAGGCAGGCAACGGGACATTAAACTGGAAGGCTAGGGCGTCAAGCTGGAAGGCTGGAACATCAGGCTGGAAGGCCGGTACCAGGACATCAGACTGAAAGGCTGGGACATCAGGCTTGAGGGCTGGAACATCAGGCTGGAAGGCCGGCAACGGGACATCAGACTGAAAGGCTGGGACATCGGGCTTGAGGGCTGGAACATCAGGCTGGAAGGACGGCAACGGGACATCAGACTGGAAGGCCAGCACCAGGACATCAGACTGGAAGGTTGGGACGTCAAGCTGAAAGGCTGGCACTGGCTCTTTAGGCTGGAACGCTGGCACCTCCGGCTGGAACTCTGGCACTTCAGGCTGGGACAAATTGGTGGGTGTGGAGGCAGGTTGGATTAATGGCAGGATCGTTTTGGTTGGGAAAAACTTTAGTTTGACTCTGTAGGTAGGGGGTGCAGAAGACAGGAAAGGAGGATTGGGATATGGCAGAGAAGAGATAACAGTAGCTGGGGGAAGTTCCTGTGGATTAGTAGGCAGCTGAGAAGAGGCAGGGGGGTTGTATGCAGGATAGGTACAGGGAGCAGAGACCGGATAGGAGTATTTGGTTGAGAGCAGTGTAGACTGGGTGGCAACTGAGTTTGGTATGGGTGATGGGGAAACATACATTCTGGTAGGCAGCTGAGAAGAGGCAGGGTGATTGTATGCAGGATAGGTATAGGGAACAGAGCCCTGATATGAGTACTTGGTTGGGAGCAGTGTATACTGGGTGGCAACTGGGTTTGGTATGGGTGATGGGGAAACATACTTTCGGGTAGGCTGGTGTCTGATGGCAGAAGTGGTTTGTTTGGCTGGGGCTAATTGCACCATGTCAGACCAAGCTGAAAGTATAGGTTGTACAAACTGTGGTTTTATGTCTCCCTGTCTAACAAAAGACTGAGCAGACACAATGCACTCAGCAATCACCTGTGGGGAACAGCCAGAGTAGTGCTCACAAAAATCGGCAGGATCATCTTCAAAAAGCCATACTAGGGATACAACCTGATTCATATTAAAAGGGGGAATGAAATCATCATGGCCCTCAGGAATACAGGGCAGGGCCAGCTCTGTACAAATCTTGATCAGAGGCTGCACGTCCTCAAAAAGAAAACTGCCCTGATCAATGAAAACATGGGCTATACGGATGCATTCCAGTATCTCCCTAGTATAGTCACCCAAAGTCTGATAACAAAAATCTCTGTCATCTGTTGCCAGGAGCGAAAGATACAAAATATCTTCCAGATGCATTTTTCTTGGCAATAGCAAGTGTCCAGACCCAATTCCCAAGTGCAGCCGATCTGTTTGTATGGCTTCAGAATTCTGTCATGAGAGAGATGCCTAACACAGGCATCCAGCACAAAGTGAACAGATCAATGGGCTGCACTAAAGGAATCAGGCTCAAGGTAAGTGAAAAAATATATATTAAAGGATAAAGACACACATGAAAACCAAACACAGCAAACCACGAACAAGCAAGAATGCAAATAATACACAGCAACCCCAAAACCCTAATCTAACTAACTTTAAATACACACAAGGAAATGGAACACATATACAAGGCAGGGATAAGAGAACAAGGAGAACAGGAGGCCAGGTGGAGGAAGCAGAAGCAAGAGGAAGCCAAGGCAGGAATCAGGGGACAAGTCTCAGGAACCAAGTAAAGGAAACAGCGTCCAGGACAGGACAGGGCAGGAAGCGGATCAGGAACAGGCATCAGGCAATGGATCAGATCAGGCAGGGACAAGGCTTGCAGGAAGGAATTACGAAGCCCTGAGCCTCAGTGAAGGACGGGCTTATGTACTCCCAGCAGTTCCACATCAGGTGCAGCTTGATCACCAGAATGTCCATCTGCTGGGAGACCCCCACTGGTGGCCACCAGAACTGCACCCTTTGATGCCGAAAGAAACAGTGACACCAGCAGGCGATCCAAGCAACAACACTGTTCCTGACAGGGAGGTTATGAGGGGGTAGACCTGTGGGAAAGAGTTGCAGTAGTAAACCCAATCAACAGTTCAGCGAGAATCAAATATTTCTATAAGACAGCGTATACAACCTGTAAGAAACAATGGCAATTTACGAAGTTAGTGTGGTACAAAAAAACTTAAATAAAAAAAGGAGCAAAAAGTAAAAAAGAGGAAAAAAGAAAAAAATGCAACATAGCGTCTGTCAAGTGCTTGGCACTTTTCTTTCTCTGGGGAAAAGAGTACGGAGTGTACATAGTGGTACGCTCATCAAGGACAAATATGGGTCAAAATAGTGCAGGGTCAATGGCACAAAAAATTTCCAAGGGGCACTTGCTGGAGTATAGCAGGAATAGGTAGTCTTTACCTGCGGGTAAAAGCAGGATTATGGCGTTTGGGAGCTGAGGGGGATGACGATGGTGGGGGTCGCTGAGGCAGCGGTTCTGGAGGCAGAGTGGTGATTAGTCCCCAGTTGATCATGCGCTTGATGCCATCCTTGGGAGTAAAGATGGTGGTGCTTTGGTTGTGGTGCGTTACTATCAGCTTGGTAGGAAAGCCCCATTTGTATGGGATGTTGTTTTTCCTGAGGGTTGCGGTGGTTTGTGAGAATTTTTTCCTCTTTTGAGCAGTGGCAGCCGAGATGTCAGCGTATAGGGACACAGAGGAGTAGGGATCAGGAAGTGGAGAGGCGGATCTGGCAGCCGCCATGATCTTCTCTTTTACTTGGAAGAAATGGATGCGTGCTAGGACATCTCTGGGCACAGATGCAGGGAGGTGATTAGGCTTGACAAGTCGATGTGCTCAATCGATGGTCATGTCATTTTGTCGCAGTTGAGGTATAAGTGTGAGGAATAGCTGTTGTATGTAGGGGATCAAGTCTGGGGGACTAACCGATTCTGGTAGCCCTCTAAAGTTATTCCTCCTCGAACGATCTTCTAAATCTGCGACTTTGGCTTGCAGATAGTGAATTTCCTCAGGGTGGTGATCATGAGCATCCGTCATTTCGTTTTAGGCCACAGTGTGATCAGTAAGTTGTCGTTCAATATTATCTGTGCGGTCCTCAACTTGATCGATTCTGGAGTGGAGTATGGAGATCGAAGATCTCAATTCATTACGTATATCATGTTGTAATTATAGCAGCATGAGCTTGAGTGTAGGCTCAGAGGCTGGTTGGTCAGATGCAGGCAATGCAGCTAGTGAGTCAGGGTGTGTCAGTTCAGGGCCTGCAGTGGCTGGTGTGTCCCAGTGCTGCTTCTAAAGCAGAGGAGCTTTGGTGGGTGAGCGGACTTGAGATTGTGCAGCTCTCTCTCAGTCAGGGAGATGTGTGGCGGCGCACCCGCGCCATTTTGGGCTGTCATCATGTCAGCTCTCTGGAAGTAGTATGTGAGGCGGCGGGGCTGATGGGGGCAAAATGTCTGCTCCTGGACATACCGATCGGGTGCCCGATGGTTCCGCTCCTCTCCGATGAGGCAGAGAGGGGGAATGAGCTGGCTGGAAGTGCAGGGAGTTGCTGAATATCCTTAGGCTGAGCGGAGCCGAGGGATCAAGCGGCCATCTCAGTCCGCGGCTAGCCACACCCTTTAACAGATTTTTTTTTACTAACAACGTGTAGCAGAATACATTTTGGCTTAAATTTATGACAAAATTCGATTTTATTGGATTTCTTTTAAAATAGAAAGAAGAAAATATATTTTTTTTTCCAAATTTCCACTATTTTTTCGCAAAAAAATAAAAACAGGGTCTTGAATAAATACCACCAAAATAAAGCTCTATTTGTGCACACAAAATGATAAAAATGTAATTTGGGTACAGCATAGCATGACCGCGCAATTGTCATTGAAAGTGCGAGAGCGCTGAAAGCTGAAAATTGGGCTGGGAAGGAAGGGGGCGAAAGTGCCCTGTATTGTAGTGGTTAAGGGACACAGTCCCTTTAAGGACAGGATTAAAAGGAGCTGCCGGGAGCCAATTAGAAGCTGGAAAATGTTCCTGGAAAACTATTAGGAGGCTATATAAGGGCATATAAGGGAATTGCCCTCTTTTACCGGCAGAATCACAAAAGGAAGAAGAAAGCTACCGCCCTCCTGCCCTAGTCGCGCATACTATTATGTGGTAGGGTCACCCTGGATTTCTAGGGGGGACAGATATTCGTATGTAAATATGTGGTATTGCTGCTCAAGTTCTGAAACCTGAGCTGGAAAATCTGCTGTTTCTTTGAATTTATGCTGTTATGTGTTGATAATAAAAGAGTTATAAAAGATGTTGTTATTTAAACCAATAAAAGTGCAGCAGCCAATCTTTTGCCAAGCAATTGGTTGATGTTTTGTATAATTTACTTGTATCCGGGGAAGGTTTTCTTGGTAGGGTGGGTGTGGCCTGCAATCTCATGTTTCTTTGACCATGCTTTTGGTAAAGTTTTTAAGATCCTGTGTAACTGGAGAAGTACCTAAAACAACTGAGTATTGGTAGATCACTTATGATCAATCATTCTTGGAATAGGATCTGTTTCCCTATGGCCACCCTTACATCACTATACATGTTTTGCTTATCGCTAAAATGACTGTGTATTTGTTTGATATAGTAAATTCAAGCAACCGTGAACACAATAATAATAAACTTGATGGATTTTTGTGAAGGGTGTATAATTATTAAAACAACTCTTGGCATGCACTTTAAATTAGTATTTCATGCTGTAGCCAAAAAATACTAAAGCAGAGTTACAATTAAATGCACAGTTGAAACTCCTTCTAGTGTCCACCAATAGACAAAAGACTGACTATTGTTTTCCATAAAAGAACACTGTTAATAACATATGAAAGAAAGCAAAATATAATGACAGTTCTAGCTGTTATATGAAGCATGCCAACATTTTGTTGCAATAGACAATGATAAACAGTGCCGATTGCTTAATATATTAATGATTAAATACTGGCTTGCTTCGCCTTTACTGATCCAGAAATAAATATTCATAAAGACAAAATCACTGGATGAAGAATATGGAGCTTGGCCAATCAAGATTGCTTTCCCTTGCAATAGTCTGTGCTAGCCAAATAAAAATGAAACTGGAATTTTGAATATTGAACCAAAAAACTGGATGATTTTATACAGTTCAGCATTTATCATAACAAACAATGCATATTTGTAATTACTTTTCTTTAAAAAAATAAAAATCTGTTTATCTATCTGTCTAAATATCTACAGAAACAACATGATGTAATCATTTCATTTTTAAAATTTTACATCTATGCAAGGTCTTCTGTCAACCAGTAATACAGATTAATCAGTGATGGTATTATGTAGTCAGTTCACATTTTAAAATTCTGCAAATTCTTATGCTTTGTATAGTACATTATGTTTGTATGCGTCAAGACCATGCAGGCATGATCAAGGTTTTTAATAAGCCAGCCAGAAAAAAGAAACCTTGTACAGCAACTATAAATTTGAAGCAAAGGTTATTAATTAGATATTGCTCAACTACATTCAGTATTGTTCAATGGATTCAGTCAAATAAAAAAATAGTTTTTGATAGGAAAAAAAAAAAAACCTGTACAAGGAACTTTCAAACATGCTAGAACAATCCCTTAACCAGCCTATACTGAAGTTCACTAAACTAAAATATCATCAAAAATCTGTACTATAAGTTAGTTTTAGCAGCCACTCACTAGATAAGTCTATTACTGTCAGTTTCTTTGGCCAGTTAGGGCTGGATTAAAAGCAATGCATAGTGATTTGTTTTACATAATTTCTGCATTTATTTAACATTGTCAGAAATAACATTTAAAGAGGAAGTAAACTCACATTTTTTACTTGTCCCTACAGGTAAGCCTATATTAGGTATTACCTGTAAGTACTGTGCAAGTTTAGGAGATATTCACAGTGCATGCAGCTGATGATGTCACTGTGCCAGACCTTCAGTGCCCGTGACATCCTCATGGCTCTGACCAGTCACAGCGCTGGAGTCCGGGAAACCGGAAGATGTCAGCCGTCTCATCGGTGTGCGGGCTTTCTTCTAAAGTAAGTATTTCATAATGAGCTAGTATGGGGTACATACTAGCTCATTATGTCTTTGTCTTACAATTTTTTTTTTTTTACTAGGGTTTTCTTTCCATTTTTTTTTGTTATATTGCATGTAATGCTTTATATTTCTTTTTTGTCAGAAAGTTGAGCTTTAGTCACTTTTCACGTGTTTTCTTCCACATATTGCTTAGTAGTTTGATTACAGGGCTCCATAGCTCAAGTAAAAAGCTATACATACAACTGAATCAACACCTTTAGGATAAAACAGACAGGAGACCTAAGTTTAAAAACATATAAACATAAAAAACTATTTTAATTAAATTGGCACCAAATCATTATACTTTTATTTTTGTACACCTCAATCTCCCTGTACTCCGCCTCTTAAATTTTTCTCCAGCATCATCAATAATGCTCTTCTCTTTCACCCACAGTATACCCCTGTATTATTTCTCCTTGGGTATACTGTATCTGACATACTATGTCTCTCCTTCCCTTCCAGCATTCCCCATGAGCTTGCACTTAATTTTCCCCTCCCTTCATCTACACTATTCCTGCCAGAAAGATTAGCTCGACAGCCAGTAGAAGCATAACCAAAACAACTAAATCACACATCAATGTCAGGACTGTACGGAAAGAAGAAAATGTCATCATGACCTTCAGCTATGATAAGTGACACCTGGGGCAAATGATGGTGTCTTGCCAAATGTCATTGCTCCCTACATTAAGGGGTAGATTTAACAATAACAGCAGAGGAATTAGCTGTTTGGAGATCTCCATAATGTTGAAGGTGTTCTTTTAAATTATATATATATATTTAAATTGCATGGGTCCCCCCTCCATACATACCCAACTCAGCACACCAAGCATGTTAATACCAGCCTACATGCCTTTAAGCATTGGAGGGGTGCTTTGTGAGTGGTTCAAAATAATAAAAAGAAAAACATATAACCTTCTCAATGCCCCAGTGCCTGATGCTCACTCATTGGACCCCTAACCATTTCACTGTATAGTGTGAAGTCTGTAAATGTAAAAAATATGAAATATGTGCTTGCAATCACTGCTGTTACAGATAACTCTGTGGAGACACCTCCCTAGATTTCTCTGCACATTTAAAATCTTCCTGTGCCAGGATCACACTTACTTCTCAACCAGTGTTTAAGATGTGAGCTGGGAGAGAGCTGTGCTTTTTTAACTTCAGATTCTGGTGCAGAGGAGACCTAACAGGTTCAGCTTTAGACTGAAACTTATAAAAAAAAAATTGTCAAATAGCAATAAAACCTTTTTTACATTTTTCCCTGCATGTTTAATTCTTTTTAAACATTCAAAGAACCCCAAAAGCCAGCCAGTTGAATAGTGGTGAAGCCTTAACACCTACTTGTTCAGCATTATAGGGGGGCACATCGGTTTCCCTCTTCCAGTGTACCCATTGTCTATCAGAATTATTACTAATTACTCTTTTTGAGGAACCCCTCTAAAAGCACCCTATTATGCAGGCTGTTATGCTTGCTCCCCCTTACCACTGAAAAAAAAAAAGAAGAAGAAAAACCTTTTTTTGTAAAAAACATAAACACAAAAATAAACAACAAAAGAGAAGTGCTGAACCTGTGTTAACAACTTGAACTCCAGAAGGTTTTACACTCTTTATGACCACTGACCAGGGCATTTTTTGCTATTCAGCACTGTACTGTTTTAACTGTCAAATGCTCAGTCATGCAAAACTGTACCCAACTAAAATCTATATCATTTTTTTCACACAATTAGAACTTCCTTTTGGTGATATTTAATAAATCACTGGGGATTATTTTTGCTATATAAATGAAAAAAATACTGCTTTTCTTACTTTCTGTTATAACATTTTGCAAACAAATAATCTTTTTTTTTTTAAACAAATTTATGCCAAAATGTAGTCTATGTTTCTTTGGTAAACATAACCTAAATCAGTGTGTATTATTTAGCAAACTATAGTAAATATATATTTGAAAATTTATCAATCCTGATGTTCTTCTGACTGCCATCACATTTCTTGAGGCCCTAAAATGCCAAGACAGTACAAATATCCCCCAAACCACTTTTTGAAAAGTAAACAGTCCAAGGTATTTAGTTAGAGGCATGGTGAGTTTTTTTTAATACATTTTTTTTTTTTAAATTAAATAGATTTGTTTTTTTTTTTCACCTTTTTTTTTTTTTTTACATACTGTCACCAGTTTTGTACAGCATCATCATATGATTGATGTGGTGATGATCAGGGATACTGACTGGAGACAGTATGTAAAAAAAAAAAAAGTTTTATTTTATTTTTTAACATTTATTTTCTTTTTTTTTTTTTTTTTCTGCTCGGATGACAAACTGAAGAAACTTTACCCCTGCTCAACTGGTGTGTTACCACAAAAATTGCTGAGGGCCAGTGACACAAAATAGCTAACCTGTTTCTGCCATGACAGCCTTCTTCAAAGCATTTGGAGAAGGCCATTATGGCTGAAACAAATTATCTATTTTGTGCCACTTTTAACGTAGCCTAATAAAGAATTTAGAACTTGGAATATACCAGGTTGCCTAATTTCTTCTATGGATTTATGCCTTGGGAGCACTGGCCCCCCAGCAATCTTTGTGGTAACAGACCAGTTGAGCTTGGGTAAAATTTCTTCAGTTTGTCAACAGAGTAGTTCAGTGTCACCACTGTTGCAGGGCGCACCTCTGTGTGCCCCAGGGGAGGACATACATTTATGTCAAGGTGCTTGGGGGAGTCGGCAAGTGTTTAAAATGAGAAAACAACAAAAAAAGTACTACAAGAAGATCTTTAGGCATCTTCTTGAGCAATGCTTGTGGAATGCCTACATTCTGCAAAAAAAAAAAAAAGGTTCATGTTGACTTTGTTTGGAAAGTTGCCGAACTGATCTTTCTGAACCACCTGGCTGGACGTCGTGCTGCTGGCGTTGTCAACCCGGAACGCCTGACTGGTTGTCAGTTCATAGACCACATCCCACCAACTGAAAAAAAGTCAGCACCCACAAGGATGTGCGTGGTTTGTTGCTCAAAGCGCAATGACAGTGGAAGGAAAATCTGAACGGAAACCAGGTTCTATTGTCCTGATTGTTAAGTCGGACTTTGTGCAGTCCCATGTTTCAAAATGTATCATACCCAGGATGTTTACTGAAGCAATATGACTAGTAATATTGCACCCTTGTTTGGACAAAAAAAAAATTCTGTGTTTTTAAATTGATTATATTATTGACAAAAATTTATTGAATAAAATGCATTATTATTATATTATTATTATTTGTTATTATTTATAGTTATTTATTATATTATGTAGCGGGGTCGTTCCCCTTTTAGGGGATAAGACTACAGTTCCCATAATTCCCCAGGCTCCCGGGAGGATGGTTGTTTCCGCCCCGAGAGGCTGATGGGGGAGGTGATAAAAGGAAAGAGGAAGGACCGCCTCTTCCTCTTCTGACGCAGGGATCACTGAGGGAGGAGACACCTGTGCGGACCGGGACTGCTGAAGGCCTGAAGCCTGGGCCTTGCAGCAGACTGAGAGAGACTCTCACACCTCATTGTCAGCAGCAGCAGAGCGGAGCCTTTGACCTGAGAACGGTCAGTCAGAAGGAGGGCCGGAACGCAGGGGCTGTGACGGAGGAGGCCAGACGCCGCCAGTGGAGGTCCCGGAGCTGAGGACGGTATCCGGAGTGGTGAGCGAGCTGGAAAGCTCATCTTGTACTGTATTTCACTTTATGCCTATTGAACTGCCAAGGCAAATTTACCTGTACCCTCGGGAGAAGAGGGATTTGAAGAGTGGCTAGATGGCGCCACACAGGCCTTGGAAGAATGGGAGGTCCAAGAAGGTAGAAAAAAGCAAAGGATTGTTGAGAGCCTAAAAGGGCCTGCCTTAGAGGCCATACGCAACCTGAAGACCAGCAAGAAATATTGCACTGCCCAGGATTACCTAGACATCCTGGAAAGTGTGTTTGGTGGGACAGAGAAAATCACGGAGCTTACCTATCAACTGGAACACTGTTACCAGAAGACAGGGGAGAAGCTGTCGGAGTATATGGGACGTATAGACAAGATCCTGCATAGGATTATCCTGAAGAAGGGGATAGATCCAGGGAAGGTAGACGAAGCCCGTGCTCAGCAGGTGTTGAGGGGAGCCCAACCCCTAGACCCTGTCGCACTAGTACTACGCACCCGACAGGATGGGAAGAGCCTGGACTACCCCGATCTCATTCGGATGGTCAGAGAGGAAGAGGCCATGTTGGAAGAGAAACGGGAAAAACAGGCGATGGGGTCTACAAAACTTCCAGTGGCAACGGTCCGGTCGGCCTTTACCCCTGAAAGTGAGACCGAAGTAGATGCCCTGAAGTTGCAGATGTCCCATATGATGGAGATACTGACATCTCTGGTGGCGAAGGAGACGCCCAGTCCCAAGAAAGAAGCAAGCAGGAGGGAATTATTTTCAACTGTTTCAGCACCAGCATCCCCACCTGACTATGGAGAGATGATCTGTTTTAACTGTGGGGGAGTGGGCCATATTGCAGCTGTATGTTCCAGTCCCAAGAGGAAGAAAACAGATAGCCGCCAGCCGGCGGGAAACTCCAGAGGGCCCCGGTGAAGGAGTCAACCGGGTGCCCATCGCCTTCAGTGAGCTCCAAGAAGAATAACAGGAAAAGAAAGCGAGGAGATCAAACCCCTCGGAAGGAACCCAGGGTTCATCATTCTAGATACACCCCAGAGAGAGGGGGCAAGACCCCTCCGAAGAGACACAGCACTCCCAGGCGAGAGCCTTTAAAGATGAGATATAACAATGTCCCTCAGCGGGTTCATACTCCCATAGCGAGGGAGAAAATTAATGCATACCAGGCTCAGGAAAGAATCAAGCGCAAATCTAGTTGGAAAGAAAAGAGTCCAAAGAAGAAGACAGCATCAACTCGGCCCTATCCAGAAGAGCTGGTTGGTCCATCTCCTACTGTACCCATCCAAGTGGAAGGAGTATACACACAGGCCCTCCTAGACACTGGGGCACAAGTGACCTTATTGTACCGGGACTTCTATGACAGATACCTGAGTCATCTGCCCATTCAGAAGATAGAGGAGCTGGAGATATGGGGATTGGGAACTCAGAGTTTCCCCTACGACGGTTACCTACCCATACGATTGACTTTTGACCCATCCGTGGCTGGGAAGGCTGAAGTGTTTGATACCCTGGCAGTGGTGTGCCCCCGCCCGCCAGGAACCAGCAAGACCTCCCTGATCATACGGACGAACACGGATCTGGTCAGAAGGCTCCTGACCCCCCTTGTACAGAAGCAGAATCATTCGGCCCCCAAGATCCATCCCATGCTGAAGGCGGCCTACCAGCGGTTGGTCTTAGAGCAGAAGACCCCAAGTGAGGGGATAGGGAAGGTGTGGAGACTTGGGAGAGAAGGAGCGGTGTTACAGCCTGGAGAGGTAACCTGCCTTAGGGCCACAGTGAAGCTTAATTGGGAGCAGCCTGGCCCCTTTGTTATGCTGGAATCTGACCCAATGGAGGGTCACTCAGGCCTGGAAGTGATCCCAGAAGTGATCTCAATCAAGGCATTGAAGAAGGCAAGAGGAAGAGTCCCAGTCAGTGTGAGGAACCCCACGGAGCGGCCCGTGGAGATCCCTGCCAGGATGTTGCTGGGACAGGTGAGCCCTGCTGTCCCAGTTGGCTAGTCAGAAGTGAAAGGGGCGGGTAAGGGAGAAGATGTTTGGAAGAAACTCTCCATGGAAAACCCAAACCTACCTGGAGCTTGGAAGGAGAGAGCCAAGGCCCAGCTGACCAGATGGGAGAAGATTTTCTCTAAAGATGAGTTTGATGTGGGGTGTGCGAGGAGTGCCACCCATCGAATCCGCATGCAAGAGGACAAGCCATTCAGAGAGAGAGTAAGGCGGGTCCCGCTAGCAGATCTGGAGGATCTGAGAGAGCAGCTTGCGGAGCAGAAGAAGACGGGAGTGATTCGGGAGTCCAGAAGCCCTTATGCCTCCCCAATAGTGGTGGTCAGGAAGAAGAATGGGTCGTTGAGGCTTTGCATTGACTACAGAACTCTCAACAGGAGGACCATTCCTGATCAGTACACCACGCCAAGGATAGAGGATGCCTTACAGAGTTTGTCTGGAGCTAAGTGGTTCAGTGTGATGGACCTCAAGAGTGGGTACTATCAAATCCCCATGCATCCAGAAGATAGAGAAAAGACTGCCTTCATAACCCCAGTAGGGTTCTTTGAGTTCAACAGGATGCCTCAGGGCCTGTCTGGAGCTCCTGCTACCTTCCAACGCCTCATGGAAAGGACTGTTGGAGACATGAACCTCATAGAAGTCCTTGTGTACCTGGACGATGTCATTGTTTTTGGAAAAACTTTGGAAGAACATGAAGCCAGATTGGAGAAAGTGTTGAAGAGGCTCAGTGAAGAGGGACTCAAACTTTCTCCCGAGAAGTGCCGGTTCTACCAGTCTTCTGTGAACTATCTGGGACACATAGTGTCTGAAAAGGGAGTGGCTACGGACCCTGAGAAGTTGGAGGCAGTTACTTCGTGGCCAAGACCCACAACAGTCACCGAACTTCGATCTTTCTTGGGGTTCTGCTCCTACTACCGCAGGTTTGTGGATGGGTTCGCCCGCATTGCGAAACCCCTAAACGAGCTGCTCAAGACAGAAGGAGAGGAAGATGGATTGGGGCCTAGGAAGCCCGGTGAATCGGTTCAAGACCAATGGAACTCAAGGTGTGAAGAGGCTTTCAGAACCTTGAAGAGGAGTCTCACCACAGCCCCAGTTTTGGCCTATGCTGACCCCACAAGACCATATGAGCTACATGTTGATGCCAGCCACGAGGGCCTAGGTGGAGTACTCTACCAGGAGTATGAGGATCAGCTGCGACCAGTGGCCTATGTGAGCCGGAGCCTGACCCCCTCAGAGAAGAACTACCCCACCCACAAGTTGGAGTTCTTAGCCCTCAAATGGGCAGTAGTCGACAAACTAAAGGACTATCTTTATGGGGCAGAATTTACTGTAAAAACAGATAACAACACCTTGACCTATCTATTCACCACCGCCAAGCTGGATGCAACTGGACACAGATGGCTGGCGGCATTGTCTGGATTCAATTTCAGCCTCAAGTACAGGCCAGGGGCTGGAAATAGGGATGCAGATGCCTTGTCCCAAAGATCCCATGTCATGGTCGATGATTGGGAAGACTGGACTCAAGTGGCCCCAGAAGGAGTGCGGGCCCTTTGTCAGGGGGCTGAACTCCAAGCCAGAGGAGGATCCAGAGCAGAAGAGATAGGAGTTACCACAGTGGGATCCCAAAATGCTACTGTGGGGTAACTCGACTAGAAGAAGAGTGCCTGCCGAAGTTGTCCAAGAAGGAGTTAAGGTGTGACCAATTGGAAGACCCCATGGGGAAATTGGTCCTGGAAGCCTTGGAAAACAAGAGTCCAGAGGGATTCCGACTTCACCCTTCCAAAGAAGCTCGCTTACTGAGGAGAGAGTTGGATAAATTACAGGTGCATCAAGGGGTGGTCTACCGAAGGGGCCCCTCTGATAGCCCAGAAGATAAGTGGCAGCTGTTTCTCCCCGAAAAGCATCGAGAGACTGTGCTGATTGCCTTACATGACCAGCATGGTCACTTGGGAGCAGAGAGAACCTTCCAACTTGTCAGAGACCGGTTTTATTGGCCCTGCATGAGGGCCGAAGTGGAGGAGTATTGCCATTCCTGTGCACGATGCATTCAGAGGAAGACTTTACCTCATCAAGCTGCCCCAATGGGCCATCTACAGAGTCAAGGCCCAATGGATCTGGTATGCATTGATTTTCTCTGCCTCAAACCCGATTTGAGTGGATTGGGAAATGTTCTGGTGATAACCGACCATTTCACCCATTATGCCCAGGCATTCCCAACCAAGGACCAGAAGGCTTCCACAGTGGCCAAAGTGCTCCTAGAAAAATACTTTGTTCATTATGGACTACCACCGAGAATTCACTCAGATCAAGGAAGGGACTTTGAGAGTCGCCTGATCCGGAAGTTACTGGACTCTTTGGGAATAGAGAAGACCAGAACTACACCATATCACCCTCAAGGGGATGCCCAGCCTGAAAGGTTCAACCGGACCCTATTGAACATGTTGGGAACTTTAGAGACAGAAAAGAAGCAGCATTGGAGGCAACACATTTCAGCTCTGGTGCATGCTTACAACTGTACCACCAGTGATGTGACGGGTTTCTCCCCCTACCGGCTTATGTTTGGGAGAGAAGCAAGGTTGCCAGTGGATCTGGCCTTTGGCATTTCCTTAGACCATGCCTCTGAGGCCTCTCACAAAGGATATGTGGACAGACTGAGGCACAGTTTGAAGATAGCTTATGAGAAAGCTCAGGCGGCCTCTGACCAGAGAGGGGCCCGAACAAGCGGAACTTTGACCTGAAGGTTCGAGTACAAGACCTACAGCCTGGGGACCGTGTACTGTTACGCAATCTAGGGATCCCTGGAAAACACAAGCTTGCTGATAGATGGAGATCAGAGCCATATACCATCTGTAGAAAGCTACCAGGATTGCCCGTCTATAAGTTGAAGCCAGAAGGGAGAGTGGGGCCTTTGAAGACCTGGCATAGGAATCACTTGCTCCCACTCACTGAAGCAGTCAGAATACCTCCAGCAAGAGACTTACCTGAATCTGTTTCCATTCTGGATACCCCCAGACCCAACACTCGGTCCCAGACCTCCCAAACTAAAGGGGGACAAGGCCCCCAACCGGCTGAAACAGAGATAGGAGAATTTGAATGGCTATGGCCTTCCTCAACCCCAGGAAATTCCGCCATAGATCTTCCACTTACTAAGGATGTGGAGGATGGAACATTGAACCCAGAAGCTACCGAGTTTGTTCCACTCAGTGTTGTGCCTGAGAGCTGGGAAGATATCCCTGGTCTCTACTCAGAAGAAGAAGTAGATGTTCCAGAACCAGTGATGTTGCCAGAATGTGTTCCTGAAGAAGTGCCCAGAGAAGAGAGAGCTCGCAGAGTTGTGAGGCCTCCCAAGAAGTTGACTTACCCCCAGATGGGAAAAAGTTCAGAGGACTCTGTTACCACAGCAAGGAGAAGTGCTGAACGCCCTGACCCATCCACTGTTCATTTGGTGGAGGGCAACCCCAGCTCACTCTCTGGCACAGTTAAACAGGTCGCCCACACTGAAGCGACCTGTAGACAGGACAGCTCCCCATCCTATGATAATTGGTGGGAAGCTCCTCTGTCTGAATTATGTGAACGTGTTGTTTCAAAGAAAGCTTGTAGATTGAACAATGTCTTTGGGGACCAAAGATTCAAAGTGGGGGGAGTGTGTAGCGGGGTCGTTCCCCTTTTAGGGGATAAGACTACAGTTCCCATAATTCCCCAGGCTCCCGGGAGGATGGTTGTTTCCGCCCGAGAGGCTGATGGGGGAGGTGATAAAAGGAAAGAGGAAGGACCGCCTCTTCCTCTTCTGACGCAGGGATCACTGAGGGAGGAGACACCTGTGCGGACCGGGACTGCTGAAGGCCTGAAGCCTGGGCCTTGCAGCAGACTGAGAGAGACTCTCACACCTCATTGTCAGCAGCAGCAGAGTGGAGCCTTTGACCTGAGAACGGTCGGTCAGAAGGAGGGCCGGAACGCAGGGGCTGTGACGGAGGAGGCCAGACGCCGCCAGTGGAGGTCCCGGAGCTGAGGACGGTATCCGGAGTGGTGAGCGAGCTGGAAAGCTCATCTTGTACTGTATTTCACTTTATGCCTATTGAACTGCCAAGGCAAATTTACCTCAGAGCAGAAGATTGTTCTTTCTTGTGGATTACAAACACACCATTTAAAGTTACATGTGCACCACCTCTACAGTTCTTGCCGGTGAAGAATACTGGGGTTCCCCAAGGACTGAGCTCTATTGTTAGGGGTCAGGCCTGATCCGTTAGGTATTCGCAGTTAGATTTGTTGCACCTCAGAGGTGCATAGCAGACGGTCACTACACGTGGCGCTCCGTTCCCCATTGCTGTCCAAACACATACATGTGTACATGTTATAGTGCATATTGCAGGGACCTGTTCATATGTTTTGTGTTTCAAACTTTATCATAACCGGGATGTCTACTAGACTCTGGTTTGGACAGATTTAAATTATTCCTAAGAATTACAAACCTACAATTTAAAACGCCAAATTCTCATGCAAAACAATTGTACCGCTTTCAGCATCAGAAATCTGACATAATCATACCGCCAGGGAGGTTAATAAAATGAAACAATAATGCTTGTTTTGTAGGAACTGCCTACAGAGTTCACATCGCATACCTACAGATGTACTTAACAATCTTGTATATAGTATGGAAACTACCCTTGTAAATAGTATGTAGAAAATATGGTGCTTGCACTTTTTATAGCATTTCTTGAAGACAAATATTGCGAACAAGATTAATTTTCTGTGAAATGATTTAGACATATTTGGGTCAGCATAGAATTCATACATTACCAATTTACTTCACGTACCACAGCAGCAGCCAGATGTTCACAAGATATGTGATTGGTTACTGACCAATTGTATGTTATTATATGTTATGTAATTATGTCATTTTATAGTACTGTATCATCTAATCTTGTAATTACCTTGAATGCTGTTTGTCTCGTTGTGACTTTACACCCACTATATGCTACAAATACAGTATCTACTAGACAATGATGTGGACATGTATTTAATCCATGTAGGCCTACAAATTAAAGTGCATGTCTGGGCAAAATAAAAAAAAGGAGTACACCATTGCAATACGTGCACATTTCCCAGCTTTTTATCCCTTTAAAATGCTGCATGTACTGTATAGAAAAACACATGTTGATCTTTTAGAAATCCAGTATGCCCCTAATCTCTTGTTTAAGCTGACAACACAGACTGCTTAACTGAAATCCCAGGCAGTTTTGCAGCCCAGTTTTCCCCTGTTGAATTACAGAACACATTCCATTCTCCTCTTCTATATGACCTCTCCTTAGTTCCATTTTAGGAATTCCCTCCCCTCTAATGCTAACTGCCCACTGTTTGCCCCTTCTGCTTCTATTACCTGGTATGAAGTAGTTCATGGAGTAAACAAGGAGGGATCTGGAGATAAGGAAAGGGGAAGAGGTGAGGAAAGAAAAAGTTAAAGTGTTTGTAAACCCTTACAGACCACTTTTTGCTACAGGTAAGCCTATAATAAAGCTTACCTGTAGCTACCCAGGATATCTCCTAAACCAGATATAACCTGTATTTGCATGTGCCGTTGTCTTCGGCACATGCGCACTGAAGCAAACTGAAGCAATGGCACGTACGTGCCATTTGCTTCAGTGAGTATGCCGTTACCGGTGGCTCCAATCACATCGCCGGAGCCGCGATACCCAGAAGTAACCCCCAGGAGTCATGTCGCCAGCCGGTGCTGTGTATGGGCAGGGCTTCTATGAATACTAGCTCATTATGCCTTTGTCTTGCAGGTGTTAGTTTTTTTTCATAGTGGGTTTACAACCACTTTAAGGGAGGGAGTGTTCTGTTGTCCAGTAGGGGAGATATGGACTGGGCTGACTAGACTTGCACATAAAATACAAGTCATCATTTGCAAACGTATGCCTTTTTTCAAATATTAAGATATTATTTTCTGGGTGCCAGAGCTATGCTGATCACGTTAGTTTTGACAAATATTTAAAGAACTGATTAATGGATTCACAATGCACTATAACAATCAGTTTATATGCACATATTTTTGTTATTGTAGAAAAATAAAAAACATTTTCTGCACCTGTGAATATAGTAAATGGCTCATTCTGTGGCTGCTGGAGTATATTTTTTATATTATACCCATTCAATGGGGGCAGAATGGATTACAGCAAATAACTAACTCTATACAACCTGATTGTATGATCTCCTTTACATCTACTATCAACATAGTAGAGTAACGGCGCTGCTTGATTGTATGCAAATTGAACAGATTGTTTAGGTATGTCCTAAGGAGATTGTACAATCAGATTGTATATTGTATTTCCAGCTTTAATGTCTAAAGGAGATTGTATTTTGTATGTCCAGCTTGAAGCTCTTCTGCCCTTACACCAGTTGACCAGAGCAATTTTTACATTTGCGTTTTAGGCCTGTTAATTCAACTTTGACAAAGTAATATATGCAGCATATACTGTATATACAGTATATAACTTAAAAGTAATATATACTTATATAAAATTATTCATCCCCTGAAGATTTTTTGCATCTGCCCACTTACAAAGAAATGAAGGGTCTATATTTTTTATCATAGGTGTATTTTAAATGGTAGAGACAGAATATCAACCAAAAATCCAGAAAAAAAAAACACATGATACAAATGTTATAAATTGAGTTGCAGTTCAGTGAGTAAAATAAATATTTGATCTCCAAGCAAAACATGACTTCATACTTGGTGGAGAAATTCTTGTTGGCAAGCGCAGAGGTAAGACGTTTCTTGTAGTTGGTTACCAGGTTTGCACACATCTCTGGAGGGATTTTGGTCCACTATTCTTAACAGATCTTTTCTGAAGTGTACGTTTATCAAACAGAGATAATTTATCTCATTTCAGTTCTCAGAAGTTCTCAAGGAAAAATCCTCTCCTCTGGCACCCTGTTTATGAATCAGAGAACATTTGTTCTCAGAAGGAGAAGAGAGGAGAAATTTTTCCTCTGAGAACAGCTGAGATCTGAGTAGAAGGGGAAGTCTGCCTGTGATCGCCTGAGATATCTGAGTGATTACAGAGCAGCTGAGTTTTAAAAGTAAAACCAAAGTTAAAAAGGCTGTGTAATTACATGAAAATAATAAGCACTGGCACTTTTTTATCTCAAAGTTTTTTACACATATTTTGGCACATTCTTTAAATATGTACTTTGGCACTTTTTTTTGCTCATTTTGGCATTATTGACAGGCATTTTGATGTTTTTTAACATGCCATATTTTTTAACGCGCATCTGGCCATAGGTTTTTTTATTGTGAATGTTGGTGCTTTTTTATACACAAATTTTAGCCCTTTAGTGCACATTTTGGCACAGGTTATTTTAACACACATTTTGGTGTAGTTTGTACCCCACATTTTGGTTCTTTTAGCATGTAGTTTACACCTTTTTAACGTGAATTTTGATTTGCTTTTAATGCATATTTTGGCAAACAGCACATTTGCTAGCCACTTTTTGGGTGCCACTAACAATTAATGACACAGCAAGCAAATCATGCATTTTGCATGTGTTTCTGGAATGCATACCAAAACACAGGTAAAAATTTAGCCAAATACATGGTAATAAAGCACCAAAATTCACATAAAATGCATTTTAAAAAAAGACAAAATGTGTTTTGAAAAAAGCAGCAAAAAGTGCACCAAAATCGTACCAAAATTGGCCCAAAAAAGGCCCAAAAAGCCAAATTGAATATTTTTTGGTCATTGAGCATTTTGCATTTTCTCAATGAACATTTTGATACGTTGGTAGTGTATTTGTCAAATGACAAAATGTGTGGCAAAATGCAATGTCTGCTAACTGCATTTGGGATGCCATTAACAATAAATGGCACCCAAAAGCGCATTGCATGTTTTGACACAATTTTACAGCATATTTGAATTGTGGCAAGAATTGCGCAATTCTGTCAACAATTCTGCATTGCTCAGATGTGAATGGGTGCTAAAAGAAATTACATTATAACTATACTATGTGTGTTTGTACTGTGTGTGTATATATATATATATATATATATATATATATATATATATATATAGTAAATATATACAGTATGTTACAAAAGTGAGTACACCCCTCACATTTTTGTGAATATTTTATTAAATCTTTTCATGTGACAATACTGAAGAAATTACACTTTGCTACAATGTAAAGTAGTGAGTGTACAGCTTGTAAAACAGTGTAAATTTGCTGTCCCCTCAAAATAACTCAACACACAGCCATTAATGTCTAAACTTCTGGCAACAAAAGTGAGTACACCCCTAAGTGAAAATGTCCAAATTGGGCCCAAAGTGTAATTTTATTGTGTGGCCATCATTATTTTCCAGCACTGCCCTAATCCTCTTGGGTATGGAGTTCACCAGAGCTTTACAGGTTGCCACTGGAGTCCTCTTCCACTTCTACATGGCGACATCACAGATCTGGTGGATGTTAGAGACCTTGCACTTCTCCTCCTTCCTTTTGAGGATGCCCCACAGATGCTCAATAGGGTTTAGGTCTGGAGACATGCTTTGCCAGTCCAACATCTTTACCCTCAGCTTCTTTAGCAAGGCAATGGTCGTCTTGGAGAGGTGTTTGGGTCATTATCATGTTGGAATACTGCCTTGCTGGCAAGTATCCGAAGGGAGGGGGTCATGCTCTGCTTCGGTATGTCACAGTACATGTTGGCATTCATGGTTAACTCAATGAACTGTAGCTCCCCAGTGCCGGCAGCACTCATGCAGCCCCAGATGATGACACTCCCACCACCATGCTTGACTGTAGGCAAGACACACATGTCTTTGTACTCCTGACCTGGTTGCCGCCACACACGCTTGACACCATCTGCACCAAATAAGTTTATCTTGGTCTCATCAGACCACAGGACATGGTTCCAGTAATCCATGTCCCTAGTCTGCTTGTAAACTGTTTACAGGTTTTCTTTTGCATCATCTTTAGAAGAGGCTTTTAAGTAATTAATTAGCATTTTATTGCATGACATTAAATATTTGATACATCAGAAAAGCAGAACTTAATATTTGGTACAGAAACCTTTGTTTGCAATTACAGAGATCATACATTTCCTGTAGTTCTTGACCAGGTTTGCACACACTTCAGCAGGGATTTTGGCCCACTTCTCCATACAGACCTTCTCCAGATCCTTCAGGTTTTGGGGCTGTCGCTGGGCAATACAGACTTTCAGCTCCCTCCAAAGATTTTCTATTGGGTTCAGGTCTGGAGTCTGGCTAGGCCACTGAGATGCTTCTTATGGAGCCACTCCTTAGTTGCCCTGGCTGTGTGTTTCGGGTCGTTGTCATGCTGAAAGACCCAGTCACAACCCATCTTAAATGCTCTTACTGAGGGAACGATGCAGTCAATACGATGCAGTCATCCTGTCCCCTTTGCAGAAAAGCAGTCACAAAGAATGTTGTTTCCACCTCCATGCTTCACGGTCGGGATGGTGTTCTTGGGGTTGTACTCATCCTTCTTCTTCCTCCAAACACGGCGAGTGGAGTTTAGACCAAAAATCTCTATTGACAATCTTCAGACGGGCCTGGACATGTTGTGCTGGCTTGAGTAGGGGGACCTTGTGTGCTCTGCAGGATTTTAATTCATGACGGCATAGTGTGTTACTAATGGTTTTCTTTGAGACTGTGGCCCCAGCTGTCTTCAGGTCATTGACCAGGTCCTGCTGGGTAGTTCTGGGATGATCCCTCACCTTCCTCATGATCATTGATGCCCCACGAGGTGAGACCTTGCATGGAGCCCCAGACTGAGGGAGATTGACATCATCTTGAACTTCTTCCATTTTCTAATAATTGCAGTTGTTGCCTTCTCACCAAGCGGGAGCCTCCCATTGCGCGGAGCGGCCCAAGAAGAGACACTGACGCCGTGGAAGAAGATGCCGGAAGAGAAGACCAGAGCAAGAAGAAGCGGATCGGAGGAAGAAGAAGATGGAAGAAGATGCCAGAAGGAGAAGATGAAGAAACCTAAGGATGAAGAAAGGAAGAAGGAAGAAGACCAGAAGAAAGAAGATGAAAGAATATTTTAATAAAGGAATTGTCAAAGACCGTCTCCTGTCATTTTTACAATTTTTGTCACTTTTTTGTGAAATGGTAGGTGTACCCCCTTACCATTTCACACAGGGGGGCGGGATCTGGGGGTCCCCTTGTTAAAGGGGGCTTCCAGATTCCAATAAGCCCCCCGCCCGCAGACCCCCACAACCAATTGCCAGGGTTGTGGGCAAGAGGCCCTTGTCCTCATCAACATGGGGACAAGGTGCTTTGAGGGGTCACAGACCCCCAAAGCACCCTCCCAATGTTGAGGGCATGTGGCCTGGTACGGTTCAGGAGGGAGGGGGGCCGCTCTCGCCTCCCCTCTTTTCCTGCGGCCTGCCAGGTTGCGTGTTCGAATAAGGGTCTGGTATGGATTTTGAGGGGGACCCCACGCCATTTTTTTTTTTTTTTGGCCGGGGTTCCCCTTAAAATCCATCCCAGACCTAAAGGGTCTGGTATGGATATTTAGGGGGACCCCTACGTAATTTTTTTTAAATTTGACTCAGGGTTCCCCTTAATAGCCATAGCAGACCTGAAGGGCCTGGTAATTGAATTTGGGGGGACCCCCACGCTTTTTTTTTTTAATTTTTTTTTTTTTATTAATGACTTTTTTTTTATCAATGACTTTCAATGAATGACTGTTCTCTGTATTATGGGAGCCGACAATTCATTAGCCACGAGTGATTTTAAATTGCTTTTTTTCCTGCAAAAATTACACTTTGTGCAGGGACAGTTCTAAGCACGGGAAACATGCGCCCCTTCACAGGCATACTATAGACACCAATAAATATAGAAAAAATGACTGCGCTGCAAAAAATTAATTAAACCTTTAGTGATGTGGGTAGTGACAAGACCGCATCCATATACCTAGTAAAATGTTGAACTACAAGTGTATAAGGGAATAAGTATGCTCAGATATTGATATAAACAAACATGCACCTAAATACATTTAAGGGAAAAAATGTCAAAATAATTTGCAATAGTCCACAGTGAAAAACACTTGATAGCCAATAAGTCCTTAAATATATGTCAATCCCAAGTCAGCTGTATGTATCGACATTAGTGCACAAACGGGGACTCCAAAATCCAAGGTGACACCACTCAAATAACACCAGATGGAGATAGTGGTCTGACAAGAAGAGAAAGAGGCACCTCCACCATCAAGAATTACTGACTCTTACCAGAATGTGAGACCTCCTGTTAAAGAGATCTTACAGGCTTGCGGCTTATTTCCCAGCCACGGGTTCCGATGGACTGTAGGTGATTTACTCTGGATGCAGGACACAGTGACTCAAAGGCAATCAAATGGATGACATGCAAAGATAAAAGTAATAGAACTCCATAGTGTATCTCTTGAAACAATTTATTTAAAAAAAGGGGAATTTCACTTACAGAAATGCAGGAATTTAAAAACGTGTAGATAAAATTGTTAGCCGGCCGGCTCGCATTAGCTGCCCGTTACTTCCGGGATCCGCGTGGTATTGTTGTGACGTCAGCACGCCGCTCCTCCCTACGCCGTTTCGTCACAGATGACGTCTTCCAGGGGCACGGGCGGCGTGCTGACTCACCACCATTAAATAACCAAACACACAAAGGAACCGCCCAGCTCTGAGCTACTGAGGACCCGCTGTGTGTCCACCATATTGGCGAAGGGCAAAATGCCCTTAGTTGCAATAAGAACGTATGATAGCTCAGGGCAGAAAAAAAGATGATTTCAGTTGAAATTAGTTTAATATGAAAAAACAGAGGGGCACCATCACTATCGGAAGAGAACAGACAGCGATCTGGCACTCGCCAAAATGCCACAGCTTCATAATCATCGTAACAAACAACCAGATTGTTATAGGGATGCAACTAAACGTTGCCACATGATTTCAAAGCTATTGAAAATTATGTGTAACAATTAAATAAATGAATACATTCTCAGCTTAGGGGATGGGCCGAGAGGAAATATATTGACTGGATGGGAAAAATGGAGTCATCATTCATTTAAAATGACTCCCTGTTGAGAGGTTCCATACATAAGAAAAATATTAAAGAATTATTAAAATTTCATTTAATTTAACTTTCCATACCTTATCAGCCCGTCAATCATTGGGCAAAAATTACGGATGATATAAAATCAAAAAAGGAATTTAAAAACTGTATAATCAGAAAAGAGGAAAAAAAAGGATTCTATATCATCAGTGAAAAGGAAAAAAGAGGAAATGGGCCTAATTAACATACCAAATGGTATGACAGCTCCATATAGGTCTCAGGAGCTCAGAGTCAGTTCACAAATATGTATGAAAGATTTACATTAAAAAAATGTGCAATTAAACATAAACATAATTGTATTAGCCATTATCAGTGAAAAAATGACGTCAGTGACTATATTAGACCGTGGTAAGAAAAAGGTTGTAAATGGATCTGATTGGCATACCAATGTGGTGTCATAACTCCACATAGGCGTCAAAAGCTCAGAATCAATTCACAAGCAAGTGGAATGAACAATTAACTGTTATCGATAAAGGAATTGATATCAGTGTCTATATTCAAACCATGGGGGGTATAGCAACGAACCCTATGGATCCAGGACATCTCTAGCTTGGACAGTTCTCTTACCAGAGAACTGCCCCTCCAATGGGCACTATATTTGTCTATGCCCAAAAACAATGTATTAGCAGGGTTTCGGTCATGATGAATTGCATAGTGCTTGGAGACTGAATGGAATCTAAAACCATTTTTAATATTGGTGATACAGTGGTGTGAAAAAGTGTTTGCCCCCTTCCTCATTTCCTGTTCCTTTGCATGTTTGTCACACTTAAGTGTTTCGGAACATCAAACCAATTTAAACAATAGTCAAGGACAACACAAGTAAACACAAAATGCAATTTGTAAATGAAGGTGTTTACTATTAAAGGTAAAAAAAAATCCAAACCATCATGGCCCTGTGTGAAAAAGTGATTGCCCCCCTTGTTAAAACATACTATAACTGTGGTTGTCCACACCTGAGTTCAATTTCTCTAGCCACACCCAGGCCTGATTATTGCCACACCTGTTCACAATCAAGGCATCACTTAAATAGGAGCTGCTTGACACAGTAAGGTCCACCAGAAGATCCTTAAAAGCTACACATCATGCCGAGACCCAAAGAAATTCAGGAACAATTGAGAAAGAAAGTAATTGAGATCTATCAGTCTGGAAAGGGTTATAAAGCCATTTCCAAAGCTTTGGGAATCCAGCGAACCACAGTGAGAGCCATTATCCACAAATGGCGAAGACATGGAACAGTGGTGAACCTTCCCAGGAGTGGCCGGCCGCCCAAAATTACCCCAAGAGCGCAGCGACGACTCATCCAAGAGGTCACAAAAGACCCCACAACAACGTCCAAGGAACTGCAGGCCTCACTTGCCTCAGTTAAGGTCAGCGTTCATGCCTCCACCATCAGGAAAAGACTGGGCAAAAATGGCCTGCATGGCAGAGTTCCAAGGAGAAAACCACTGCTGAGCAAAAAGAACATCAAAGCTCGTCATAATTTCTCCACAACACATCTTGATGATCCCCAAGACTTTTGGGACAACATTCTGTGGACCGATGAGACAAAAGTGGAACTCTTTGGAAGGTGTGTGTCCAAGTATATCTGGCGTAGAAGGAACACTGCATTTCAGAAAAAGAACATTATACCAACAGTAAAATATGGTGGTGGTAGTGTGATGGTCTGGGGCTGTTTTGCTGCTTCAGGACCTGGAAGACTTGCCGTGATAAAAGGAACTATGAATTCTGCTGTCTACCAAGAGATCCTGAAGGAGAATGTCCGACCATCTGTTCGTGTACTCAAGCTGAAACGAACTTGGGTTCTGCAGCAGGACAATGATCCTAAACACACCAGCAAGTCCACCACCGAATGGCTGAAGAAAAACAAAATGAAGACTTTGGAGTGGCCTAGCCAAAGTCCTGACCTGAATCCTATTGAGATGTTGTGGTATGACCTTAAAAAGACCGTTCATGCTCGAAAACCCTCTAATGTAACTGAATTAGGACAATTCTGCAAAGATGAGTGGGCCAAAATTCCTCCAGGACGCTGTAAAAGCCTCATTGCACGTTATCGCAAACGCTTGGTTGCAGTTGTTGCTGCTAAGGGTGGCCCAACCAGTTATTAGGTTTAGGGGGCAATCACTTTTTCACACAGGGCCATGATGGTTTGGATTTTTTTTCACCTTTAATAATAAACACCTTCATTTACAAATTGCATTTTGTGTTTACTTGTGTTGTCCTTGACTATTGTTTAAATTGGTTTGATGTTCCGAAACACTTAAGTGTGACAAACATGCAAAGGAACAGGAAATGAGGAAGGGGGCAAACACTTTTTCACACCACTGTATGTTCCCCGAGCCGCACTTGCATGGAACGTTTTGTCCTCCCAATGTACTGATGCCCACATGGACATTGGAGTAAATATACCACGCCAGTGGAACTGCAGGTAATGAAAGGTTTGATTTTATGAACAATAGAAGTGCTGGTTGAGACAAAAGTCTCAGTTTTCCTTTGTTTACTTTTATTGAGTGTGCAAATCTGGCACTTACGGCATTGGTGATAGCCGGTGATATTCTGAAAAAAGGACACTTTCTTCACCGGAGGGTCAATTGCATTAGGAGCAATCCTATCACGAAGACATGGTGCTCCCTTAAATATCAATTCTGGATGGGGGGGTAGAAAGGTCTTGATGATATTATCATTCCCCAAAAGGTGCCAGTGTTTACGTAAAATCTTTTTAAGAACATAATGTTGGGTTGAAACCCAACATTATGTTCTTAAAAAGATATTTTTTAAGAACATAAGAACATGGGGAAGACCTTTCTACCCCCCCCCCCCCCCCCATCCAGAATTGATATTTAAGGGAGCACCATGTCTTCGTGATAGGATTGCTCCTAATGCAATTGACCCTCCAGTGAAGAAAGTGTCCTTTTTTCAGAATATCATCGGCTATCACCAATGCCGTAAGTGCCAGATTTGCACACTCAATAAAAGTAAACAAAGGAAAACTGAGACTTTTGTCTCAACCAGCACTTCTATTGTTCATAAAATCAAACCTTTCATTACCTGCAGTTCCACTGGCGTGGTATATTTACTCCAATGTCCATGTGGGCATCAGTACATTGGGAGGACAAAACGTTCCATGCAAGTGCGGCTAGGGGAACACATCACCAATATTAAAAATGGTTTTAGATTCCATTCAGTCTCCAAGCACTATGCAATTCATCATGACCGAAACCCTGCTAATACATTGTTTTTGGGCATAGACAAATATAGTGCCCATTGGAGGGGCAGTTCTCTGGTAAGAGAACTGTCCAAGCTAGAGATGTCCTGGATCCATAGGGTTCGTTGCTATACCCCCCATGGTTTGAATATAGACACTGATATCAATTCCTTTATCGATAACAGTTAATTCCTCATTCAACTTGCTTGTGAATTGATTCTGAACTTTTGACGCCTATGTGGAGTTATGACACCACATTGGTATGCCAATCAGATCCATTTACAAACGTTTTCTTACCACGGTCTAATATAGTCACTGATGTCATTTTTTCACTGATAATGGCTAATACAATTATGTTTAATTGCACATTTTTTTAATGTAAATCTTTCATACATATTTGTGAACTGACTCTGAGCTCCTGAGACCTATATGGAGCTGTCATACCATTTGGTATGTTAATTAGGCCCATTTCCTCTTTTTTCCTTTTCACTGATGATATAGAATCCTTTTTTTCCTCTTTTCTGATTATACAGTTTTTAAATTCCTTTTTTGATTTTATATCATCCGTAATTTTTGCCCAATGATTGACGGGCTGATAAGGTATGGAAAGTTAAATTAAATGAAATTTTAATAATTCTTTAATATTTTTCTTATGTATGGAACCTCTCAACAGGGAGTCGTTTTAAATGAATGATGACTCCATTTTTCCCATCCAGTCAATATATTTCCTCTCGGCCCATCCCATAAGCTGAGAATGTATTCATTTATTTAATTGTTACACATAATTTTCAATAGCTTTGAAATCATGTGGCAACGTTTAGTTGCATCCCTATAACAATCTGGTTGTTTGTTACGATGATTATGAAGCTGTAACTGAAATCATCCTTTTTTCTGCCCTGAGCTATCATACGTTCTTATTGCAACTAAGGGCATTTTGCCCTTCGCCAATATGGTGGACACACAGCGGGTCCTCAGTAGCTCAGAGCTGGGCGGTTCCTTTGTGTGTTTGGTTATTTAATGGTGGTGAGTCAGCACGCCGCCCGTGCCCCTGGAAGACGTCATCTGTGACGAAACGGCGTAGGGAGGAGCGGCGTGCTGACGTCACAACAATACCACGCGGATCCCGGAAGTAACGGGCAGCTAATGCGAGCCGGCCGGCTAACAATTTTATCTACACGTTTTTAAATTCCTGCATTTCTGTAAGTGCAATTCCCCTTTTTTTAAATAAATTGTTTCAAGAGATACACTATGGAGTTCTATTACTTTTATCTTTGCATGTCATCCGTTTGATCGCCTTTGAGTCACTGTGTCCTGCATCCAGAGTAAATCACCTACAGTCCATCGGAACCCGTGGCTGGGAAATAAGCCCTAAGCCTGTGAGATCTCTTTAACAGGTCTCACATTCTGGTAAGAGTCAGTAATTCTTGATGGTGGAGGTGCCTCTTTCTCTTCTTGTCAGACCACTATCTCCATCTGGTGTTATTTGAGTGGTGTCACCTTGGATTTTGGAGTCCCCGTTTGTGCACTAATGTCGATACATACAGCTGACTTGGGATTGACATATATTTAAGGACTTATTGGCTATCAAGTGTTTTTCACTGTGGACTATTGCAAATTATTTTGACATTTTTTCCCTTAAATGTATTTAGGTGCATGTTTGTTTATATCAATATCTGAGCATACTTATTCCCTTATACACTTGTAGTTCAACATTTTACTAGGTATATGGATTCGGTCTTGTCACTACCCACATCACTATAGGTTTAATTAATTTTTTGCAGCGCAGTCATTTTTTCTATATTTATTGTTGTTAGTGTGGGTATCTCACATTTATGATTGCAGCAGCTACTTTCTTTTCCACTTTTAATTTTTTTTTTTAAATTTTTTGGGCACTATTCAATATTTAGTCACATTATTTCTTGGATAGCGCAGTAATTCACACACTAATACTATAGACACCCCCCAGGTACGAAATTTAAAGGAATATTACACTTTTATTGTTTCACATTAAGCATTATTAAAATCACTGCTCCTGAAAAAACGTCCGTTTTAAAAAAAAAAAATTTGCATTGATACATGTCCCCTGGGGCAGGACCCAGGTCCCCAAACATTTTCATGACAATAACATGCATATTAACCTTCAAAATTAGCACTTTTGATTTCGAACGTTCGCGTCCATTGTAATTAATAGGGTTCTAATGTTTGCACGAACTTTAGGTCCGTTCGCGGGTTCTGGTGCGAACCGAACCCGGGGGTGTTCGGCTCACCCCTACTTATAACACACTTTTTTCCCCCTTAAAATAGGGGGGAATCGTGTGTGCGTGTTATACGCCGATATATGCTGATACCGAGGGGAAGGAGGGGACGAGCGCCGCCGAAATAGACAGAGCCGGATCTCCTGTGTACTCGGCTCTGCTTGCAGTCACGCTCAGTCCTGCCCCCTGGACGGCTCCCAGCATTGACGTCCTGGCATTGGACCGGTGTCATGTCCATCATAGGATCCGGGCCAAGGGGCGGGACTGGGCGTGATGCCGAGCCGAGTACACAGAAGATTCGACTCTGTCTATTTCGGCAAGGCTGGAGATGGGCACTGATCATGCTGCAGTGAGGAGCAATGCTGCAGATGGGCACTGATAAGGCTGCAGTGAGGAGCAATGCTGCAGATGGGCACTAATCAGGCTGCAGTGAGGAGCAGTGCTGCAGATGGGCACTAATCAGGCTGCAGTGAGTAGGGATGGGCCGAACAACCCCCCCCCCCGGTTTGGTTCGCACCAGAACCTGCGAACAGACCTAAACTTCGTTTGAACTTTAGAACCCTATTAAAGTCTATCGGACTCGAACATTCAAAATCAAAAGTGCTAATTTTAAAGGCTAATATGCAAGTTATTGTCCTAAAAAGTGTTTGGGGACCTGGGTCCTGCCCCAGGGGACATGTATCAATGCAAAAAAACTTTTAAAAACTGCAGTTTTTTTCGGGAGCAGTGATTTTAATAATGCTTAAAGTGAAACAATAAAAGTGTAATATTCCTTTAAATTTTGTACCTGGGGGTGTGTATAGTATGCCTGTAAAGGGGCGCATGTCTCCCGTGCTTAGAACTGTCTATGCGTGACACTTACACTTAACATGAGTTCGACTCGAACTCGAAGCTCATCCCTAGCAGTGAGGATAAATGCTGCAGATGGGCACCGATTAGACTCCAGTGAGGCGCAAGGCTGCAGATGGGCACTGATTAGGCTGCTATATAGAAACACAAAAACTTCCAGCGCTAAAGAAACAGTCTCATATAAATCAAATATCTGGACAGTATCTGGAGTGGACTAAGTTCAGAACCCAGGCAGCTGTTTAACTTTCAGAGCAAAGTTCAAACAAAATAAAAACAAAAAAACAGCGCTCAAATGGGATCATGAAAAAGAAACATTTATTCAGGAATATGCTCCAATGACAAGAAGAACAGGGAACAATTCAATAAGATGCTGTTCGAATCTTCAAAGGAATTTGGTAAAACAAAACATTAAAACATTGCACCATACCGCCTCAGGTCCTGAAGACTAGGGATGTACCAAGATGTTAGTGGGTGTAACATCTTGTAACATCTTGGTACATCCCTAGTCTTCAGGACCTGAGGCGGTATGGTGCAATGTTTTAATGTTTTGTTTTACCAAATTCCTTTGAAGATTCGAACAGCATCTTATTGAATTGTTCCCTGTTCTTCTTGTCATTGGAGCATATTAACTGAATAAATCCTGAATAAATGTTTCTTTTTCATGATCCCATTTGAGCGCTGTTTTTTTGTTTTTATACTGATTAGGCTGCAGTTGGGCACTGATCAGGCTGCAGTGAGGAGCAAGGCTGAAGATGGGCACTGATTAGGCTGCAGATGGGCACAGATTAGACTGCAGTGAGGAGCAAGGCTGCAGATAAGCACAGATCAGGCTGCAGGTGGGCACAGATCAGGCTGCAGATGGGCACAGATCAGGCTGCACTGAAGCTGCAGATGGGCACAGATCAGGCTGCATTGAGGCTGCAGATGGGCACTAATCAGGCTGCACTGATGCTCACTGACCATTATTTTGCTTCAAAGTGGTTTATTTAAATCAAAATGTTTTTTTTCCTGAAACTTCCCTCTTAAATTAAGGGGCGTGTTATATGCCGATAAATACGGGATATATATATATATATATATATATATATATATATATATATATATATATATATATATATATATATATATATATATATATATATATATATATATATATATATATTTACCTTACAGAACAGGCATACAGTATGTATTCAAAACTACACATATTTGGGGTCACTGTACTCTGGATACATAGGAGAGAATAATTTAGAGAAAATTATTCAAAATTAATTTTGCATGTATCAAACTAAAATTGCATTTTTCAAATTTTTGTCCATTTGTTAGTTTATAATAAAAAATATGAGTATTTATTAAAAGTGTTTTCCCATTAAATGCTTGATATGTTCCCCAAAAATTTAAAAATTATTTTGCCAGGCAAAATAGTTACAGAGTTATTGTGGGGTTAAACTGTATTTACTGAAACTGGTAAATTGAGGCTAGACATCCAGACATAACCTTCCAAGCCAAGTTTCTAGCTTTCACCTAGCTGTTTTCTGTTTCACATATTTGATTTCTGCACCTTTTAGGCCTAATGCACACTGGGCGTTTTTACAGCTGCTGTTTTGGGCATCAGGCATTTTTTTTCTACAGCGAGTAAACTCCCCAGCATGTTATCCTATGTTTCTATGCACACACAGGCTTTTACCAACGTTTTTTGGCAGGGGCGTTTTCAGGCTGGAAAAAACACAGAACCAGAGTTTTTCAGCTGTAAAAACGCTCTAACGTTGAAAAATTATGCTAAAAAACGCTAACGTTAATGTTAATTCTACAGCTAACACTACTGGCATTTTTATAATGTCCAGTATGCATGAGGCCTTACTCTTATGCCCTGTACACACAAGCGGAATTTCCGACAGAAAAAGTCCAACGAGAGCTTTTCATCGTATATTTCGATCGTGTGTATGCCCCATCAGACTTTTTACATCGAAAATTCTGACGGACCTAGAAAGAGAACATGTGAACAACGGAAAAAAGGAACAGCGCTAGCAAATACTAACAAACAGTGTACCAATATACAAATCTGTTGGTGTGTGTAGTGGTGAGGCTACAAACCTGTAGGTGTATATGGAAGTGAGACTACAATAGTAAACCACAATATTAGCACATTACTATTGTAGTCTCACTTCCATATACACCTACAGGTTTGTAGCCTCACCACTACACACACCAACAGATTTGTATATTGGTACACTGTTTGTTAGTATTTGCTAGCGCTGTTCCTTTTTTCCGTTGTTCACATTTTAGAAGTTGTAGCACTTCCATTACAGCAGCTGCAATCTGTCAACACATTTGCACCATATTTTATCAGCACCATTTTATATATTTTTTTATTATTTATTTTTCTCCAGCGCCAGTTTTTGTCGTTTTATATTTTTATAGAAAGAGAACATGTTCTAAATTTTTCCGATGGAAGCAATTCCTATTGGGAAAACGGCTCATCTGTATGCTGTTCTGACGTACCAAAAATGACGCATGCTCTGAAGCAAGTACGAGACGGAAGCTATTGGCTACTGGCTATTGCACTTCCCTTTTTCTAGTCCCGTTGTACGTGTTGTACGTCGCCGCGTTCTTGACAGTCGGACTTTGGTGTGACCGTGTGTAGGCAAGACCGTTTGAGCTGAATTCCGTAGGAATTCCATTTGAATTCCGTCGGAGAAACCTTCAAAGTTTATTCCGACGGCAAAACCGCTCGTGTGTACGCGGCATTAGGTTTCTCTTAGATTTCTTTTTCTAAAGTTATTTTTCATATTTTCAACCATTGATTTCTTTTTCTGTGTGTGTGTGTTTGTGTGCATGTACATGCAAAGATTTAAAATTCACTTTACAAGTGAACATCCTGTTTCTTCAGCAAATTAGCTCCAGCATCAGATTCAAGGTGTTCATATGCATATGAAACCTGTACTTGTATACAATTTATTTATCTTTGGGTTGGTACAAAATAGTATATGATACTAGGGTCTTCACAATTTGGAGTGAATCTGTGCATTTTTTTCTCTATTTGTATGCCTTAAAGTGGTTGTTAAGCCACTACTATAAAAACCTCCCATCCCCTCTGTAACATACCAATATGTGTCCCTGTCTCTGTTATCCAGGAAGGAGGGGAAGAGAGGAGAGAGAGCCCAGGAGTCACGTGAGCCCCGTTTTATATAACACAGACACAGGGACACATATTGTTATGTTACAGAGGGGATGGGAGGATTTTATAGTAGTTATGAGAGCAGCATGAGGGGAGGGGTGGGCACTGACACAAGCAGACAGGCGGGGGAGAGAGGACAGGGTAGGACAGAGCCGGGCTACGGATGACAGAGGTGCGTAAACTGACCACAGTGTCAAGGCTCAGCAGCCATGATAGACTGGGGTAGTTTTCTGGTTTCAATATCCCTACTGGGTTACATAAGGGTATTTGTGTTTTACTGTCTATAAACAAAATCATTATAGAAAAAAAAGAAGTCTAGGGACTCATTGCAAAAACATGTATCAAAGGGAAAATGTATTAAACATTAACATTTTTTATTAATCTCACTAAAGCGGCTTGTAATGCCTAAAACCGCATAGGCTAAATACATAAGAAACACACTAAAGCCTCAGTAGAAACAATAAATTACATGCAAAATTACATTCCAGATAGAAAACTCTTGAGGCTTCCTCAGATGACATGGCCATTGACCGCAAGGATATCTGAGAGATCCACTCACCACTCTTGCACAGGTACTGGGGGCCCTGGAGTAATTTGCCTCTTTCTTAAATTTTAAAATGACCTAACAAAAATCCTATGCATTGGCATTGGTCCCTTGGCAGAAGAGATCACTAATTATAAACAACAGTTCCCGTTTACTTGGAAACAGAACACCATCACATATTTGGATATTGAACTCCAACTGACCCAGCCAATCCATTTATGTGGAATTTTACGCCTGAAGTAAGGCAGATTTCTAAAGATCTCCAGTCTTGGAATCTTAAAGGGGTTATAAACCTTCATTTTTTTCACCTTAATGCATCCTATGCATTAAGATGAAAAAACATCTGACGGTTACAGGCCCCCCAGCCCCCCGGTTTACTTACCTGTGCCCTCGAAAGTCCCGTGCAGAGAACGTGCTGGCTTCTCGGCTCTTCTCGGCCTGGTCTTCTCGGCTCTTCATTGGATAGATTGATAGCAGCACAGCCATTGGCTCATGCTGCTGTCAATCAAATACAAATGAAGCAGCCACCGGGGGGCGGGACCGAGACATACACTCTGTGTCTATGGACGCAGAGTGTATGAGACGGGAGCATGCCCACAAGGTAACCCCCTCGGGAGAGAGCTTCCCGAGGGGGTTATCTATTGCAAGGGAGGAGCCGAGACAGCCACCGTGGGACCCCAGAACAGAAGGATCAGGGCCACTCTGTGCAAAATGAACTGCACAGTGGAGGTAAGTATAACATGTTTGTTATTTAAAAAAACTAACCTATACAACCACTTTAAACCTCTGTCTTGGTTTGGCAGAGCAGCAGTGTTGAAAATTAGCATCTTACCTAGCCTTTTAAATTTGATGCTAACGATCTCTATCTTCTTACCAAACTAGTCTTTCTCTGCCTTGAATAGGATGTTTCAAGTTTTTCTATGGAAGAATAAGAGTCAATGGATCAATCTGGCTCATTTATCGCTCCCGAAAATCTAAGGGAGGAATAGGTCTCCCTGATATGCAAAAATACTATTGGGCTTCACATCAGGCAAGGATTGTGGACTGGTTAGTCCATGCTACCTGCAAGGTAGGTACTGAATCTGCCAAGGGTGAGGTCATGGTACTAGAAGACTTTGGTTTCTGACCATTTGTTGATAGAGGCGACTGTGCTGAATTTCCCAGCCCCAATGGCCCACCATCTCCCCTCTGGCTCATCACTTTTTTCATAGAGGCATTTTTATGAAAGATCAGTTTTACTGAATCGGTTCGAGGAGGCGCCCATGCCTTTGTGGACGTATTTTCAGGTAAGGCGCTTTCTACTGTCTCCAACTCAGAAGCAGGCATGTAGCAGATCATTATAGCTGTTTGAGGCTATTTGTTCCAGACAGGCCCCTCAAAAACATGTTATTTTAAATCTTTATGCTAAACATTCCCCTGGTGAGAGACCAGCCTGCCAGGCATGGAAAACACATTTGGAATGTTCACTGGAGGATTAAGCCTGGCAACGAGTAAACTTGTTGGTTCACAAAAGCCTTATGGTACAAAGTGCCTACACTACTTCATAGAATTGCACCCATGGTTTTGGACCAGTGTTGGTGTTGTCTTGAAGAACAGAGATCCTTACTTCATATATGGTGGAACTGTCCACGTATCTCTGAATATTGATGAAAGGTCCATGACACAGTCCTCCAGGTAACAGAAGATTCTATAGCCTTCACTCCACTCCAATATTTCTTACATGGGAATGATAAATTGCTGTGGACCTACAAAAAGTGCTTAGCGGTTAACGTGATAAATGCTGCCAGGATGTGTGTGCTAGCCTGTTAGTTACACAATCCTCAAGCATTTGAGATTGGTACATTAGTGAATGAACAGAATGGAAGAATTATTCCACGTTTCACAAGATAGAATGTTATCTTTCAATACAACTTTGGCATGTTGGATCCACTTTAAGACCACAGTTTGAACCCAGAACCTCTGCTGTGTCAGGCAATATCTCTTCTTGCTGAGCCACCTGGAATGCTGGAAAGTTCCCCAGACAATTACTTGAATGATCTTGCTTTGAACCTTGTTTATCTTGAACCGTGAACTCTTTGTTCCTCCCATGACTTTCCTAATTTAAAGTGTAACTCCACATTTGTTGAGGAAAAAACATTTCCCTCTGGATGATCTATGTACATTGCAATTATCTGCTTGTTCACCTTCTGGTGGTGTGATCCTGAGGACCATGACCTGGTACTAACAAGCAGCTAAACCGATCTCCATCATCAAGAGCTCTGCTGAACACCAGTTAGTACTTAGATGCTGCACTCAGTTGAGCCTGCGTTATTTTCCAGGGTTACCTGCTTGTATACCAATCCTACTGGTTGGTGAGAGTCCCCCTACTGCTTTTGCTACTGGTCTCCAAGCCTAACCCCAGACCATGACACACAGATTCATTCAAACAGGTCATGTCATAGTTCTGAAAAGCAGAAAGTACTTCTGAAGAGC
Organism: Lithobates sylvaticus; assembly: GCA_028564925.1. Lineage (NCBI taxonomy): Eukaryota > Metazoa > Chordata > Amphibia > Anura > Ranidae > Lithobates > Lithobates sylvaticus. The sequence continues at coordinate 411,453,004 of CM053027.1, forward strand.
ATTAAATACTTTGCTAGTCTTTAATGTAGGTTAATAGGTGTGGCTGGGCCGGGAGGGTAGGGGGATGGCAAAAGACCTTTGGTCCTCAAGCTGGCTTCGACTTATAATTTCAGGTCCCCTTGGTTGTCACCTTTATTTACCTGGCCCATCCCCACTTTGCTATGTAAAAAAGGTCATTATTGATAATGGGAAACATCAGGTCACTTCCCCCCCCCCCTCCATCTGAGAGTTGGCCCCCTGCCTTCTTCTTTTCTTTTTTCTATTTCTTTTTTTTCTTTATCTCTGTCCCCCTTCCACCTCTTTCCCTTCTCCCACCCCCCTTCTTTTTTTTCCCTTTTACCAACTATGTGCTACATAGGTTTATATTCAGCTATGACTACAAGATGGTATTGTTACTATTCGCTCTCAGTGGCCAGGCTTTCATGGGGTATTTTTGTTAGCAATAGAAAGATACTATATCAGTTTACACTATTTTCTGAAGGATTTCACTAATTGGATCATTTCCTCACATACACCTTGCTACTATTGTAATACTTAGATTACGGAGCTATAATACTGTGCAGTTGTGACCTATGTTACTTTTGGTCTGGACCATTGGTCTTCTGATTATTTTGTGTCAAGTTTATTATTTCTGTGTTTTATTTTCCTTTTTTATTGTACATTACTGTACTTACTGTACTATATTATTTTATTTTTTGTAAAAATACTTCTTTCTTAAATAAAAACATTATAGGAAAAAAATAAGACCACAAGGCTGCCTAGAAACGACTATAAAAGAACACGTGTACATGTACCGATACGATAACATAGAGGAGAGTTCAGGAGCAGTTGAAAAAAATGCCAAACTGCTCCTAAACGTTAATTTACCAGCAGCAGTGTACATAAGGCCGTATACTGGCCTTTTGGAACTATTTGTGTTTTCACAGATGGTGGTGATGTAATGTGACGATTTGAGCTGCTGCTTGACAGTCAATCTATTGAATGCTGTCCATCAGCAACCACTTGATACATGTATTTTGATCTTGATATTTGCCATGCATGATTCTAAATAGTGACTGACAACTGTTACTCTGTACTCTTACATATTTACTGTACATACTGTATGTTACTGAGTTTTGTTACTGCTATTTGTACTTTTAGTGATTGTCATCATCCACTAAATGAAATCAAGAACCAGTTTAAATCTCTATACAACAGAATATTTGCAATCTTTATGATTTAAGTCAGGAGCCATTCATTGCTGAAGCCTTAAACCCACTTAGTTGCTTAATAACTGAGCCCTGATCAACATTCTACTGAGCTTTGTTCCTGCTTATGTTGCTATTAGGGAAGAGATTAAAGTGGTAGTAAAGCTAACTATTCTAAAAAATGTTCCTCCCCTCCTCCTATATATCCTACATACCCTGCAAAGAAAAAGGTATGTGTACTTATCTATTTTTATATCTGCTCTGGTCTGACCACATGGTCCTGCAGCTCCAGCACCCCTGTTTAAGTGAGCGCTCAAAAATTTCTGGAAATTTTCAGAGCCATAGACTTCCATGGCCCAGCAGTTGTTAATGCTCCCTCCTCTCCCCTTCAACAGCAGCTCACTGACACAAGGGAGCCAAAGCAGCAGGATAACACAACTGGAGTGGAGTGGTTTAAAAATAGGTAAGTATACAGATATTTTTTTATACAGGATAGGTAGGAGAATGCGGGGAGGGAACATTTTTAATAGTTTTTAATAGTTAGTATTAGCCTTATCTTCCACTTGTTTTTAGACTAAATTTTCCCCCAAACATTTACCCATTCAATGGGAGGTGAACATTATGTATGATAGCAGTATTACTTCCACTTTCCGCTATCACTGGTTATTAAGGATGCCAGTAGGTGCAGGCACCACCAAGTCCCTAACAACTAGTGACATCAATGGCCCATTTATTTAATGTACAAGGCAAGGGATTCTCAGTCATGTAAGCAAAAGAGTCAGGACAGTTGAAAGAAAAAAGCAATGTGAGGGTTATTACATAATTCCTACCAGACCCTTATCCAAGCATGCAGCCTTGGATCCCAGTAACAGATACTGCCCCCCTTTTCCAGTCTAAATGTTGCTATACAGATGATTTCTTTTATTCACTTACAATGTACTTCAAAATTGCACACTAGCATTTCTACTAAGGCGTTGGAATGTAAAGGTGTGATAACTAGCTCATATGATTATACATTTTGGTTGCAATGATCATTTAATGAGAAAATATAATGGTTTTGGGTCAAGATTGTTTTGCATTAATTAATAATTAATTTTATACTGTCTGCCTTTACGCTGATGTTTTATATCTATTTTTACTAAATATATACAATCTCTGCTACAAGTGAACTATGAATACAGGGAACAATAATGACACAAGATTTTCAGAGCAATATAGATTTTCAAAAAAGCACTACAAAGTCCATTTCCTTTCTGGGTGAATTAACTAAAGGCATATAGGCTGCTCATTTTGCAAAGGAATATTCCCTTAAATTTGTGAATATGGTGAAAATTTACTTTGCAAAGAATACCCAATCACGTGTAAGGAAAATAAAGTAAAATAGTATTGTTTCTTGTGCATGATTGGATGGTGGAAGTCACGAGAGCTTCCACTCTTTCTCCAAAGTAAATGAGGCAGAGGCTGAGATGATGGTTGTAGCTACAGCAGTAACACTTATGTTAGTAGTTATACAAATTTACATCATTTCTTTGATGGAAAACCTAATGGAATTGTTGTCTCACATTTCGAAAATACTTATTACTTGAGACAAAGCCTAATTTTAAATATAGTGTCTTAAAGTAAAGAGATGAAAGGATCCAGAAACACTTAAAATAACCACATGTGGCTCACTGACACCATTCACTAGGTACTCATGTTATTTAACGAATGCATGATTTCTGTTTGGTCTGACAACATGCTGTCACCATTCTCATCAAAGATCATTCAGTTTTCATTCTGAGTGGGAGCAGTTGGCAAAGGTCATCATGTCTATTAAAAATAGCAGTACCTTATGAAGTATAAGAGTGTACGTGTGTAAAATGGAGTGCTACGTGCCAAGACTTGTATATACCTGCTACTGTGTTGGTGTATTGTAACTAAGGTATGCAGGTAGAAAAGAGAAAAGCACAGAATATATTTTCTTTATCAAAAAATACCTATCCTGTGAAGAAGTGTGAGTATTATTATTTATTATTATTATTATTATACAGGATTTATAAAGTGCTGACAGTTTGCGCAGTGGTGTACAACATTAGAACAGACAGTACAATTACAATACAATACAGGGCCCTGCTCATTAGAGCTTACAGTCTTGGAGGGAAGGTCAAGTGATATGAAGGGTTATAACTGTGGGGGATAAGCTGATGAAGAAAATAAAAGTGCAGTTGTTAGGTGGAGGCAGAGTAGGCTTTTCCAAGGAGAAAAGTTTTCAGGGATCGTCCAAAAGTAGATATATTAGCAGATAGTCTGACAGATTGGGGCAGGGTATTCCAGAGGATGGAAGAGGCTCAGGAGAAGTCCTGGAGGTGAATATGGGAGGGGGCGATGAGGGAACTAGAGAGCAGGAGGTCTTGGTAGGAACTAAAAGGACAATTAGGTTGGTATTTTGAGACTAGGCTAGGATGAAGGAAAACACTGAGCTCTTTACTAGCGTAAAAGCTGTATGTGTGTGTGTGTGCTTCTGTTTATGCTTAAAGGGGAACAGAACAGATCACTGAAATGTACAACATGATTTCTGTAGTTATTTAGCACACCTGATTAACCACTTCCGACAGCCGCACGCCGATATACATCCTCTCTTTGAAGAGAGATATCTTTGTTATGGCAGCAGCTACCTGCCATAACCCCAATATCCTCTTCTTCAGCGGGCGGTCCAGTTTCCGATAATAGTGGTCTTAGCAGCTGATTTGCCGTGAGATCACTTTTATCGGCGGTGGGAGAGGGACCCGCCCTCCCACCGCTCTCCAGTGCCCTCCCCCACTTACCGGAGCCATCGGCAGCGGCGGAGGTGATTGGGTCCTCTTCCATTTTAGGTATGGAGACAAGTGAGGGGAAGATGGGCCCCACCTATCTCCATACCATTGCAGGGCGGAAGCGGCATCAAAATGTCACTTCCGCCTATAGCTCTTAAAGGGCCATTTTTTTTTCAAATGTCAAATTTTTTTGGTTTTTTTTTATTGCATTTTTGTGTAAATATGAGATCTAAGGTCTTTTTGACCCCCAGATCTCATATTTAAGAGGTCCTGTCATGCTTTTTTTCTATTACAAAGGATGTTTACATTCCTTGTAATAGGAATAAAAGTGACAGAATTTTTTTTAAAAGAACAGTGTAGGAATAAAAACACGCCCCATCCCGCCGAGTTCGTGTGCAGAAGCGAACACATATGTGAGTAGCGCCCGCATATGAAAACGGCGTTTAAACCACACACATGAGGTATCGCCAAGATCAGCGATACCTCACATGTGTGGTATTGCCGATATAATTCTAGCCCTAGACCTCCTCTGTAACTCAAAACATACAACCTGAAGAATTTTTTAAACGTTGTCTATGGAAATTTTTAAGGGTAAAAGTTTGTCGCCATTCCACGAGTGGGCGCAATTTTGAAGCTTGACATGTTGGGTATCAATTTACTCGGCATAACATTATCTTTCACAGCATAAAAAAAATTGGGTTAACTTTACTGTTGTCTTATTTTTTAATTCAAAAAAGTGTATTTTTTCACAAAAAAGTGAGCTTGTAAGACCGCTGCGCAAATACGGTGTTACAGAAAGTATTGCAATGACCGCCATTTTATTCTCTAGGGTGTTAGAAAAAAAAGTATAATGTTTAGGGGGTCTAAGTAATTTTCTAGCAAATAAAACGTTTTTAACAACAAATCTCAGAAAGAGGCTCTGTCCTTAAGTGGTTAAAGTTTTAAATCAATTCCCATCAACACTACAAAAATGCAGCTGAAGTTGTAAAATTGCTTATATCATCCCACAACTAGTTAACTTGTTTCCCCAATCTTTAAATCATTTTTTTATTACCATAACTGGGATATAATTTATAGACCCCTCCTTCCCTTTTGTCTCTGAAGTAATGTTAATGTACTGTAATAATGTAGACCATTATAAAGTTCAAGATTTACTTACAACTTTGTGCATTCTTTCCTAGTGCTGTACTTTGAAGCTATAGGCTGAGAAAGGGAAACAGCCATAGAGAATAATGGACACCAAAATAATGCATGCTTGGAAGCAAGGATGAGGACTGCTATTATTCTCTATGACCTTTATTTCTTCAGTCTCATGCAAGCACTGGACTCCAGAACAAAACTAACAATAACAAGTAAAAAGTTATTTCACTAATATTGTGGGGTTATTTTCTTAAAGGCTAATAGACTGTTCAGTTTGCAAGGAAAGTTTCACTTTACAAAGGAAGCTTCCTCAGAGGTTAACGTATATGGTGAAGCAAACAAAAATGCTGTTTTTTTTTTTTCATTTTCCTTGCATGATTGCATTGAACTGATGGAGAAAGCAAAAGACCAGTTTATAAGATGGAGGTGGGATAGGCCTCCCTAAGGAAATTCGTTTCCAGAGACGCCTATCCTGCCTTAATATCATGTCACTATCTCATTGGAAGGCCTCACCAAACAAGCTGCCCCTCAGTAATTTCTTTCTGCTGGTAGATGTCATTAGTGTTCCAGGCTTAACGACAGTCCGCATCATACAACCCATTTCTTCTAAGGCCAAGCTGTCATGAATCCGCCATTGCGCCCCACGTGACCCGGAAGTGCAGGTGAAAGAATTTGTGTTTGTTGGCAAATGATTTTATCCAGGCTTTACTGCTTTTTTACCAATGTAATTAGCCATTTGGCTTTATTCAATAAATGCTATATATACAGTATAACACTCTTTGTATGATCTACCTTCTGGTTCCTGCTGGTTTGGATATCCCACTGTGAGTTTGACCACACCGGAGGACCCATCCTACCCCCACAGCATCCCAGAGGCTTCCTGGTTTACTATATTCTGCAGAGGATGTTCTGCCTGCCTGTCTGACCATTCTAGAAATATGTATCAAAAGTTTACCAAACCCCAACACAGGATGGAACTGTGGGAATTTTATGGTAAAGCAGTGCCTACTATTGTAGAAATAGCTGGTCCCTACTATCCAGTAAGCGTCCCTGATCACAGGGTGTGGGGAGCCACGGAAGGCTCTGCATGATCTTTTGGTGGTGGAATCCTTGTCCAATCAGCTTTGTTTGGATTTCTACATATTTAACATGAGAATTAATTTTCTCCACAATTTTTGAACTGTGTTCTCTCTTTTTTCATCACTTGAGATATACAAGATATAAGGACATTTTTTATACATAGAGTGTATCATGTCACATTAAGAATTTTATGTTTCTCTTTTTTCAATTTGAGATTAGCTCTTTGTAATGTATGAATCCACCATCACATCCTTATGTGAGTGCTATTCAGTGCAATAGTAAGCATTGCCCACCTCTTTTTCAGGAGGAAATGAGAACGGAACTTTGACTTTACCAAGGCCAGAAGATCTCTAAGGAAAAATACTTCCCCTTGGTGAATAAAGTTAGCCTCTGCTTGCGTATTAATATTTAATGATTTCATTATTATAATTTGCATAGTTTCAGAGGCGGCTCTAGGCTTTGTGAGGCCTTAAACAAAACCTAGACATGAGGACCCACTAACGCCCATAATGTGAAAAATAATTCAAGCGATAAAAAAATGAATTGTATAAATTGAATATATTAAGAGCTTTAAAGTGCTGGTGTCAGTGCTCTCTATCTCAGTGCTGGTGTCAGTGCTCTCTATCTCAGTGCTGGTGTCAGTGCTCTCTATCTCGATGCTGGTGTCAGTGCTCTCTATCTCTGTGCTGGTGTCAGTGCTCTCTATCTCGGTGCTGGTGTCAGTGCTCTCTATCTCGGTGCTGGTGTTAGTGCTCTCTATCTCAGTGCTCTCTATCTCGGTGCTGATGTCAGTGCTCTCTATCTCGGTGCTGGTGTCAGTGCTCTCTATCTCGGTGCTGGTGTCAGTGCTCTCTATTTCGGTGCTGATGTCAGTGCTCTATATCTCTGTTCTGGTGTCAGTGCTCTCTATCTCGGTGCTGGTGTCAGTACTCTATCTCGGTGCTGGTGTCAGTGCTCTCTATCTCAGTGCTGGCGTCAGTGCTCTCTATCTCGGTGCTGGTGTCAGGGCTCTCTATCTCGGTGCTAATGTCAGTGCTCTCTATCTCGGTGCTGGTGTAAGTGCTGTCTAGCGCGGTGCTGGTGTCAGTGTTCTTTCTCGGTGCTGGAGTCAGTGTGCTATCTTGGTGCTGGTGTCAGTGTTCTATCTCGTGCTGGTGTCAGTGTTCTACCTCGGTGCTGGTGTCAGTGTTCTATCTCGGTGCTGGTGTCAGTGTTTTATCTCGGTTCTCGTGTCAGTGTTCTATCTCAGTGCTGGTGTCAGTGAGGGAGATAGCAGCGGAGAAGCCAATCAGCAGGCAGTGCCAGCACCATGGGCTGAAGATCAGCACTGGACTGGCACCTCCGGACCCCCGCAGTGGAGCCCTGCATAGGTGGGGGTAAGGGCTGGGCAGAGGGTGGGGTCAGGGGCTCAAGCACAGGTTGGCACACTGGGACACTGGCACAGGACTGCACTGCCCTGACTGTGGCACTGATAACCAGGAGGAAGGTAGTGTAGGTGATGGGGCAGTGGGTTGATTTAAAGGGCAGTGGCTGAGGGATGCTGAAGGAGCTGGGATGGGGAGGCTGGCTCTCTAGCTCATGCTGGTGGTAGCTGGCTGCAGAAGAGGTTGTGGCATGGTTGCTGTGCCTCTCCCTGCAGCTGGAGTCCAGATCCCCCCACCCTGATTGACAGCCCCAGAGAGGGGCGGCTAGACACCATTTCTCTCCTCCCTCCCTCTTCTATCAGCTCCATATACCGCGCTGATGAGGCTTTCTCCCTGGTGGGACCCTCCTCTTCCCCTCTGCAGCTCTGCTTACCAGTCAGACGCCTCCTCCAGGTTTGCGGGATCGCTTAGCAGAGCACTCCAGTTGTGGGTGATGGGGGGCAATCTGCTTCTCCGGAGCAGCAGGAATAGTTTAATTTTGCTCCGGATCTTGGTATGAGTCTCCTCCCCCAGACAACACAGTGCTGGCCAGCCCTGCCTCCTCCCCAAGACACAGCCATGGCCCCATCCTCTCTCCACTGCCTAGCAATGGAGCTCACAGGCAGCATTAACCCTCTGCTGGCCGGAGCACAGCGCCGATGCAGCAGCATTGTTGTGAGCAGAGGTGGCTCTTAAATTAGGCTGCCACGAGGCCCCTGTGAGTGTGAGGCCTTAGGCAATCACCTAATTTGCCTAATTAGAGAGCCGCCTCTGCATAGTTTGAATTTTTCAGGTTTGTGGCAGGTTTTCTTAAAAATCATTTAAAATTGATTGGCAAATAGTTGAAAGGGGACAATCTTTCTTTGTAGAATTTCCTCCAGTATTGTTTAAAACTTTAAAAAAAAATTATTTAATTATAGCCTAACCAATAATAAAGTCTGTATTTTTTGTAATGAATGATTATTGCATTACTTTACATTTACTTTACATTGAATTACAAAAGAACATAGTATTTCTATGTTTGTTGCCACCAACTGCATTGTATATAACATTCATTTAATATTTTACACATTTACAATACATTTTGATACAATACTTCTAAATGTTTACTATATTTTACTGCTTTTGAGCATACTTTTTTTTTTTACAAATATAATAGCTTTTGGCTAGGAACTACTTGTAATTTAATGAATTATACTATTCTTTCATTGCAAGAAAAAAACAAAAACTCTAATATTGGCAACAAATTACAATCTGCAGATTTCCCAGTAAACAGTATGGCTCAAATACGTTCTTCCATAATACAAAAGCATTTCCTGTTTGGCAGATGCTATTGATGCCACAGTCTCACAAGTGATACAGTGAATCAATTTATTTAATCTTTGCTTCAATACAATGATACTTTTTAAACAATAAAATGGCTAAAAATCTGCAAACAGGATCACAATCAGATCTTTCTTTTTTACATAGAAAAGGTTTTTAATGGCACAGGGGAGCGGATACGACAGTGAGCTTGACAACATAATTAGAAGATTGTTACACTGGAAGGAAAAGAATGCTTTATACAGCTTTCCTTTTTTCAGCAAGATTATTCTTCCTGAATAGTTAATCAGCTTTCATAGCTCCCTGAATCCATAGGCTTAAAGCCACTCACCGGGTCTTCTTACTTAATACTAAATGGCAAACAGTGACACTTTCAAAGAGGAAAGCTAAAGTGTTAACAAATGTGAGCAAACAGCTTGATGGTTGTAGATAAAAAAGAACTTTGACATATTACGAGTCATTTAAGAACATCACACTGTTACACCTCCAATGACATGAACTGACAAGGTTTGTTGGTCTATGCACCCATGTTTAATTTGTATGTCAGTTTTGAAGAGATTAGATAAATTTGCGGCTATTCAATGGAAGAATGGCTTTTGAACAAATGTTTACAGTGATGACTTAAAGGTACAACAATCAAAATAAGAGGATTACATGTGGAATATTTCCTTAAATCATTATCATTCAGCTACACCAATTTAAACTGTGTAATATGAATGATTAACATTAGACAACCACCTTTAAGACTCTGCCCTTAAAATCAAAGCACAGAGAGCTCTCAGATGGATCACTCTGCTATCTTTGTCTCTGACATCAAGCAATCCATGGCAATGCCCCCTCCCTTCCCTTGAAAAAGTATTCATACCTCTTGAAATTTTCCAAATTTTTTCATGTTACAACCAAAAACATAAATGTGTTTTATTGGGATTTTATGCGATAGACCAACACAAAGTGGCACATAAAGTGGAAGTGGAAGGAAAATGATAAATGGCTTTCAATTTTTTTTTTTACAAATAAATATCTGAAAAGTGTGGTGTGCATTTGTATTCAGCCCCCTTTACTCTGATACCCCTAACTAAAATCTAGTTGAAATAATTGCCTTCAGAAGTCACCTAATTAGTAAATAGAGTCCACCTGTGTGTAATTTAATCTGTTCTGAGAAGCCCTCAGAGGTGTGTTAGAGAACCTTAGTGAACAAGCAGCATCATGAAGGCTAAGAAACACACCAGACAGGTCAGGAATAAAGTTGTGGAGAAGTTTAAAGCAGAGTTCGGTTATAAAAAAATATCCCAAGCTTTGAACATCTCACGGAGCACTGTTCAATCCATCATCCGAAAATGGACGTATGGCACAACTGCAAACCTACTAAGAAATGGCCATCCACTTAAACTGACAGGCCGGGCAAGGAGAACATTAATCAGAGAAGCAGCCAAGAGGCCCATGGTAACCCTGGAGGAGCTGCAGAGATCCACAGCTCAGTTGGGAGAATCTGTCCACAGGACAACTATTAGTCGTGCAGTCCACAAATCTGGTCTTTATGGAAAAGTGGCAAGAAAAAAACTATTGTTGAAAAAAAGCCATAAGAAGTCCTATTTGCAGTTTCCAAGAAGCCATGTGGTGGCCACAGAAAACATGTGGAAGAAGGAGCTCTGGTCAGATGAGACCAAAATTTAACTTTTTGGCCTAAAAGCAAAGCGCTATGTGTGGCGGAAAACTAACAATGCACATCACCCTGAACATACCATCCTCACTGTGAAACATGGTAGCAGCATCATCTTGTGGGGATGCTTTTCTTCAGCAGGGACAGGGAAGCTGGTCAGAGTTGATGGGAAGATGGATGGAGCCAAATACAGGGCAATATTAGTAGAAAATCTGTTAAGTCTGCAAAAGACTTGAGCCTGGGTTCAGACTAGTGCGGTGCGAATTCAAGGCCCTACATGACTGCGCAGTGAAACGCCGGCTGTTCTGCGGATTGTACGCGTTTTAGGTGCGAATCAGCTGCGAATTCATTAGTAACCCTTCCTGCCTAATTTGAGTTGCTAATTTTGTGCTGAGCAAGCTTTTTGGCTGATTGTCTGGCTGCTTATAAAACCTGGTAGGTCTGTCTACACTTCCTGGTTGTCCAGCAGACTGCGTGTTTCTTTGCAAGATGTGTGCTGCCCTGCCAATGATCATGCCAACTGTTGTTGCTGTAACAGCAGCAATCTTGCTGGAAGAAGAAAATCGGAGAAGGATGCGTAGAAGAAGAAGATACTGGGTTCATCCCATCATTGCAAATCGTGAAGAAAGAGGCCAGTTCATGATCTTGTATGGGCACCTCCGTGGGCATGAAGAGAAATTTTTCAATTTCACCCGCATGTCAATTAGTAGGTGAGTACTGTTTCTGCCAAACCATACTTAATTTGTAGCCATTGATGTATAGTGTGTTTTATATTTGCAAGACACAAGTCCATCCAGTCTAACCTATGTGTGATTATGTTATTTTAAGATTATTGTAACTAATAAGCCTTGCCCCCCCCCCCCCCAAAATACAAACTGTACATAATTTCAGCATGCTACCTTAAGGGCACAAAATGAGTGTCAGCTAGCACCCCCCTCCTGATGTAAGCCAGGTCATATTCCCTTTTTTTTTTTTTTTTGGATGTTTTACCCCCCCCCCCCAAATACCTTGGCCCAAAATTGCTAGTGACAAGTTGCTTTGTGGGTGTTGGTGTTGCCACACAGCTTTGTTTAGCATTTTTGGCTCAGACAATTGTTACTGTTAATTTAAAAGGCCAGTGGCTTCTTCTTTGTTAAAATGAGGACCCATATGCCTTTTTTTTTTCCTGTCACTTATTTAGCCCTAATTATATTGGAACTAAGGATGCCTGCCTTGTTACCATAAATAATGTCCTTAACCACTTACCTTACTCTTTTTTTTACAGTATGCCCCAATGTTTTTCCCACATGTATTTATGAATTTTTTTTTTTTTTACTCAGTTTTGACAAATTGCTGGGCTTAATCTCCCCTCGCTTGGAGCGTCAGAACACGAGCTTCAGACCAAGTATCCAGCCTGCTGAAAGAATATTGATCACATTAAGGTAATTATCATCACTCATGTCATTTGTCATGCGTTATATTGACCATGTTTTTTGTATTTTTTATGTTTTTTTACCTGGCTTTTTTTTAAAAATATGACGGCACAAAAAATGTAGGAATAATTATTTATTCACGTATCATAAAATATGATAAAAATATAAACTTTACCCATGTATAAAACATAAATTAACTCTGCAATAACTTAAAAACAAAAAACTTGCCTGTCAAGTAGGCCTCTTCCCTGTTTTATCAAAATGTGTCATGTTGGTCCTTAACCATGAACAGACCTCATCACAGATTCTGATATGTTTTTTGGAAAGGGGCCTCATAGGAGTATTGAGTTGCGTAAGCTGGGTCATCACTGGCAGTGTGGGGAGCAGGCCTAGCCTCCCCATGTTGACTTTGCACATACATACCCTGAGTTTGGGGGGGGGGGGCCTAATTGAAGGAAGTGGGGATGGGATGGGATAGGGAAGGTTACTGTGTGGCACTTCATATCTGGAGATTGGCTTTTTCATAACTTGAGGGATATGATGGTGGATTATAGGGGTAAGGATGGTGTTGCTGCTCAGGGTAGTGCGTGTATCTTGGGTAGTGATGGGGAGGTCTTGGTTCGGGCACATTTGGGTAGTTAAAAGCAGGTTCCTGCTGTGGCTGGGAGAAGGAGTGCATAATTTTTTCTATATTTTTCTGCATTTCATAGTACCACTCTGGGGGTACCTTTTTAATTAGTGGTACAAAACTGAGTGCCAGGATTGTATCGGGAAATAAAAATGCATCCACCTTTGTGGTCATGTTTTTTAACATGTCTAATAAGCGCTCACTTAGGTCAGGTTGGGATAGTGCTGGGCGCCTCCGTGGCACTTTGCCAGGCTGAACAATTTGTGCAGGAACAGAGGATGGCCCAGGGACAGCCTCCTCTGCCCCTGAACATTGTTCTTCTGGATTAGTTTCCCAGAGACTGGAAGATGTTTGGATTAGTGCTAAATCCTCTGTGTCTTCTGGAATATCAATGGGTGCTTCCTCCTCTGTTTGTTGTTCTTGTTCTTCCTCCAAAACATCTTGCTCCTCCCAACTAGATTCTGTCCTGTTTTATATTGTAAAAATGTAAAAAATTAACTCGGCATATTGATGATTACCAGATTGTGCGTTACATAGATGATGTAAATGAAAACTTACTCCCTCATCTCCACAATGGGTTGTAGAAACTCCAAGTCCCTGGCAAACATATAGGGTACCCTTGGCGCTGCCCTCGAGCCACTCCTTGTTTCTCTGAGGTGCCTCATATATTTTCTGTAAGCATCATGCATGCTACGCCATCTTGTCTGTAAGTAGTGCACTGAAAAATAAAGAACAACATAATGACTTTTTTTTTTTCATTTTAGGTACTTAGCAACAGGAAATTGCTTTGGAAGTTTGCACTATGAATTCAAGGTTGGAAAATCAACGATTAGTGGCATTGTTCATGCTACCTGCCTAGTCATATGGGAAGAACTGAAGGACATTGTTATGAAGAAGCCCAAACCAGAAGAATGACTGATGATAGCGGACCTATTCTGGGAGAGATGCAACTTCCCCAACTGTCTTGGAGCCATTGATGGCAAACATGTACGCATCCTCAAGCCTCCAGCTAGTGGGAGCCAATTTTTTAATTATAAAAAATATTTTTCGTTGGTATTAATGGCAGTGGCAGACGCAAATTATACATTTATTTATGTTGATGTAGGTTCTTATGGCAGCAGCTCAGATTCTAGTGTATTCTCACATTCCTCATTTGGCCGCATGCTGCGTGACAATACACTAGACTTGCCCAATAATTCTCCCCTGACAGGGACTACAGAGCCTCTCCTCCCACATGTATTTGTCGGAGATGAAGCTTTTGCACTGTCCCAGAACATGCTCAGGCCTTATTCAAGTCGCTCTCTGACAACTAAAAAAAGAGTGTTCAATTATAGGCTGACTAGGGCATGCTGAGTAGTAGAATGTACATTTGGAATTCTTTGCAATAAGTGGAGATTCATGCATACCTCTATTAACCTCAGTATTGATCATGCGATCAGTGCGATAAAAGCTGCCTGTGCACTGCACAACTATGTGCGTGAAAGAGATGGGTTTCTTTTTGAAGATTCCCTGACCCATAACATGGAGGCAGCACATTGCAATATTCCTAGGGGCCGCACTACTGGTACACTTATTAGAGAAGTATTTAAGAATTTTTTTTTGTCACCAGCTGGGGAGGTGCCTTGGCAGATTAATTCTATTGACTAAAAATAAATATGAATTTTTTTGCTGGATGTAAATGCGTGATAATATAATGCTAAGTGTGCTGTATGTAAAATGTTGTATGTAATTTTGGCTATGAGAAATAAAACTTTTTTATCTCACATTTGTGGTGTATGTCATATTTATAAGAAATTATAAGAATATGCATTTATTTAGGGACTCATCCATCCCTAGATAAAGCTGTTATGTGCACAATGTTTACAGCATGTGGCCTGGTACAGATTTGGGGGTGACCACATGCATGCTGTTTGTTAAAATCTAATAAATTAAATTCATGTACACCATCTAAAAAATACAGGACAGCATTTACAGGTAGTAAAAGGTAATAAAAAAACTTACATTTGTCAGCCTGAACTTGGGAAGAGCACCTGTTCCACTCTGGCAAGAGGTCTCTGGCAATGTCCTGCCATGCACGTTTTTTGACAACGTTGTCCTTATATTTAGGATGCCGGGTGTCATAAATCATGGGTTTCTCCCTCACAAGTCTGATCAACTCCTCACAATCCACAGATTCTTTCTCCTTTGCTGGTGCTTTTCGTCCTCTTTTGGACATGCTGGTTCCAGTCCGGATTTCAAAAGACACAGGGGAGGAACAGGAAGAAGGGGAGGTGTTGGAGTGGCGCGAATTTCTGTTCAGGACGCAAGCCAGATGCGAATCAGATGCGTGCCCATAGAAGATAATGGGCCTGAATTCGCACCTGATCCATCCCGCACCGCACCAAAGTCGATGGCGTTTTTTCTGCAATTCGCAGTGCGCATGCACTGGACATGTGTGAAGGTGCCCCATTGAAAACAATGGGATTTCAAATGTCCTGCGAATTCACAGTATTTTGCCCCGCTGCAAATTCGCAATAGTGTGAACCCGGGCTGTTTCTGGGGCGAGGGTTCACCTTCCAACAGAACAACGACCCTAAACATACAGCCAGAGCTACAATGGAATGTTTTAGCTCAAAGCATATTCATGTGTTAGAATGGCCCAGTCAAAGTCCAGACCTAAATCCAATTGCAAATCTGTGGCAAGACTTGAAAATTGCTTTTCACGGATGCTCTCCATCCAATCTGGCAGAGCTTGAGCTATTTTGAAAAGAAGAATGGGCAAAAAATTCACTCTCTAGATGTGCAAAGTTGGTAGAGACATATCCAAAAAGACTTGCAGCTATAATTGCAGCGAAAGGTGGTTCTACAAAGTATTGACTCAGAGGGGCTGA
This sequence comes from Lithobates sylvaticus, assembly GCA_028564925.1. NCBI lineage: Eukaryota > Metazoa > Chordata > Amphibia > Anura > Ranidae > Lithobates > Lithobates sylvaticus. The sequence continues at coordinate 411,468,499 of CM053027.1, forward strand.
ATACAAATGCACCCCACACTTTTCTTATATTTACTTGAAAACCATTTATCATTTTGCTTCCACTTCACAATAATGTGTCACTTTGTGTATCACACAAAATCCCAATAAAATACATTTACATTTTTGGTTGTAACATAACAAAATGTGGAAAATTTCAAGGGGTATGAATACTTTTTCAAGGCACTGTATGTGAATGCGGAGGAGTCTGAGTGGTTCTTAGTACTACCTCTTACAGTTTGAGTCATGCTGTGCATGTTATAACAGGAGGTAGAAATCAAAGGTTGATATAAAAACAGATTGTCAGGAAGGCTTTGTCAGAAGACAGAATAATAGCAGCAGACAAATCCCTGTTCCCTAAATCTATGGAAGAAGAGGCGCAAACCAATGCAAACTAATATGCGCATGCGCACACAAATGTGCACGGTGCATCCCGCAACAGATAAGGGCCCAAATGGGCTATTTAAGCAGGATCAGTGCTGTCTCGTCTACAGAGTTCTGTGATTGTCCTGTTCCCTGTTACCTGCATTTGCTCTTGAAATACTGACCCGGCTTGCTCCTGACTAATCCTGCTCTCCACCTGCATAGACCCCGGCTTGTCCATTGGCCATTCTCCTGTCTCCACATCTGTAACTGATCTGTTAATTTTGTGTATGACCCAGCTTGTCTGACTTTGCTTATGTTCCAGTCCCTTTGGAGGTACCAAGTTGCCTGCACCTGCCCATCTGCCACTGGGACCTGCTCTTCGGCTAACTATATTCAAGTACCAGCCTGTTCTTGCCCTCGAAACATCCGCTGCCATCTTATCCAGCCGCCCAGAAACTTCCACGTCTACTGGCACTCATGTGACTCCTTTGTCACCTGTATACTCTACCAGGGGCACTGAGTCAGAGGTGTAAGAGAGGCCTTCCGCTGCATAAACCAGGCTCTACCCACCAGGTACATGGCACAGATTCAGGTGTTAAAGTTTGTTTTATATTAAAATGCATTAGAATATGCGCAATTAAATAAAAAGCTGCATTAACCTTATTTGTATATATGCATTGAGTTCAATTTTGCCAAGCTTACTTGTTCTTTTCTTATTCAGTCGCCACCATTGATGTTTTGTTAGCAGCTTTTGAGTTAATAAAGGAATGATTTTTCTCACAGCTATTTGGCTTGAGACAATACTGGGACCTTCTACTGTGCAAGTATACACAAGGTTTGCACTAATGCAGAGTGCGGGTCTCCAGAGTGGAGAAAACTGGGTATTTAGTTTTCTTCAGGTATTGTAATCCTGAATCAGGGCCTGGAGCTTGAAGGCTTTAAGGTGTTTTGGTTGAGATGAAGCTATCAATCCTCTGTCCAGATCCTAATAGAGACCTGCAGGTTGTGTGAGTGTGCAGGTGTGCATAGTCTTTATAAGCAAGGGTTGGGTAAAGCTCAGGACTCAGTACTCCACACAGGAGGGAGATGTGCTCTCCTTTGAAGACAAGTGTTTAATTTATTCTGAAAACAGAGGTAACTCTACTTTAAAGACAGCACTGTTGGAGAGATTCTATCTCCACAGGACTGAGATAGTTGAGGTGGCTACGCAAGTCTGGGAGACTGAGAGAGAGAGTGTGGGAAATTAAGAAACCAATGACAACTAGGCGAGTCCAGGGGACTGTGGAAATCTGTAAATTTCAGAGGAGTGAGAGTCAAGAGTCTCAGGAGAACCCTTATAGAGAGCTCAGTAGTGACCCCATACAGCAGGAGCTGTCACTAAAGGCTGAGTGAGCCAGTAGAGAGTTCAGAGAGCCAGGAGAGCTGGTGATTGAGATGGTTTGAGGAACAAGTGAAATAAAGCAGTGTTGCTGCAGAAGAGGGAGCTGCGTGGCTCAGTATTTTCTGTTACCTGTGTTTGCTGTGTGAAACTGAAACCCCTGAGTGGGCAAGTGTTTTGTGAACTTTTAGGTTCCAGTTAAAAGTTGGCTGGCAAGCCCTTAAATGAAGTTCGGACTGTCATTATCTTACCTACAAAATACTACTACTACTGTGCTAAACATCCCCCATATCAAAAGTGGAGCTTGGATGCAGTGTAATTAAGTAGTGGAATCATCCAGATCCTTGCGCAGAAGTGAGCACCTGTCAGGATGTGCAGATCAGCCAGAAAACAGAAATTGCATGCAACAGGTGGTGTACCTGCGAAAGGAGAGAGGAAAGCTCAGTGAGTGACTGAGAAGATGTCCCCACCTGTCATGGCTAGGATAAAGAGTCCAATGGTGTTTAAAATGGGGGATGAGTGGTTCAAACAGAACCAGAACAAAACATTAGGGATGAGCTCGATGATCGGGTCGAACATATGTTCAACTCGAACATTGAGTGTTGGCCCATTTTCCAAAAAGCTAACATTATGGAGTGTTCGCGGAACATTTGAGCCCCACGGAATGTCCCATAATTCACTGCAAGATCGCAGTGAATTGCTGTATGATGATTGGCCAAAGCAGGCACCAGTGATGAGGTCACTGACTGTACTTGGGTGCCTGGGAGAAGAGAGGAGGGGGAGGAGACACAACTCCAACAAGGCAAGGTGTCCTCTAGGGGGCAGCTTAAGGGCAGCCACCCTATTGCATCACACTGCAGAGCTCTGCAGGTGCATGGCGCTGCTGACTCCCCGCTGACTTTTAAAAGTTCCTTGGTGTGGGCCTTTTTCGACACATGTGCAGCAGATTGCACCGTTGCCGTTTGCAAACTGTTCAATGTCAGAAGCAGATCAAGTGTGGCCACAACAGTAGCCACTTGGGCACCACATGTTTGACCAGACACATGAGGACCTGCCATGCAGTCTGTTGGCAACAGCACTTGAAAGACCCACATCAAAGAAAAAGCCGGACTTCTCCTTGCTCCTCATCTGGGATCTCCAACCCTACTATACCTCCAGTCCTCTCAAAAACCTGCACTGAGATGAATGAAGGTATAGCAATAGGTGTCCCAAGTCCTTGCAGCCAGTCTTCTAGCAGTACACCACCATCAGATTTTAGCAGGCAAATTTCCCTACCCCCAGTTGCTGAACCATAAAAAGAAATTTGGTCCCAGACATCCATATGATCAGCATCTAAATGCTAGCTTGGCCATATTGCTAGCACTGCAACTGCTGCCTTTTCAGCTGGTAGACTCTGCCCCCTTTTGTGAATTTGTGGAATGTGCTGTACCTCAGTGGAAGGTTCCAAAACGCCATTTATTTTCATAGAAGGCCATTCCGGCTCTCTACCGGCATGTGAAAGGCAATTTTTTGGTCTCGTAGGACAGGGCAGTCAGCAGTGAGGTTCATATTACCACTGACTCATAGTCCAGCAGGCATGGGCAGGGACGTTACCTTTCCTTCACGGCGCACTGAGTAACTCTGCTGGCAGCTGGGAAGGATGCAGGACAGGGTTCAGTGTTGTTGGAGCTTGTTCTGCCACCATGCCTCCAAGATGCTAGTGGTGATTCTGCCACAGCTCTCTCCTACACCCCCTCCTCTTCTTCTTCCTCTATGGCCTCTTTTACAGATTTGTCCTCTGAACCAGGGGTGCTCCGTAAGCATTCAAGGGGCTACTCAAGCAGTCAGGCTAAAAGATGCCATGCAGTGCTTGAGTTGGTCTGCCTAGGGGACAGGAGCCACATTGGGGCAGAGATTTTGTCAGCTCTGCAGGGGCAGGCTCAGAGGTTGTTGACGCCATGCCAGCTTCAGCCAGGAATGGTTGTATGCGACAATGGCACCAACCTTCTCTGCGCCCTCCGACAGGGACACTTGACCCATGTTCCATGTTTGCTACATGTCCTGAATTTCTTGGTGCAGTGGTTCTTGAGCAGGTGCACAGGCTAACAGGGTCTCCTGAGGCAGGCCAGAAAAGTCTGTGGTCATTTCCACCAGTCATGCAATGCAAGTGCTTGGCTGGCTGACATTCAAAGGGAATGCAACCTGCCCACCAACCTCCTCATTTGTGACATGCCCACCAGATGGAACTCAATGTTGGCAATGCTGCAGCAGCTGCACACACAGCAGAGGGCCATCAATGAGTACCTGTGCAAGTATGGCACCAGGACAGGGTCAGGGGAGCTTGGCTTATTTTCGCCACGCCAGTGGCTACTGATCAAGGATGCATGCACTGTCCTGTCACCATTTGAGAAGGCCACAAGGATGGTGAGCAGCGACAATGCATGCATTAGTGACGCTGTCCCTCTGGTCTTACTGTTGAAGCACACGCTTTGTGGAATCATGGAGAGGGCACATGAGGCAGAACAGCGGAAGGAATAGGAGGACTTCCTTACCTCTCAAGGCCCCCTTTATCTAGATAGCATTCCTGTGGGCCCACCAAACACACAGGGAGAAAAGGAGGAAGAGGAAGATAGTGTCAGTATGAATGTAGAGGATAACACTCAGCAGCAGTCTTCAAGGGATGGTTTTCAGTTACGGATCATGTGATCCGTAGTGACTCAGAGGACTCAGAATCAAATGCCTCTGCAAAAATATGCTGCATGGCCTTCCTGATTCTGTAAAGACTGCGAAAGGAACCTAGGATTCGTAGTATCAAGGAGAGGGATCATTACTGGCTGGCAACCCTTCTTGATCCACGTTACAAGAGTAAGGTTGCAGAACTCATTCTGCCTTCACAGAGGGAGCAGAGGATGTAACATCTTCAGGAGGCCTTAAAGAAAGTTTTGTGCAATGCATTTCCAAACCTTGGAAGGTTACAATTTCCTGGTGTTGCTAAGGGCTTCGTTCAGTCAGAGGAAGAGTAGTGGAGAAGTTGGCCGGCTGACCAATGCCTTTAAACAATTTTTCAGTCCTCAGCGCCAAGGTCTGATTGGTTCAAGCAACCATCGCCAGCGTCTGCATTACATGGTGCAGGAATATCTAGGGGCATGAGCAGACTTGGAGATCTTTCCAACAGAGCATCCACTGGGTTACTGGGTCTTGAGGATGGACCACTGGCCAGAACTTTCTCAATATCCCATTGAGCTACTGGTCTGTCCGGCATCCAGCCTGCTTCCTGAATGCACATTCAGTGCTGCCTGTGGGTTTGTAACGGATCAAAGAGTGCGCCTGTCCACAGACTTTGTTGATAGGCTCACATTCATAAAAATGAATCAGTCTTGGATCAGCAGCTATCAAGCACCTGGTGCTGATGTAACTGATTGAATTTACTATGGATGTGGGATCCCTATGGGGATGTGGGAAGACTATCCTATTCCTCCTCAATCTTGATGATGCTAGCTTCCAACAATATTTTTGGTTTAGGGCACCACCACCACCACCCAAGTCCCAATTTTTCTACCCCTGTTTAACAGGGGTATGTAATTAAAATTTTTGATCCAATATTTCACAGCAGGGCCTGTTCCTGCACCCAACAAGAGTAACTGTGAGGGCTTACAGTGTTGTGCCAACACCACCAACACCACCACCCAAAGCCCAATTCTGCAGAGTATATAGGACAGGCCATTTAGTATATACCCCCACGCAATTTTTTTAAATTTGGGTGTTTTTTTTAAATTTGGGTGTTTTCATTGATTTTCATCTATATTGCTGGGACTCGACAATACATTACAGCTGCGAGTAGTTTTAAATTACATTTTTTCCTTTAGAAATGTAATTTTGCTGTGTTATTGTTCTAAACACAGGAAAAATGCGCTACTTTACAGGCATACTAAGGACACCCCAGGCATGATATTTAAAGGAATATTTCATTTTAATTGTTTCACTTTAAGCATTATTAAAATCACTGCTCCTGAAAAAACTGCTGTTTTAAGAACTTTTTTTGCATTGATACATATCCCCTGGGGCAGGACTCGGGTCCCCAAACACTTTTTATGGCAATAACTTGCATATAAGCCTTTAAAAATTTTAATGTTCATGTCCCATAGCCTTATAGGTGTTCAAACTCTTTTTTTTGCCTGTTCGCATGTTATGCTGCGAACCGGGGGGATTTCGGCTCATCCCTATTTTGCACCAATCTTCGGTAGTGGGCTTCTTCATGACCAAATCCCTAAGAACATTCCAGATGTCTCATCAGGTAGCATGTACAATATTGCTGGCAGTAGCTTTGCCAACCAAGAACTCAAAATGCAAACTTGCAAAGGAATGTCCAGTTGCCAGGTACCTAAAATGTCAGAGTAAATACAGTTTATTAGAATGATGCATATTACATAATATTAGAAATAAAAAACAGCTTGGAAGGGGGTGCCTGAGGAATGAAGGAAGAAGATGAACAGGTGAAAGACACTGGTGATGTACAGAGACAATTAATATGGTAAATACAATCACACCCACAATTACATGCTAGAATTAATTATTTCACTTCATGTAAAAAGGGTCAAATAATGATATGGATCTCCAAATGCCACACACGAGGTAAGAAGAACAAGAAGTAGGTTTGAAAAGTTACCTCATTATGTTATAATGAGTCTTTCAACTGCCGGAATACTCCTTCCTTTTGTCGCTCTAGATGGCTAGAGAGCAAAGTCAACAATTTATCAAAACTATAAAGAAAAAATATATGGATATTAGCTATATTGACCATGTAAAAATTTACATTTTTTTTACTCTATTTCCATTGTTTTTTATTGGCTCGGGTTTTTTTGAACACTTCTAGCTATTCTATGCTAAAAACTAGAAATAACGTCATGATGACCATGCTTATACATGTTTTCAAAAATATATCTTGTAGCATTTGCAAGTTGACATAGACAAATGTTCTCACCTTCTAATTGACATCCATGTGTAGTTGAAGAATTTGTCCTCATGAGCATGGAGGTCATTATAAAGGACCCAAAACTGGCCTCTCTGTTCCCTTTGGGCGATGACGGGATGTCTGCTCCTCCTCTGGTTAGCCTCTTCTTCTTCATCTATTAACGCTGCTACAGCAGCCATAATGACTGCTGACCCAACATATTGCATAGCCAACATGTTGGCTAAGCACTATACAACACCTCACAGTGAAAGAGAAAGGGAAATGACTGAGCAGAAAAAGGAATTATGTCACCATGACCAAATCACATAACATTAAAGTTGCATGAAATCGTTAGTAAAGTCACATGGAATCTCATCAAAAATCGCATTACAAACTCGCACTGTAAATCGAGCGACTTTGGGGTCGCAATAGTGGAAACTTAGCCGAAACAAGAAAACATTGAAGGCGTGGTGAGCTTATTACAGAATGTTAATATTAGTAGTGAACTTATCATTTATATTTGTTGCTTACATTAAACAAAAATGGTACTCCTAAATTATCCTTTGATAATTTTTGTAGATTTAAAAACGGTAATGAAGAAGTTTGTTGGTTACTTAATTCACATTTAAAAAATGATCAGTCATTTTTTCTCACTTAACAAAAAAAGCAGAACATTTCCTTTTGGTTTCTTTTCTGTTAGCATACACATTTTGGATTGTAGTCAAGAAGAATTACTCATTGTTTAGAGACTTGCTAGACTGACAGAAAGCTGGCACTGGTAGAATGCACTGAAAGTTAAAAAAATAACAATTTTCAGAATGAGAGTACCCTTTCTAATTTGCTGAGAGTGACTGCCACAGATTCTGCCAACATAAAATGGCTAAAGTAATGTAAATGTATGGCAAACTAGATTGGTTGCGGTGAATCATAAAGTACAAGCTACTTATATCCTTTAATATACATTTAGTTGACACTTGCTTTTTTTCCATATTAAATTCTTATATATTCAGTTTTTTGCAAATGACCATGTATTGTCAGCTTTAGCATAATGTAACATTTTGTTATTTGTCTCATTATTTTTTGGCTAGCTACCTAAACCTAGACAACCAAAATAGAAAAAGAAAATAAAACTTTATAGTAAAGTACTATATACCTATACAGGTAATATGTGGTAGCTGTGGGTTAAACTTAGCATAATGGGTGAAAAATCTGAACAGATGTAATGGTGGGCAGAGCAACTGCTTTAAAAAATGTAAAATAGCTCCCACTAAAAATAATTGCACTCACAGAATTAGAATCTAAGATGACTGCAGGAGGAGTAAGTCAGTTCATTGGAGAAAAACTATTGGTATGCTAGGCAGAACTTTTTTGATAAAACTTTAACTTATAAATATAATATACAACACTGGACTCATATTTGTGTGGATTTAACTGGCCGCAGCCTTTTATTATAGGTATATATAATATATATGTAGCACTAACCCCTGAAGGAGCTGCTGGTTTTATTTGGGCTTACCGTTACCTTCTTCACCTCATCTCCGTCTAGGGGTTCCCATGGTAGATGGCCCAGAAAAATGTAGAAACTGACACTTTATCTTCCTTTTTATGGTTATTTATTGAAAAAAGATAAAACAGTCTCTTAAAAGTAGGGTAGAGTGTTAGGGTGGAAGTTCAGGTACCTTTGGAACTGCTTAGTTAGAAAGTCTCTCACTGTAGAAATCCAGAGAGCAACTGTCTTACAACTGGATTGTCACAACCCGGATAGACCTCCTCACACTAGGTCTAGCAGCCGGTGAAGTGTTAGATAAAGCAAAGTCTCTGCCACAGACTTGGTTGTAGAACACTTGAGAATAAAGTTTCTGCCACAGACTTGGTTGTAAAACAGTTGAGAATAAAGTCTCTGCTACAGACTTGGTTGTAACTGAGGGACTAGATACATTTAGAGAGCTATCATACGGTACCAGTATCTTGCAGCCGGTTCGGCAATACCGTATGAGTGTAGATCCATTTAGTGGCCTTCAACTGAGCCTCCAGGCTTCTTCTTGAAAGCCAGCCTTAGCGCATGGCTTCCTCCCGAAGAGTCCTCCCCTGGATGCTTCTCCAGTTGCTGGGCCTCTCCTAACCAAGGCGGCATCCGACCACTTTTGGATAATTCAGCCCTGACATCCATTCAGGCCTGTCCCTGCAGTTGCTTTGCCTCGGGCTATCCAGCCCGAGACTCGAAATTGCATGGATCCGCGGCCCAGGCCAGGAGGGCCACGGGGGCTGGTCAGGAGGACCAGGACCAAACAAACAGAAGATGGCTTCTGGACCGGAACCCAGAAACAAGTGATCTCCGTACCTTAAATACCTTCTCCCAGAATTCTCAGCGGGACAAACACACCCACTGGGCTGGTTCCGAGAGAAAAAAGGCATCCAATACACCCAGCTAAATTGCATTCTCGACTTGCTGGCGGTGACAACGACACCTGCGGTCAAGAAGAACTCAGTGCAATTCCAGCTAGACTGATACAGAGACCATAATTTGGATAATTTACCCCAAAACCCAACTGTGGTTTTAGGAACATTAAATTTGAAAAAACATATAGCGTGTGCTCGTTAGGAGACTGGGGCTAAATATATAGTAACAGCATATGATCAAATACCAATATTAATATATCAACAACAACAACAACACATTTTAGCTTAGCTATTAAAGCTCAAGCTAATAAAACAATAACTTAAAGTCCCTTTTCTAAAGAAAAGGAGAAAAACCTCATAATGTGAGCCACGACATGGGAAGGAGGTCCACGACATGCTTCCTTCTTCTGATCCCCACCGACTGCACTGCTAATGATGTGTTTTTTTCTTTTTATAGATCCCTGCTCATGCCAGGACCATTGAAGACCTTATAAGTCAATCATAGGTAAGTAATAACAACTGCCATAAACTGGTTTAAACTGTAATTTATTTGTCTACCAGCATCCCATATGTGGTCGGCGCAACATTTCTTGCCACCCCCCCCCCCCCCCCCCCCCCAATTTTATGGTATGCTAGGCAGAACTTTTTGATAAAACTTTAACTTATAAATATAATATACAACACTGGACTAATATTTGTGTGGATTTAACTGTCCGCGGCCTTTTATTATAGGTATATATAATATATATATATATATATATAATATATATATGAACAGCATATGATCAAATGCCGATATTAATATATCAACAACAATAACACATTTTAGCTTAGCTTAGCTATTAAAGCTCAAGCTAATAAAACAATAACTTAAAGTCCCATATGTCAAGCTTATGTACAATAAGCACGGCACCCCAACCGGCCCACGGCCAATTCCACACATGACTGTAATACGTGTATTCCGTCAGGATGGTAAAAACCTAGAATAACATCCTCCAAATCCACATGTCTGTAAGATATTCTATTCAAAACAGGCATAAACTTAGCAACAGCTCTATTAACATTCTTACATATTTTTTCAAAATGCCTCCATTCGGGGGAAAGACAACTTAAACATAATAATACATACCGTATATACTTGAGTATAAGCTGACCCGAATATAAGCCGAGGCACCTAATTTTACCACAAAAAAATGGAAAAACTTATTGACTCGAGTATAAGCCTATGGTGAGAAATGCGCAGCTACTGTAAGTGGAAAAGAGGGTCAACAATGCCCATTTGCAGCCTCACTGTGCCCATTTGCATGCCTCACTGTGCCCATTTGCAGCCATAGGTCCCCTGAACTTCAAACTTGCTAGTTAAGGGTTTCTAGATGAGGTCTCCCATGGTAGATGACCCAGAAAAATGTAGAAACTGACACTTTATCTTCCTACCTCCAAAGGGTCCCGAAATGACATTGCTGCAGATGGACACAGTTGACCGACTTTGGGGCCCTGTATCTCGGGACCACTGCTAGGGCTAGGAACCCCAAACTCGGGTCAGAAAATGTCAAGCACTTTTCTGCAGCAAAAAATGACATTTCCTGACAGACTCCATGGCAGCCTACGTGTGGGTTAACCCCGCCTCCTCTCCAATGCTATAGGGCCCCATTCAAATAAAAGAGAGCTCACCGCTAGGTACTGTGTTCCTTTTTTGTCCTCCTCCAATGGACCTACATCACGGTTGTTCCTGTTGGCGTCCGGTCGGAATTTTCCAGGATTAAACATACCATTCATGCGGTGCAGAGCCCAGTTAAGAGAGGGCGAATTGCTTTTCATGGCACTAGGATACCCCAGTGATCGAGGGGAGGTTGCCTCGGTATGCCTGCAGGTGGACGCATCAACGGCTGGCAAGGTCTGCAATTTTCATATTTTCCTTTTCCCTCCATGGCAGCCGTCTCTTTGTTGTAATTGTTCCTTATTGCCTGTGTACCTCTATGGTATGCCATGGTGATCCCCGGTATTCCCTGGTATCCCCGGTACTCCCCGGTACTTCCTTTCCCCCTCACGGCGTCTGGAACGCTTCCGTGTTCCAGGCCGCCGCGGAGCTTCCGGGACGCTGCCGTTGTTCTGCGCATGCACGAGGCCTCCGCGAAAGCGAGGCTTGGCTCGCGCGTGCGCGGAGAGTCGGATGGTCCGGCGGTCGCGCAGGCGCCGTACGGCTGTCTCCCACAGCGCAGGCGCGAGGTGGGGGCAGTGACGTCACTCGGGCGGGGGATAAGAAAGGTCTGCCGTCTCCTGTCGGTATAGAAATTCCTACAGACAGAGAGAGGCAGCTTTCTCTCCTTAAAGGGGAAAGTTGTATATAAAGAAATAATAAATAAATAAATAATTAAATAAATAAAATTTAAAAAATAAATAAATTAAAAAAAAAAAAATATATATATATAATAATAATAAAAAAAATATATAAAAAAAAAAAAGAAGAAAAAAATGTTTTTTGTCATAATTCAAATGTTTATTTTTTGGAGAATTAGATATGTATATCCACATATATTTTATATGATATTACCGTTCAACAGGAATGTTGACATTATTATCTATACTCCTTTTGATAAATATATTTGATAATATATTTAATAATTGGATAATCGTTTTGGTTGGCTTGGTACATGTCATTTTTACGGGTCATCTGCAGACCGTCTGTGTTTATGTTGACGTTCTGTCCAGAGGTTATGGACAGGTCACTGCTTTCGTACGGCCAGCCCTCGCGCACAAGGTACATGCAGGCGAGGGGAGGGGTTAAGGTTTGCAGTCTCAAAGGTTTGAGATTGCGCTTGATCATCCCCCCCCCCATCTTTTTCAGCCCTTCCAGATCGGACCCGCAAGTCGTGGTCCAGGATGACAGAGACCTTGCCAGGCCACAACATTTACAAGAGGAGATGGTGCCATTCCTGCTCCGACTAGAGGAGATGTTGCCATTCCTCCTCCGACTAGAGGAGATGTTGCCATTCCTCCTCCGACTAGAGGAGATGTTGCCATTCCTCCTCCGACTAGAGGCGATGTTGCCATTCCTCCTCCAAACTAGAGTAGATGTTGCCATTCCTCCTCCAAACTAGAGGAGATGTTGCCATTCCTCCTCCAAACTAGAGGAGATGTTGCCATTCCTCCTCCAAGCTAGAGGAGATGTTGCCATTCCTCCTCCAAACTAGAGGAGATGTTGCCATTCCTCCTCCAAACTAGAGGAGATGTTGCCATTCCTCCTCCAAACTAGAGGAGATGTTGCCATTTCTCCTCCAAACTAGAGGAGATGTTGCCATTCCTCCTCCAAACTAGAGGAGACGTTGCCATTCCTCCTCCAAACTAGAGGAGACGCTGCGATTCCTCCTCCAAACTAGAGGAGACGTTCCCATTCCTCCTCCAACAAGGAGATGTTTCATTCCTCCTTAAGCAGAGGAGACGATACCATTCCTCCTCTGATAAGGAGATGTTGCATTCCTCCTCTATCTAGAGGAGATGTTGCCATTCCTCCTCCATCTAGAGGAGACGTTGCCATTCCTCCTCCATCTAGAGGAGACGTTGCCATTCCTCCTCCATCTAGAGGAGATGTTGCCATTCCTCCTCAAGTCATCGCACCCACTGCCAGGACAGCTGTTCGGTTTACAGAGCCTGCTGGAGATGTGGGATATGAGTCCAGGAGGGCAAGTCCTTATGTGACCAGTGTTACACCTCGGCGGTTGGGTTTAAAATAAAAATAAAGAAAATATAAAGTAGAAGGAGACGGTTAACAAGGATGTGGAGTCTCTCGCGGAATATGTGATGCAGCAGGAGTTGGGGTACATCTCAGGAGCCAGTTCTATATCTATCTGGCTCCTTGGCTGACGTGGCCCAAAGGATTCGGGTTCTTCCCAGCCCTAAGCGGCATCTCCGGATTCCTAGGTCAGCAAGTTGGAAGGTGACAAGAATGTCGAAAGCCTTGACATCTCTCTAGTTCCTCCATGAGTCAAAGCGGTCATGGAAGCCCCTAACAGGGTAGACCATTCCACCCCCCGGCTATGCAAAGTAGTTCTTTAGGCATCTGGGGAAAAGAAAACTCTTTTTCACTTTTTTGGCTCCTTGTGGATTTAAAGGATGAGGAGTGGAGATAGATAAGACAAGAAAACTTCTATGTCAAGCAAAAACCTCCAGTTTGTATCCCTTCAAGACAGAAGAAGTGAAGTGTCCGGGTAACCTTCCCCTCATTGATGCAGCTTTGTTGGATTTGGCAAAACAGGTTGTTCTGTCTTTAGAAGATGCTGTGTCCTGGTCAGGCTTGAGAGAAAATGATTCAAGACCTCAAGAAAAACGCACGTGTTTGCCGAGATGGCTTGTAAACCTGCTCTGGCTTTAGCAACTATGACTATAGAAACCTGGACAGAGAACATAGTCTTGTACTCAGGGGAGTTTCGGAAGAGTTCTACAAAAAGTTCAGCAGTTAAGGAGCTGGGGCTGGTATCAATTCGATCCTCGGATTGGCTTGGACTAAATGGTCCTCAGTCGAGGTGCAACGAAGTTCAGGTGGCGGAGGAGTTGCTCAAATACCTCCTTTTTAATCTACAGTTCTTTGTAGAATTCCTCTGGCCATAATGGCCCTCATCAGAACAAGAAGGGGGCATCTTTATCGCTGTTTGGACATCCTACTGTTGATGTCCCAAGACAAAGTTCAGCTGTTGGTTCACAGGGAACAGGTATTCTACACCTTGACCAACTTTGGTCCCTATTCTCTTCACGGCTGGAGGGCCTCATAGTGCCTAAAACTACCGGCTCAGCGGTCTCTGCGACCCCTGCGGTCAAGTGGTCCCTGCAGAAGTTATACCCTGTCCAGTCAGGTTCTTTGCAGCAATGGATATCAAGGGGCAACAGTCAATCTACTCGCAAATCATTTACGACGAGGAGCAGCCTCTTCTGATGGTTTCAGCGCAAAACCTGCTCAGTTGCCACTGTTATCCCATCTCATAGGTTATGGTCATGACCTATGCCAGCAGTACCGGTTGGGGAGCCCTCTGCACATCGGATCCTGTTCAAGGGTATGTGTCTTCTCAACCCGGGCTAGAACATCCTGGATCCTCAGGCTGCCTGCTGGGCCTTTTTAGTCCTCCCATTCTCGGAAGGGAGAGTCAGTGTTTTAAGAATGGATGATACAACGGCGATCTCCTATGAGAAGAGTCATAGAGGTACCCGAAGCTCCACACTATTCCGAAGGGTTGAGCCCATCATGTCTTGGGCTCAGACATTTCATCAGTCTACTTCCCCGGAGTCCAGAGTGTCCGAGTGGTTCTCCTGTCACGCATCTGGTTAAGATATTAACGAGTGGTCTCTTCATGTGCAAACATTCAAGTAGATTCTGTCCCTGGGAGTCGATCCCAAAGTAGATTGATTCTCTTCCCAGGCAACTTCAAGCTGGTGAGGTATTATACTCAAGGAGCAGTCCTGTACCTTGGTCGACTCGGGTGCACTTCAGGGGTGTTTTCCACTTTCAGGAGCTCTATGGGGACAGGCACAAATTAGGTTGATGGAAGAAGATGGGCCAAGTCTGTCGAGTTCTCGTATTCTTCAGGCAGTTTGGGTAGAGATCCAAAAGCTCAGGATATTTCCAGCTTTCTTTATTCCGGCCTAGATTTATCTCTATCCATAAGCTCTTTTAGAGTCCAAGTCTCAGCCTGGTTGACTTTCTCCGGATCTTAGTGGGCTGTTCTCCCTTTAATCAGGCAGTTGTCCTGTAGGAAGTTAAAACTCAGCCCTCAAAGAAGACCAATATTCCCCAATTGGGATCTTTTCTTTGTCTGCAACTCACTGTCTGATCTCAGTAATACGGGGTCCTCCCCGTTTTCTGTTTTGAGACCTTATCAACTAAAGTCACTTTCCTTGTAGCCGTTACTTTGGACAAGAGGGCCTCGGAGGTTGTATCCCTAAGTTACGGGGAACCTCTTCTGTCCTTTTTAATTCGGATGGTCCTTATCCCCATGCTCAGCTCAATTCCGAGAACTACTTCAAGGTTCCATAAGAACCAGGAGATCGTCCTACCTACATTTGGGTCTAGGAGTCCACTAGAAGAGTTATTTCTCTGTACGTAGGCGGATTTCGGAAGGTATACCTGCAAGCTACTTCAAGCTTCAACTAGAACAACTGCGGCCTGGATCATTCAGTTCATCCATCAGCCTTTTAGTACTAGAACTAGAACTCTGGAAGCATTGACGGCATGTTCTGACAGGGATATAGCGGTTTCATGGGTAGCAGCCCAGTACGCGGCTCCAGACGTGATCTGCAGAACGGCCTTATAGGCCTCTATTAGAATTTTATCGTCAAGTTACTATATTGAGTCTGCTTCGCTATCTTCCGTGAACTTTGGTTATAAATCCTGTCGGTTGACGGGTGAGGTTAAAATCTATTGCTGTTCAGCATACCCACCCGAGTGGATTGGCTAGTTATTTCCCACACATAGGCTGCCATGGAGTCTGTCAGGAAAAAGGAAAATTTATTATCAAATACTTACCGTAATTCTCCTTTCCTGATGGACTCCATGGCAGACGGAGTTCCCACCCATCAGTTATTGAGTAGGCTAGTTACGGAACACAGTACCTAGCGGTGAGCTCTCTTTTATTTGAATGGGGTCCTATAGCATTGGAGAGGAGGCGGGGTTAACCCACATGTAGGCTGCCATGGAGTCCATCAGGAAAGGAAAATTACGGTAAGTATTTGATAATAAATTTTCCTTTTTTCCAACCCGACTTGCGGCCCCGTATCTCGGGGTCACTTGGTGCTGCGAACCCCAAATTTGGTGTGCTAACCCAGTGGAACCAACACTACAACATATCCAAATTTATGGGGCCGCAAATTCGGGTCAGAAAATGTCATTTTTTGCTGCAGAAAAGTGCTGGACTTGAGTATAAGCCGAGGGGGGCACTTTCAGCACAAAAAAATGTGCTGAAAAACTCGGCTTAGACTAGAGTATATACGATATATATTTTTTATAACTGTGGTTTATTCATTTATATTGAAGTGCACCTGTAAAGTCCCATACCTCCCAAACATTGTTCTTTGAGATCTTTTTACATCTTTTGTGGCTGCTACTTCCACCATTCACCATAAATTCAGACTTTTTACCTCTGGAAAAAACAACGTTTCCTCTTTTTACTTTTTTCAAGTTTAAATGAATAGATAGGCTGCTGCTGTTGCTTTAGGGCAAGTTAAATGTAAACTTTAATAAATCATCACACATTCAAAATATGTGTATTGTGAATACAGTATTGCTGATGCTGTGCATGAACTTTGCACTATGCTCTAAAAAAAATAAATCTATTGCAGCCTACCAATCCTTAAATTTTGGCTGCATTTGTTTCCTGATTTTGCCTTCACTACCACTTTAAAGGATTTGTGTTTTTACGATGTTGCCTACAAATTCACATTAAAGGGGTTTTGGTTACAGAGACCGTAGGTCCTATGAGTGGGTTATTAAGTATATCTCTGAAAGACACAGTGGGTATAACTGCCTCCCGATAAGCCCTCATTAGGAAAGACAAGGAGGGATTGTTCAAGGGTAATCCATGGTTTGCTGTATTTTTCCAATAATCTAATAGCCGAGCCATATGGACAACTACATGTTATTTGTCTGGGTTTGGGAACACTATTTCTCCCTTCTGTTTTGGTAAGGTGAGATTCAGCCTGGTAATCCTAGCCTTCTTCCCTTTCCACAAATAAGAGAGAAATTGGGCTCTTAGGTCTTTTTGAAAGCTTGGTGGGAGTTAAATTGGGTCTGGGCAAGGGGATTGAAGTTGAGTTCACTTATTCTCTCCAGTTGCAAGAGTATGTTTGTCCCCAATTATCTGATATGTGATTTGGACCACATGAAAGGGAAAGTTGGTTTAAACCTTTGATGTTGTGGAGGAGGGACTGAAATATTCAGGGTTTTCGACTTTGATATATTGATTTTTAAGTTGGACAGAGGGCCATAGTGTTGCAATTCTCTTAGGAGAGCCAGGATCGAGACTGTAGGAGAAGTAAAGGAGAGAATGGGACCGTCTGTAAAATAGACTACTTTATGGGGGCTGGGGGGTAGGGGAGGAGGGGGTTTGGAAGAACGGATTTATCAGCTTTGGCTCATATGGTGTGGAGAAAAGGCTCTAGGAAGAGTATGAAGATTACAGGGAAGAGGGAGCATTCCTGCTGTGTACTATTGCTGGTAGAGAAGGGGAAAGACATCAACTTGTTCACCTTAACCAAGGCCTTGGGAGTAGAGTATAGAGCCTTCAACCATTATTTCAGGTTGGGTTCCAGTTCTATGTGAGCTAGAGTAGCTTGGATAAAGTTCCAACTGACCCTGTTGAAGGCTTTTTCCGCATCTGCGGAGATGAGGATAAAGGTATAATTTTGGTTTGGGCTCATCTCGATGAATAAGGCTTATGCCGCATACACATGACCGGTTTTGCCGTCGGAATTAAGTCCGAAGGTTTCTTCAACGGAATTCCGATGGAATTCAGCTCAAGCTGTCTTGTCACACCAAATTCTGACGGTCAATAACCCTGCGACGTACAACGGCACTATAAAAAGGAGGTTTAAGGCTTCTGAGCATGCGTTGAATTGATTCCGAGCATGCATCGGAATTTTGCGTGTCGGAATTGCATACACATGAACAGAATTTTCGATAGAAATTTTTTCCCTGTCGGAAAAATTGAGAACATGCTATCAAACTCCGACGAAAATCGGTCTTTTGCTGGCCGAAATTCCGATCATGTGTATGCAGCATTATGATATAAGGGGCCAGTTTATAGACCAGAATTTTTGTAGATCTCTTTGGAGATTACAGTAATCAGTGCCTGTAAGCTGTCACAGGGGAGTGTATGATGCTGTTGTATAGAGTTATATGCCTCCATGTACCTACTGGCCAGAATATCTTGGAAAGTTTTAAGTCAAGGTGTAGCCATCAGGTCCGGCACTTTCCCTGGTTTCATGCTTTTAATTGTTTGAGTAAACTGAACAATCAAGGTTTTTCGAGTTCCTGTATGACTTCATCCAGTAAAGAGGTAATTTGTGATTTTTGCAAATATTCTATTATGATAATGAGTCTTTGAGCTGAATCCACTCCAGAGGCAGGCTGGGCAAGATTTCAGAGTTGTGAGTAATAGCTTTTAAAGATCACAGGTCTCTCAAGGGAATTCCTGGCACCCATGCCATAGTTTTGTTTTATATGAAAAATTTAATTGCAAGCTCCAATAGTTCTCAGGGCCTTGGCTAACATCCTGCCAGGTCTATGCTCTACGACATAAAACTAGTTGTGCATGGTTCATTAAAAGGACATTAAGCTTTTCATGGAGCAATTGTAGTTGGAATTGTAGTTGTGGTTTGGGCAAGGGATTTTTTTATGGCAACTTTCAAGTTTTCTGATCTAGGTTTGCAAAGACTCAATTTCTTTAGCAAGGGTTTGTTTTTACTGGGCTTTCGATTTAATGAGAGAACCTCTGACATAACACTAGTGAGCCTTCCAGACAGATAATTGTGGGGTGTCTTGATTAGCGTTAGTGATGATGAAGAAAAGTGTAAGATATTATAAGATCAAAGGTTTGTAGGTAGGGTCCTAGAGAAGAGACTCATTCAATTAACACTGCCATGTTTTTTCTTTCATGTGAATCTCCTCCCTAAGTTCTTTGCATGTAAGAACTGAGGGATGGTGTTTTTTTCAATAGGTAGTCTAAAGGTAGGCTATGCGAGAGTAGGTGTTATGGGAATTTAAATAGATTGTGTAGTCTCGGTCTTGTACATTAGATGTCCTTCATGTATCTATTAGGTGTACAGAACGCCAAGCTTGGGTCCTGGACGGGTGCTATATAGCACCAGTATTTGGGTTGTGGTCCCTTTAAGGGAGTCGTCATGGTGTTCAGAGGGTCACCCAGAATGTGTGAGGAATTCTCGGCAGTATAATTAATCCAGAGAGGACTGGCTTGCAGTCCTCTATTTCTTAATAGAGAGTTATTTGGGGCCCGGAATTTCGGAGGCTCTAAAGTGATATTCGGGTGGGAAAGAGCCTCCACACCTGACCACAGGGATTCAGCACACAGGGGGTTAAAGGCCCCCAGGAAACAGCTCATAAAAGACAGGAAGTAGTGAAGTGGCAGTGGTGAGAAGGAGTAGGTGATTGCACCTGTCGTGGTGAGCTGAGAACCTGTTGGAGGCTGCTAAAGATTCGATAAGGACTCTCAAAACTCTGGGGCGAAGACCAGTCGACAAAACTGTATGTGTCTTTCCTTTAATTTGCTTTGTGCTGAAAATAAGCAGACTTATTTTATGCTGAAGATAAGCGGACTTTGTTTTATATTTTTGACCTGTGTGCTGAAGGAAGCCTTATTTTTGATTTGCTTACAAATAAAAGCCTTTCTGTTTCAAGTTTAAATGGTTTATCCACTTAATCCGGTGGAGCTATCATTCCCCAAAGTTTGCATAGGCAATAGTCATGGACAGTTTTCCTGAGTCTACATAGGGCTGAGAAAGATAGCTGAGAGGAGTACTGGTAAACATCAAAAAGTGCTACCTCCTAAAATAAGCATGTCTTCTTTGTGCTGGTTGTCATTGGATAGGTACATGTTTACCAGGGTAGTTTTACATTGGAACATCCTCATCTGTTATGACCTCGTCCTCCTTCCAGGGGACGTGACTGCATAGGAGAATAGAAAATCCCTTAGTTTTTGATGACCTTGCAGAAAGCTTTATGGTAAGCTGTTGGAAATCTATGGCTATAAAGCTTTGAATGAATCCGATTTTTTACAAATCTTCTGTTTAATGAAAACCCTCAAAAGTCCTTAACCACTTCAGCCCTGGAAGGATTTACCTTAATGACCAGGCCATTTTTTTGTGATATGGCACTGCATCGCTTTAACTGATAATTGCACTGTACCCAAACAAAATTGATGTCCCCCCCACCAAATAGAGCTTTATTTTGGTGCTATTTGATCACCTCTGCGGTTTTTATTTTTTGCGCCTCTGCGGTTTTTATTTCTTGCGCTATAAACAAAAAAAGAGTGACAATTTTGAAAAATAAAAAAAACATTTTACTTTCTGCTATAATACACATCCAAAAACATTTATTAAAAAAAACAAATTTCTTCATCAGTTTAGGCCAATATGTATTCTGCTACATATTTTTGGTAAGAAAATCCCAATAAGCTTATATTGATTGGTTTGTGCAAAAGTAATAGCTTCTACAAAATAGGGGATAGATTAAGGTACTTTAATTATTTTTATTGTTTTTACTGGTAATGCGGCGATCTGCAATTTTTAGTGGGGCTGCAACATTGCTGCGGACAAATTTGACCCTAATGCCGCGTACACACGAACGGACTTTCCAGCGGGATTGTCCGCCGGACAATCCCCCCGTGTGCGGGCGCCGGCGGACTTTTTGGCGCCAAAAGTCCGGCGGACTAGGTTTTAAGTTTTGTTTTAAAATTATCCCCTGGACTTGGCAGTCCGGCGGACAATCCCGCCGTTAGTATGCTAGTCCGCCGGACTTTTGGAAATGAACGGACTTGCCGATCATCGGAAAGTCCGTTCATTTAGCACGTGACTTCAGGTAGACGGAGCTAGCGAAGGCAGTGAATGCCGCCGCGCTACCCCCGTCACCTGGCATGTATTTAAAGGGAATCCCCACGCCGAAAAAATGGCGTGGGGGTCCCCCCCAAATCCATATCAGACCCTTATCCGAGCACGCAGCCCGGCAGGCCAGGAAAGGGGTGGGGACTAGCGAGCGCCCCCCCCCCTGAGCTGTACCAGGCTGCGTGCCCTCAACATGGGGGGTGCCCTGGGGAAAGGGGGGCCATGCGCCCCCCCACCCCAAAGCACCTTGTCCCCATGTTGATGAGGACAAGGGCCTCTTCCCGACAACCCTGGCCGTTGGTTGTCGGGGTCTGCGGGCGGGGGCTTATCGGAATCCAGGAGCCCCCTTTAATAAGGGGGCCCCCAGATCCGGCCCCCACCCTATGTGAATGAGTATGGGGTACGATGTACCCCTACCCATTCACCTAAGGTGTAAAGTGTAAATAAAAAAAACACACAATTTTTTAAAAATATTTTATTGCACTGCTCCGGGGGTCTTCTTCCGTCTTGGGGGGTCTTCTCGCCGGACTCCTCCGCTCATTTACCTAGCTCTTTTACCGAGCAGAGGAGCCCAGCTACCTTCTTCGTCGTCGACGCCATCGTCTGGGGGTCTCGATCCGCCTTCGGGGGTCTTCCGGGGTCTCTTCTGTTCTTGCCGCTGTCATCGCTTTCTGCGCCGCCGCCTTCTTCTTCTTCTTCTTCTTCCTCTTCTTCTTCTTCTTCCGATGTTGACTCGACGCTCTCTCTGGCCGGAATGCCAGAGCCGCGCTGTGCTTGGACTTATATAGGGACAAGGGGACAGGGTCACATGCTCATGTCACATGGTGACCCCGCCCCCTTGTGATGTCACAGTCCTGGAGGATGCTGGGACTGTGACATCAAAGGGAGCGGGGTCACCATGTGACATGAGCATGTGACCCTGTCCCCTTGTCCCTATATAAGTCCAAGCACAGCGCGGCTCTGGCATTCCGGCCAGAGAGCGCGTCGAGTCAACATCGGAAGAAGAAGAGGAAGAAGAAGAAGAAGAAGGCGGCGGCGGCACAGAAAATGACGACAGCGGCAAGAACAGAAGAGACCCCGGAAGACCCCCGAAGGTGGATCGAGACCCCCAGACGACGGCGTCGACGACGTAGAAGGTAGCTGGGCTCCTCTGCTCGGTAAAAGAGCTAGGTAAATGAGCGGAGGAGTCCGGCGAGAAGACCCCCCAAGACGGAAGAAGACCCCCGGAGCAGTGCAATAAAATATTTTAAAAAAATTGTGTGTTTTTTTTTATTTACACTTTACACCTTAGGTGAATGGGTAGGGGTACATCGTACCCCATACTCATTCACATAGGGTGGGGGGCCGGGATCTGGGGGCCCCCTTATTAAAGGGGGCTCCCGGATTCTGATAAGCCCCCGCCCGCAGACCCCGACAACCAACGGCCAGGGTTGTCGGGAAGAGGCCCTTGTCCTCATCAACATGGGGACAAGGTGCTTTGGGGTGGGGGGCCGCATGGCCCCCCTTTCCCCAGGGCACCCCCCATGTTGAGGGCACGCGGCCTGGTACGGCTCAGGAGGGGGGGCTCGCTTGTCCCCACCCCTTTCATGGCCTGCCGGGCTGCATGCTCGGATAAGGGTCTGAGATGGATTTGGGGGGGACCCCCACGCCGTTTTTTTTTTCGGTGTGGGGATTCCCTTTAAATCCATGCCAGGTGACGTGGCTAGCGTGGCGGCATTCACTGCCTTCGCTAGCCCCATCTACCTGCAGTTACGTTCTAAATGAACGGACTGCTCCGTGTGTGGGCAAGTCCATTCATTTTCAAAAGTCCTGCAGACTTTTTCCCGCGGATTGTCCGCCGGAGAAGTCCGGGCGTGTGTGGGCAAGTCACACGCTCGGAAGTCCGGGCGTGTGTGGGCAAGTCACACGCTCGGAAAGTCCGGCGGTTTTTCCGCTGGACTAGGTCCGGTGGACAAAGTCCAAACGTGTGTACGGGGCATTAGTTGCACTTTTTGGGGACCAGTGACACCAATACAGTGATCAGTGCTAAAAAATGCACTGATCAATGTATAAATGACACTGGCAGGGAAGGGGTTAACACTAGGGGGTGATCACGGGGTTAACTGTGTTCTAACTGTGTGGGGGCTGGGCTTACTGGGACAACACAGAGAGCACTGTTCTTAAATCACTAGGAACAGAACATCCCCATTCTGCCTCTCTGTGCTGCGATCGTGGGTGACCGGCGGACATCAAAACTGCGGGACCCACATGTGTGCTCCTCTGGCATGTAGCAGGCACTCCCACACTATCACATGCACAGATCGACGTACAGGTAGGTCGGTTTGCACAGCCGAGCCGCCTTGCTGCAGGATATATGTGGAAGGCAGTCGGCAAGTGGTTAAATAAACATGTTCATCCCTGGCCTGCACAACGAGAGAAGCTGCGGAAGATCTGGGGTCCGAGAGTGACGAAAGGTGTGGCAAGGTGGAGTGGGAGTGACTGGGGGCAGTGACACCCTACTGAGGCTGACAGTAGAGGCAGGCGATAAATTAGCAGGACTGGGAGTGACAGGCTTACCAGGAGAGCCGGTGGGTAAGTGAAACCACAGACTGGAGGGGGGTGTGTGTGACTGGCAGGCAGTGAAGAGGTGGGAGCAGAGAGGCAGGCTGACCAGGGGAGGTGCTGGCAAGCCCTACAGGAGACTGTGACATGTGACTGAGTACCTGAGAGTAACTGAGTACTGCTAGTTGGCTGAGTACTGCTGAGTACCTGTGAGTAACTGAGTACTGCTAAGTGGCTGAGTACCTGAGAGTAGCTGAGTACTGCTAGGTGGCTGAGTACTTATGAGTACCTGTGAGTAACTGAGTACTGCTAAGTGGCTGAGTACCTGAGTACTGCTGCGTACCTGAGAGTAACTGAGTATTGCTACTGCAGGACCCATACGCGTGCTTTGCCGGCATGTAGCAGGTGCTCCCACACTATCACATGCACAGATCAATGTACAGGTACGTCGGTTTGCGCAGCCGAGCCGCCTTGCTGCAGCATATATGCGGAAAGGCAGTCAACAAGTGGTTAAATAAATATGTTTATATTTCCCCCTGAAGTAGATACGATAGCCCTGTATCGATACACGTTGGGGAGGGGTCAGGACGGCACGGCAGGCAGCTTGTCAGCTAAGGAGGACGCTCGTATCATCCCGATACCAATTTGGTATACCTTGTTTATGTTCATCATAGAATGGTGCACTGACGCACCCGATCTGTGTGAGTACCCCAGAAGGGGAATTTTGCTTTAGTTAATAAATTGTTTAAAACTTTATTGCACTATCGAGTTTTCTTTTCATATGTCCCGGATGGATATGATGAGGAACCCAGGAGCCTGATACTATCAAAGAGCCCAGAGGTGGTTCACATGCATGCTTTGACTTGGCTTAATCGCAAAGTCGCGCGCTCCAAGGTAAGCGTTTATTACATAAGGTGGGCATCTGAGTGATGACACCCTAGCGTCTTGGATCACATTAAAATGTTTTTTAATTACACGGACTTTCATCGCGTTATCAGCAATGCAGTTGGATGTTAATCATATGCACATGAGCACTTTGTCATATAACCTGAACCACCGATTTTTCCTGTATTGTTGTTGTTGTTCTTTTGTCAGCACGGTCATTAATGACATATTTGGACACTTTATACCAGCACAGAAGTACTTTTGGTGTATTATTTGTTCACGCTTATTTCTTTTGAGCACAGTTATGCACCAGGCACTTTAAATATAATTTTTATTGTATGCCATATGCATTTATTTTATGTATTCACTTATCTGACATTTATTTATTTATTTCCTATTTGATTTATTAACTTGGAGGTATTACACATAGTATCAGTATACGCTATTATTAATATAATTTTTTAGCACAGCTTATCTAATTTATTCATAAATAAATATGTTAAACCACAGATTGGAGGGGGGTGTGTGTGACAGGCAGACAGTGAAGAGGTGGGAGCAGAGAGGCAGGCTGACCAGGGGAGGTGCTGGCAAGCCCTAGAGGAGACTGTGACATGTGACTGAGTACCTGAGTGTAAATGAGTACCTGAGAGTAACTGAATACTGCTAAGGGACTGAGTACCTGAGAGTAACTGAGTACGGCAAGGTGGCTGAGTACTGCTAAGTACCTGAGAGTAACTGAGTACTGCTAGGTGGCTGAGTACTGCTGAATACCTGTGAGTAACTGAGTACTGCTAGGTGGCTGAGTACTGCTGAGTACCTATGAGTAACTGAGTACTGCTAAGTGGCTGAGTACCTGAGAGTAGCTGAGTACTGATAGGTGGCAGAGTACCTAAGTACTGCTGTGTACCTGAGGGTGATTGAGTATTGCTAAGTGACTGAGTACCTGTGAGTATATGAGTACTGCTAAGTGCCTGAGTACCTGAGTACTGCTGAGTACCTGAGAGTAACTGAGTATTGCTAAGTGGTTGAGTACCTGAGAGTAACTGGGTACTGCTGGGTGACTGAGTTCCTGAGAGTAACTGAGTATTGCTAAGTGAATGAGTACTACTGAGTACCTAACAGTAACTGGGTGCTGCTGAATGACTGAGTATCTGTGAGTAACTGAGTACTGCTGTACCTGGGAGTAACTGTGTTCTGCAGAGTAATTGAGTACTGCTGAGTACCTGAGAGGAACTAAGTGTTGCTAAGTGACTGGGAGTAAGAGTCAGGAAGCCAGTTAACCCGGTAATCGGAATTCCTAATCCCCATTAAATTAGTAGGTACAAAGCCTGGCTGATATGGAGATGCGACTCGGCGCACATCTTGTGGCATGTATGCTTTCCTCGATCATCCGATCAACGGTGAATACTGCTACACAAAATGTAAGCACGTTGCTTCCCTGAAAGCCCAGGTACTGAATCTAGGGAAGCAACTGGCAACACTGAGAAGAATCTCCATGCTAAAAGAGAGTTGGAAATGTACCTGATAGGTGCTGGCAGGGGCCAGCACAGAGGCGGGCGGAGATACAGGTATGCAGGCACCAGAGCAGAGTAGTTGGGTGACAAGAAGGGTAGAGGGGGAAGTGCCAGGGAGGCTGGTCCTGGGATGGAATATCACAATAAGTACGCCCTGTTGAGTGATGTTGGAGAAACTAGTCAGGGACCAGCATTGCTGGAGCAGAGTGACACCCCTAGCTGTCAGGGGAAAAACTCCTCCAGTGAGGGTGGGAGCAAGGCTAAGGGTAAGGAAAGACAGATTCTGGTGGCAGAGGACTCAATTATTAGAAGGACAGAGAGGGCAATCTGTCACAAAGACCGTAAGTGCCAAACTGTATGTTGTTTACCAGGCGCTTGGGCTTGGCACATCACGGACCTGGTGGACAGATTGTTGTGTGGGGCTGGGGAGGACCCAGCTGTCATGGTACACGTGGGTACCAATGACAAAGTTAGAGGAAGATGGAGAGTTCTAAAAAAACTATTTCAGGGACTCAGGAACTAAATTGAGGAGTAAGACCTCCAAGGTAGTATTCTCAGAAATACTACTGGTACCTCGAGCCACGCCAGAGAGGCAGCGGGAGATTAGGGAAATTAACAAGTGGCTGAGGAGCTGGTGTAGAAAGGAGGGGTTCGGGTTCCTGGATAGGGATGAGCTTCGAGTTCGAGTCGAACTCATGTTCGACTCGAACATTAATACACAAAAAGCCGCGCTATGTAAATTGATGTGACTAAAATAAACGTGAGTTGTAAAATCATACAATTGACTTTTCCCAAAGTTCATAAACCACAAAACGTAATATTTGTGCGACTATAGGTGACACATAAATAATAGAACTATATTAGTGCAATGAGCCATAAAGTCCTTTAAAAGTTTGCATCTCGAGGCGATCCATACCTGGTGAAGTACGGATCCTGTGGTGAGGTTCTAAGGTTCAGGGTACATACAGTACCATCTTCATACAGGCTTGGTTAAAGCTTGCCTCTGGTAAGCTTAATGGTAGAGTGGTGGTGGATCACACGTATTGGTGATATTCATTTCCAAGTTTGGTGGCACTAGTTGGACATCACATTGTCATATTATCTTCATCTTTTTGGACACTCACTGGTGTTATTATTATCATGGACTTCTTTATTGCCTAAGGACTTTATGGCTCATTGCACTAATATAGTTCTATTATTTATGTGTCACGTATAGTCGCACAAATATTACGTTTTGTGGTTTATGAAATTTTGGTACAGTCAATTGTATGATTTTACAACTCACGTTTATTTTAGTCACATCAATTTACATAGCGCGGCTTTTTGTGTATTATTGTTTGGTAATGTGTATATCTCACATTTTTTTAGCTGCTGCTTTATTCCATTCACTTTTATTTTTTGTCCACTTTGTTTGGATGACACACATTTATTAATTTTTAAAGTTTAAGCGCGGTGTTACCTTTTTTCTATATTTTATCGACTCGAACATTGCCTGTTCGCCTGTTCACCGAACAGTGAACAATTTGGGGTGTTTGCGGCAAATTAGAAAAGCCACGAGCACCCTGTAAAAGTCTATGGGAGAAATCTAAAGTGCTAATTTTAAAAGCCTATATGCAAGTTATTGTCATAAAAAGTGTTTGGGGACCCGGGTTCTGCCCCAGGGGACATGTATCAATGCAAAAAAAAAAGTTTCAAAAACTGACTTTTTTCCAGAGCAGTGATTTTAATAATGCTTAAAGTGAAACAATAAAAGTGTAATATTCCTTTAAATTTCGTATCTGGGGGGTGTGTATAGTGTGCATGTAAAGGGGTGCATGTTTCCCGTGCTTAGAACTGTCCCTGCACAAAGTGTCATTTTTGAAGGAAAAAATCACACGCGGCTATAATGAATTGTCGGCTCCCGTAATACAGAGAACAGTCATTGAAAGTCATTGATAAAAAATTAAAAAAAACGTGGGGTTCCCCCGAAATTCAATTACCAGGCCCTTCAGGTCTGGTATGGATATTAAGGGGAACTCCACGCCAAATTAAAAAAAAATGGCGTGGGGGTCCCCCTCAAAATCCATACCAGTCCCTTATCCGAGCACGCAACCTGGCAGGCAGCAGGAAAAGAGGGGGGGACGAGAGAGCGCCCCCCCCTCCTGAACCGTACCAGGCCAAATGCCCTCAACATTGTGAGGATGCTTTGGGGGTCTGTGACCCCTCAAAGCACCATGTCCCCATGTTGATGAGGAGAAGGGTCTCTTCCCCACAACCCTGGCCGGTGGTTGTGGGGGTCTGCAGGCGGGGGGCTTATGAGAATCTGGAAGCCCCCTTTAACAAGGGGACCCCCAGATCACGCCCCCCCTGTTTGAAATGGTAAGGGGGTACAAAAGTACCCCTACCATTTCACAAAGAAAGTGTAAAAAATTGTTAAAAAACACACTGACACCGTTGGGAAAAGTCCTTTATTAAAAATAAAAATTTTTTAAAAAAGATTCCAGCGGTGGTAATCCACTCTTGCTATCCAGCGATGGGTGGTCTCTGCTCTGGGGTCCAGCAATGGCTGCCCTCTTCTGATGTCCAGCGCAGCGCGTCCTGTCTCCATGGAGACACTGCGGGACTCCCGTCTTAGCTGAGGAGGACCGGGCCACTCCGTCACCTGACCCCGCCCCCCTCTGATGTAACGGAAACCTGCGTTACATTAGAGGAGGGCGGGGTCACCCGTACATCACTGGGGAAACCCAGGCTTCCCCAGTGATGTAAGGGTGACCCCGCCCCCTCTGACGCAAGGGAAAAGCTGGCCTTCCCCAGTGATGTACAGGTGACCCCGCCCCCCTCTGATGTAACGCAGGTTTCCGTTACATCAGAGGGGGGCGGGGTCACCTGTACGTCACTGGGGAAGCCCAGCTTTTCCCTTGCGTTGCGTCAGAGGGGGGCGGGGTCAGGTGATTAGTGGCCCCATCCTCCTCAACTAAGACCTGGGATTCCCTCAGTGTCTCCGTGGAGACAGGACACGCTGCGCTGGACGTCGGAAGAGATCAGCTATCGCTGGACCCCGGAGAAGAGACCACCCATCGCTGGATAGCAAGAGTGGATTACCACCGCTGGAATCTTTTTTTAATTTGTTTGATTTTTAATAAAGGACTTTTCCCAATGGTGTCAGTGTGTTTTTTAACTATTTTTTACACTTTCTTTGTGAAATGGTAGGGGTACTTTTGTACCCCCTTACCATTTCAAACAGGGGGGGTCGGGATCTGGGGGTCCCCTTGATAAAGGGGGCTTCCAGATTCTGATAAGCCCCCCGCCTGCAGACCCCCACAACCACCGGCCAGGGTTGTGGGGAAGAGACCCTTCTCCTCATCAACATGGGGACATGGTGCTTTGAGGGGTCACAGACCCCCAAAGCATCCTCCCAATGTTGAGGGCATGTAGCCTGGTATGGTTCAGGAGGGGGGGCACTTTCTTGTCCCCCCTCTTTTCCTGTGGCCTGCCAGGTTGCGTGCTTGGATAAGGGTCTGGTATGGATTTTGAGGGGGACCCCCACGCCGTTTTTTTTTTATTTGGCGTGGAGTTTCCCTTAAAATCCATGCCAGACCTGAAGGGTCTGGTATGGATATTTAGGGGGAACCCCACGTCATTTTTTTTATTTGACCAGGAGTTCCCCTTAATATGCATACCAGACCTTAAGGGGCTGGTAATTAAATTTCAGGGGAACCCCACGCTTTTTTTTTTTTTTTTTTTATCAATGATTTTCAATGACTGTTTTATGGGAACCGACAATTCATTATAGCCGCAAGTGATTTTAAATAGCTTTTTTTCCTGCAAAAATGACACTTTGTGCAGGGACAGTTCTAAGCACGGGAAAAATGCGCCCCTTTACATGCATACTATACACACCCCCCAGGTACAAAATTTAAAGGAATATTACACTTTTATTGTTTCACTTTAAGCATTATAAAATCACTGCTCCTGAAAAAACGGCCGTTTTTAAAACTTTTTTTTGCATTGATACATATCCTCTGGGGCAGGACCCAGGTCCCCAAACTCTTTTTATGACAATAACTTGCATATTAGCCTTTAAAATTAGCACTTTTGATTTTGATTTTGAAAGTTCGAGTCCCATAGACTTTAATAGGGTTCTAAAGTTCACACAAGCTTTAGGTCTGTTCGCAGGTTCTGCTGCGAACCGAAGAGGGGGGTGTTCGGCTTATCCCTATTCCTGGAGAACTGGGCTGACTGCTCAGTTGGTTACCGGCTCTTTAGCAGGTACAGACTGCAGGTAAATGGAGAGAGTGCAGCTCTGCTGGGAGAGAAGATGGCTGAAAAGTTATAGGGGATTTTAAATTAGGTGATGAGGGGAGGGTCCAGATGTAGAGCTAGCAAGCGTGGAACAAGGTTAAGCGAGTATTATTAGGGGCATTAGCCATAGGGTGACTAGAATACCAAAACCCAAGGTAAGTAAGTTGGCAAATCCAAATTGCAGCCTCATTACAACTAACAAGAATATGGTATGTGACTGGACAAAATTACGAGTCTTATATACCAATGCTAGAAGTCTAAAAAGATGGGAGAACTGGAGCTGCTAATGTACGAGGAGGATCTAAATTTTGTGGGAATTCCAGAGTCTTGGTTTGACAACTGTCATGATTGGCTGGCAATCACTCAGGGGTATTCCCTATATTGCAGAACTAAGGAGGGTAAGGGGGGGTATGACTGTACATCAGAAATTATGTGCAAGTGAATGTGAGGGACGATATCACTAATGGAGCTAGGGAGGAGGTGTAATCCTTGTGGGTGAAGCTTCAAAGGGAGGAAACTAAGGGAAAAGTAATACTGGGTGTATGCTGTAGGCCCCCTAACCAGAGAGAAGAGAGGGAGGCGGACCTCCTAGCACAGCTTGGAATGGCAGCAAGAATGAGAAATGTCATTATAATGGGGGATTTTAATTATTCATATATAGACTGGGCAGAAGGATCCGCGCATTTGTCTAAGGCTCGTCATTTCCTAAATGTCTTACAGGACAATTTCATGGGGCAGATGGTGAATGCTCCAACAAGAAACTAGACCTACTGAATAATAACAATACAGAACTGATTGTGGATGTAGAAATACGGGGCAACTTAGGAAACAGCGACCACAGGTCAAATCATTTCAGTATAAATCACACAAATAGGAAACACAAGGGTAATACAAGGACACTGAATTTCAAAAGAGCTAACTTCCCTAAACTGCTCTCTTTGCTATATGACATTAAATGGGATAAAATCCTAGGAACAAAAAACAAGGAGGAAAAATGGGAGTGCTTTAAGAGCATACTAAATAATGGTATTGGCCAGTGCATTCCAACGGGTAATACGTTTAAAAGAGATAAAACAATTCCTGGGTGGCTAAACTCCAACGTAAAAATGCATATAAAAGCAAAAGAAAAGGCCTTTAAAAAATACAATGTCAGCATTTCAATTTTACAAAGAATGCAATAAGAAATGCAAGGGTGAAATCAGGGCGGTTAAGATAGAACACGAAAGGCACATAGCGAAGGAGAGTAAAAAAAGCCCCAAGAAATTCTTTAAGTATATAAACAGTAAGAAAGTGAGGCCAGAACATATTGCCCCATAAAGGATGATGAATGAACGAATGAATGAATAATTTGTATAGCGCTACAATGTGAACTGAATCGCCTCAAGGCGCTGATGAAGGGAATTTGGCTACAAAGGACAGAGAGAAGGCAAAGGTTTTTAATATATTCTTCTCCTCAGTCTTCACAAAGGAAAAGGGGATACAGCAACCAAGACTGTAATGTTAATTTTCATAACACATCACAGGAAGCACCCTCATGGCTAACAGAAGACATAATCAGAAATAGACTTGGAAAACGTAACATAAATAAGTCACCGGGCCAGATGCCTTACACCCAAGGGTTCTTAAGGAGCTCTGCCAGGTGATAGCCAAATCATTGTTCCTGGTTTTATGGACAGTTTACTGACTAGAACGGTGCCAGTTGATTGGAGAAAAGCCAACGTGGCACCAATATTAAAAAAAAGGCCTGAGACATATCCCTGGGAACTACATGACAATTAGCCTAACATCAATAGTCTGTAAGCTATTGGAAGGGATAATAAGGGACTATATACAATATTTTAGTGATGAAAACAATATCATTAGTAGTAGTAGCCAGACCAATCTATTAACCTTCTATAAAGAAGTGAGCTGCCATCTAGATAGAGGAAGGCCTGTGGATTTGGTGTGGATTTTGCAAAGGCATTTGTTACAGTTACCCACAAGCATTTACTGTACAAACTGTGGTCTGTCGGCATGGACCATAGGGTGAGTACCTGGATTGAAAACTGGCTACAGGGGCGAGTCCAAAGGGTGATGATAAATAATGAGTACTCGGAATGGTCTGGTGTGGAAAGTGGGGTCCCCCAGGTATCTGCCCTGGGACAAATCCTGTTTAATTTATTCATAAACGATCTAGAGGATGGGATAAACAGCTCAATCTCAATATTTGCATATGGTACCAAGTTAAGGTGGGCAACTACATGGCAAATTTGAAAAATGTAAGGTAATGCATTTGGGTGCCAAAAATACGAATGCAAGTTACTGGCTAGGAGGAGAACCTCTGGAGGAATCTAGGATGGAAAAGGACCTGGGGGTCCTAGTAGATGACAGGCTCAGGATAGGCATGCAATACCAGGCTTCTGCAAGCAAAGCCAACAGAATAAATATAGTATTCTCGCGCTGTCAAATTAAAAACTATGGGTACACTGCAGCAGACACCTGGTTAGCTGATCTTTAATAGATAGAGAGGTAAATAAATAAATAGTGATGTTGCGCTGTGAACCTTCTAAAATTACTATATTAAAATGTTGGTGCAAAATCGAAACACAAATGGATAGGATATTTTTAATGGACACCTTCTCACCCAATGGACTCAATATTGAGTTTGATTTAAATTGCTTTATTAATGATTTCTAGGATTTTTTTATCTTTTTAAATATATTTTTAAATATTCCTTAAATATTCTTTAATTATCTTTGAACCTTTTTTCTAACTATTGCCTGTTGCACCTTTTTACATTATATAATCCTGTCAGATATCTGCGTATGACACCCAGACCTCCACTACTCAATTATGCGGCTCTATTTACATATGTATTGTCCAGTTTTTATATCTTGTACCATTTTACTTTTATACCAGTTTTTATTATTTGACATGTGCACACTGAAATATTTCGTTTCGGAATTTCGTTTTCGTCCAAAAAATAAATTTATTTAGTTACTCCCGAAATTTGTTTTTATTCATTTTGTTTTTCGGTAAAAATTGCATTCGTCCAAAAATCCAAATGAATTAAGGTTGAATCTGTCATTGAAGGCATATGGTGTCTGTCAAATGTTCAAAGAAGATTCG
Source organism: Lithobates sylvaticus (assembly GCA_028564925.1). Lineage (NCBI taxonomy): Eukaryota > Metazoa > Chordata > Amphibia > Anura > Ranidae > Lithobates > Lithobates sylvaticus. Next base: position 411,501,497 of record CM053027.1, read on the forward strand.
ACAGAGCAGCTAAACTGTATGACTCTGTATAGTTTAGCTGCATTTCCACCCAATTCCAGTAGCAATCTTTTCTCTCTACGTCGAATCTTTCCTCTCTACGTCGAATCTTTCCTCTCTACGTCAAATCTTTTCTCTCTGTGTAGAATAATCTTGGACTAATAGAGTTAAGGTTAGGCACATTCGACCACAGGTTCAATGGACACAGATTGTTATTGTCAGCGTCTAATCTCCTATCTATATCGAACTGTTGTCACAACGAAAATAAAGCATTTGTTTAGGTCGGATCTTTCGTTTTTCGGATTCTGCACTTTCGTTATTGTTTGTTGAAACGATAATGAAAATACCTGAAATTCGGACGAAAATGCATTCGGACAAAAACTAATGCACATGTCTATTTATTATATGATATGGGCATTTGCCCCTGCTATTGCTCCCACATATGTCCTTTTATATATTGTTCCTTATGCCATTCCCGGTACCCGTGAGGCTTCTTCGTTGTTTTTGTCATTTTACTTTTTTTATATACCGTATTTGCCGGCGTATAAGACGACCCCCTATTTTTCCAGTGAAAACTTAGTTTTGGGGCTATACTCGCCATATAAGACTACCCCCCTTCAGAGGCAACACCATTTACAAAAAACCATCAGAAACAAAAAAAATAAAAAATCAGACTTAACATCAGAAAAAGGAAACTGGTGAACTAGTCCCAGAGATCCCACAATTGGTAGGCAGCAACAATAAATCTTCTCCAAAGTACCATAAATCATACCTGTATTTTAGGGGAGATCTGGAGCTGGATGTGCTGTACAGGATGCTTTGTTAATATGTAGAGCACAGAGTACACAGTATATGATGCTATGTTAGTACAGTAGCACCAGGTACACTTCAGAATACAGTGTGCAGACAGTGTGCACCACTGAGCCAATCACGGCAGGCATTGTATTGTACTAATCTGTTGATGGATACAAAGCCTGCTCGGATTGGCAGAGCCTGTGACATCAGCCCGCGCTGCTCTGACTCATGTAGCCTGCTCGGATTGGCAGAGGTTGTTACCCAATCTGAGCAGGCTTAGCAGGCTCTGTATTCATCAGAGTGCATCGCCCGCCGGGATCGGTTGAGCGGCACATACTGTATACATATTACAACTTTACAGAGCACCCAACGGACCGATATCCATCTGGCGGGGCTTCACTCGGCGTATAAGACGACCCCTGCTTTTTGGCTGTGTAATTTCGGTGTAAAAGGTAGTCTTATACACCAGAAAATACAGTATTTATTACATTTATATTTAGGAGGCTATAAGTGTTCTGCTATAAGCCTATTAGAGTGCGTTTTTGTCCTCTTGTATATATATATATATATATATATATCTTTTACCTAAGCAAGCTGCAGCCTTCACCCCGATACTGTTTTTTAGAGCAGATGGTCAGCGTTTAGGTGATAACAACCAATACAGCTAAGCAGCCGCTCAGCAGTTATCACAAGGAGCAGGAGGGGATATCCCCCCTCCCGCCGCCTTCCCCCGCTCCGCCTGGGTCTCCCATCCCACTGGGAGACCTGAGCAACCAGCCGGAACATCCGCCGGCTGGCCGGAGTCCTGAACAAAGCCAGAATCAGCTTTTATCGGGTCTCCGATGTAGTAACCCGGAAGCGACGTCACAACGTCAAAATCCAAAGTATTCAAAAAAAATGCAGATTTTGACATTTTCAATACTTTGAAGTGCAGAGGAAGGGTTTGGGGTCTTTTAGACCCCAGATCCCTCCATAAAGAGTACCTTTGACTGCCTATTACTGTCACAAGGGATGTTTACATTCTTTGTAATAGCAATAAAAGTGATAAGATTTTTTTTTTTTTTAAATGGACAATGTAAAAAAAATTAAAATAAAATAAATTAAATAAGAGAATTTTTTTTAAAGCGTCCCCGTCCCCGTGTGCTCGCCCCAAAGACAAAGCGCCCCCGTCCCCGCCAAAGCCGTGCCCACAAATGTAAACAGTGTTCAAATCAGACATGAGAGGTATCGCCGCATTTGTTAGAGAGAGAGCAATAATTCTAGCACTAGACCTCCTCTGTAACTCTAAACTGATAACCGTTAAAATTCTTTAAAGCATGGAGAGTTTTAAGTACCGCAGTTTGTCGCCATTCCGCGAGTGTGCGCAACTTTAAACTGTAACATGTTAGGTATCTATTTATCCAGAGTAACAATTTTGTTTGAAAGACGCAAATACCGCATCATTTTATCCTCAGAGTCTTTGCTAATATATATATATATATATATATATATGTATGTATATATATATATATATATATATATATATATATATATATATATATATATATATATATAATGTTTGGGGGTTCTAAGTAATTTTCTAGCAAAAAATACTGATTTTAACTTGTAAGCAACAAGTGTCAGAAATAGGCTTGGTCCTTAAGTGATGAAATACACCACAGAAACACACTCCTTTAAAAAACTTTGATAACATTTCATCCAAAGCCAAAATGGTAATTTTGAAATAAAATAAATCTCATAATGCTTATGTCTACTTTTAAATAAAAGTGTTACAGGGTTGTGGTTTATTTTGAAATTGTGTTAATAAAACCCCTCTTCTTTCATCATTTTTTTAAATTACATTGCTGCTAGTCTTTTCAAGCTTGTTTCAATCATGTCCTGTTTACATGCATGCACTTCAGCATCTGCTGGACATCATGGTTTCCAACTGGCTTCCAGATATTGAAAAGGAAGTTATACCTAAGCAATGTATGTTAGCATAGCCAGTTGTTTAAAACATCAGGAGCATGTTTGACAGGTTGAGAATTCAGAAGCACAATTAGGAGATTGTTGTTACCCCATAACAAGAGGAACCTGAACAAGAACCTTCATGTCTGGATTACTAAAAAAATGTAAAAAATACTGCAGGTTTTAAAATGTAATTTTAATTGAAAATGACTTTCAAAATACATTTACATGTTAATTATGGTATGACATGGTATTAATTGGGTTTGAATCTACTTTAACTGTGAATTTGACAGCTATAATGTTGCTTTAAAAAGCCTATCTCCTGGGAAAACGAAATTCCTTCTATAGCAGTGGGATTACCCCCGCACTGCAAGGGTTACATTCTTATTTCCATCCAGAAACAGGAAAACATATTTTTACTTACCTGTTCCCTGCTCCCTTCACAGCTGGTGTTCCCTTAAGCTCCAGATGTGGACTTTCCTTCTGTGTCCTCATGTCCAGTGCAGAGCTATGGGCACTGTATAGTACTTGATGACATCAGAGGACCTGTGGCTGCTGCAGCATAAGATCTACATCTTCCAAGAGGACTGGTCTCGCATCATGGAAGTGACTTTTCTACTTTCCTAAATATAACTGAGCATTCCACCCTTGCAGTGTGGAGATAGCATTTTTTTTCTTGGAGTTTAGCTTTAAAATTGATAAACAGATCTGTGATAGCAATGATTAAAGTGTATGTAAAGTCAAAAAGTTTTTACTTTTGGATAAATAAATACGTTTTTGTTGAAATCTTTATCTCCAGTGGTCCTGGTCACTTAGACAGGAAATACGAAGAAATTATACATTTTAGAATTGCTATGAGAGTTGGGGGGAAATCCTCTAATGGGTACAAATGTTTTGGTGACATTCTAAGATAGGGATTCCCCTCACTTTGCCAACAAATATATATTTACAAACAATTGGGACTTGTGATGTGAAAACTCTTAATCTATTTATTCAATCCCACACGTTATATGTAAATTGCATCTAAACCGGCCAGTATCTGTAGCTGAGTATGCAGACAATGATGGTGTTTGGTTGAATCTGCATCTATATAGGTTTGCCCATAGAAGGTGAGATGGATTCACTTGGTGGTTTGATTTTAGTGTTACAGTATTTCACCTAGGCCAGTAACAATGTTGTGTTCCAAAAATGGAATTGGTCTTCAAGGAAAATTGCATAAATCTAAACCTATTGTCATTACTATTCCTTACTAATCCTCACATTCCTCAGCCTGGTTGCCAAACAATGTCATTGTTTGACTATCCAGCTACAGATACATGATGACTTAGATGCAATGAGAAACCCATGAGGGTGGGATCGAATACATAGATCAGGACTCTTTACTTCACTAAGTAAGAGCACTAAGAGATATCCTTTGTGGCCTCTTTTAGTTTAGTTGTCTTGGTTAGCATCTACAGAGCAAACTACATGTAATCTTTTAACATTTAGGCTGGTTTGTTTCATACTGTATACCTACCATGTATTTACACTCTCCTGAAGAAGTGAACATTGTTAATGAAACACATTGCTACATCTTAAGTAAAAAAATATGCTATATATTCAGTTGGAATATGTTATGAGTATGTAAAACATGAAGTAGGCGATAAATTATATCTTAGACATTTTTGTAATGTGTTCATATGTTTTTATGGGGTATGATTTTTGCTGAAGATAAAATAGATTACTGATTTTATGAGATTGGAATATGTGTACCTTTAAAGTCTGAATTGTTTCTCAAAGTGTATATTTGTTAACTAGCAGGAATGACGGTACAAGCCGTGCAAGAGACTTGAGCATGGACACCATTTATTATAGCAAGGTTTTTGTGGAGATTTCCTTCCACTTTCTGCTTCATCTCTAAGGCAGGAAGTGAAGTGAGATCTCCATAACAGGATACAGTTCCTATTCCCTATTCTCCTCAAAACAATCTCTTTATTATTTTTACTTGTATGCAATTCTAATGTGGAATGTGACAAGGCCAGTGAGAAAAAATATTTCTCCTGTTTTTAAATCCTTAGATAAAATCTATACAAGCAATTTCTTATTGATACTCTATGATTAAGCCAGGTGTGCTCAATATGTGTCATGCTAAGCCCTCTGATGTGGCCCGCAACCTCAAACCAGGGAAGTGCAAGCCGATGCTCTGGGATGGTGGATTGACAAGCCCAGATCACGATCAATGGCTTGCCAGCCACAATCCCGGAGCAAATCGAGCTGGCACTGGCAGTGGAGGAATCAGGTGGCCGTGGAGGGAGCAAGAACCAAATAAGCCAATGCTTCCATGGAGTGACACCAAATGCACTTTGCATGGGACCTTTCTAGCAGCCTGTAAAACATTGCCAGCAAAATCTGGAATAGGGAAGGAAGGTCGGTGTATTAAACAACATATACAGTGCGCTTTAGCAATGGGCATATTAGCACCTATAAAAAGCTTTATAACTATTAGGCTGCTGTCACACTGATTTGCAGGTGCAGCACAGTGCACTTTCAACATTCCTGTGTGTTAGCTGCACTGAGCCGTAGACTTCTATGTTATTGTGCGGGTTTGGTGTACTTTCTGAAAGCGCACCAAAATTCCTGAATGCAGGTGTTTTGGTACTCTTTCAGAAAGTGCACCACACACACAAGATATAATAGTAGTCTATGGCAAAGTGCAACTAACCCACAGGAAAGCAGCCTTATAGGACAATAAGGGCTCATTTACATTTGCAGTTTGGGAGGAAGTTAAACCACATACAGTGGTGTGAAAAAGTGTTTGCCCCCTTCCTCATTTCCTGTTCCTTTGCATGTTTGTCACACTTAAGTGTTTCGGAACATCAAACCAATTTAAACAATAGTCAAGGACAACACAAGTAAACACAAAATGCAATTTGTAAATGAAGGTGTTTATTATTAAAGGTGAAAAAAAATCCAAACCATCATGGCCCTGTGTGAAAAAGTGATTGCCCCCCTTGTTAAAACATACTATAACTGTGGTTGTCCATACCTGAGTTCAATTTCTCTAGCCACACCCAGGCCTGATTATTGCCACACCTGTTCACAATCAAGGCATCACTTAAATAGGAGCTGCTTGACACAGTAAGGTCCACCAGAAGATCCTTAAAAGCTACACATCATGCCGAGACCCAAAGAAATTCAGGAACAATTGAGAAAGAAAGTAATTGAGATCTATCAGTCTGGAAAGGGTTATAAAGCCATTTCCAAAGCTTTGGGAATCCAGCGAACCACAGTGAGAGCCATTATCCACAAATGGCGAAGACATGGAACAGTGGTGAACCTTCCCAGGAGTGGCCGGCCGCCCAAAATTACCCCAAGAGCGCAGCGACGACTCATCCAAGAGGTCACAAAAGACCCCACAACAACGTCCAAGGAACTGCAGGCCTCACTTGCCTCAGTTAAGGTCAGCGTTCATGCCTCCACCATCAGGAAAAGACTGGGCAAAAATGGCCTGCATGGCAGAGTTCCAAGGAGAAAACCACTGCTGAGCAAAAAGAACATCAAAGCTCGTCTCAATTTCTCCACAACACATCTTGATGATCCCCAAGACTTTTGGGACAACATCCTGTGGACCGATGAGACAAAAGTGGAACTCTTTGGAAGGTGTGTGTCCAAGTATATCTGGCGTAGAAGGAACACTGCATTTCAGAAAAAGAACATTATACCAACAGTAAAATATGGTGGTGGTAGTGTGATGGTCTGGGGCTGTTTTGCTGCTTCAGGACCTGGAAGACTTGCCGTGATAAAAGGAACTATGAATTCTGCTGTTTACCAAGAGATCCTGAAGGAGAATGTCCGACCATCTGTTCGTGTACTCAAGCTGAAACGAACTTGGGTTCTGCAGCAGGACAATGATCCTAAACACACCAGCAAGTCCACCACCGAATGGCTGAAGAAAAACAAAATGAAGACTTTGGAGTGGCCTAGCCAAAGTCCTGACCTGAATCCTATTGAGATGTTGTGGTATGACCTTAAAAAGGCCGTTCATGCTCGAAAACCCTCTAATGTAACTGAATTAGGACAATTCTGCAAAGATGAGTGGGCCAAAATCCCTCCAGGACGCTGTAAAAGCCTCATTGCACGTTATCGCAAACGCTTGGTTGCAGTTGTTGCTGCTAAGGGTGGCCCAACCAGTTATTAGGTTTAGGGGGCAATCACTTTTTCACACAGGGCCATGATGGTTTGGATTTTTTTTCACCTTTAATAATAAACACCTTCATTTACAAATTGCATTTTGTGTTTACTTGTGTTGTCCTTGACTATTGTTTAAATTGGTTTGATGTTCCGAAACACTTAAGTGTGACAAACATGCAAAGGAACAGGAAATGAGGAAGGGGGCAAACACTTTTTCACACCACTGTAGCTGAGATGCGTTTTTATTACACATCCCTGGTGTAACATCAGGCGTCACAATGGTGCCCCCCCCCCATGCTCCAGGGGGCCCATGTGGCCTCCCTTTAACATTCTGTTTTATACTTGGACAGGAGGGGCAGCAGGGGTGGCACATAGAGAAACTCTATTTTCCTCCTGCAACAGCTGAAATAGAAAAACATCCAATAGGGATTGGTCCTATAGAAAATGATGATCCTGATTGTTGTTGACAATTCTCATTATGCTATTTAAAAACAAAAATTACAAGTTACAAAATTTAAAATTCTGAACCATTTAATTTAATTGAAGCTTGCAACCAGATCACTTAATTGGCCCTCACTCTTCACAAGGTTGAGCACCCCTGTATTAGACCAAGGGCAAAGGAAAGTGAACAAGTTGCATATTGCAATCATTTAGATAAATAGAATAAGACATGGAGCATTTAACTGTGGAAAATTAGATTTTTGTTGAGTTACATTGGAGGGGAATACAGGGCAAACTAGTAAAATGTTTTGGTTCAGTATACTAATATACTCAAGATGGTATTTATATCTTGGTTTGTACCTGTGGAATTTTTTTTTGAACGGATGTTTACAAGTGGGGCATGATATGAATATATATGACTATTAAATGTGATTTGGAGTAAGGCAATTTGCTGCTGCAGCTTTATTTACTTCAATAATTCAAAAAGAAGGTATCACCTGGCAGATACCAGGCAGAGATCTGCCTGCCATACCTTAGTGAAACAACAAGCATCAGCTGACTTGTTATTGCTTGGACATATTAGTGACTGTACTTTATCCACCCTGCAATTCTATGTATGACCATGTGGCTGCAAAACCTTATTGGAACAAGGAATATTGAATGAGCTTGATCGCCTCTGCCAGCATTTATTAATGAGCACATTGCCAATGCTGGAAGATTTGAATGATTGTGTCAATACCATTTTCATCAGCAATTGAAAGAAAATATATAATTTGGCCCATACCAGATATAGGCAAGTCTTTTAGGCCCCTTTCACACGGACGGATAGAATGGTGCTTTTAGCTGCGGATTTTCTAGTTTTCTACCGCAGCTAAAAGCACACAATGCTTTCCTGTGGCCCCATTCACACACAGCGTTTAGCTGCGATTTCGTTATGCGGTTCCGTGCGAATAGAAAAAATAGAATTGAATGCGTCCTGGTGCGATGTAGCGCAGCTATATGCACATAACCGCAGGTAATCGCAGTCTTTTGTTTCAACTGCGGATAGCGGCGTGAGAAAAATAAAAATTTCACCCGGAAGCACATAAAAAATCAACAGGTGTACCTGGGAAATGACACAGGAAGTGCATATGGATACAGGAAATAAAAGGGGAGAAGATAGCATGGCGGCTCGAGACATCTCCCATGAGGCCATTATAGCCCTGGTGCATGCCCGCTCGGAGCTATGGGACCCAGAATGCCCAGGATATGCAGACAGAGTTTTGAAGAGGTCGAAGTGGGAGGAAGTTTACCGATATGTTACACCAAATTGGGAGGATATGTCTGCGACAGAACAGGATAACCGAGGTGAGTGCAAGGTTTGTGGTGAGCTGTTTCCTAATCACAAGCTGAACATTTACCCCCTTTGACCAGGCCATTGTTTAGTGATACATCACTGCATCACTGACTTTTTACCCCCTTTGACCAGGCCATTGTTTAGCGATACAGCACTGCATCACTGACTTTTTACCCCCTTTGACCAGGCCATTGTTTAGTGATACATCACTGCATCACTGACTTTTTACCCCCTTTGACCAGGCCATTGTTTAGCGATACAGCACTGCATCACTGACTTTTTACCCCCTTTGACCAGGCCATTGTTTAGTGATACACCACTGCATCACTGACTTTTTACCCCCTTTGACCAGGGCATTGTTTAGCGATACAGCACTTCATCACTGACTTTTTACTCCCTTAAATATATATTGCAGGAAAGGAGGTTTATACACGTTGGAGGTCCCTACGCGACCGGTACAAAAAAGAAGTCAATGAAGAGAAGGCTGCGGAGAGAAGCGGAGCACCCTCAACCCGTTGCAGGCCTAACCCCCATGCAGAGGCTTTGTCTTTTTTGAGGCGTACCACCGAGATGCGCCCGTAAGTATATTTAACTTAACGTTTTGTGGGCAGTATAGCTGCACGGTCCCATTGATTAGAATGTGATAAACAATGTTCCCCCAGCTCCGAGGGTGTAGTGTACACATGACAATATTGTTTTTTTTTTTTTCCTTTGTTGTTGTTTTTGTTACCTAGAACTGTGTCAAGTGTTCCTGGGAGAACAAGCGCAAGGCATGAAAGTTTGTCACCAGAAGACACTGACACCAGTCAAGAAACCATTTCCGAGACAGTTTCATCCCAAAAATATATACCATCCACTGAAGAACCTGTGGTATGTATATTCAAAACGTCACAACCTCCGCCCAAAAAAAAAAACCACTGGCATTGGTACATATGTTCTTTTGAGGAGAAACAACAGCTTACTTTTTGGGCAAAGTACCACCTCAGTACTTCTGGCTTTGGTCTTCAGGTCTTGCTGTTAATAGGTTTTTGGGGCTGTGTATCATCTATTCTAAACAGGTGATGCAAGCTGTGACATGACTTAAATATTTGTGCAAGCATCATGTTTAGCAGAATGCTGTTGAGTAAAGTTTGACCTCAACATCAGAAGCATAATCTATATATTTGATCTATTTTCAGGGAAATACAGATAGGAGAGTCCGGTCTACTTCAACCACCCGACGAACACGCTTGACTCAACAAGAGACACCTTTTGAGGAATATTTTAACCGTATTATTGCAGAAATGAGAAACCAATCCCAAAACCAGGCCAAAGATGATGAATTCCTCAACATCTCAGACCCAGATGTCATGTTTTTGCGAATGTTGCTTTGTCTAGTCAGGGAGATTCCACCAGATAAGCGCACTGAGGTCCGGGGTGATATACATGCCTATTTAACGTATATCGTGTCCGCTTGCAAAGAGCTACGCCCATATCCTAAATTTCAGCCATGGGCTATGGGTTTCAATTCACCTAGTGGCTCTTTGAGTAGACCAATGTCCAGTCAGCAGTGCCATGACAACACACCTGCCATTAACCCTTATGCAGGACCCCCACCAATGTATACACCTTACCCAGCTAATCCTGGTTATCAAAGGATGCATGTGCAGCCACACCCAGTTACTTCACCCTCATCTTCCCGATCACGATCACCCATAGATGTTGGCAGTGAACCAAGCCACTCCTCTATGCGTCACCCTTATCCAGTGTATGAAAACTTATAGTTTAGACCTTCTAATTACATATGACTGTTTTAATATTTAATTGTAATGTTTTTGATACGTATACAAACTAATGTTTACAACCCCAGATTCCTCCATCGATGCTGAACTGTGTGCATGGAGGAATCTCCCACTGTCCCAAGCTTGAATATCTTGCTACTTGGCCCCGCTGCCTCTCGGGTGCAAGCATTGTTTAGGTTGAGAGCCAGCGGGACTGACTATAGATACTGAAGCTTGGCGCAGTGGGAGATCAACCCGTCTACACAGTGCAGCGTACATGGAGAAATCTGTTTCCTCCATCGATGCTGAACTGTGTGGATGGAGGAATCTCCCACTGTCCCAAGCTTGAATATCTTGCTACTTGGCCCCGCTGCCTCTCACAATACCTAAACATTCTGATTGGGTGCAAGCATTGTTTAGGTTGAGAGCCAGCGGGACTGACTATAGATACTGAAGCTTGGCGCAGTGGGAGATCACCCCGTCTACACAGTGCAGCGTACATGGAGAAATCTGTTGCACTTTTTTTACTGCACTCAGTGTCCAGCTGTATACTCCAAAAACTGTTAGCAGCACTTTAAGCATACTATATTTTTCGGGGGGGGGGGGGTTATTTTTTTGGGACTCATGTTACCATTTGTACTTTGTACTGAGTCAACTCAGTGTCCAGCTGTATACTCAAAAATGTGTTAGCAGCACTTTAAGCATACTATATTTTTCAGGGGGGGGGGGTGTTATTTTTTGGGACTCATGTTACCATTTTCACTGAGTCAATTTGTACTTGAAACTAAAAGAAAATGTCCAATATTCCAAAGGAATTAAAAACAGTGTTATATACTTGCAAGTATTCAATGTTTTGTAAGGTTTGTCTATTTTTTCAACCTTTTTTTACGTTGCATAGCAAAGTTAAAAAATAAAAACAATTTATAATTGTAAAACATTGTAGACTACTTTATTACAAACAGAAATGAAAACTGATCTAACAAGCAGGTTGCTGCAACATGGGTAACAAATAAAAACTTTACACATAGTCATTTTGCCATGGGACCTGTCCATCTTCGGTCAAAAAATAATCAGCAAAATCCTCACGCACTTGTAGGGCTTGATTAGTGGGACGAGTGCCAGTAACATGACCTATGGGTTCTTCATAAAGCGGTAACGGGGATTCGGTGGACACAATCTCCTTACCTCTCAAAAAGTTGTGGAGAACACAACATGCCAAAACTACATTGACCGCATGATCCACTTCCAGGTGCATGGCTGTCATCAATACACGCCATTTGGCAGTGCAAATACCAAATGCGCACTCCACCATTCTCCGAGCTCTGCTGAGACGATAATTAAAAATGCGCCTCCTGGCAGTGAGACCATGCCTCGTATAGGGCCTGAGAAGGTGGGTGGATAAGGCAAATGCCTCATCTCCAAGCACTACCAAGGGAAGATCGGGCATAGCAGTACCAGGAAGAGGCCTTGCCTGTGGCACATTAAATTCCCCATATTCAAATCGCTGGCCCAACATGGAATTACGGAAGATTCTGGAATCGCCAGAACTCCCGTAAGCTCCGACATCCACAGCAATGAATCTCATGTTCACATCGCTGAGTCCCAGGAGGACAATGGAGAAGTACTTTTTATAGTTAAAATAGCGGGAACTTGAGTTTGGTGGCTTGATGAGTCGGATATGTTTCCCATCTAATACCCCAATGCAATTTGGGAAGTTAGTCTTCTCCCAAAATTCTTCCGCTATTTCCTCCCACAGACTGGATGTTGGTTCCGGCATGTCTCTGGTTTTCAGCTCTTCCCAAATAACAAGGCAAGTATCATGTACTATTGTAGCTACAGTGGAAATTCCCATTAGGAATTGATGATGGAGGTATCTGCAATACAAAATTGATAACAATTCAAAAAAAAATATATATATATACATACATACACACTATTGTCAATAATATTGGTACACCTGCATGTACATTAGCATGTGTTCAAGATATGGAAACCTACCTTAAAGTAAGTAACAGCCGTTCTTCTGCACTAATGCTTCTTCTCATGTTGGTCCTGGTTCTACTCAGGCGTCCTCTAAAAAGTTCCAACAGTTCATCGAAGGTTGCCACCGACATCCTCGTGTAATTAAAGAACTTGTCCCCGTGAGTCCTCAGCTCACCGAACATCAGGGCAAAGTAGCCAATCGATAGACGCTGGGAGGTCAAGGGATGGACCCAGTAACGACGGGGACGTCGCCTACACTCGATCGCTGTTCTCCTCTTCATCCTCATCATCAGCAATATGAGCATTGCCAGCAAACCGCTCATATTCACATTCATTTTCCAAAAAATCCAAAAAATCGGGCACAATACACTGATCACTCCTCTCCCTACGAAACTCCAACACACACTCAGCCAGTGAACAAAGAAACTAGAAAAAGGTGGTTTGCAATGCAGAGGACCGAAATGCATCATGGGTAGATTCAAGGGAACAATTCCCTTGGGAACAAAAGGGTTGCTATGGGAATGCTTTTGGAATGTACTGCAGCTAAACGCAACCGCACATAAACGCTCGTAAACGCAGGTAATCGCACTGTACAAATGCAATGTGCCTGGAGTCTTGAAGTTTCACAGACAAAATAAACATGCTAAACTGCGGCAGAACAGCCGTCCGTGTGAAAGGGGCCTTAAACCAATATAGAAGGTCAAATCTCCACAGTCATGCTTTTTTTGCATCAATGCCAACTATATACACTAGTGCAAAGTATAAAATGGACACTTGGCATAAAGTGACATCTCTATATAACTTTGGGGGAAATTTGCTCTTGAAGTTAACTCAAGTGTACACATATTAGAGTGAATTTTCCTCAGAAAATGTATGATAACAGTTTTACATAAGGATATATCAGCAAAGGAAATTTTTTCATATGTTTACAAAAAATATTGGGTCAAAGTAAACCTGGATGTCCGTTTATAATACATATTGGGACATTACACACTTGTGTTTTTTTTTTAGTACATATTGTGAATTGATGTCTTATTAGGACATTCATGTCTATGCAGTGGTAGGGTTTTCAGAGTGGGGTTTTACTGGGATATGTATACACATGATATTTAATCATTGTATGTTAATAAAAGTTTTCATTAGAGTACAGCTTGCAGTTTTATTTTTTTAGAGTTTTTATTGAGACATATGTTTTGAAGTTTCTACAAGGTCCACAGAAGTCCTTTAAGCAGGTTAGTTTCTTTGGACGTGAATACAGACAGTCCCCAGGTTACAAACAAAATAGGTTCTGTAGGTTTGTTCTGAAGTTTAATTTATATGTAAGTTGAAATAGGTACATTTTTTAAGCGTAACCCCAGCCAAAAAAATATTTTTTTATGTTTTTTGGATAGCTTAGGAAAGGGATAACACCCCTGTAACATTTGTTTTGCTGTCTGTGCCTATATTCAGAAGATTTCACCTCACTTTCTGTCCCTGTGACAATCAGATTTTGAAAATTTTGGATTGTTGTGGAAACATGGATTGGAGATAAAGCTTCAGTGGAAACGCATTTTTCCCACGATAACTACTACGGGAGTGAATTTCCCTTCCTAGGGGTAGATTTCCTCTTACATCCTGTTGTCTCCCTCCGTTTGTAGGTATGAAGTATGTAAGTCGGATGTTTGTATCTCGGGGACTGCCTGTATTGCATTTATTCTGGCATTATCTAGTGAAGAGTCAAAAATCGAATGGCTTTTTTAATACTTCTTGGTTGTTTTTTCCTTGGTTTGTGTAAATGAACTAAAAAATATGCCAAATCTGATTGATAAAAGTTCACAGTGCCCACAGAACTGAGCAGAGCTTGCAATGCAATTGAAAAAGTAATGTGCAAAATGCAGTGACTCAAGGCAACTAATCAGGTTCCACTTTTTTCTGCCAAATCAGCAAAATATGAATTCTGATTAGATGCTATACATTTTTGCATTGCGTTCCTTGCTTGATTGACTAACCATACAAAAAGTACTTATATCACACATGTTAACACCCAGGCAAGGCTAACCTATAAGAAGGGTTATTATGTATAAGTGGGATAGGGCCCCGAACTGGTTTACTAATTGATAAAACAGAATTGTCAATTAAAATAAAGTATTAACTACCTTTTTAAATACAGTAACAGCAGAATATTAGATTGATCTCATTAACATAATACATATATAACAACTTTATTAACAATAACTAAATTGCAACACTAAGGGTAATATAAAAACATGTTTTACAAGTAGACTGTGCACTGACATAGAAAAAAGTCAATAATTACCAACTGTGAGTCTCTTGCTTTATAGATTTGTAATGCAATTGCAAATGCTTTCTTGAAATATTGCAGTAATTTACTGGATAATGATGGATTAAACAACTCCACTGTGCATTACTTGTCATAATGGGCATTCAGCATAATCTTTACATCAATATTATCTATTTTGTGTACTTTTTTACAGCCACTGCTTTAGGCAGACGAATAATGTATTTTTTAACCTCTCTTAACCTGAAAAACCATAGTCAGGGTTACGAATGTAATAGAAAATAAAATATTTCTGTAGTAAGATGAACTACTGTACTTACATATTCAAAATGGTGCAAACTGAGTTAAAGAAAAAATGGACAAACATTTTACTGAAAAATGAAAACAAAATAAAATTTATGAGTTTAAGAAAAAGTTAACAAAATATATGGGTCTTCTGTCTTCATTTGACTTGCTCTGGGCTTACAATGAAAAAATAAAGCCATCTTGGTTTAAAGTTGGCAAGCATAGCCTCTGCTCTATCATGGCGCTTTCTGCTCCAGGATGACATATAAGATTTTTACAATCCAGCTCCCATGCTATCATCTAGGTAAAGTTATTGGCTCATCTGCCTAATCAAAACTTTATGGTTACCTAATTAACTTTTTAATGTATGAGTGAAGCAATGCTAGACCTGTTTAGTGGTGCGGAGGTCTGTGGAGGCTTGACTCATGGAGGGCATGTGGAGTGTATCTCTTTATGCATGTAAAGATTGTGGATGTAGGTGAGGGGCATGGTGCATGAAAAGAACATTTTGAAAACCTCAGCTATTTGGAGAAAAATGGTCCCATCTTACATAAAATATAGCCAACATGTTTCAAGGACTTTTCCTTTTTCAGGGCTTTGGTAGAGGGTGTGTGTGTGTTGGGGGGGGGGGGGGTTGTTGGTCCAATGGATTAAGCTCCATTCTTATGTGTATATTTGTTACAAAGGAATCTGCTAGTCACTTGTCATAACTTCCCCCATCAGCATACACTTCACTCTCTAGTAGTGTTTGCCCAACATCTAATCCATGTTTCTATTGTTGTATACCTTGCACTCTTATTTACCACCTAATTTATATACTCTTCCTGTAATCCCCATAAAGCCTTTCCCTAGAATAATAGACTCTATCCCTTTCGGTGCAACTTGTCTTTAGCATATAAGTTGCATTACAATGAAAATAAAGGCAATGTTGTAGGGTCCCAAATCAATTCCTTATATATATACATTTGGGTCCTGCTTCTTTTTCCTCTAATGTGCCCAGCACAGGTAGCATTTCTATACCCTATATACATTTGTCTAGATTTTTTTTTAACACTAATATAATACACTGAAAGTGTAGTATAGTAAAATACATGTAGTATAGTATAATACATGAACATTTATTTGCATTTTTGTTAACCACATACATGAATAAGCTAAGATTGAAAAAAAAAAAAAGAAAAAAAAAAAACACTTCAAAAGACTGCATATGAATAGTTACACTCTTATACTGAATCATACACATGATCTTCAAAATTTAAATCTAGAATTAATGATTTTTTTTTGAAGTCTGTTTAGGTTCTACTAAGCCATTTATAAACACCATTTACCAGCCCTACCACCCCATGTAGATATACATTTTCAAGTACTTTAGGACAATAGATTAATGGATAGGGTGCCTCCATTATAAATTCGTACTAGACTAGATATCAGTAAGCACTTTTATTAGAGAAAAACTGAATTGTTAGGCTTAAAGGGCCATTAAAGTGGAATTGCACCCCAAAAACTAAAAAAATCATGAATGTTCCTAAAAAAATAAATAAAATAAAAATAAAACATTTGGAAAATCTTTGTTTTTTTTTAACTCACCTCTAAATGGCTGTTGCTAGGGGGTCCATCGTAGTCTGCCTCCTTCAGTACCTGGGCTCGTAACATCACTTCCTCTCAGCGCAGGAAGGGCTCAGCTCTGCCTCCTCCCTCTTGTCAATCATCTGGGACACGTGACAAGTCCCAGATGATTGCGCGGCCACTCGCGGTGCCACTCGCGCATACGCAGTGAGTGCCCGGCTGTGAAGCCACAGCCGGGCGCCCACAGTTACAATGCCTTCGCTGCTGAACGGAGGGGGAGATGAGAGGGAGGGATCCCCCACATCACTGGACCCTGGGACAGGTAAGTGTCCGATTATTAAAAGTCAGCAGCTGCAGTATTTGTAGCTGCTGACTTTAATTTTTTTTTTTTAAATGGACACTCCTCTTTAACCACTTCAGCCCCGGACCAATTGTCAGCTTAAGGACCAGAGGTCTTTTTTCAATTTCGCACTGCACTACTTTAACTGGTAATTGCGCGGTCATGCAATTTTGTAACGAAACGAAATTTGCGTCCTTTTCTTCCCACAAATAGAGCTTTCTTTTGATGGTATTTGATTGCCTCTGTGATTTTTTTTTTTTGCGATATAAACGGAAAAAAGAGCGAAAATTTTGAAAAAAAAAGAGATTTTCTACTTTTTGTTATAAAAAAAATCTAATAAACTCAATTTTAGTCAAACATTTGGGCCAAAATGTATTCAGCCACATGTCTTTAGTAAAAAAAATGCCAATAAGCGTATATTTATTGGTTTGCGCAAAAGTTATAGCGTCTACAAACTAGAGTACATTTTCTGGAATTTACACCGCTTTTAATTTATGACTGCCTATTTCATTTCTTGAGGTGCTAAAATGGCAGAGAAGTACAAAACCCCCCCAAATGACCCCATTTTGGAAAGTAGACACCCCAAGCTATTTGCTGAGAGGCATGTTGAGCCCATTGAATATTTTTTTTTTTAGTCCCAAGTGATTGAATAAAGACAAAAATAAAAAATAATTTTTTTTTTTTCTTCAAAAAGTTGTCACTAAATGATATATTGCTCACACATGCCATAGTTATATGTGGAATTGCACCCCAAAATACATTTTGCTGCTTCTCCTGAGTATGGGGATACCACATGTGTGGGACTTTTTGGGAGCCTAGCCGCGTACGGGGCCCCGAAACCCAAGCACCGCCTTCAGGATTTCTAAGGGTGCAAATTTTTGATTTCACTCCTCACTACCTATCACAGTTTCGAAGGCCATAAAATGCCAAAATAGCACAAAACCCCCCAAATGACCCCATTTTGGAAAGTAGACACCCCAAGCTATTTGTTGAGAGGCATGGTGAGTATTTTACAGCTCTCATTTGTTTTTGAAAATGAAGAAAGTAAAGAAAAAAAATTTTTTTTTTTCTTTTTTCAATTTTCAAAACTTTGTGACAAAAAGCGACATCTGCAAAATACTCACAATACCTCTCAGCAAATAGCTTGGGGTGTCTACTTTCCAAAATGGGGTCATTTTGGGGGGTTTTATGCCATCTGGGCATTCCATGGCCTCCGAAACTGTGATTGGCAGTGAGAAGTGAAATAAAAAAATTACTCCCTTAGAAAGCCTGAAGGCGGTGCTTGGTTTTTGGGGTTCCGTACGCAGCTAGGCTCCCAAAAAGTCCCACACATGTGGTATCCCCGTACTCAGGAGAAGCAACAGAATGTATTTTGGGGTGTATTTCCACATATGCCCATGACATGTTTGAGCAATATATCATTTAGTGACAACTTTTTGTAAAAAAAATATATATATTTTTTTTTTTTCATTATTCAATCTCTTGGGACAAAAAAAAAAAATATTTAATGGGCTCAACATTGCTCTCAGCAAATAGCTTGGGGTGTCTACTTTCCAAAATGGGGTCATTTGGGGGGGGTTTGAACTGTCCTGGCATTTTATGCACAACATTTAGAAGCCTATGTCACACGTCACCCACTCTTCTAACCACTTGAAGACAAAGCCCTTTCTGACACTTTTTGTTTACATGAAAACATATTTTTTTTTGCAAGAAAATTACGTTGAACCCCCAAACACTATATATATTGTTAAAGCAAAGGCCCTACAGATTAAAATGGTGGGTGTTGCATTTTTTTTTTTCCACACAGTATTTGCGCAGCGATTTTTCAAACGCATTTTTTGTGGAAAAAATACACTTTTTTTTATTTTAATGCACTAAAACACACTATATTGCTCAAATTTTTGATGAAATAAAAAATATGATCTTAGGCCGAGTACATGGATACCAAACACGACATGCTTTAAAATTGCGCACAAACACGCAGTGGCGACAAACTACATACATTTTTAAAAGCCTTTAAAAGCCTTTACATGATACCACATTAGATTCACGGAGGAGGTCTACTGCTAAAATTACTGCCCTCGATCTGACCTTCGCGGTGATACCTCACATGCATGCTGCAATTGCTGTTTACATATGACGCCAGACCAACGCTTGTGTACGCCTTTGCGCAAGAGAAGGGGGGGCAGGGGTGCTTTTTTTTTTTTTTTTTTAGTTTTTTTTTTTATTTATTTAGCTTTTTTATTCTATTTTTAAACTGTTCCTTCCATTTTTTTTTCTTTGTTATGATTTTTATTGTTATCTCAGGGAATGTAAATATCCCCTATGATAGCAATAGGCAGTGACAGGTACTCTTTTTTTGAAAAAATTGGGGTCTATTAGACCCTAGATCTTTCCTCTGCCCTCAAAGCATCTGACCACACCAAGATTGGTGTGATAAAATGCTTTCCCAATTTCCCAATGGCGCGGTTTATATCCGGGAGGGGGGACATTCCCTCCTACTGCTTGTAAAAGCAGTCTAGAGGCTAATTACCCGCTAGAATTGCTTTTACATGAAAGCCGATCACTGGCTGAAAAGAATGATACCAAGATGATACCTAAACCTGCAGGCATCATTCTGGTATAACCATTCAAAGTCCAGCAACATACTGGACATATATTGTAATCTTTTTTTTTTTCATGCAGCCTCTTGGCTGAACGAAAAAAAGAGATTGATTGGTGGGTATGCCCACCATTAGAATACCTCCCTTCATCCACCCACTTCTAATGATGGGCATACATGCACCATTTATATATGCCGATGCATGGGGGCATCCTCCCGCAAAAGTTATGCCGTGTACACACGGTCGGAATTTCGACCGTATGTACGTGGCATTAGGAGCCAATCGCTCCTCCCCGCCCCCTGCTGCCCCCATGCTTCGGCATATATGCTCTTTTTTTTAACTGTGGTGGTGAAATCACCTCCTACAGCGTTGGAGTCGCGGCTTTATGTATCGTGGGAGCAAACGCTGTTGCTGTCAAGATAAATAAATCCGCGCTGCAACTGAATGGCGCACCTGAAAACAAAAAAATGCTTAACACTAAAACACAGTAAACAAAATTACATACCTGAAAAGCAAGCATGATAAAACATGATAAAACATAATAAAACATTGCAGAATAGAATGGAGTAAAAAAAGAGCAACAATAGAGAGAGAGAGAGAACAATAAAACGACAACTATTTTTGTTTTTTTTATTTTTTTGAGATTCACAGGTAAAAAAGCTCCTGACTGTTAGCGACTGAATCAAAACGCTACCACAAAAAAAATGTTAGCGATCGCAGGGATCAGGCCTGACTCTGCGAACACTGCAGTTATGTGTGCTTAGTGTTTTGTAAGTGACAGTGATCGATCGATACTGCACTTGGGTGGGCTGGGCTGGGCGGAGGGGGAAAACGCAGGTGCTAGCAGGTATCTGGGCTGATCCCGCTAACAATGCGTTTTTTTGGAACCCTAAACTGCTGGGACGCTAGTATAGATCTGATCAGATCAGATATTGATCTGTTCAGATACTATACCACTAAGGGAGGTGTATGCTTTGCGCGTGGGTGTTTGCGGTACTGGCACTAACCTGGGGCGACGCAGACCTTATTTGACCCTAAAACCTAATTGATATCACCCGCCGGGCGATCAGGGGGTTAAACCGTTATTGGGTAATAAATGGCGGGTGCCCTGACAGTATAAAAAACAAGCTAACTAACCAGCGTCACCCGTAACAGTAATACAAAAAAAAACTGGTTACCTAGCGACACTAATGCAGGGATCAGAAAAACGATCGCTTAGTGACACTGGCAAAAGGGGGTGAAAGGGTTAACTAGGGGCAATCAGGGGGTTAAACCTTTATTAGGTAATATATGGGGGTACCTGACGCTATATAAAAACCTGACGGGGAACCTAAATAACGAAATAACTAACTGGCTAACCAGCGTCACCAGTGACATTTTATACGGTGATCACTGGTGAAAGGGTTAACTCTAGGGGCAATCAGGGGGTTAAAACCTTTATTTAGGTTGTAATATGGGGGTACCTGACCTATAAACCTATTTATGAACCTATATAAACATGGCGGTTAACCTAAAAAAAAACTGGTTACCTAGCGACACTAATGCAGCGATCAGAAAAACGATCGCTTAGTGACACTGGCAAAAGGGGGTGAAAGGGTTAACTAGGGGCAATCAGGGGGTTAAACCTTTATTAGGTAATATATGGGGGTACCTGACGCTATATAAAAACCTGACGGGGAACCTAAATAACGAAATAACTAACTGGCTAACCAGCGTCACCAGTGACAGTTATACGGTGATTACTGGTGAAAGGGTTAACTCTAGGGGCAATCAGGGGGTTAAAACCTTTATTTAGGTTGTAATATGGGGGTACCTGACCTATAAAACTATTTATGAACCTATATAAAACATGGCGGTTAAAATAAAAAAAAAAATGGTTACCTAGCGACACAATGCAGCGATCAGAAAAACGATCGCTTAGTGACACTGGCAAAAGGGGGTGAAGGGGTTAACTAGGGGCAATCAGGGGGTTAAACCTTTATTAGGGGGGGGGGTAGGGGGCTACCTAGGACCTAAAACTAACTGCCCTGACAGTTATTACAGTCACACTGACACTAAATGCAGTGATCAGTAAATAAATGATCACTGCAATTAGTGACACTGTGACTGGGGGGGGAGGGGGTGATCTGGGGGGGTGATCAGGGGGTGACAGGGGGGTGTTTTGTGTGCCTAACTGTACTGGTGTCAGTGTAGTGTTGTGCACTAACCTTAACATGTTCGCCGCTCGGCGTCTCCGGTCACATAGACCGGCGCACCGAGCGTGACATCACTTCCGCCTTCCTGTCTTTACAATAGACAGGAAGGGGAAGTTTCTCATTGGCCAGGAGCGATCGCGAGGGGGTGGCCAGAAACCACTGGCCGTCCCCTCGTCCCGGATCGCTCCTGAAGCGATGCCGACCGTCCCCGCCGGCGGAGGGGGGTCCGATCGGACCCCCCAACCGCCTAAAGAATGGCACGTACAGGTACGTGGTTCTGCCTGTACGTGCCATTCTGCCGACGTATATCTACATGGGGCGGTCGGCAAGTGGTTAAGGAAATTGCCAGTTATCATGGAAAGATACAATATAAAAAATCTCTGTGGGCTACGGTCTAAAATGAATATTCCAACTTCAAATTTTCAGAGAATGTTTTGGAAGCAAGTATGCTCAGAAAACTGTAATTTAGGTATATAGAAGTATGTATGCTAGACATTAAATGCATTTCAATACTTGCCATTGAGTTCAATTTTTTTTTTTGACTTTTGTAAAGCTCAACAAGCAGAATCACTATTTGCAGTTGGCATCATTGGTTAAGTAAGCCAGGTGATATACTCTACTTTATGTGAAGACAAAAAGGTGGAATGCTTTTCAAATTTCCTTCTAAATGTCTAAGATACAAGAACTGTTGAACTAATGAAGATATGCTCATCTTCCGAATTTTATAGCTTATTTGGTTTTACTCAACTGTCACAGTTTTAAAAAGAAATATGAACGTTAGCAGGTAGAAAACGTGATATCAATCTTGATAGTCAAATTGTGCACTTGAGCTAGAAACTGGGTAAATTTTTTTTAGTTTTACAATCGTGACCTATATTTGAAGGGTAATAGAAACAGGAGTCAGTCAACCTATTTTTTTTCCAGGGATCAAATGTCATATATATATATATATATATATATATATATATATATATATATATATATATATATATATATATATATATATATGTTTTCACCTATACAGACCAGTCCTCCACGTCATATTAAAATATATTTATTTCACAACTCATGTGTAGTGCTGATCCTTTAAAGATATTATCTATATGATCATCATCTTATTTAAGCTAGCTTTAGCACTAGCACTTATTATTCCACCTCACTAACAAATATCTGATCAGCTACATTATGTGATAGGCCCTATTGCCTTTTCTTTGTTCTTGGGTTTTATAGGCTAGATCCACTATAGTTATTTTTGAAAACAGTAAAGAAAAACAACAATGTTTTCATAAAAAGGGAAATGTGAGAAAAGTGCATGATCAATGCCTTTCAGTAAAGTACATATTATTATTGTTGTTATAATGCTTACAACTGTCCTGTACTGATACACTTGCACAAACAAGTTAGTGTCTCAAAGGATTCTTGTACAATGCATTTTAGGTAATAATGCTTAAACCAATACATGTATAATAATGGGTAATGGTGCTAAAACTTAGGTATAATTATTCACCGCTCATCTCACCTTTAATGAAGTAGAAAATCTACTGCTGCAAATGTAGGCACTACTGTGTGTTATACATTATGTGATACTGACTGCAGATGAATATGAATGACAGAATAAGAGTGACAGCAATACAGGTCCTGTCACTTTATATGATGAGTGATTTACTAGCACATTATATATGTTACAGTGGGAAAAAAACATGCAGCTTGTACGCAGCTATATAATCATCAGGTTTTTTTATTGCTGTCATAACATTGACCTCCCCGGACAATGTACAGAAATGTCGCAGACCATTACACGAGCCAGTAGATTTATTTTTTAAGCAATACACAACATTTATTTACAGTGCATTATGATTCAACTGACATACATTTATATGGCCCTGCACACTAATAATCATTTTTCTCTTTCTTGAAAAAGAGGTTGTCAAGCACTAGTTATACAAGGGATTTAGTTTATAGCACAATTTATAAGGAAACCTCCATCTAAGCATGTGATATTGAGTGGCAGGGTACAGATTTGCAAAAAAATTACTGTAATTTAGCATATAATGATATGTATCACAGTCAGTGTCAGCAGTTCTTGAAATGTAACATGGTTATCTGAGAACTTTTTTTTCTTGTTCCAAAACCAGGTAGTTCTGTGGTGAGTTTCTTTTTATATATTATGGGCAAATTAGGCACAAAAATTCAGTCAATGCTAATCCCATTTTTCACCCATATACAGAATTACATTACATAATGTTGGCTGTGTGGATGCCCCCAACATTATGTAATGTAATGCTGTGTATATGGGTGTTTGCATTGCTTATTATGAAATATGTACTGTATGACCAAAGCTCATATTTTAATTGCACATGATATTGGATTTTTTTCTAAATAAATAATTTTATATTTACATTTATGGTCTAGAGCCCTACGGACGATACGAGTAAAGATAACATACAGGATTAGCACAAACTTACCAACATGAAATGGACCTGAAAGTGTGCCTTGGTCTATCGTACGGTACACCAAATAAATAAGGGGGCATACCCTAGATAAGGAGTGATGGAATGAGAGTAGCTATGAAATGATGTGAAATTAGTATTCTGTTTGGAGTAAGAACACTTGAGAAATGCCCTAAGAAGGGGAAGGGAGGGTGGGCATCTCACACAGGAAACCGACAAAGACAGGCAGGATGTGGGCTGGTTAAATACCTTCCGGGCTCCTCCCATAACTTCAGGCCACCATACTGGCCTTCCAATTTATGGTCTAGAGCCCTACGGACGATACGAGTAAAGATGACATACAGGATTAGCACAAACTTACCAACATGAAATGGACCTGAAAGTGTGCCTTGGTCTATTGTACGGTACACCAAATAAGGGGGCAAAACCTTCAGGTAGGGAATAGCTCAATTGGCAAGGAAAGTTCCTGGGTAAGCTTGGCCAACGCCTGGGCCATTCCAGTTGTGGATTAGGTATACCGTGGGAGAGGCAGGCTGACTCCCACCTACCTAGTCTCTAGATGACGTGGTCCGGGATGCCCGGCCGAGACGCTGTTGTGGCTGCCCCAATCCGAACAAAAATCCGGAATACCGACTGAGGTTCAGGGGTAGGTTGCTAAGGAGAATCCGGGAAGGTTCCATGAACAGGGACGTGTTGAGTGGTTCCACAGGGAAGGCAGAAGAGGGCTGATGTCTGATTGACCGGGCACAAGTGTGGCAGACCGGTTCGGTGTGGCGGCTGGGCACCAGTCACTGTGGTTTTGAGGAGGTGTGTGTCCGTTCCCGCCCTAGCCGCTGAGTCTCTGACCCGGTCGGGGTATAGGATGAAACGATACTGGAGCCGGGCTAAGTTACATGCGTAAGCCTGGACTAGCCGGGCGGTTTGCCGGTAAACTCTCTGAGTCGTAGAAATCCGTAGAGGCCAAGTGTCTGGCGGCTGACAGGACCGTACTGGGAGAAGACTGAACGGGGACATGGCCAGGATGGTGGACATGTGCCTGAAGACCTTTCCGGTTATCTGAAGTCGCTTGGGTCGACTACAGGCTGACGTATCCGAATTCCGCGCGGGACGGCCCGCACTGCAGGGAACGAGAATACGAAGGTGTCGTGGAGTCCTGGAAGGACATGTAGCGTCGCACACCAGCCAAGTACAGCCATACGGTATTGTGGGAAAATGCCAGGAGTGAGTGGCAGAAGGAAATAAGGGGAGAACTCGTTAACGCTGGACGGTACTCGGGGATATAGAGGCAAGAACTTGTTGAATGCCCTCCAGGCGGTCTGATAGGCCTTGCGGGTATTGTAGGAGAGTGATGCGCTGACGAGGTTGGTAGCTAACGGTAGGAGCTGAGTTACTCCCGGGCCAGCCGTGACCAGTCCGGGGAAGTGACCGACCGGGGACTGGCTCCAGGCATTTTGTCTGAAGAAGGACGCCTAGTTAAAGGGGGAGGCGGCTCTGCTGCTAAGTTGCGCGTCCCCGGGATGGAAGAACAGTAGATGTTACACTGATGCTGAAGGGACAACTGGCAGTTCCCCCTCCCGACTAGACTCTGGATCAGTCCCTGATACAATCCCATACATAATCCTACGCCCACAGTTGATCCAGAGGAAGGTGAAAAACCCAGCAAAGCATGATCCAATTTGCCACAGCAGGGAAAAAATTCCTTCCTGATCCCCCGAGAGGCAATCGGATGTACCCTGGATCAACTCTACCTGTAAGCCTACGAAGGAGGGGCCTGACGGGCCTGGACTTGGACCGGCCTGCTGATGATCTCTGCTATGGCTAGGTCAACGGTTGTAACGCTATGATCTGTCCGGAGCAGCTGTGGCCCCACAAGTGAGCAGCTGCCACGATGGGGTAGAGCTCAAACAGGCAGACGCTGTGACGAAGCCGGGTGTGGCCAGTGCCTGTGGAGGCCAGGGGCTGTAAACCATAAATGGCCAAAAAATGGCGACACCCTGTGGAACCCGCCGCCTGACAGGGGGACACCAAGGGAATGAAGAGTGAGACGCCTTTCCAGTTAGACGGATCTCCTCCCACATGGCCAGGTCTGCCACTGCTGTGGCATCAAGACTGATGACCCGACCTGGGTCCTGGTTGTTCAAAACGACCCTAGCCTGTTAGGATGCCCTGGGGTTGTCCCGAGCGGTTCTGTCAGCAGGAAGTCATCCAGATAGTGGGCAACCTCTTGGCACTGTGCTTTCGCAGGGGGACCCACGTGAGGGTCTCGGCGAACGTATTTAAGCCAGGGGCTACTATTGGACCCGAAGGTCGATACGGTAGCGAAAATGATATGCCTCCTTTGATACCCTGCCAGCACCGAAGGGAGGGCCGTATGGGCCACCACTCGAAGGCATCTTATATGTCTGAGTAATAGAGTTCGAGACCGGAGGAAGAGTGAGGCGCTGACAAGTCGTAATTAGACGTGTCTCCTCCCCCTTTTTTCCTTTTTTTTTTTATAGAACTTCCCCAGTCTAATTCCGTCTGGAGGAGTTGGTCGATGGCTTGATCCTCTGTGGGTGCTGAACGTAAGTACCCGCACTCATGGGTGGTGTGGGGCAGGGAGATGAGCCCGATGTGGAACCCGTCTGAGACACCTGGACGCGGTAGACGGCCAGGGATGGCGTGGGATGTGAGGTCAATTAGATGCCGCGCCGTACGAGATTCCCCTGGCTTAGTCATGTCTTCCTCTGCTTGACCTCACATGGAGCCTGGGGTGCGCCCTCTAGCATAGGGTACATACACGTAGTAAACGACACTGGCTACAGCTGTAGGAGCCATAACTATAATCGTTGCAAACTGCTGCTGCCGGCCGTCCGCACTAGTCGTCCTAGTTTGTCCATCTTCAGCCCTTGTGCAGGGGCCTGCTGACCCTGACCCATGCTAGTGGTGGCCGTGTCGTCAACCTGGTAGACGGAGGCTGTGTTGGGACACCAGACGGCGGTGTGGGTCGCTGAGTGGTACATGGCGCACCGTGGTGGCCATAGGCCCGCAAAATGCCGACAGAACAGCTTGGTGTCCACGATATTCCAGTCCGTAACGAAATGGATGAACTGAAATGAAATAGAATGAAATGACAGACAACAAAACAAATAAAATGAAACAACATGTTGCCTTTGATGACATGAAACTCCCATGACAGAGGCCTGGCCCGGTCGTATCGCATTGTGAGTGACTGTGAACCGGACTCTGGAGCATGTACTGAAATGAGACAACAGTGAAATGAGGCCCAATACCTGGGCACACCGGGACGAATTGACAACATCGTAGATGCCATGGAATTCAACCAGAGCGCAACCAGGTGAGGTGAAATGAATGAACTCCCATGACAGAGCCTGAATCGCCATGCCACTTGTTTAGTGACTGAGCACGATGGACTCTGGAGCATGTACTGAAATGAGGCCAGTCCTGGGGCACGCTGGGCCGAATAGTGACATCATAGACGCCTCAGAATTCGAATCCAAGCGCAACTGCGTGAGGTGAAATGACTGCACTCCCATGACAGAGCCCAGATCGCCATGCCACTTGTCTAGCGACTGAGCACGATCGGACTCTGGAGCATGTACTGAAATGAGGCCGGCCTAGGGCACGCCGAGAGGAATTAGTACGGGGAGATGACAAGATTCGTGTCGGAACGTGGTAAGGTGACACAGAAATGATATACCGTGACAAAGACAAGAATCAAAACTGACCGAACCTTCGAAGTGAATCTGTCTCTGGCGCATGTATTGAAATGAGGCCGAGCAGCTGGGCGCACCGGATCGAATTGGTCGTTGCATCTTTCGAATGCGACTGGATTCGAATCGGAATGTAATAGGTGACAGAACGATGCCATGACAAAGACTAGAATCAACCACTGAGGCTACCACCGACAAGTGAATCCGTCTCTGGAGCATGTACTGAAATGAGGCCGGCCTGGGGCACGCCAACGCGAATTAGTGCGGGGAAGTGACTAAATTTGTGCCGGAACGTGGTAAGGTGACACAGAAATGATATACCATGACAAGGACAAGAATCAAGAACGATCGAACCTGCGATGTGATTCTGTCCCTGGCGCATGTATCGAAATGAGGCCGAGCAGCTGGGCGCCCAGATCGAACCGGTTGGAGCATCTGTGGATGCGAGCGGATCCAAACCAGATGTAATAAGTGACAGAAATGATGCCATGACAAAGACTAGAGTCAACGACTAGGACCGGAGCCATCTTTAAGGACTCTTTCGAATGCGACTGGATTCGAATCGGAATGTAATAGGTGACAGAACGATGCCATGACAAAGACTAGAATCAACGACTGAGGCTACCACCGACAAGTGAATCCGTCTCTGGAGCATGTACTGAAATGAGGCCGGCCTGGGGCACGCCAACACAAATTAGTGCGGGGAAGTGACTAAATTCATGCCGGAACGTGGTAAGGTGACACAGAAATGATATACCATGACAAGGACAAGAATCAAGAACGATCGAACCTGCGATGTGATTCTGTCCCTGGCGCATCTGTGGATCTGTGGATGCGACAAGTGAATCCGTCTCTGGAGCATGTACTGAAATGAGGCCGGCCTGGGGCACGCCAACGCGAATTAGTGCGGGGAAGTGACTAAATTCGTGCGGGAACGTGGTAAGGTGACACAGAAATGATATACCATGACAA
This sequence comes from Lithobates sylvaticus, assembly GCA_028564925.1. NCBI lineage: Eukaryota > Metazoa > Chordata > Amphibia > Anura > Ranidae > Lithobates > Lithobates sylvaticus. Next base: position 411,530,328 of record CM053027.1, read on the forward strand.
GGACAAGAATCCAGAACGATCGAACCTGCGATGTGATTCTGTCCCTGGCGCATCTGTGGATCTGTGGATGCGACCGGATCCAAACCAGATGTAATAAGTGACAGAAATGATGCCATGACAAAGACTAGAGTCAACGACTAGGACCGGAACCATCTTTAAGGACTCTTTCGAATGCGACTGGATTCGAATCGGGATGTAATAGGTGACAGAACGATGCCATGACAAAGACTAGAATCAACGACTGAGGCTACCACCGACAAGTGAATCCGTCTCTGGAGCATGTACTGAAATGAGGCCGGCCTGGGGCACGCCAACGCGAATTAGTGCGGGGAAGTGACTAAATTCGTGCCGGAACGTGGTAAGGTGACACAGAAATGATATACCATGACAAGGACAAGAATCAAGAACGATCGAACCTGCAATGTGATTCTGTCCCTGGCGCATGTATCGAAATGAGGCCGAGCAGCTGGGCGCCCAGATCGAACCGGTCGGAGCATCTGTGGATGCGACCGGATCCAAACCAGATGTAATAAGTGACAGAAATGATGCCATGACAAAGACTAGAGTCAACGACTAGGACCGGAACCATCTTTAAGGACTCTGTCTCTGGCGCATGTACTGAAATGAGGCCGAACAGCTGGGCGTCCCGGATCGAATCGGTCGGTGCATCTGTGGATCTGTGGATGCGACCGGTACGAAACGGAACGTAATGAGTGACAGCAAAACCCATGACAAAGACTGGAATCAAACGATCGAGGCAACTTCTAAATGAATCCGTCTCTGGAGCATGTACCGAAATGAGGCCGAGCAGCTGGGCGAACCGGTGCGGATCGTAGCATCTCGGATGCGACTGGATTCGGACCGAAACGTAATAAGTGACCGAAACCATGACAAAGACTAGACTCGGGCCCGCATCCGTACGAATGGTGAGCCAGTCTCTGGAGCATGTATAGAAATGAGGCCGTAGTCTGAGGCACCCCGAGACGAATCAGTGCATCGGGGATGCGGCTTGATTCGAATCGGAGCGCAGCTGGTGACAGAAATGAAATGATGATATGATCGCCATGCTAGAAATTATGCAAAATGATTTAGCATGACCGAAATGACTAGCATGACTGGATGGCTTGGAATGTTGGCATGTTAGAAATGATGAAATGACTGCCATGTTTTAGAAATGATGTGAAATGATTGTCATGCTAGTAATGATTGAAATGACTCGACACGGTTGAAGTGATTCATAAAATCGCCATGCCAACAGCGATTCGGAATAATAGCGATTCAACATGATTTGCTGACACCGAAATAACTCGAACCGATCCGACATGACAGAAATAATGCGAACTGGCTAACCAAAGAAATGCTTCGGCGTGTGCGAACGGCACCCATGAGTCGCCAATGTTTGAACGATTCAAAGACTGCGCGACCCGACCGCGTGAGGTAACACCCTAGTGCCGGATGCGGCATCGGTCGGAGTGTCATGGCGAGTGACTACGAGTCGTGCGTGACACCTGGTAACTTCCGTTTGTATCTGACCGAAAACGTGCGGGTGAAATGTTTGGTGTTTCGAGACAAGCTGTGCGTTGTTCGTGAGTTACGTATACCACAGTTAGTGACATGAAAAAACGGTGCATGAAATGCAAAAAACATGGGAGCCGAAGCCCTACCTGCGACAGCCGAACCAGACTCGTTGTATGGAACCTGCGACTCGTTAACACGAGTGCGACACGAAGGGAACAAAACGACTCACGAAAACGGAACGGGACTGCAACAAACGCACGGAGATGGACAAACGAAACAGAGCTCATGAACCGGCACAAACAGCGCTTGTCTCAAACTAGTCGGCCCTTGAATCTTATAGAATCCATTAGGCAATTTAAGCAGCAGCAAGAAACAAAGAAGCAGCAGCAAGGAACCGGACAAGAGGATTTCGTTGTTCCTGTGTTTGTATCTCACACAGGAAACCGACAAAGACAGGCAGGAAGTGGGCTGGTTAAATACCTTCCGGGCTCCTCCCATAACTTCAGGCCACCATACTGGCCTTCCAATTTATCCCCCCCCTTTTTTTTTTACTTCGTTACATTGCTGCTAAAAAAAAACCTGGGGGGAACCTTCCCATATTATTAGTTAGTAGAGACATATCCCAACAGACTAAAGGCGGCAAATAAAGCAAAAGATGGTTAACAAAATACTGACACAAGGGGGTGATCCTTTTGAAAAAAAGTGATTCTGTTTTCGAATTTTTAATTTTTTATCTGAAATGTTGGTGTTATATCTTTCACTTGAATGTTATAAGTTGCACTGAGTAAATACAGCTGGATAAAATAAAAACAGTGTCTGTCTTCATTTCAGGCTGCAATGCAACAAAATGTGATTATTTTAACCACTTCAATACAGGGCACTTTCATCCCCCCTTCCTACCCAGGCCAATTTTCAGATCTCAGCGCTGTCACACTTTTAATGACAATTGTGCGGTCATGCAATGCTGTACCCAAACTAAATTTGTGTAATTTGTTTTCACACATATAGAGCTTTCATTGGGTGGTGTTTATTCACCACTGGGTTTTTGTGCTAAACAAATGAATCACATTTTTCTTTGTTTCTGTTATAAAATATTGTAAATATGTAAGTTTTCTCCTTCACTAATGGGCAATGAGGAGGCTGCACTGACAGACACTGATGAGGTGGCACTAATAAGGAGGCACTAATATGCAGCACTGATGGTGCTGCACTGATATGCACTGGTGATGCGGCACTGATATTCGGCACTTATCCGCTCTCCTCTACTCTCCTGCACTGTCAGCGTGAATAGAAGAATGCCAATAACTGGCACTTCCTAGTTAAACTGTAATCAGCTGTGATTGGACACAGCTGATCAAATGGTAAAAAGCCTACGTCATAGGCCCTTTACTGTGATCCGAGATGGGTGTGTCTGAGCCACTGATCTCCATGCACGAGAGGCCCGTTCTGAAGCATGTCATATGACAGTCAGTCAGAACGGGAAAGCCACCGCCCGGCCATCATTTTGCTATTCTTTTCTATACCCACTGTATATATATATATATATATATATATATATATATATATATATATATATATATATATATATATATATATATATACACACACACACACACACACACACAATAAAACCTTGGATTGCGAGTAAATTGGTCTGCGAGTGTTTTGCAAGATGAGCAATTTTTTCAAATACATTTTGACTTGATAAACGAGTGATGTCTTGATGTATACGACTAGCGTCAAGTCAAAACTGAGTATAAAAGAGAAGAGAGGAGCCTCTAAGTGTAGCAATATGGTTATATTTAATGAAGGTACAACATTTAGCAACTCACAGGGTTGATGATTAAAACAGGCACATCTAAGCATGCAGGCATCTGGGGTAAACATACACCATCCTCCACACCGCCACCAACGTCATCCCTTCCATGCTGTGCTCCATGAGCGCTTCCAGCCTTGCTTTCAAATCACCCTACTGCAGGTTAGTCTTCCTGGTCATGATTGCAGACTGACAGCATTGAGAGCTGGTGGTGCGGAGGATGGTCTATGTGGACAGCGTTACGCTGGATGCCTGCATACTAAAGCCCCATACACACGGTCGGACTTTTTCATGGATTCTGTCCGATCGGACAAGGTTGTTGAAAAATCAGACCGTGTGTATGCACCATCGGACAGTGTTCGTCGGTTTGGCCGACGGACAAAGTCTTATCTCCTGCTGGAAAGATTTGCCGTCAACACGGTCCGATCACACCAAATCCGAGCGTGTGTACGCTTGTCCGACGGACAAAGTGCTACGCATGCTCAGAAGAAATTCTGTGACGGAAGCGCTCGGTCAGGTAAAACTACCTTTCCTAATCGACACAGCACATTCGTCACGCTGCAATGTTAAAATGTCTTTAATGCAGCGCATTCTCTTTTTCTTTACAATGCAACAAGAATGACATCTTTTAGCTGCTCCTATTCACCCGCACTTCTCACAAACTTACTTCTTTATTACTTTGCAGCATTTATACACTACATGTTTATTTTGACTCTGAACGGAAAAGAATCTTTGTTATTTTTTTACCATGATTTGTCTTTTTTTTTTTTTTTTTTTGGGGAATACATATTTGAATGTTTTTTTTTTGTTTTTTTTGGAGGGGGGTTGTGTGTCTCAAATTACCAAAAACACATTATTAACATTTGTATTTCTTGCTTAAATTTACTAGGAGGTTGTTTGTTGTTGGTGCCCCTTGTTAATTCTACTTTAGGATTAGTGAAGTACCTGCTTACTCAAAGAAAAACTGTCATTGTAGCAAAGTAAAACACAATAGTCAATGATTATTTCAAATCAAAAAAACCTTTATTTAGGTCACACCAACAAACCAAAGAGGAACGCAGCCATGGTGAAACTTGGGGAATTTGCAAAGTCTTGGCCCCCCACGGCAACCATCATTGTTCAAGCGTAGAAAATTGGGGGCCTGAGGAGTACGTATATTAAGGGGAGTGCAATCTGGTCGTGAAGTCCAAAGTATCCGGAACTGCAGCAGATGCCATCTAGGTCCCCAGGCTCTGGTACTACAAGAGGCTCCATCTTCTCTCAGACCAGACTGATTCCAGGTCGTCACTCTCAGGTCTTCCTTCCACGCTTCCTTGCACGCTGTGGCTGTCGTGCTGGTGGGGTGGCAGAAGGAGGAGGAGGAGGAGGAGGAGGCGGAGCATGGTAGCTATGGCAAACATGTGTGACTGGGGTCATCTCCCCAGCCCTACCCTTATTTAGGACATGGAGGATGAGCCCCTCACACATGTTGCGTTGCCTCACCTCCATACCCATCATTTTTGTGACAACCACCGAGCCAAAGGTCTCCTCGTCGGCGGGTGTGGCATGTAGGGAGTCTGAAGCCTCTCTGATCATGCGGAGCGCTGACTGTGCCGCATAATCCCCCCTTCTCGCCCTTTTGTACGGAAGGCGGAGGGGAGGGGTTTGGGTGTCAGTCAGGCTCCGCGGCCTAGCCCCCTCTTGGCTGCCACTACCCAGCTGGTGGCTGCCACTAACCCCTGCCTCCTCCTGACTGCCACCTTCCACAGCCACCTCCTGGCTGAGGTCTTCCTGTGTATGAAAAAGGGACATAGTTTCAGTTATTTGTTCATCAAACACACACAATTCTCATCTAGTGACTGTTGCAAAATGTTTACAAATAGAAAACCATACAATTCTCAGCCCAGCAGTTTAGATTCTGGCCCCAAATGTCTCCAACACTACTGTCAGTTGATATGTCAAACACGTTAGGAACTAAGCAATTGGGGATCCTGAATTAAGTGAACATCATTCATTCTTCCCATAAATGGTAACAAAACTACTATACCTGGAACAAGCTGGGCTCCTCCACCTCTTCCATACTGGAAGGCCCAGGTTGCTCCTCGGAAGCCTCATCAGGGGTGGCCTGCGCGCAAGGAAGCGTGGAAGGAGGAGTCGAGGTTGGCTCCGTGACATCAGTCTGGTCTTTCAGAAAATGGAGACTCTGATAGTACCAGAGCTTGGGCACATAGACCTCATCTGCTGAAGTTGCAGTTTCCTCAGACTTCACGACCTTCTTCCGCTCCCTGATATACGCACTCCTCAGGCTGCCAATTTTCTTTCTTATATCATCAACAGTTGCCGTGGGGAACCTTGGCTTGACAAATTCCACAAGTTCCTCCAGGGCTGCGTGCCTCTTTGGTTTGTTGGTGTAATGTGGGTGTTTACCCTGCCATAAAACGGGAAATTCCCTGAATTTGGCAATGAAGAGGGGGAGAAAACTCATGTCGTTGAATCCCTGCATAATCTCTGCAAGACACAACACCACACAAAACCCTCTCAATTATGTCAGTCTAAACTCTCCTAATCTTCTCCATAAAGAAGCCTCAAGTTCAAATCAGTCTAGGCTAGTTATGTACCAACGTCAAATTGTACCTTCGTTTGTAGCGATCGTCTCGTGTGAGTTTTCTCTCCCCTCGTCTCCCAGATCGTGGCTACGACACAGGCGTGTGACGTTTTATATACAGTGCGCATGCGTCAAACTCCGCCCGCCCCTGACGATCTTTCTCGTCTATTCCCCACCCCTTCTCTTTACGGCGCAGTGGGGAGAGCACATGGCGGGGACACAGCAGGTGCGCCACAAATATCCCACCAACGAGGAGGAGGACGAGGAAAGTCCGGAGGCAGAAACGTCCCGATCCCGGAGCCTGAAATTCAAGGCCTCCAATATGTCATTTGGAGAAATGTTGGAGATGGTGGACATATTAAAGAGGAGCGACTATGATGGGAAGCATGGGCCTTACCTCAACCCCAATGTCCGCAAGGCCAAGATCATGTCTAAAGTTGTGAGAAGGCTGTACAATCAGTTTGGGGTACAACGATCCAAGGAGCAACTGAGGAAACGCTGGTCAGACCTGAAACTGAGGGAGGCCGATCAGTACAGAAAGATCAAGCGAATTCTTCTAAAAAGTAAGTAGTTGTGTTTTGTGTTTGATTTCTTGCTTGCATACTGCTCCATTGTGGTTTGATTTTTACAAAGTTGTACATTCCAAAATGGCCACTTTCAGGTTCGTCTGTGCATTCGATCGTACTCAGCCTCGATCTTTCTGCCACTGTCATGGTCTTGTGTGTCCATTCGATCGTACGCAACCTCGATCGTTCGGCCACTTATAATACGATGTTTGGTGTTTTTTTGGGGGAAAGGAAGTTTGTTCTCACTAGAAATGTCATCAAGAATGTAAAGCCAATTTATTCAATGTAAAGGAGAGGTCACCCAGTAGCTGTTTACCCATCTGGACTCTAGAGCACTAGTGCTGGGACACCCAAACCCCCTTTTTATTAGGCTTTTCCACACATGTGCTCCAGTGGATACTAGAGGGGGGTCTCCATCACACAAACTTCTACCAAAAAGCTAGTCAGTTTAGCACCTTTACAAAGTGACTACATTCATGTAGTTGACATTTGTAACTGGCCAAACTAAAATAGTGTCCGTCACTTTCAAGCAATGTTTGTCATTTCCTATTTCTGCCCTCAATAGATTGTGTTGCTAAATCTTCCTTTTGTACATTCTCATAGGGGAGCGAAAACTTGGGCCGTCTGAGGAAACCCCCAAACCAACACCTCCCAAAAAAGGGGAAAGAGCAGAAGCAGAGGAGGAGGAGGAGGAAGGAGAGATCATCGAACTTGGAGAAATTGTCACCACAACAGGTGAGTGTTGGAGAACACAGCTACTGGTAAGCTAATCCATGTATGGCTGCCTCATTTCCAACACCCCATTTTTGTTTGTTTGTGGTTTTTAGGTGACGTGGATGTTGTGGAAGAAAAATCGCACTTTACCACAGAGAGTGCCCACGTACTCATCGGAGAGATAATGGTCTGCAATAGAGATCTAGATTACATAAAGCAAAACATCAATGATGTTCAACAAAAATTGAAGAACATCATTGATGTTTTAGGAAAAATATGAAAACGCACCAAGTAATTAACACACATTTGTGCCAGCTTCTGAACACATTTGCAACTTAAAAACTGTGTGAAATTTGGAACATGCACACATTGTGTCCACATGTGCTAGCTCCCATCATGGTGGATGAATGCCAACGTTTTTTTGGGGGTGCAAACACTTTACGAACTACGAAAGTGGTTGTGGTGAAGGGGTTGCACCCCCAAAAAACGTCCATTCATCCCCATGATGGAAAATGGCACTTTTGAAGCTTCTAGGCATGTGTTTTACCATCTAATGACCATTTTCAGACCCAAATTGTGTGCATGTTCCAAATTTCCACTTTTCGGGGGTGACCCCCCCATGTGATGAAGGCAAGATCAAACACACTTTGAACATATAGTCATGTCTGATCTTGTCTTCACTTTACAAAGTTGAACTTTCCTACTTCATAGGTTCTGCTTAGCTCCATGCCTGGTTTTACCAATTTCGTAATCTTTGTAAACAATGTTGTAAATAACCAAGATGTTGTCAGTTTTGGCGTGAAGATTGTAAACGCACTTGTGAATGTTTTCCAAGTAAACTTTTTTATTTTTCGAAATGTGTGGCTTCCTTATTTAAAAAACACAATGCATTATGTATGTAAAATGTAAAGGATATGGGGGGCAATGGGTGTTATTTACTAAAGGCAAATCCACTTTGCACTGCAATTTCCTTTCCCAGGGAACTTTTTCAATGCACTTGTAGAGCATAGCGGATTTGACTTATGTAAATGACACCCACAGTGCTTTGTACGAAAACACGGAGCACAGCATTTTTCAGAATACACACATGTCAGACCTGGTGATGAAAAGGAGTATTTTGGCTGTCAGTTATGCAGGACAAACCTTCTCTAGACCAAAGATTAGGTAGCAAACACACAACATGAGAATAATCTTTTTGGGAAGAAGAGACTGTTACCTCCTTTTGCCCAGAAAGTGCATTCCCACTGTCGAAGGCAAAGGGAAAAAATGTCAAAGTAAAATAAGCTAAAAAGAAGACTGAAATGACAAGAAATCAGAGGTTGGTTAAAATATCAGATTTATTAAAAAATGCCTCTCACACATCGTCAGGCAGAGCAATGGCCCCCCTACCCACAAAGTACTCCATATATTGCTCGCGGACCACGCGGGCATTTAGAGGGGGCAAGCCTGGACGTGCCACTTGAAGGGCTGTGAGGTCCGCATTTGGAGGGCCCTCCACATCTGGGCCAACGGGCACCACATAGTTCCTGTTATGTCTTTTGAGGAAGTTGTGCAATATGCAACAGGCAAGAACTATGTGGTTCAGTTTGTATTCCGCCAAGTGAAATGCCGTCAGGAACAGGCGGAAGCGGCTGGCCAGGATGCCAAAAGTGTTCTCCACCACTCTTCTGGCTCTGGACAGCCTGTAGTTGAAGACCCTCTGGTCCGGGGTGAGGGTCCTCATCGGGAACGGCCTCATCAGATGGGGAGTCAACGCAAACGCTTCATCTGCGACAAAGACGAAGGGGAGTCCTTCGGCATTCTCCTCTGGAGGTGGCAAGCACAGACTGCCACTTTGGAGACGCCAGTTGAACTCCGTGTGCGTAATGGCACCACCATCCGAGATCCGGCCGTTCATCCCCACGTCCACATACATAAATTCATATGTCGCCGACACCACCGCCAACATCACTACACTATTAAACCCTTTATAATTATAATAGTAGGACCCCGAGTTGGGCGGTGGGACGATGCGGACGTGTTTCCCATCAATTGCCCCTCCGCAGTTAGGAAAGTCCCAACGGCTGGCAAAGTGGGAGGCCACAGTCTGCCATTCCTGTGGCGTGGAAGGGAACTGTGGAGTGAAACAAGAAAAAAAAATTAGTCACTTTGCACTTAAACATTGCAAGCAGATTAGACAATCAACATCTTGGAACAAGAGCATTGTATAAAATTGGAGGCTGGAAAGTATTTGCACAGAAAAGTAGAGGCTCCCCTTCACAGATGACTCACCCCCCATCAATCCCCCCACTTCTGATGGGCCATTGGCAATAACTAGGGTTTTGGGGGGGGGGGGTTACAGGTAACCCTCTGCACTTCATTGATTGGCAAATGGCTCAATAATGTGTGCTAGTTTGGCCAGACCCTCTGTACTTAACACTATTGGCAGCCCCCAGGAAAGATAAAATAACATTAACCCCCCCCCCCACCCACAAAAAAAGGCAAGCACATTGTGACATTATGAAATTAACAAGCAAGCTAATAGGAGGGAAAGAAGACAAAAAAATAGGAAATGGAAAGTATGGAGGCAGCCCCTTGCACTACATGCTTTGCAGAATTCATCCGTAAAGATGCCCACTATAAAGAGGTAGGTATATAGTGTGTATTGACCTTGGGAAAGGCAGCAGATAGAGGATTGGTACCATCTGACAGAGCAGTTGGGGGAGGGGGTTCATAATGAGTTTGCCCCCCCCCCACCAAAAACAAATAAAAAAGGGGCTCTACATGAAGTAAACCACACAGCAAACATTTGTGCATATTTTAGGGGGTGTTTGGGGGCAAACAATACTATGCAGCAGACAAAATACATTGCCTAAGTGACTAGGCCATAGGTGTCTATTGGGGCAGAAGAGCATGCTGGGGAGGTAAGTGAAGGGAAAAATGCATGAAGGAGAAAAGGGGCACAGCATATTAGAGCATATTGCAATCATGGTAATTAGGGAAGGAGGTCAAAAATAGAAGACATTAGCAAACAGAGCATACATAGAAGGGAATAGTCAAGTAGAAATGTTACCTTAATATAGTCCTCCTGCAGGACCTGAATGATGGCAGAACAGGTCTCTGGAATAATGATTCCCAGGGCCTGGGGAGAGATACCTGAAGAGAACTTCAAATCCTGAAGACTTCTCCCTGTCGCCAAGTACCTCAACGTGGCAACAAGCCTCTGCTCCGGAGTAATGGCTTGTCTCATGCAGGTATCCTGCCGGCTGATAAAGGGGGTCAGCAAAGCCAAAAGACGGTGAAAATCGGGGTCCGTCATCCTGAGAAAGTTCCTGAAATCATCAGGATTATTCTCCCGGATCTCACGAAGCAAAGGCATGTGCGAGAACTGGTCACGCTGAAGCAACCAATTCTTGGTCCACATACTCCTCGTCACTCTGTTCATGGACGGGTCTTGGCTCAAAGCTAAAAGCCCCACACCAATTCCGCGTACAGCACGAACTCGGCGACGAGTACGCACGGGAAACATCGCTCACAAGGTCACAAAAGGTCGGCTGGTCAGAACGGACAAACAGAAAGCACCGATAAACAGCAAGGCCTGAAAGAACGGAATGAATACCAGAAACGAGCAGACAATAAGCAGTGCAAATCAAAGCGTCCTATATCAAGATATAGGCCGCAATGACCAACAAATGCGAACTGACTACACGCACTAATAAACAGATACGCACGAAAAGCACAAACTGAAGAGCAGTAACGATCTGAGTCAGAAAACTGAGAAGCGCGAATCTTAAGTCACCAAACTTCGACTAACTCGCGATAAACACGGGATCAGCAGAAGGAGCCCAACGGGTGCCTGACGTGGTGCTGAACTTCCCTTTTCTAGTCTCGTGGAAGACGACTTACGTCACGACGTTCTTGCAGACCGGATATTCCGACAACGTAGTCCGACCGTGTGTACGCAACACCAACATCGGACAAAGTACGACGGACAAAATCCGACCGACCTGGTCCGCGGATTGTCCGAGCGTGTGTATGGGGCTTTAGATGTGTCTGTTTTAGGATGGGTTCACACTGATGCCGGATGCAACTTGCAGCAGGGGTCCGGTGCGTCCCTGTTCTCTGTTTCAGGGATAAATCGGGGCCAAATTTTTGCCTGAATTTGGCCCTGAAATGGAGCCAAAGATGCACAGGACTCCTGTGCAAGCCACTCCTCAGCCGCCACAGAGATGTGTGAATCGTCTTCATAGAGAGCCCGTCACAATCTCCTGTCATGCGAATTGGATGCGGGGAAACTCGCATCAAATTTGCACTAGTGTGACCCTAGCCTTAACCACTTAAGGACCGGAATATTTTCCCTCTTAATGACTAGGCCATTTTTTGTGATAAGGCACTGTGTCGCTTTAACTGACAATTGCGTGGTCGTGCAACGTTGTACCCAAACAAAATTGATGACCTTTTTTTTCCCACAATTAAAGCTTTATTTTGGTGGTATTTGATTGGTACAATGATCAGTACTAAAAATAGCCACTGATTACTGTATAAATGTCACTGGCAGGGAAGAGGTTAACACTAGGGGGTAAACAAGGGGTTAAGTGTTCCCTAGGGAGGTGTTTCTAACTGTGGGGCCAGTGTACTGACTAGAGGAGGAGAGATATTCCTGTTTCTAATCACTAGGAACAGCAAATCTCTCTCTACTCCCCTGTCAGAATGGGGATCTGTCTGTTTACATTGACAAATCCCTGTTCTGAGGAGCGATCGCAGGTGGCCGGCGGCCATACAGCTACGTCGATTCACGCAGGGGAGCCAACCTGCCGGTGTATAATGATGGTGGCTGGTCGGCAAGTAGTTACTCATTAGGGATGAGCCGAACACCCCCTGGTTCGGGTCGCAGCTGGACATGCGAACAGGCAAAAAATTTGTTTGAACACGCAAACACCGTTAAAGTCTATGGGACATGAACGTGAAAATTCAAAAGTGCTAATTTTAAAGGCTTATGTGCAAGTTATTGCCATAAAAAGTGTTTGGGGACCCGGGTCCTCTCCCAAGGGACATGTATCAATGCAAAAAAAGTTGTAAAGTGAAACAATAAAAATTAAGTATTCCTTTAAATATTGTGCCCTTAGTATGCCTGTAAAGTAGCGCATTTTTCCCATGTTTATAACAGTGCCACAGCAAAATTCAATTTCTAAAGGAAAAAATGGCATTTAAAACTGCTCGCAGCTGTAATGTATTGTCGGATCCCCGCAATATAGATAAAAATACCAAAAGTGCAAAAAAAGAATGGCGTGGATGTCACCCACAAAATCCATACCAGGCCCCTACGGTCTGGTATGGATATTAAGGGGAACCCCGCACCCACATTTTTTAAAAAATGGCGTGGGGCCCCCCTGGCCCCCAGGCACTATATACTCTAAACAGCAATACATATACTATACGGCCTGCCCTATATACTCTGCATAAAATTGGGCCTTAGGTATTGGTGGTACCAGAACACCGTAAGCCCTCACAGTTACTCTTGTTGGGTGCAGGAACAGGCCCAGCGTTGAAATATTATATCAAAAATGTTAATTACATGCCCCTGTTAAACAGGGGCATAAAAATTGGGCCTTTGGTGGTGGTGGTGGTACCCTAAACCAAAAATATTGTTGGAAGCTAGCATCATCAAGATTGAGGAGGAATAAGATAGTCAGCATAGGCAGTCTTCAAGGGATACCTCATCCATAGGAAATTCAATCAGTTACATTAGCATCAGGTGCTTGATAGCTGCTGATCCAAGACTGATTAATTTTAATGAATGTGAGCCTATCAACAGAGTCTGTGGACAGGCACACTCTTTGATCCATTACAAACCCTCCAGCAGCACGTGGGTTCAGAAAGCATGCTGGATGCAGGACAGGCCAGTAGCTTAATTGCATATTGAGAAAGATCTGGCTAGTGGTCTATCCTCAAGACCCAGTAACCCAGTGGATGCTCTGTTAGAAAGGTCTTCAAGTCTCCTCTTGCCCCTAGATATTCCTGCACCATGTAATGCAGACATTGGTGATGGTTGCTTGAACCTATCATACCTTGGACTGAAAAAATTGTTTAAAAGCATCGGTCAGCCGGCCACCTTCTCCACCGTTCTTCCTCTAACTGAACGAAGCCTCAGCAACACGTTGTCCAGCACCAGGAAATTGTAACCTCCCAGAGTCTGGAAATGCATTGCACAAACCTTTATTCAAGGCTTCCTGAAGATGTTTCATCATCTGCTCCCTCTGCGAAGGCAGGATGAGTTCTGCAACCTTACCCTTGTAACGTGGATCAAGAAGGGTTGCCAGCCAGTAATGATCCCCCTCCTTGATACCAAAACTCCTTGGGTTTCTGGGGACTGAAAACCATCCTTTGAAGACTGCTGCATGGCAGGTCGCCATATGTCTGGTCAAGCATGTGGTGCCCAAGTGGCTGCTGTTCTGGCCATGCTTGATCCTCTTCAGACATAGGTTGCAAACAGCAACGGTGCAATCTGCTGCACACATGTCGAAAAAGGCCCACACCAAGGAACTTTTCAAAGTCAGAGGTGAGTCAGCAGTGCCCTGGACCTGTGAAGCTCTGCGGTGTGATGCAATAGGGTGGCTGCCCTTAAGCTGTCCCCTAGAGGACATCCTGCCTAATTGGGGTCGTGCCTCCTCTCTTCTCTCAGGTACCCAAGTACAGTCAGTGACCTCATCATCCCCTCCCTCCTCGTCACTGGAGCAAACTTGGCAGTATGCTGCAGCATGGGGAACATGACTGCCAGTTTCTTGTCCTTTTTTGGGCACTCCCTCTCTCTAGGCTCACATTACTCCCTTCTTCAACCTGGGAACCAACATCAGAGCCTTCAAATCGCTGTGCATCCTCCAGCAGCATGTACCCGACACTGTGATCGAAAAATTCTGGGGACTCCTCCGTGCATGATGGTGGGGCTACGGAAGGAGTGACTGTGGACAAGGGGCCAGTGGAATAGGCCACTTTGGCAGCTGAGCCTGGGTGACAGAGGATTAGGAGGAGGAGGACAGCTTTGTTATCCACTCCACCAACTCTTCTGCATGTTGTGGTTCAATAACACGGCCAGCAACAGAAAAAAGGGACAAGCATGCCCCACGGCCACCTGCAGAGGATGCACCATGTCCATGACCACCACTGTTGACTGTAGACACAGAGGATGCTTGCCCTCTTTTAGTGACCTGTGAGCCTGTGATGGAGGCCTCTCCTTGGTGGCCTTCAGGAGATGATGTATTTTTTGTTTTGCAACACCACACTACACTGTATTAGATACTGTGTACACTGCTTGAAGTGTATTAGAAACTGAACAGACTTTATTAGATACTGTGTACACCGCCTGCACTGTATTAGAAACTGTACAATGGCTGCACTGTATTTTATACTGTGTACACCACCAGAAGTGTAGTAGAAACTGTACACACTGTATTAGATACTGTGTACACCACCAGAAAAGTAGTAGAAACTGTACACACAGTATTAAATCTTGTGTACACCTCCTGAAGTGTATTAGAAACAGTACACCACCGAATGCACTGTAGATATAGGCTACACTGGATGCAAAGTATATATATATATATATATATATATATATACACACACACACACATGAAACTGTATGTATATAAAAATATATAAAGTATATATATATATATATATATATATATATATATATATATATTGATATACCGCCTAAAGTGTATTAGAAACAGAAAACCACAGCATGCACTGTAGATATAGGCTACACTGGATGTAGAGTATATATATATATATATATATATATATATATATATATATATATATATATATACGAGACTGTATATATATGTATTAATACACTGCCTGCACTGATTGAATATTGAGTAAACACTGAATATATAGTCTATGCTAAATGCAGAGTATATATATATATATATATATATACTAGACTGACTGTATATATATAAAATACACTGTAAGCAGCCTTATATAGTGTGGGGCGTGGACTTAGTCCCCCTGAGCCATGATTGGCCAAAGGCACCCTGCCTTTGGCCAATTATGGCTCTCTTAGAAGAGCGTGCTGTGATTGGCCAAAGCATGCAGGTCAGGTGGACCTTTATTAAATGTAACCATATTGCTACACTTAGAGGCACCTCTCTTCTCTTTTATACCCTGTAGCTCCTGCTGGATTTTGCTTCTAATCCCCATGTGGAGGCTGCCATTTATGGATGGACATTTTATGGTTACACAACCCATCACATTGCTATATATATTTTTATATGGACTATAAACTGAAAGACTTAGGAGGCGTATGCACGGCAGCTCCCAAGATGGCCGCGAGCATCTAGAGCTCCACTCCACCACGGCCCCATAGCAGCCACTGGAGCTTCCAGAGCGCTCACCCGCACTCCACACCGGGACGCACGATCGGGGGAAACCCCTGGGAACCCACCGATGTCATCAGTGCAGGCAAGGAGAAGCCTCACTCACCAGATGACGGCAGCGACCGGCCGGCTCAGCTATGCCAAAATGGCGGCCGCTCCATGAGGGGATCACACAGAGGAGGAATCAGAGGACTCCATTGTGGACCAGGACTCAATCCCTCTGCCATCTCCAGGTACAGGTCAGCCTCCCCTACATCCAGCCACCTCCCCCTCATCTACTGAATCCCTGCTGGGAAGACTAAGCACAGGCCTCCCCTCCACACCATGATGGACCCACACACAGGCTTGCTCCTTGCGGCTAGTGAAGCTAATGAAACTGGTCCTTCTCCCACTGACTTCCCCTCCATGATGGAGGCTGTTTCACAAATGCTTTCAAGAAGCCAAGCTTTAAATGGAGCCCAGATCACCTCATCCATTCACGCCGAGTTGCAACACATAGGGATGAAAATTGATGTGATCAAGAAAAAAGCTGACCAATCGGTGGCAAGAATTAACCAAAATTCTGCCAGACTCCAGGATGTGCAAGATCAATTAGAAACCGCATTAGCAAAGATCGATGACCTCGATAAAAGATTGAGACACTACAACTTTAGAATCAGGGGGCTCCCCAAAACTGAAAAGGAGGTTCAATCAGCCATCAAATCACTCATGAAAGGACCCAGATATTGCAGAGCACAGCCTGGAGCTGGACAGGGTTCACAGGGCCCTGCAACCCCCCTTGCACTGACGGTCTCCCCAGAGACATCATTGTAAAGCCCCATTTTTATTCAGTAAAGGAGGAGGTGATGAAGAAGTCCAGATGCTCTGGACACAAAATCCAGATTTTCGCAGATCTATCTTCTTACACGGTACAGAAAAGACAACCGCACTTCCGGTTCTGGCGCCGCATGGAGTAGCTGCTCCTCTCCTCGGCTCCCGCAAAACAGACCAAATCGGACTTAAAAAAACAGCTTGAGCCACCCAAACCACCCACAGCCCCCTCCGGGTGACATCCACCTGCCCATGGATCGGTTTTTGGAGAAAACCGGCTACTGCACACAAACGGCCCAGATGGTGCCGCCGGCCTAGATGCAAATCGAGGCCCCGGTTTCGGCCTATTCGGAGCTTCACACAGACACACAGACGGCGGAGATGGAGGTAAGCAGCTGCTAGGCCTCACACACCACCCTGCATACCTCCTCGGCACCTCTTCAATCTCCCCATGCCTCCTGTCCACAAGCCTCCTCCTCACAGAACTTTTCCTCACCGGCCTCCATTCCACAGCATACTGGGCACAACAACACGGAGCGCATAGCGCAGGCTGTGGCAGCTCTCCTGTCCCCTATAATATCTGCCTCAGTGGAAAGGGCAGTAAACGCAGGGATGAAACAAATCAAGGCCCAGCTAGGAGAACATACCACTAGGCTGAATAAATTTGAACACGGCTTATCTAGCGTGGAAGAGGAGATGTACCTGGCGCAGGCCACGGAACAAGCCCAGGATAAGACAAATCAGTATATCATCCAAAAACTGGACGATTTAGAAAATAGATCCAGAAGGAGCAACCTGCGATTCGTGAGTATCCCAGAATCCCTACAAGCACCTGCTCTATCTGAATTATGTGTCAGGCGCATTCCGGAAGCACTAGGCCTTCCAGGGTCCTGCACAGTGGAGCGCGCCCACCGTATTGGGTCATACAACACGGAACGCAAAACACCACGACCAATAATCGCTAAATACCTGAACTACTCTGACAAGGCCCTTATCTTACAAAAGTTCAGACAAACCCGCTCCCTCCAAATTGACGGAAAAAGGGTCCTGATATTTGCTGACTACTCAATTGAGGTCTCAAAGAAATGGAAAGCGTTTCAGCAGGTCTGCACAGAACTCTATAAACAGCAAATCAAATTAACACTAGCACTCCCGGCTACCCTCCGTCTCAAGACCCCAAGTGAAAAGACTCTCCTAAATGCTTCCGGCCCTCGGCCCCAGACCAGCATCGCCTCATCCCTCGCTGAAAGGGGAGTCACAGTCCATGTTCCTAGATAACCAATTTCTTAAGGTAGCTCACACTGTACCACCTCAGGGTCTGAATCTCTCTGTTTCTCATACACTTCCATTACTCTCGTTTCTTTTTTCTCTCCTTTTTTCTTTTCCTTAACCCACCAGCTATACCGGCTAAAAAACTAAATTTTGTATGGGTGTCAGTATATTCACCAATATGTTCTATGTTACATTGTTAAGCTAACAATAGCCTTTCTTTTATAAATGACTCTAATGTGCTTTACAACCCCTCCTGGCCTCCCTGTGTACGGCTTTACCCATCCTCCCCCTATATATGACCCGAGGCAGCCTCACAAGCACCCTCTCTCCAGACATGGGCTTTCTTAGGTCATAGCAATAGGGTCCTGTTCTGGGAGTTGACCTACACAGTGACTCCATGCAGAAAAAAGAAAAGTTCACATGCTCAAAAGTTTTGTTCTTTTTTCAGGTCCCCCCCCCCGACATCCCCTCCTCTCCTTTTGCTCCGGGGCTCACGCAAAACACTGCGCTCCTCTCAAGCGTTCTCTTAATATGAGAATAATATCCTACCTCCTGATTTAGCTATAATCTTACCTTACCACTTACACAGTCACAAAGCTGTTACATCGGCCCAAATTCCTCTCACAACCCCCCCCCCCCCCCCCCCCAACATGAAAGTCGTTTCCTGGAACCTAAAAGGTCTCAGATCCCCCAATAAAAGAATGAAAATCCTCCGTCATCTCAAAAGAATCAAAACTGACATAGCCCTACTAGGAATCTCACTTACTAACCCCTGATTTTCATCGCATGAAGAAGCTTCGGGTAGGCACAGTCTTAGGCTCATACGCTGCTGGGCGTAAAGCAGGAGTCCTCCTGCTAATACATAAAAACCTCCCCTGCACTGTCTTATCTGTAAAATCAGACAGCCAGGGACGTTTTATCACAGCACTTATCCAAATAGGCTCCAAGGAGCTAGTGATATCAAATATCTATGCTCCCAATAACCCCGGCAAACAGTTCTACACTGAACTATCTACTTGGTTACTTAGCAACACCTACCTCCCCCACTTAATTGAAGGAGACTTCAACGACATCCTTCATCAGACAGATGACAGATCATCCCCCAAGCATCCCAGGCTTAGCACCGATCCCACCACCCTCACACACTTTGCAACCACCATGGAAGCCATCCACCTCCAAGACCTCTGGCGCCTCTCACACCCAGCTGACAGGGAATTCAAATTCTACTCCAACCCGCACAATGTCTTCACAAGGATAGACTATTTCTTTGGCTCTGATAATCTCCTCCCCATGCTTGCCAGCACAGTCATCCATGACATTGCCATATCTGACCATGCCCCCATAGAGGTGACACTCGACAATCTCGACTTACCTCCCCACCTAAAAATATGGCACTTTCCTTCCTACCTACACAATAACACTGAATTCCAGCAATTCATGGAAAAATCATGGTTCGAATACTCCACGGCCAACACTCCTCACATAGATGATCCGAACCTCTTCTGGGATGCCGGCAAAGCATACCTCAGGGGTCGAATCATGTCATATGCCACCTCTTTTAAAAGGAACACTCTAACAAAATACAAATTAGCCAGTGCACGCTTACATCTGGCACAACGTTCCTTATATACCAAAGACTCCCCAGACAGCAGAAATTAATGGCAGGCAGCAAAAAGGGACTTTGAGACCTGGGCAGATACCCTTGAATTGACCAAAAAGGCTCACTAAGATGCCACACTCCACAAGTTTGGAAATAAAGCAGGCAAATTATTAGCCAGGCTGTAAAGGGACCACTCCGCCCGACCCCTATTACATCCCTACGAGACACCAAAGGAAACATCCACACCACAGTCAATTAACAAAGTCATGCTTCAGTTCTACTCAGCATTATACGCCCCAGACCCCATAGACAAACAAACAGCACGCTCCTTTCTAGAGAAAGTAAACATGCCTAAAATCTCTCCATCACAACTAGAAGCCCTCAATGCTCCCATCTCTCTCTCTCCGAAATATCAATCACCATCCGTAACCTAACCCCCTCCAAGGCCCCAGATCCTGATGGATTCACTAGTGAATTTTACAAAACCCTACAAAACAACACAGAACCCACTCTCCACCAGGTCTACAATGGTATATGGTCAGGCGGCACATACCTACAGTCGGGGAACCAGGCCATTATTAAACTACTATCAAAAAAGGGCAAAGACACCCAGGACCTAGGTTTATATAGACCCATCTCACTTCTGAACCTGGATGTCAAAATCCTATCCAAGATCATAGCTACTAGGCTCGCGGCCATCATCCCCTCACTAATACACTCCGCCCAATCTGGCTTTGTAAAAGGCAGAACCGCCACCCTGAACATTTGCAAGCTCATGTTGGCCTTAGAGCATGCTAAACAGAACCCAGGCAGAGACTATGCCATCATCACATTAGATGCAGAGAAAGCCTTCGATAATGTCAGTTTTGAATGGCTCTCCATGGCCATGTCAACAATGGGTTTCACTGGCTTCCACTATCTCAATAATACCATGTACGCGGCTCCGGCAGCCAGACTGGTGGCAGCAGGTCTACTCTCGGATGAATTCCGCCTCCACAAGGGTACATGTCAAGGATGCCCCCTGTCCCCCCTCCTTTTCAACATAGCCCTAGAACCCCTTTCCAGGTACCTAGCATTATCAGCCCCCCTACATGGCATTAAAGTGGGTAAACACGACCTACACACCTTCCTCTTTGCAGACGACATCTTTATATTCTCAGCCAACCCCTCCTCCGACATGTCCACTATCAAAAAGGTACTCAACAAATTTAGATCCTGCTCAGGTCTCCACATTAATTATGGCAAAAGCAAAACCCTCCCCATAGGCACTCTCTCTAATCCACATTGGGCCCAGCACTCCATCTTTTCAGTCGCCAAATCACATATCACCTATCTCGGAATCAAAATAGGGAAACTTCCCTTCTCCTTATACCACCTCAATTACCCTTTTTTGATCTCAAAAATCTCTCAGGAACTAACTACCTGGATGGATCTGCTCCTCTCGCTCCTGGGAAGATGCCACCTGGTAAAAATGGTCAGCTTTGCTTGACTATTGTACCCATTGCAAACTATTCCGCTACTTCTACATCACAAAGATGTCAAACTTCTCAATTCATCTCAAAATTTTTATGGCAAAGCAAAAGACCACGTATAGCCTTTAAGAAACTATATCTTCCCAGACGCGAAGGGGGCATCAGTCTCCCAAATATTAGAATTTATAACTTAGCATGTTTATTGAGAACTAGTCTGGACTGGATAACACAATCTTCCCACTATTCTAACTACACCATGGAATCCGAAATGGCTCACCCATATTCTCTAGTTGCCCTTTTCCACTGCAAATGGAAGTCAGTCCCCCCTCTCTACCAACACAACCTCCAGCTGAGAGACACAGCAATAGCATGGAGAGAGGCCAGGAAAAACCTTAAGTTGCCCCCTTTTATGTCTAGCCACCTACCAATATAAGGAAATCCTAGTACCCCCCCGGATTGGAACACAAACCGTTCACCGTCTGGCAAGAAAAGGGCCTAACAAAATTTTCCTCCTTATGCGATCCGACAACGGGGCGACCATTACCTTCATTATGGCCAATGCATTAGCTTCTTAAAAGGCGCATGTAAAGAGGACAGCAAAAGATTTCAACCAAACGTCACAGACCAAATGCTCCTGAATGGCTCCTATAAAATCTCTGACATCTATAAACCTTTTCTACATAAGACTACTCCACCTCTCGCCTCCTCTTCTGTCGAGAACTGGTGAAAGGACTTCCCTAATCCCAACCTTGTGGACAAAATTCTACAAGGCCTCAACACAGTACAAAGTATAACTTCCAATGAAATTTGGAGAGAAACGCAACTGAAGATTGTCCATCGAGCCCACATACCTTTCTTATCCTCCAAAACAGATCAGAGCAAGGCCTCCTGTCCTCTCTGCCACCAACCGAAGCTGTCTCTGACCCATCGCTTCTGGAATTGCTCCTACATCTCAATCTTCTGGGATCGGGTATTATCCTACATTTTTGAAGTAACCCTACTAAAACTACCTAAGGACTTGCTAATCCTCATCTTTGGTCACTGGGACCCCAAACTGCTGCCATGGTCACAAATTACAAATACAAGATCCACAGGAATTTCAAACGACATCCCCTCCCACAAAGACTGGTCTTTGATTTGTCTTCTAATCGCATGGAGGACCATTTTGAAAAACTGGACTTCCTCACACTGCCACAATATCACCCAAATCAAACGAGAGATCCTACTTCTTCTATTCAAGGACCGACTAAACACCGACTTCAAACAGGAAAAAATTAAAGCCCGCTTTTACTCGAAAAAGCACTTCTTCATACTCTCAGCACTCTCCCCAGAAGAACTAGCCTATTTCAGCCAATACTCGTTCTCATACTACGGAACTCCCCCTTCAAACCCAAGGGTGGCGACCCACCCTCCAAAGGACAAACCACAACCAGTGGACTTTAGCCCTACCCACCAGTTCCGTCCTTATTATTAGTCTTTACCAACATCGTGAAGAAGACTACCACATAATGTCTCTAATGTCTCTACCTTAGTCATGATGCCCCCCCCCCCATGCCCTACTCCTACACCCCCCTCCTGTTATGTTTTCTTATGTTCTATCTTGCAATCCTAGGGATTTTCTATAAACAGATCCATCCAGGTATCCCCTCTTATGCCACGTACACACGGTCGGAATTCTCGTCGGAAAAAGCTCTGATGGTTTTCCCGTCGGAATCCCGACGGAATTTCGCTCAAACTGTCTTGCCTACACACAGTCACACCAAATTCCGACGGTCAATAATACCACACCTTAAAAATTGTTCGACTGCACTATAAAAGGGAAGTTTAATGCTTCTGAGCATGCGTCGAATTGTTTCCGAGCATGCGTCAGAATTTTGCGTGTCGGAATTGCATACACACGATCGGAAAATCCGATAGAAAGGTTTTCCGTCGGAAAAATTAAGAACAGGTTCTCAACCCAAGGTCCGTCAGAAATTCCGACAGAAAAAGACCGATGGGCATACACACGGTCGGAAAATCCGATGAAAAGCTCCCATCGACTGTTCCCATCGGAAATTCCGACCGTGTGTACGCGGCATTAGAAGATAGCTTTTGGAATGTTGTGATCTGTTCATTTTATACAGCTTTGTCATCCTGGTTTGTTTGTGTACAACCCCTAGGTTATTTTATATATCTAAAATTTCCTCTGTAAAATGTCTTACAAAATGCTGTTTACTATGTTTTATGCTCTGTACATCTCAATAAAAAAAAAAGAAAAGACGATCGCTTAAACCCCTACTCCAGGTCCTTATCAAAAAGGAAATTACATACAGATGGTCATTCCCTCTCCGCCTGAACTTCTCCTATAAGAACAAAGGCTACAGTTTCTAGTCCTTTGCAGAGCGAGAGCGTATACTGCTGTACCTTGATCTGATCGCTCAAGAAATCCCCCACATCCACACCAACAAGGGACCCCCCTCTTCCACTAAGAGGCCCCCCCAGCAAGCCCGCTCCAACCAACTTGGCTGAAACAGCACTCTAAGAGATCCAAAGAAAACTTACCGACATGATTGACAAGCTACCCCATATAAACCAGGGCTCTGGTCTGTGACTTTGTCTTCTCACACGATTGGGGCACGTCCCCAGGACGTCACTGATTTCTCCTATCCATCGACCCAGCAGGAATCCCTACCCCTCTCCCCTACAGACTTGGATCTTTTGGGGCGACAGGGTACTGCAGTTCTGGGCCTGAGTGAGGGAGAAGAAGTCTACCTTTTGAGCCCTTAAGTGGGCCCCTTCGGACTGCAGGCTGCCTCTATTAGACGGCATCCCACACTCACATAGTATTTTAGTTCATATAGAGTTTTTTCTGTCCCTAAGAGGGAGTTCATAGGCTTCACCCACCGTTAGGTGGAAACGTTTTTATTTTTTTTGGTTAATATTTACTATATGACATGTTTTTCTTACCTCCTCCGGAAACATTTCCAGTTTGCTACTCCAGTGGAGCAGGAGCTAGTACCCACTATATTAGCGGGGGTCTACCCCAATACAGGCTAACGGTTCTATTTATCCCCCTAATCCGGGCCTGTGTGCCCCCTTGGCTCCCCTGCTCCTTGGGCTGGGGGGCCTGGGTGAGGGGCTCCTGGTGTTCTTTTTTGTGCATTATTAACACCTGTTATAGGATGCTTTGTACAGTATGCATTATTAATGTTTAATATAAGCTTGTTTTTAGGTGGCGGGGCTGTGGTTGACCCAGTGCACCTATGGTAGTCTCCACTGACATCTTTGGTGTCCCAGGGGACATCCCCGGAATCCCTGTAGTCAGGGCGTTCCGGTCCTGTCATGTTAAGGGGCGGGGGATGGCGGGTCCATCCCTTCCCCGGGGTAGGGGACATCAAGGGGGGAGGGGGACCCCCAGGTACTGTGTTATTTACGTTATTTTGTTAACATAAGCAGTTTGACATATGATTTTACTTGTTTAACCCCTTTCTCTTTTTTCATCCCTTTCCTTTTCTGCTTCACTTTCTCTTGTATGAGTTACTCTAGGCTCTCCAAACGCTTCTGGCCTGCCTCCCCAGGCATTAACTCTACTGTCAACTTGGCCTCTCCATGCTTCCGTGTCTCCAGGAAGAGGTAGGATACATATATTTTTTGCGGGTCCCTCACCTCTGATCCATGGCAAACACAAATCACACACCCCATACCCTCAAAATTATCACCCATAACACCCAGGGACTCAACTCCCCCATCAAACGTCGAAAAATCTTCCAACTGTACCAGTCCATGCATGCAGATGTTATTTTACTACACCAGACCCATTTCCCTGCTACATATAAACCCACGTTCCTTCACCAGAGATACCCCCAATTTTTTATAGCCTCCACAGATAACAAAATGAAGGGGGTGGCTATCTGCTTTGCTAAACATATTAATCTTTCACAACTGGAAGTTATAGCCGAACCCTTGGGTCGCTACTTACTGGTATCTGGATCTATTGATGGAGAGACATATACTTTTGTTTCATATTACACCCCCAACAAAGGTCAAAAACACTTCTTCGAAACTCTGTATCTCAAACTGCAGAAACACTTTAAGGGGTTAGTATTTATCAGCAGTGATTCCAATACCAGCTTCGATTTCTCCCTAGACAAATCTGCAGGCGGGAAACCGAAACCCAAACTAGACAAAGTGCAAAAATCGCTCACTTGCTGCACTCGGCTGGGCTAGTAGATATCTGGAGAGAAGTTAATCCCCATATGAAAGATTATACCCACTATTCAGCTCCCCATAGCTCCTTTGCCAGGATAGACCACATCTTCACACACTCCACAACAATCCCGTTAATCAGAGGATCCACGATTGTAGATTCCCCCTTGTCAGATCATTCGATAGTAACCCTGATTATGTAAAGAGCGTCAGGATCTAGGGGACCCTGCCGTTGGCATCTGAATGAGGCCCTCCTGAGTGACCCAATACAATGCTCCTTACTAGAGCAAGGTATTAAAGAGTACTTCCTTGACAATGATAACAATGAGGTCTCTCCGACGACTGTTTGGGTGGCACACAAGTCGGTTCTCAGGGGGAAATTCATTCAGCTCGCATCTAAACTTAAGACAGAACACAGGGCAGATACCCATAAACATATGGAGGAATTTTGTGCTCTAGCAAAGGCTCACAAGCCCAATCCTCAAATTCGCAGGACATTTGAAAACCCATTGTTTTCAATGGGGCACGTTCACACATGTCGGGTGCATGTGCACTGCGCATTGCAGAAAAACCGCCACGACTT
This sequence comes from Lithobates sylvaticus, assembly GCA_028564925.1. NCBI lineage: Eukaryota > Metazoa > Chordata > Amphibia > Anura > Ranidae > Lithobates > Lithobates sylvaticus. Next base: position 411,555,811 of record CM053027.1, read on the forward strand.
TGGTGCGGTGCAGGACGGATCAGGTGCTAATTCAGGCCCATTATCTTCTATGGGCACGCATCTGATTCGCATCTGGCTTGCGTCCTGAACAGAAATTTGCGCCACTCCAACACCTCCCCTTCTTCCTGTTCCTCCCCTGTGTGTTTTGAAATCCGGAATGGAACCAGCATGTCCAAAAGAGGACGAAAAGCATCATCAAAGGCGAAAGAAGCAGTGGATTGTGAGGAGTTGATCAGACTTGTGAGGGAGAAACCCATGATTTATGACACCCGGCATCCTAAATATAAGGACAACGTTGTCAAAAAACGTGCATGGCAGGACATTGCCAGAGACCTCTTGCCAAAGTGGAACAGGTGCTCTTCCCAAGTTCAGGCGGACAAATGTAAGTTTTTTTATTACCTTTTACTACCTGTATATGCTGTCCTGTATTTTTTAGATGGTGTACATTAATTTTATTTATGAGATTTTAACAAACAGCATGTGGTCACCCCCAAATCTGTACCAGGCCGCATGCTGTAAACATTGTGTACATAACAGCTTTATCTAGGGATGGATGAGTTCCTAAAAAAATGCATATTCTTAGAATTTCTAAGGTTAGTAGTATGAAATACACCACAAATGTGAGATAAAAAACTTTTATTTCTCATTGCCAAAATGACATACAACATTTTTTATACAGCACACTTAGCATTATATAATCATGCATTTACATCAAGAAAAAAAAATACATATTTATTTTTAGTCAATAGAATTCATCTGCCAAGGCACCTCCCCAGCTGGTGACAAAAAAAATTCTTAAATTCTTCCCTAATAAGTGTACCAGTAGTGCTGCCCCTAGGAAAATTGAAATGTGCTGCCTCCATGTTATGGGTCAGGGAATCTTCAAAAAGAAACCCATCTCTTTCACGCACATAGTTGTGCAGTGCACAGGCAGTTTTAATCGCACTGATCGCATGATCAATACTGAGGTTAATAGAAGTATGCAGGACTCTCCACTTATTGCAAAGAATTCCAAATGTACATTCTACTACTCGTCGTGCCCTAGTCAGCCTATAATTTAACACTCTTTTTTCAGTTGTCAGAGAGCGACTTGAATAAGGCCTGAGAATGTTCTGGGAAAGTGCGAAAGCTTCATCTCCGACAAATACATGTGGGAGGAGAGGCTCTGTAGTCCCTGGCAGGGGAGAATTATTGGGCAAGTCTAGTGTATTGTCACGCAGCATGCGGCCAAATGAGGAATGTGAAAATACACTAGAATCTGAGCTGCTGCCATAAGAACCTACATCAACATAAATAAATGTATAATTTGCGTCTGCCACTGCCATTAATACCAACGAAAAATATTTTTTATAATAAAAAAATTGGCTCCCACTAGCTGGAGGCTTGAGGATGCACACATGTTTGCCATCAATGGCTCCAAGACAGTTAGGGAAGTTGCATCTCTCCCAGAATAGGTCCGCTATCATCAGCCATTCTTCTTGTTTGGGCTTCTTCATCACAATGTCCTTCAGTTCTTCCCATATGACTAGGCAGGTAGCATGAACAATGCCACTAATCGTTGATTTTCCAACCTTGAATTCATAGTGCAAACTTCCAAAGGAATTTCCTGTTGATAAGTACCTAAAAAACAAAAACAAAAACAAAATGTCGTTATTTAATGTTGTTATTTATTTTTCAGTGCACTACTTACAGACAAGATGGCGTAGCATGCGTGATGCTTACAGAAAAAATATGCGGCACCTTAAAGAAACAAGGAGTGGCTCGGGGGCAGCGCCTAGGGTACCCTATATGTTTGCCAGGGACTTGGATTTTCTACAATCCATTGTGGAGATGAGGGAGTAAGTTTACATGTACATCATCTATGTAACGCACAATCTGGTAATCAATCATATACCTAGTTAATTTTTTACATTTTTACAATATAAAATAGGACAGAATCTAGTTGGGAGGAGCAAGATGTTTTGGAGGAGGAACCAGAACAACAAACAGAGGAGGAAGTACCCATTGATATTCCAGAAGACACAGAGGATTTAGCACTCATCCAAACATCTTCCAGTCTCTGGGAAACTAATCCAGATAAACAATGTTCAGGGGCAGAGGAGGCTGTCCCTGGGCCATCCTCTGCTCCTGAACACATTGGTCAGCCTGGCAAAGTGCCAGGGAGGCGCCCAGCACTATCCCAATCTGACCTAAGTGAGCGCTTATTAGACATGTTAAAAAACATGACCGCAAAGGTGGATGCATTTTTATGTCCCGATACAATCCTGGCGCTCAGTTTTGTACCACTAATTAAAAAGGTACCCCCAGAGCGGTACTATGAAATGCGGAAAAATATAGAAAAAATGATGCACTCCTTCTCCCAGCCACAGCAGGAACCTGCATTTAACTACCCAAATGTGCCCCAACCAAGACCTCCCCATAACTACCCAAGATACACTCACTACCCTGTGCAGCAACACCATCCTTACCCCTATAATCCACCATCATAGCCCTCAAGTTATGACAAGCCAATCTCCAGATATGAAGGGCCACACAGTAACCTTCCCTATCCCATCCCCACTTCCTTCAATTAGGGCCCCCCGCAAACTCAGGGTATGTATGTGCAAAGTCAACATGGGGAGGCTAGGCCTGCTCCCCACACTGCCAGGTATGACCCAGCTTCCGCAACTCAATACTCCTATGAGGCCCCTTTCCAAAAAACATATCAGAATCTGTGATGAGGTCTGTTCATGGTTAAGGACCAACATGACACATTTTGATAAAACAGGGAAGAGGCCTACTTGACAGGCAAGTTTTTTGTTTTTAAGTTATTGCAGAGTTAATTTATGTTTTATACATGGGTAAAGTTTATATTTTTATCATATGTTATGATACGTGAATAAATAATCATTCCTACATTTTTTGTGCCGTCATATTTAAAAAAAATACCCAGGTAAAAAAACATAAAAAATACAAAAAACATGGTCAATATAACGCATGACAAATGACATGAGTGATGATAATTACCTTAATGTGATCAATAATCTTTCAGCAGGCTGGATACTTGTTCTGAAGCTCGTGTTCTGACGCTCCAAGCGAGGGGAGATTAAGCCCAGCAATTCGTCAAAACTGAGTAAAAAAAAAAATTACATTCATAAATACATGTGGGAAAAACATTTGGGCATACTGTAAAAAAAAGAGTAAGGTAAGTGGTTAAGGACATTATTTATGGTAAGGCAGGCATCCTTAGTTCCAATATAATTAGGGCTAAATAAGGCAGGAAAAAAAATGGCATATGGGTCCTCATTTCCACAAAGAAGAAGCCACTGGCCTTTTAATTTAACACTAACAATTGTCTGAGCCAAAAATGCTAAACAAAGCTGCGTGGCATCACCACCACCCACAAAGCAACTTGTCACTAGAAATTTTGGGCCCAGGTATTTGGGGGGTAAAATATCCCCAAAAAAAAAAAAAGGGGGAATATGACCTGGCTTACACCAGGGGGGCTGCTAGCTGACGCTCATTTTGTGCCCTTGAGGCTGCATGCTGAAATAATGTACAGTTTGTATTTTGGGGGGGGGGGGACAAGGCTTATAAGTTACAATAATCTAAAAATGACATAATCACACATAGGTTAGACTGGATGGAACTGTGTCTTGCAAATATAAAACACACTATACAGCAATGGCTACAAATTAAGTATGGTTTGGCAGAAACAGTACTCACTTACTAATTGACATGCGGGTGAAATTGAAAAATTTCTCTTCATGCCCACGGAGGTGCCCATACAAGATCATGAACTGGCCTCTCTCTTCACGATTTGCAATGATGGGTTGAACCCAGTATCTTCTTCTTCTCCGCATCCTTCTCCTATTTTCTTCTTCCAGCAAGATTGCTGCTGTTGGCATTATCATTGGCAGAGCAGCACACATCTTGCAAAGAAACACACAAAACACAGGTACAGACTGCTGGACAACCAGGAAGTGTACACAGACCTACCAGGTTTTATAAGCAGCCAGACAATCAGCCAAAAAGCTTGCTCAGCACAAAAACTCAAATTAGGCAGGAAGGGTTACTAATGAATTTGCAGCTGATTCGCACCTAAAACGCGTGCAATCCGCAGAACAGCCCGCGTTTCACTGCGCAGTCACGCAGGGCATTTAATTTGCACCGCACTAGTCTGAACCCAGGCTGAGAGGTGGTTGAAGTGTGGTCTATCCTGACTGGGCAGAATTCTTGCGGTGAAGATGACTCTGCCCCCCCCCCTCCGATTATTATACTTATTTTGCTCTCTCTCGATCCCGGTAAAGAAACAATAACTCAGTAAATTCCAGTCATCTATAGTGCGCTTCGTCTGGGGTAACAAATGCTATAGACTCTACTCAGACAAAAATTTCAGGGTGGGGTGGGCCTGCTGAGTCTATGGTGGTATTACCAAGCAGCCCAACTGTCCCAAATATCCACGGTTTTCTCTAGAAGCCCGAAGCCTGACTGGGTCTCCATGGAAAGATGAGCCATTCCCTTAAATACCATAGATTACCTTTTATGGTGTGAACCAAAATCCAGACCTGCTATTATGTCACCTACCCTCTTCATAGCTCTTTGTTCCACACTCTACACACAACATTCACTGATCTCACCCTTGAAGCCATTATCGCACATTTTCCATCTTTCCAGCCTTCCAATGGTGGACGGACAAGGGCCTTTATCGAATACGCCATTTTCTCTCCCCGGCTGGCCCTCTTACCTTAACTCACTGCAGGAAGACATTGGAAATGCCCAATTTGGAACTATTCCGATTCTCCCAAATATCTAATTTTCTTCACTCCATTTGGCCCAATAAAACAGATCCCCCACAATCACCCCCTACGAACACTGGTGCTTGAACACTTTGGATCAGAGGGGAGGGATCTCGCTGATTTACTGATGAAAAATTAAGACATTCTGTCATATGCTCGGGCCTGGGAGGAGGACACAGGCTTCTCCTGGACTACCTCAGACTGGTTTTGCACGTTTCAGTGCTCATTTAAAAGGTATTTTCAATATTTCCCTTATAGAAGCCAGCCTCAAAGTACTGACAAGGTGGTATTATGTCCCCTCCAGACTGGCCATGATCTACACAGGGACCTCTCCCTTGTGCTCTAGTGGTTGTGAGATGGAGGGCACGATGTTCCACATATGGGTGACATGTCCCTGTATCAGATCCTTCTGGAGGAAGGTTTTCCACACTATTAGGGTTATAAAAAATGTCACGGTCACTCCTGACCATAACATAGCACTGCTTAACCACCTCATTCTCGGTTTATCTAAAAACCAGCAGGCACTGATTTTCTATGTTTTACTAGGAGCTAAGATAATGCTAGGCAAAGTCTGGAAAAATCCCAGTGTATCTTTCCAGGGGTTCAAGTGAAAAGTTTCTTGGATAATGGCACAAGCAAATATAGTAGCAAAACTTCACAATACAGTAGGGAAGTTTAATGCCATATGGGAACCCTGGGCCTCCTACTGCAATATCCCTATCTGCCCAGGCATTCCACCTAGGGCAATGGTGGATTCTGGACAACTATGACTCCATATCTTCACACTTTCTTTACTTTCCTCTCTCCCTCACACGTTTTCTCCTCTTCTCTGTCTGGGACACTCTGTTCCCGCTCTCCTGTTACCTGAAGCAAGGCTTCTTGTAACCACTAAGTTTGAATAAGAGTTATTTTGTGGCAAGCAATCAGAGTGAAATATCCCCTGTGGTCTGAAATCAGGGGCTACATTGGATCGGAATAAACCCAAAATCTGGGCAATAATACATTAGCCACTCTTCCCTATAGGCCGGTGGCTGAACAAGGGAGGGGGGAGGCTTGGGGCCCGGGGAGGATCTGGGCACTACCACATAGAGTTCCCAAAGGGGTGGGGTGCCTGAGGCTTCCTGGGGCAGACAGCTGACTACTTCAAGTAATACCCGGGCTTTAACTCTGACTGCCACTGTGTTGCAGTATGACCAGTTTCAAACGCCGGCTCTTTCGGGTGGATAGGTCACCCCATGTTACAACCACCAGAATCAGGGTTGCACATTGGCATAAGCCATGCTTCAAGTGATAATCACTGATTCTTACATGTTATGAAAATGTTTATTTTTTGTTGACAATTTAATTGTTACTGCTTTGATTCTCCTGTTATCAGGGAATTAGTAGACCAGACTGTGTGGACTGCACAGAGGAAACCCAAAACACATGTAAGTGAAATAAGTGTTTATTTAAATAAATGACAAGAAGTGAAAACAAACAGTGCACTACCAACCACAAACTACAAACAAATAATATATACAATAAATGGGCAATACCAGAATCGTAAACGAAAAGCCAGGCCGAGGTCATACACAAGGGGGTCAGTAGATGGGTAAGGATGGACCAGCAGGAGAGGGAGAGGACGGATGGATGGGCTGCAGAGCAGGGATCCAAGGTAGGCAGGAGACAGGAGGGACAGGTCCAGGATGGGATTGGGATAGATCAGGTCAGGTCAGGTCGGGTCAGATACAGGCTCAGGTACAGGTAATACGGCCAGGGCCACCTGGAGAGAGCGATACCAAGGCAAGCATGTATGGGCTTGCCGGGTATTTATAAGAGTGAACTAATTGTCCTCAAGTGACACCTGAGCGCAGGAAGAGCTGTCTGCTCCACACTGCCAGGATCCATCTGCTGGTGGACGCCAGTACTGCGGCCCAAAGGTGATATCCCAGCAGGGAAGGCCTCTCCTGACAGTTATAAACTGCCAGGAGACACCTGCTGGTGGACCACAGTACTGCGCGCCAAATGATGGGTCTTACCAGCGGACGGATCCATTCCTGACAGTACCCCCCCTCAAAGGAGCGGCCTCCGGACGCTCCAACTAGCTGCTGCTGGGACAAGTCCATGGCATCGAGGTGGGCAGCAGGCACTTCAAGCTGGGCAGCAGGCACGGGCACATCAGGCTGGGCAGCAGGAACAGGCACATCAGGCTGGGCAGCAGGAACAGGCACATCAGGCTGGGCAGCAGGAACAGGCACATCAGGCTGGGCAGCAGGAACAGGCACATCAGGCTGGGCAGCAGGAACAGGCACATCAGGCTGGGCAGCAGGAACAGGCACATCAGGCTGGGCAGCAGGAACAGGCACATCAGGCTGGGCAGCAGGAACAGGCACATCAGGCTGGGCAGCAGGAACAGGCACATCAGGCTGGGCAGCAGGAACAGGCACATCAGGCTGGGCAGCAGGAACAGGCACATCAGGCTGGGCAGCAGGAACAGGCACATCAGGCTGGGCAGCAGGAACAGGCACATCAAGCTGGGCAGCAGGAACAGGCACATCAAGCTGGGCAGCAGGAACAGGCACATCAAGCTGGGCAGCAGGAACAGGCACATCAAGCTGGGCAGCAGACAGGAACACTTCGGGCTGGGCAGCAGACAGGAACTCTTCGGGCTGGGCAGCAGACAGGGACTCGTCAGACTGGGCAGCAGACAGGGACTCGTCAGACTGGGCAGCAGACAGGGACTCGTCAGACTGGGCAGCAGACAGGGACTCGTCAGACTGGGCAGCAGACAGGGACTCGTCAGACTGGGCAGCAGACAGGGACTCGTCAGACTGGGCAGCAGACAGGGACTCGTCAGACTGGGCAGCAGACAGGGACTCGTCAGACTGGGCAGCAGACAGGGACTCGTCAGACTGGGCAGCAGACAGGGACTCGTCAGACTGGGCAGCAGACAGGGACTCGTCAGACTGGGCAGCAGACAGGGACTCGTCAGACTGGGCAGCAGACAGGAACTCGTCAGACTGGGCAGCAGACAGGAACTCATCGGGCTGGGCAGCAGACAGGAACTCATCGGGCTGGGCAGCAGACAGGACCACATCGGGCTGGGCAGCAGACAGGACCACATCGGGCTGGGCAGCAGACAGGACCACATCGGGCTGGGCAGCAGACATGAACTCATCGGGCTGGGCAGCAGACAGGAACTCATCGGGCTGGGCAGCAGGCAGGAACACATTCGGCTGGGCAGCAGGCAGGAACACATCGGGCTGGGCAGCAGACAGGAACACATCGGGCTGGGCAGCAGACAGGACCACATTGGGCTGGGCAGCAGACAGGAACACATTGGGCTGGCAAGCTGGTACATCAGACTTGAAGGCTGGCACATCCGACTGGGAAGCTGGCACATCCGACTGGGAAGCTGGCACATCCGATTTGAGGACTGGCACATCAGATTTGAGGACTGGCACATCCGACTGGGAAGCTGGCACATCCGACTGGGAAGCTGACACATCCGACTGGGAAGCTGGCACATCCGACTGGGAAGCTGGCACATCAGATTTGAGGACTGGCATATCCGACTGGGAAGCTGGCACATCCGACTGGGAAGCTGGCACATCTGACTGGGAAGCTGGCACATTAGACTTGAAGACTGGCACATCCGACTGGGAAGCTGGCACATCAGATTTGAGGACTGGCACATCAGATTTGAGGACTGGCACATCAGATTTGAGGACTGGCACATCCGACCTGAAGACTGGCACATCAGATTTGAAGACTGGCACATTAGGCTGGGAAGCTGGCACATCAAACTGGAAAGCTGGCAGCGGGTCATCAGGCTGGAAAGCTGGCAGCGGGTCATCAGGCTGGAAAGCTGGCAGCGGGTCATCAGGCTGGAAAGCTGGCAGCGGGTCATCAGGCTGGAAGGCAGGGACGTCAAGCTGGAAGGCTGGAACATCAGGCTGGAAGGCGGGCACTGGGACATCAAGCTGGGTGGCAGGAACTGGGACGTCAAGCTGGGTGGCAGGAACTGGGACGTCAAGCTGGGTGGCAGGAACTGGGACGTCAAGCTGGGTGGCAGGAACTGGGACGTCAAGCTGGGTGGCAGGAACTGGGACGTCAAGCTGGGTGGCAGGAACTGGGACGTCAAGCTGGGTAGCAGGAACTGGGACGTCAGGCTGGAAAAGGTTGGTTGGGGTGGAGGCAGGTTGGGTTACTGGCAGGATAGTGTGGGTCGGAAAGAACTTCCGTTTCTTTTTTGGCTTAGCCACAGCAGCTTTGTACGTGGGTGCAGGGCTGTAAGAAAAGAAAGTTTCTGGGCAAAATGAAGACCAAGGAACAGTGGCTGGAGGAGGATTTTGTCGGACTGTTACAGGTGGAGGAGAAGAGGCCGGTGGACTGAAGGCCGGATAGGTGCTACACTTGGCGACTGGGTAATAGTTTTTGGTAGGAAGCGGAGAAAACTGGGCTGTAGCTGAGGTTGCCATAGGCAATGGGGAGATTGATACTTGGGAAGGCAGGTGATTAATGACAGGGCTGGGATGTTGTGGCTTAGCTGAATACAGGAGATCTGACCATGCTTGTAGCACAGGTTGAACAAACGCTGGTTCACACACAGCCTGACTAACCAGAGATTGCACTGAGTGGATGCAATCAGTCAACACCTGCTGTGAACAAGAGGAATACCGTTCAATGAAATAGGCTGGATCATCCTCTAACAACCATACCAGAGATTCAACTTGGCCATAATTGAAGGGGGGAGAGAAATCATCACTTCCTTCTGGAAAACATGACAGGGCTGGCTTTGCACATAATTTAATTAGGTGCTGAACATCCTCAAATAACATGTAGCCTTGATCCACCAGGGAATGAGCTGATCGGATGGTTTCCATCAGCTGGTCACTAGTCCATCCTTTTAAAATCTGACAACAAGATTCACCATCCTCTTCTGCCAGCAGAGAATAATAAAGAATTTCATTGTAATCCATATTGGCAGACTAACCAGCCAGGATGGTTCCTCAATGCAGCCACGTCTGGTCAGGGATGGCCTTGGTATACTATCAGGGAATTAGTAGACCAGACTGTGTGGACTGCACAGAGGAAACCCAAAACACATGTAAGTGAAATAAGTGTTTATTTAAATAAATGACAAGAAGTGAAAACAAACAGTGCACTACCAACCACAAACTACAAACAAATAATATATACAATAAATGGGCAATACCAGAATCGTAAACGAAAAGCCAGGCCGAGGTCATACACAAGGGGGTCAGTAGATGGGTAAGGATGGGGAACCAGCAGGAGAGGGAGAGGACGGATGGATGGGCTGCAGAGCAGGGATCCAAGGTAGGCAGGAGACAGGAGGGACAGGTCCAGGATGGGATTGGGATAGATCAGGTCAGGTCGGGTCGGGTCAGATACAGGCTCAGGTACAGGTAATACGGCCAGGGCCACCTGGAGAGAGCGATACCAAGGCAAGCATGTATGGGCTTGCCGGGTATTTATAAGAGTGAACTAATTGTCCTCAAGTGACACCTGAGCGCAGGAAGAGCTGTCTGCTCCACACTGCCAGGATCCATCCGCTGGTGGACGCCAGTACTGCGGCCCAAAGGTGATATCCCAGCAGGGAAGGCCTCTCCAGGAGACACCTGCTGGTGGACCACAGTACTGCACGCCAAATGATGGGTCTTACCAGCGGACGGATCCATTCCTGACACCTGTCCTAGAACCATGTGGTTCAATGATAAACTCAGCACTGTACTGTTATGCACTTATTGTTTTGTCTGAAAACTCCTATAAAAGTTTTAAACTTAAAAAACAAAACAAAAAAAAAACGAAAGAAAAAACAAAACTGAAGGACTTGAATAAATGGTTGTGGAACGTATCATCTGAGGTTCCATTTTTTCTTATGGGGAAATTTGCTTTGATATATGAGTGCTATGGATTACAAGCATGTTTCCAGAACGAATTATGCTCGCAATCCAAGGTTTTACTATATACAGTTGTACTCAAAAGATTGCATACCCTGGCAGAAATTGTGAAATGTTGGCATTAATATTGAAAATATGACTGATCATGACAAAATCTGTATTTTATTTATGGATAGCAATCACATAAAGGCATTTATTATCACATAGTTTTTTTGATCCTTTTTAACAGAAATCACCCAAATGGCCCTGATCAAAAGTTTACATACCCTGGAATGTTTGGCCCTGGTACAGACACAGAATGTGGCACACACAGGTTAAAATGGCAATTAAAGGTTAATTTCCCACATTTGTGGCTTTTTAAATCACAATTAGTGTCTGTGTATAATTAGTCAATGAGTTTGTTAGCTCTCACATGGAAGCACTAAGCAGGCTAGACACTGAGCCATGAGGAGGTAGAAAAGAACAGTCTAAAGACCTGTGTAACAAGGTAATGAAACTTTACAAGGATGGAAAAGGATATAAAAAGATATCCAAAGCCTTGAATTTGCCAGTCAGTACTGTTTAATCACCTATTAAAATGTGGAAATTTGGGGGCTCTTTTGATATAAAGCCAAGATCAGGTAGACCAAGAATGATTGCAGCCACAACTGGCAGAAGAATTCCTCTGGATACACAGAAAAACCCACAGGTAACCGCAGGATAAATACAGGCTGTTCTCCAAAAAGGTGATGTGGTTGTTTTTAAGGAGCACAATTTAACAATACTTGGACAAAAAAGTCAAAATTTTAGGGGTTGTCGGCCCACTTTTTTTTATGAAAGAAAAAGTTCAAGAGAAAACTTGTTTTTGACAATTCCTTTATTAAAAAAATAAAAAAAACAGTGTCCCTCAGATGTAAATCCATTGCCAATCACACTGCCCGCCGCACATGAAAAATAGAAAAACACGTCTATAAAGGCTGGCTGCCTACCGCAGGCTCCACTGTTTGACAGTTCTTATATAGGTAAGAGCTGGGCCACCTGGCGACGTCACCTGGTGGCACCGACCCCCTTGCTACGTCACTGACCGGTGCATGCTGGGTCCTAACGTCACAAGGGGGTGGTGCTACCAGGTGACGTCGCCAGGTGGCTCCTCGAACACCCGCCGAACACCCTGCAACTTCGGGTGTTGGACAGATGGGCCAAACAGCCAATGTTCGGCCCAAACTCATGCTCGGGCCGAACCATTCTCCCAACACTAATGAGCAGCAGCAGGACTCTTGTCTGATCAGATCAACATTTTTAGGTTTACTGTAGCTAATATTACTGTGTGTGCTAGAAATACAACCCTGTTAATCAGTCTGAGAACACAAAGTAAAGCGGTTGTAATAAAATAATGATTTTCAGAGATACTGAGAACTGTATTTATAGCATTAAGGGTGGAGCAAAATAAATGGCAATTCCAGAGGAAATTTTTTGCCATGGACCTAGACTGGGTTTGATATTCAAGTTTCAGGATGACAATGAATAAACATGCTAAACAAGTCTACATTGGAGTGGTTTAAACACGGGCCAAATATCGGGCGGGATCGAAAGAACCGGCTGCCTTTCGGCCGATGTGTATGGCAGCTGGTCTGACAGAAACTGTTTGTTTGGCCGGCTTCTATCGAAGGGGAATGACTGAAAATGTCTGAGAATGCTGACCAGTGTGTTCTGGTGTGGGGGGGGTCCCCCCTTTTAGAACACAATAGCTCATCAGGGGAGATTACTGTACTAACATCAAATAGTTAGTACAGCAGCTCCTCTTGAGTTTTTTGTTTTTTCGTTCAACTAAACAAAAAACAAATTGTGTGTACTAGGCTTTAGAATTTCCCAGTCATCCAACTTTTTGGCTTTTTGAGAGTTTGTGGATAAACTTGAAGCATTCTGTTTCCCCTTCCTGTTTGACAAAGCTTGGCAGTTTTGCCAAAGAAGAAAGGGCAAAACTTTTGTATTTAAGTGTTCAAAACTGGGCAATTATCCCAAAATAGCTGATAGCTTTATATACAACTGTATATTAGCACTTTTATGTAGTATATGAACAAATGAATCAATAATATACTTTAATATCGTTTTCAAATATATTGAAAAAAAAAACATTGTCTGTAGATTTAAACAAGACAATATTTAATACTTAAAAATGTCTGAAGTCAATGTAAAATTTTTATTTGCTGGCCAGTCTGTTAACACCATTTGCTTCTTTAAATTAACTCATGGTATTTGTGTGTATGCATCTGTAAAATTCACAAGACTGATATTAAGCAGATGTTAAACTGCATTTGTCAATCTTGTCGAAGCATGCACCTGCTAATGTGTTATAATTATCCCTTCAGGCATTTGTTATTTGGAATTATGGATCTCACCTAGTCAATCATAGATGTAATTGTTAAGCTACTACATCAAGTAATCACCAGATCAAGATTTAATATTTAACTTTTATCGATATCATACATTATTTTTTTCTGAAGCATAACATTTTCAGTTTTCTAAAGGCATGTCATTGGACAGGATTAGCAGGGAAAATGAAAAGCATTATATTAAAAGTATTTAAAAGGATTGGTACGTGGCCACTGTTGGACTTCATCCAGTCTTTGAAACCTAGGGATTTTCTTTCATGTCCTCTTACGCAATTTGAATCTCTATGTGAAAGAATCAATCATGCCCTTTTGGTTTTATATGCCTTTTTTGAGGAAAAGGCCTGCCTGAGAAGACTCCTTATATGAATGAGTGGAAGAAGGATTTAGGCAATCTCAAAGACGCCGGCCTACAAAATAAGGGTGCACATCTAGTAGAGTTGCAGTAAAGTACAACCAATTTGGCAAAAAAGGTTTTCAATGCCTACTGCTGTATGCAATCTACACAAGTGAAAACGTCTGCTCTTTTGTTGTCTCTGCTGCCCAGTGTGAACAAGTGCATTAAAGCTGGTAGCCTGAGATTTTATTTTGTCATGCCTTGAACAACCATTTCCAAAATGCGAAAATTCACAGAAACTCTGTTTCTTACCACGTCAGCTACTACTATTATTATTATTATTATTATTATTATTATTAATAAATAAGCAAGCAAAAAACACAAGCAAGAGTGGGTGCACAAGCCTAGTGCATTATTTCATATACCATTTCTTAAAATCAATAAAATATACTCATAAACTATGTGAAAGAAACAGTATATCAAGCAACACATCCGTAGCACAGTTGTTCATCAGACTCAGCATACTCCAGAGCTCAAGATAACTCCACCAGGATCCTTGCTGGCTTACATGTTTCGAGGGTTATACCCTCTTCTTCAGAGCCAAACCTGAGATGAATAATCATGCTATGGATGCGTAGCTTGATATGCTGTTTCGTTCACATGGTTTGTGAGTATATTTTTTTGCAGATTATCAATCAAAGGTATATGAGATAATGCACTAATCTGGTGCACCCTCTCTTGCTTGTGTTGTTATAGTTGATTATAAGGACTCCCCCAGTCCACAGAGGGAAGCAAGGCTTGGAGTATCCCTGTTCTACGTTGGAAAGCAGATACATATGAAGTATTGTTACCTGACTATTAAACTCATGAGCAGGAGGTATTGTGTTCTGTATAACTATTATTATTAATCATATGGAGAACCTACTGGCAGATGACAATGATTTTAGAAACTCTTTTTGGTTAGTGTCGTCGGGATGGATACTGTTCTGTTTCTCAGTATTCCTTCAGTTAATATTAGACCGTTAGAGTCTGTTTGGGCAATGCTATTTAAGATCCTTTAATTTCCTTGGTGTGGTACTAACAACATCATTGTCACGTACCTGGTAGGAGACTGAAATTATGAGGTCAGCCTTTTATCTCCAGCCCAGTCCCCACTGAGAGTGGAACAAATGGTGCCAAGGGACAGGAGGAACATGAGTACCTGTAGGTGTTGATTGCAGAGCTTGTGGCAGGAGTTGTAGACTTGGTGATTTAGGCAGAACATCAGGTCAGGAACTGCAATGATGCTGGGTAGATCAGCTGAGATTAAAGGTGCACTCCACCAGGGTTGCAGGTTCAGCATACGTGGCTTGCCGAGGTTTCCTGCAGTCTGGAGACAGGAGCACACTGTGTCCACTGGAGCTGGGATGAGGGACAGCCAGCAAAGTTACTTGGAGGTAACGTGGAGCCAAACAGAAGACAGAAGTGTGGTCAGCAAGATAGCTGGAGTCAGTGGCGAGCGTGAGCAAAGTCAGAAGTAAGCCGAAGTCAGAAACTGATTATCAAGAGCATAAACAGAATCCAAGGTCAGGTTAGTGTTAAGCTAGGTCAGCAACTGATATCAAGCAGCATTCAAGCAGGGCACAAGGCAACAGCTGAAGACCAGTCAGCACTGGGCAGGAATCAGAGCACCCTTTAAATAGGCCGTCTGGCACCAATGAGGACTGTGGACGTGCTCCTGCGAGTGCACGCATTGTTTCGCGCATGCGCATTGGCACATATGCAAATATTTGTTGGCCTGTGTACAATTCTATTAGCCATAGTATGCACGTGCATGTGCCCGACGTGTCACAGCAGTTCTCTTACAATCATCCTCTGTGCACTTGATCCTTCAGCCTACCTGTTTCTATGCTCCTTATCAGGTTTACATGGTGACATGGATCTTCCTGTCAAATCTTCTCTTCCCCTCCTTCCTTCCCTCTCTCTTTTATTTTGCATGTAATGTTATTCAGATCAGGTCTTTAGATTGTACTTGTGCTTATTATCCATGGCTTATTAATGAGCATTACTTTGTATTATTCTATTTAATTGTATTTGTGATGGTATATGTCATTTATAAAACCAAGCAAACATATATTTAACCAAAAAAGTCTCCAGTTTTAATTAAGGAATCATTGAAATATGTTATTCCTTCTTAGGTGTTGATATCCTTTTTTTTTTTTTATCACCAAAGTACTAAAATAATTATTTTGTTTTTAGAAATATTGCTGTGGCTTGGACCTGTGGTCGCCAACCTTTCAGACCCCACGGATCACTAAACGCACAGTTTTGAATCCCACAGATACACACAATGCTTTGGCTCTCTGCCCCCTCCCCCTGGATCACACTTATGCCTTATACACACAATGCTCCGGCTCTCTGAATATTGCATAACTTACATCCAAACAGCAGACTTAAGGGAATGTTCTCTTGCTCCAAATGGTTATGCTTGGATCGGGTAATGACCTTATGTCAGGAGACCCTGGTCATTCTCTGACAGAAGCTGGTCCGTGGAAAGCACTTACTATTTTACCCAAATACTTGCTGAAACATAGTGCCTCCCTACGCCCCTCAGAGATGAGTAAATAATAATAATCTGCATTTCATGGATTTTACACCCAGAATGAGCTCCCCCATCAAAACTTTACCCCATGAATTTGGAAATCTGCAAAAGAGTAAGATATTAAAATGGCTTCTTGTGTGAGCAATCCTAATGTTTTGTCACTTTAGAAAATGTTTTTATTATTATATTTTGAAACTATATGTACTAATGTACTGTATATTGTACTATATATATATATATATATATATATATATATATATATATATATATATATATATATATATATATATATATATATATATATATATATATATATTACTGTACAAAAGTTTTAGGAAGTTGGGAAAAAATGCTGTAAAATAAGAATGCTTTTAGAAATAGAAATGTTAACAAAATTTAAAGTAAATGAACAGAAGAGAAATCCAAATCAAATCAATATTTGGTGTGACCACCCTTTGTCACTTACAGTCTGGAAGTGATGGTGGAAACCTGTATACTACCTTGTATCTGCATATACCAAGCGTTTTCACCAAACTGAATGTAAGAGTTACTATTTTTTAATAAATCCTGTGATTTTAAATACTACACCAGGTCATTTTGCTTTACCTTAACATGAATGCTGCATGGCAGACGGAGCCTTAAAGGGACCATTACTAGGGAAAATCACAATACATCTAAATACATCAGAAAAATCTGGAACCAGGCTAGAATAGCACCCTAAGCATCCATAGGAGTGGCAGAACATCACCCTGAGATTCTGTGTATTTAAAAAGCGCATTTGATTACTCACTTAGGAGCACAGAGGTGTCACAAGTAGGTGAAAATACACCATATCGTTTATATATATTCACATGAGAAGCACTTTTATTTGGAAATAAGTGATTATTTCGGACACATCACAGTTGGAACATGAACTGTCACATACTTTGAGAGATATTTCCCTTTACTTTTAAATGGACTGCACTATAGCAATGCACTTTATATGTGATGGTACATACCACATTTTATGAAATATATATTATATAAAGGGGTGTTCCGGACGCATTTTTTTTTAAAAGTCAGCAGCTACAAACACTGTAGCTGCTGACTTTTAATAAGAACACTTATCCATCCATCGGATCGGCTGCCGGCGCCGCCATCTTAACGAAGGGAAACAAGCAGTGGAGCCTTGCGGCTTCACTGCCTGTTTCCTACTGCGCATGCACGAGTCGCGCTGCGCTTTGTGAATGGCCCCGTTGTTTTCTGGGACACACACATGTCCCAGAAGGCAACGGGGCCACTCGCTGTATATATATATATATATATATATATATATATATATAATACATAGAAATGATAAAACAATTAGTATAAGGTAGTTGCTAGCTGAGAAAACCCTCTACAATAAAAGCAATATTAAGACAGCAGTTGAAGATGGAGAGCAGTAGGAGAGCCACACTTAGCCTAGGCAGCAAAGCCGTAAGCCAAGCAACCAGCATTTTCAGAAGGAAATTACAATGACAGCCTCAATATTTATTACTACAGACAATTACTTCCTTTTACAGGCAATGCAAATAGCAGGAAACTGGTGTCTGTAATCATCAATTATTTTCATTGTTCTCACAACAAGCAAGCTAGTGTTTCTCATCTTTTCTTTTTATGATGCACCGATTTATATAAAAAAATGTTTACTAAGGATCCCCTTGTGTGTATCAGAGGCATAAGTAGAATCACATTTCAGGGGAAGGGGGACGAACCACTGATTGTGCAAACATGTAACGCTATTGGGTATTTTCTTTTATTATTGCTCGAATAGTAAATTAGTCCACTGTGCATTAACTGTATTGATCCATTAAATTTTTAGGAAGGTATGCCTTTGCTCATTGTTCTCTGATCTGTGTAGATACAGTACTAAGAAAAAAAACATATTTTTGCATGAGGTATATGTTTTTCTGTGATATTGTTTGCATATTACAAATGCAGAGGCTATACATTTTTGCAGCAATTGTACTCCAACTTATGACTGCTTCTTTCCCTGCTGATACCCAGATAACAAACAGTGTATTATATTAGTGATGCGTAGTGATTGGATAAACATTTAAGCATTTAGTATTGCACATATGTGTATTTTCGGCACAAAAGGGAGAAAAAGTAGGAACAAGCAAATCATTTGACAGCCATCCAACCTCAGTCCAAAAATATTTGTGTGAAACACTATTTTCTCACAATATAGATATTGCTTTATGCGCTTGACAGTGTTGGTCATCTTACTTTAAAAAAGTAATTAGTTAAGTTACAAATTCCTAATTCCTAACTTCCTAAACTTCTCCCAAAAATTAATTGCGTTAGTAACTCGGTTACTACATTGGAAAAGTAATTAGTTACTCAGCAAAGTAACTGTGACAGGGGTGGCAAAAGTGGTACTTGAGGGGTGGCAGTGGTGGTACTTGAGGGGTGGCAGCTGTGGTACTTGAGGGGTGGAAGCGGTGGTACTTGAGGGGGTGGCAGTGATAGTGGTGTACTTGGGGGGGGGGGGGGTGGCAGTGGTGGTGGTGTACAGTACTTGGGGGGTGGCAGCGGTGGTACTTGGGGGGAGCGGTGGTGTACTCGGGGGGTGGCAGGCAGCGGTGATACTTGGGGGGGTGGCAGCAGTGGTGGTGCCATCCTCTCCCACCACCACCTCTGCCTCTTACTGATCCCATCCCCCACCACCACTGATCTCATCCCTACCCTATCCCCCCCATCACCTCTGTTGTAGAAATGATGGTGGGTGGGTAGGGATGGGATCAGTAAGAAGCAGAGGTGGGGGAGGACTTGGGATGGATCGATTGCACTGCAATTCGAATCGTCAGACAGTCACTTACTTGGATGCCTCCAGGGATGCCTTTCATCATGGGGGGAGAGAGAGAGACCCTCCCCTTCACTCGATTGGTGTCAGCTGGTCAGCTGACTTCATTTTTCAGTGTCCGCCCCGCCCTGTCTCCCTACATTTTCTCTCTCTGAATAGGCGGGCGGGATGGGGCGGTCCAGACAGTCTCCCTGAGTCTCAGCCTTTTCTCAGCTCAATGGGTGAAAGCCCCGCGGCGGAACGAACGGCCAGGCAGCGCGGCCATGTCGGGCCTCCCGGGCGCTAGATGTAATTGCGGTAACGCTGCCCAAGTAATGGGAACTGGGTTACCATGAGGGGAAGAGTAATCAGTTAGATTACACGTTACCCTCTAAAGTAACTGCGTTAAGTAACTCAGTTTATTTTAACTGAGTTACTTACATCACTGGTGCTTGATAATGCCAGAACCTTATTATAGACACAGCAGCCCACATAACTTCCAGTTCTGCTTCATAGTGTTCCCTAAAACAATCAAATAAAGGACCACATATTAATATCACATCATATAGAAAAAGTTATGTATGCAGTTCAGCTGATTGTGACCCAGGTAATGTACTACATAGGTAGTTATCAGTTTCAGATGATGTGTGATTACTATTATGAAAGAGTATAGAAGGAAAGTATTTTTTATTAACAATATTATGCTGAGGTCCATGCATGCCTGTAGTCTGTACGAATTTGTGAATGGCTGGTACCTAATAGTTTTAATATTTATTAAAAAGCAATGGCATATAAACTAGGGATAACATCACATATACTTTATTTATAAATAATATTTTCATTTCAGGATATATTCTACTTTTTTTATATGACAATATTGATAGTGTTACATTATAGGCGCTTTACAAATTACACATTTGATATATTTGTATTTTTCATTTTAATGTATTTAAAATAAAAATAAATATGACATAGCCATAGATAAGAACATCAAAGGAAACAAATTCATAAAAAAAATGACATTTTATTGTAGTAATCTGGTTGCAGAATGTTATTTGATGTGAAAGTGCCCTTTCAAAACACTTGTAACATCAAATGAAATGCTATTAGCACACACAGATAAACTTGCTAAGCTGTTATTTGCCTAGAGCGATTCCTCATGACATGTAGCAGGTATGAAATACACTTTATCAGCCAACCTAGCAAAAGAGAATTTTTATAAGCACCAGCTATAAATGATAAAACACTTTATAACATGTGCTTCTTCAAAAAATTTAGTTTCAAAGGCTTTATTGGATAAATGCGATTATTGCCAAAGTCCCTCTAAAGGTGAATAAAAAAATCCTTGCACATAAACAATTGACTGCAATATGGGCATTAATGTTTCAACAAACTAACATTTAATTTAAAGCATATATTCACTTACTTTTTAAACTTTATTTAATTTAGCTTACCCCTTTTTCGCTAATAGCACCCAAAAATGTTTTTTTCAGGAGGGCAGCTTTTGATAGATGACAGCATGATAGCACTGAACAGGTGAATATGGGGTTTAAGCTCAGCCCGGTATACCAGGTAAGAAGCAGTTAATATTAAAATTAACCCTGGGTAGGGGAGGAGGAAGCTACTCCGTATTCTTTTTATTTTTTTTGTATTTCAGTGATTCAGTGATCAATGATTGATACAGAGATAAGTTGACAAGCAAGAGTGGCTGTAGAATTTCTCTGGTATATTACATTTTGTATGGTCTCTTATAGAATATAACTTTTTTAGAAGCCATTGCTTCCAGACCCATATCATCATATTTGCCCAGCCACATTTGCTGTACTTGAAAAATATCTAGTCTAGTCTAGAGTATTAAATGCCTTGAATTATTTCAGAGATCATTAGTAAGGTGGCTTTCTGAATAGCCATTTTATATATTTAAGTTGTTGTTCTCCATTTAGACACTATGGGGTTGATTTACTAAAACCGGAGAGCATAAAATCTGGTGCAGCTCTGCATAGAAACCAATCAGCTTCCAGGTTTTTTGTCAAAGCTTAATTGAACAAGCTGAAGTTAGAAGCCGATTGGCTACCATGCACAACTCCACCAGACTTGTATGAGTCAAAGTATCCATTACTATATGATCAGCCAGCCTGCCAGACAATTCTGGTCTTTGTCCAGAATGTAGAAACCTGTCTTCATATCTACTAATGGACTAAATTCTGGGAATCCTCTAAAACATGTTGCAGAGAGGTATTGGTTTGGTATATCCTTGCAATGCTTCTAGCAGTTTTATAAGCAGTGTAATTGCATATATGTGTATTTTCTATGCCACAGCTGTCCAAACCCCAGCCTGTTTGTATGTTTTATCTGCCTTGCAGCTCACTTAGGCATTGCAGACACTGCAGACACAGCACTGCTGGTCTGTTTTCTTTTCTAAACCCCCACTGTTCTCGGCAGCAAGTACTGGCAAACAGCAGACAAAACTGTTTCCCCCACCCCCTTCCACTCTGCCACCCCATGCTGTGTATTGGTTGCTAGGACCACCGTCATCCTAGCAACCAATGATGTTACAAGTGCAGAACCTACCTGCTCCCAATAATTGCTATCTTAGTATTTGTTCTTGCCTTATTTTTTGTATTCTCCAAACATCTCAATCTACCATATTGTTTGTCTCTGCCTGAACCTGCATACATTAATTAATATTCATGGATGGCAAGTATTTTGAGATCAACTATCTGACAAAGGTTGCCCATAGTGTATGTCCCTGCACCTTTCAGGCCAGACATGGAGATCTCTTGGACTGATAAGTCACTATTAAAATAATTGGAATAATAAGAATCCTGTGAGGTTCTGTGTAAGAATTGTGTAGAAGTTTCTTTTAATGTGATCAGGAAACGGCCTGAGCTTAGAGGCTGGAAGCAATGCTGCCATCAGGAGGTCAGCATAATAATGTTAAGGTCTTTATCCCATATAACCTACAAGGCAGATAAAGAGGCTCCCAGTCTTGTTTATCATTGGCATCCACCAACACTGTCTCATACAACCAAACAGGTAATTTTTGGAACCAGTAGTTTGACATTTATCTCTCTAATACTTTCCAAATATACTGCCTTTACAAAACAAAATTCACTTGACTGAACAAAATACACATGCAATTTATGGTAAAAAGGATCATTACGACCATTCTTGGTCACACAGAATGTATTGTGCTGACTAGCCTATGATGCAGCCAGTGCTAATGTTCCAGATCTCCCTTCGCTTGCCCGATAGCTCATGCAGACCTTATCATTTATGGACTGATAAATATACAATTTTTTGAGATTGAGAGTGGGGCTGTTGATGGATTAAATCACGCCTTCATTACTTGCCCACATTAAAGGCTACCCACAGAATAACTGTATGATATATATGTGCACCTCACATGGATATTTCAACATGTGCAATATCTCAGAAAAAAATGGATGCTATTTTTGGACAACTTTATTAATCCTTTTACTGCAGCCCATGTATGGGTGGTGATAGGAATACTGCGCTTATCTGTCTTAGAGGGGGCATAACTATAAGATGGTCATGCTATATATTGCAATGGAATCATTGTCTGCATGAGTTTTTTGATATGCACAATTTATATGGCACATGATTTTTCTGCTGAGCGATTAGCAGTCTTCATAATTGACAGTGGCTCTTGCACATATACAGAATGTAAAGCATTGGATATGCTGAAGAAGAGGGCGTCTGTATGAAGCCACTATCATTGGTTGGAAGCATTGTGTGATCATCTGTAGCTTGGCACAATTTTACATATGAGTGCTGTGTAGCACAAGACATACAGTGCAAGGTTTTTCATATATCAAGTACCCAATGAAAACTCTATCTTATACTGTGGGACTATGCATGTTTTGAGTGTTAAACAAGCTACTATTGTTCTGCTGGGGGCATAGTGGATTCCATACTGGGGGGGGGGGGGGGGGGGGGGGGGTCTAACACACTGAAAGAATATATATATAGTGTACAGGCAGGCTTTATTTCAGGAAGGTGTTGGTTGCTTTGTTGCTTTTAATGATACATTTTGGCCAAAGTTTTATTTTAATTGTTCGTTTGTTTTTGCAATCAATATTTTCTAATAAATATTTTTTTTGTTGCATTTCAGGATTACCATTTGGCATATGGAACTAAACATTGTTGACTTTTGTATTTCTGTACGCAATATTTTTGGTGGTATTGAGTCTCAGCCAGGTCTTTTATCCAAAATTATTTTTTGGGTGAAACTTTGCAGCACGATTTCTCCTTCCCATTTGTTGATATGCACAGTCATATATGGATTAGGACTTAGGGGTTTTTATACTTTTTTTTGCAGCTATTTATTTGCCAAAATAGACAAAAATCTGTGATAATGCTCATTCATAGTCCAATAGGAGATACCTTATATACTCGAGTATAAGCTGAGTTTTTCCGCACATTTTTTTGTGCTGAAAGTGCCCCCCTCGGCTTATACGCGAGTCAAGCACTTTTCTGCAGCAGCAAAAAAAATTTCCGACCCAACTTTGGGGCCCCGTATCTAGGAACCCCAAATTTGGTATGCCAACCCAGTACTACAACATATCCAAAGATGGAGTTCCTAGCACTAAATGGCCCCAAGATACGGGGCCCCAAATTCGGTTTGGAAAATGTCATTCTCTGCTGCAGAAAAGTGCTTGACATTTTCCAACCTGACTTTGGGGCCCCATATCTCGGGGACACTTGGTGCTAGGAACCCCACATTTGGTATTCAAACCCAGTGGAACTACATCATATCCAATGATGAGCTTCCTAGCACCATGTGACCCCGAGATACAGGGCCCCAAAGTCAGTCAAATGTGTCCATCTGCAGCAATGTCATTTCGGGACCCCTTGGGTCCAAAGACCCCAAATGTTGGCTGCAGCTAGGGGGCATTTGGGAACCCTTAACAAGTTTGACGTTTGGGGGACCTATGGCTGCAAATGGGCACAGTGAGGCATGCAAATGGGCACAGTGAGGCTGCAAATGGGCATTGTTGACCCTCTTTTCCACTTATAGTAGCTGTGCATTTCTCACCCTAGGCTTATACTCGAGTCAATAAGTTTTCCCAGTTGTTTGTGGTAAAATTAGGTGCCTCGGCTTATATTCAGGTCGGCTTATATTCGAGTATATATGGTATGTGATATAAGAAAAGCTGCAATATGGAAATAGTGTTGTCTCCCTGTTAGCCAGCATAATGGCAGGAATGTATTGATCACAGGAGTGGTTGGATAGAATTACATATTCTTTCTGTTTAATTTACATTCTACCTTAAATGAATGTCCAGTCAAAACAACCTTTCTAATTCTAAGCGTGAAAAGGATTAGAATCCCCAACAGTTTTTTGCTGCTACCTAGGGAAATATACCATCATTTCCTTTCCTACTAACAAGATATCTACCAGGGAGTAAGTGAGAGGAATTCTCTAACAGCAACACATATAGGCATAAAAATATTTTTCCTAAGAGAATGCTGGAGCCCCTATCAGAACTGTATTTATGTACTGTATATGCCCCTGATGCAAAAATATCATACTAGAAAAAAAGTCAACAAAAGGAAAAAATAAACAAAACTTAGTCTAAAAGAGTAAGTTAGTTTGAATAGCATTGTCACAAATAATTAAAATTACTGGATAAGTTCACTTTGGAACATTTAGGATGGAAAATGTAATGCGTTCTAGCCCCTGCCACTGATCAGCATCCTGACAGTTCACTGACAGTTCTTGCAACTGTCTGCCTGTGCAGGAGACATGGGTAGACAGCTCTCATCAGCCTCTGCAGGAGCCTGACATTGCACCCAAGATCAGTGGTTCTGCAGGCAATTGTAAAAAAAATAATAAATGGCAATTTATTTACCTGCAAAAATATGTGCATGCACTATTGTTATTATTATTTGTTGAAGGTCAACTTATCCTTTAAGCTTTTTATGAAAACACTTGACTGAAACACACAAACCCATGTTTTAGTGAAAATATTCAGTGAAAATGTTTAAAATATAGACTTATCAAGGTCACTCAGATTAGTTACATACTGCCCGCTGATGACTCAAAACCCATATGTAACATAGAATGTTAGTGTTCTTTTTTCAATACTACAGTATTTCTTTTGATAGTCACCGAAGAAAGAAGTCAGGCTTATGTTATCATATACGTATGTATATATTTCTTTACAACAAGCAATTTTTCTATTAAAGAAATAAAAAAAAACAAAAAACATAAACCTAAAACAGAATTCATTTTTTTAAAATGTAATAATATGATTACATTATTGGGGCTTACAGACTAGTGATGAGCAAATTTAGTTGGATTTGATTCGAGAGCAGGTTAAGCGAACACCTCCAAAAATCCACAAATTGTGATCTTTTATAATAACTCAAATGAAATGGCATAATAGGTATCAGAGAATAGATCGAAACGACATCCTGATTTCCAATAACAAACTATGGGGTTGATTTACTAAAACTGGGGAGTGCAAAATCTGGCACGGCTGTGCTTGGTAGCCAATCAGCTTCTAACTTCAGATTGTTCAATTAAGTTTTTACATAAAAATCTGAAAGCTAATGCTGATGTTTCCATGCAGAGCTGCACCAAATTTTGCACTCTCAATCCTGTTATGTCCATAAGGACATAGTGTATAAAAATGAGACTTTACATGTGTGTATCCCGCAAAACTAATTTTGTATACAAGCACATTTAAAATCACATGTTTTATTGATTCAAACAACATACAGTCAAGCTACAAAGAAAGTTGTTTCTCTGGTGGGACTTTATAGAGCAAGAGCTCCCAAAGATAATCAAGGTTGAATGTAAAAAGTATACATTTTATTTAAAAAAAGTTAAAACAGGAAATTGAAAATGCATAGTAGTGAAACTACCAGGGATGCGAGTACAAACATCTATGTAAAGTAAAATGAGAGCACCAGTACCAGTGGGACGTTATCGCAAGCTCAACCCAGAATAAAACCTTTCAAAAGGTATGATAAGTAATCAATATATTGTATTTCTCTGATGAAAATAAAAAGGTATATCCCCATATGGGTCTGGTATTGCTTTTGAGTAGGATAAGGATTTGGTATTGCTTTTGAGGAGACTCCACTTGTTTTAATCCATAACAGAACCTCATCAATGTGACAGAGAATGCATACTGCTTTTTTTTATTAGTCTCTGGTGTGCATTTTAAGCAGGAACACCATCCAAAAAAATCAACTGCATGAGGCCCCTTACTAAATAAATACCAGATCTGAAGCAGGTACCCTGTGTAAAATCCATACCAGATCCTTATCTGAACTTTCAGCCTGGCTGGCCTTGAAAAGAGAAGTGAGCATGTGGCCCCACTCCAGAATTATACCAGGCCAGATATCCACAACATAGAAAATGTACCTTGCCAGAGGGCCCCCCTGGCAAAGCACATTGTCCCCCCATGTTGTTGAGGACAAGGGACTCTTCCCACACATTCCTGGCCTGGCGACACAAACACAGACCTTTAAAAGAGTCCTTTGTTAAGAAAAAACAATCATATCATCTAGCAATGCCGATCCACTGTCCCTCTTGATAAACAACACCTGATGACCTTTTGAAAGAAAAAAATGTTGACTGCACATTACGATTTTCTCCCGACCGACTCTGCCCTGTGAATGACAGCTCCAAGCCATGTAGTGGAATGTAAGCAACAGGGCCAAAAGATTGGTGACATCATTGACAAAATATGAACATAACCCTATTTGGTAATTACATAACCTGGCATGCTTTCTGACTTGTTTACAATTTACAACAAGCCATCAGGCAGTAGGATAGTGGTTGCTTGGATGTCAGCAGCTTCCTGCCTCCTAACAATGAATGATGCTGTGCAACCGCTAAAGTCATAGCAAGCAATGATGCTAGTGGCTCACACAGTGGGAAGTTGACAATTATTGGTGGTAGTAATACTGCTTCAGCAGGAGATTCCCATGTGCTAGTAACCCAAATAATGCACATGGTTCTAAACCAGAACAGGCTGGTTTTAGAGTGAATTGGAGCCCCATCATTATACTTACATGCATACATGTCACTTCACCTTGCACATTCTCACTGATTGCACTATTTTACCTTATTAAGCTTGTATAATTATTTTAGAGAATCCCTGAAAAGCTTATTTGATATTTTTACCTTAAAAAAGACATTGTTTTAAATCAAATGTTCCATTCATTATGCTATGCTATGTTATGCTATGAGAAATTTGAGATTAAATAGCGAAAAAAAAATGGTTTGCATTACATTAGCATAAATATATAAACAAACAAATAAACATTATTTTTTAAAATATAAGCCAAATAGGTAACAGAAAATAAAATGACATTTTATAGACCCCAAATCCCCTCTGTTTAAGCAGGGTGATTAATATCAGCTGCAGTAGGAAATTAAATTCAGGGAAGAGGAGTAATATGCAGATATGCATATTTCCAGGCGGAATGGCGAGCCCTGGGTAACATAGTCAGGTTGATTAATCTGCTTCAACAGAATACAAAATGAAGCATCAGGCTCTCAGGGGCTCATGTAGAAAATTACTGCAAATTTCTTTTTATTTGCGTATGACTAAAGTAAATCTAACTCTACTTGGACATGAAGCCAGGTCTTCAAATCTGTAAAAAGCAAGTTATGCCCAATTATTTTGCCCTCTTTTAAGAATTTATAAATAAAAAAAAATGTAATACATTAAAAAATAGTTGCCTAAAGATTAAATTATACATGTATAAAGCTGAAGCAGCTAAACCATATTTTCAGAAAGTTAGGTTACAAATTTTAAAAAGTCTGTAACTTTACAAGTATTTAGTGTGTTTTCTAATCTCCAAACAATTCTGAAATAAGAGGTGAAAAATGCAATACTGCATACAGTATCTTCCAGTTCCAAACATTTAAAAAAAGATGATGCCCTGGCAAAGCACCTTGTTCCCATGTTGGTGAGGATAAGGGCCCTGGCACAGTGGTATTGGAAGTCTGCAGGCGACAGGCATTGGCCGAATGTGGACATGACCATATTTGGTCAGTGATGCAACAAGGGATACCTGCCATATTTGGTCAATGACAGCACCTGGGTGACACTGCTCCTTTATTTACATTCCACTGCAGGAACTGTGAGATATCATTTGCAACAAGTGAGCAATGGGATTGGATGTGTCATTTTTCTTTCCGCAGGTTGGTGGGCATTGTTTCTTGTAATCAATAATAATATGCATCGCTGGATGACTTAATTGACATATATATGTATATATATATTTTTTTAATAAAGGACTGTCCAAAAAATGTTTTATTTACTACCTGAATATTTTTATGAATGAGTAGAATTACTATGTACCCCTTACTCGTCCATGTTGGGGGGGCAGTATCTGCAGGCCCCCTACTTTTAAAGGGAGCTTCCAAATGCCAAGAAGCGCCCTGGCAGCAGACCCCCACAACCACCAGGCCAGGGTTGTGATAAAAAGACTCCTGTTCTCCTCAACATGAGGAAAAAATACTTTGCCAGGCAAGTACCCCTGGAAAAGGACCCTCCTTTATTGAGTGGGGAACACTCACCCCCCCCCTCCCTCTTTCATACCAGGCTGCATGATTAGATAAAGATCTGGTATGGATTTCTTTTATTTTTGAGTGGGGTTACTACTGAAAATCCATGAACATCTATATCAGATGCTCATCTAGGATAAGGGTCTGATTTTGATGAATGGAACCTCGGCTGTTTGTTTACAAATTAAATGAAGCACCTATTATTTACTGGCAATTTAAATGGTTATTTTTATTTTTTTTATTTGTAAATGTCAGCTTTGCTGTATTAGGTTGTATACATCATACAGATGTGCTACTTCACAGGCAGGTTAATGGCATCCCCCAGGCATCTTATTTAAAGGAATTGTGCATTGTTTATGTTTAATACAATTTCTACTTCCTATTAAAAGGAATTTAAAATAAAAACTTGCATTGGAACATGTTCCACAGGGCAGTGGCCAGCCCCCCCATTGTATTCATTGCTAACTTAAAAAATGGCCATTACTAATAATAAGTTTCAGCTCCTACTGATTTCAATGGGGTTTGGAATTGGCATTTGAACTTCACTAATGTTCAATGAACCCACCCCTAAAACAGACACAGTGGGGTTTATTTACTAAAACTGGAGAGTGAAAAATCAGGTTCACTTCTGCAGACCAATCAGCTTTCAGGTTTTGTTGCCAATGTTTAAATGAACAATCTGAGGTTAGAAGATGATTGGTTTCTCTGCAGAAGTGAGCCTAATTTTGCACCCTCCAGCTTTAGAAAATGTACCCCACTATGTTTAGCTCGTCACTAATTAATACTATACTTCTTTTGTCAGGTTCTTTCTCTTCAGGAACTTCCGAAACCAGAGGAGTGTTTAACCACATTACGACAGGCGCACACAGATGTACGTCGGCAGAATGGCACGGACAGACAAATGGGCGTACCTGTACGTCCCTTTGAATTTGCCGCTTTGCCATCATGTGCGCGACGCCGGCGTTGTGTGCCTGTCGTGAGCTCAGTGAGTCGGGTTGCGGGTCCCACGGACTCTATGTCCGTGGGGATACCCACGATCATCTCACGGAGAGGAAGAACGGGGAGGTGCTAATGTAAACAAGCATCTTCCCGTTCTGCCTAGTGACAGTGTCACTGATCAGCTCTCCCTGTAATTGGGAGAGCTGATCACTGTAGTGTTAGACACAGCCCCCTCCCCCTTCAGTTAGAAACACTCCCCAGCACACACTTAACCCTTCCCTAGCCACCTAGTGGTTAACCCCTTCACCGCCAGTGTAATTTTTACAGTAATCAGTGCAATTTAATCGCACCGATCGCTGTAAAAATGACAATGGTCCCAAAAATGTGTCAAAATTGTCCGACGTGTCTGCCATAATGTCGCAGTCATGATAAAAATCGCAGATCACCGCCATTACTAGTAAAAAATAAAATATTAATAAAAATGCCATAAAACGAACCCCTATTTTGTGGACGCTATAACTTTTGTGAAATAAAATAAACGCTTATTGCAATTTTTTTTACCAAAAATATGTAGAAGAATACGTATCGGATTAAACTGAGGAAAACATTTATTTTTATATATTTTTGGGGGATATTTATTATAGCAAAAAAAAGTAAAAAATAATGCATTTTTTTCAAAATTGTCGCTATTTTTTGGTTTATAGCATAAAAAATTTAAACCGCAGATGCGATCAAATACCACCAAAAGAAAGCTCTATTTGTGGGAAGAAAAGGACGTAAATTTTGTTTGGGAGACACGTCGCACGCCTGCGCAATTGTCAGTTAAAGCGACGCAGTGCCGAATCACAGAAAACGATCTGGTCTTTTGCCAGCGAAATGGTCCGGTCTGAAAGTGGTTAACAACGGGGACCTATTATTTCTAATCATCCTCCTCTATATAATAAAACAATTTTATTAAATATCATGAAATGTAACAAATAATGACCAGAGTGAAAACTGTAATACTTAAATTCATTGGTAGATAGTGCTGTATCCCACCCCACCCTTTAGGGTGATGACCAGTGTACCATCAGTGGACAGTGTGGTGCTCTCTATTACATTAATGGTAAGAGTGATGCTGCTTGATATTATTATTATTATTATTACATTATTATATTTACGGGATTTATATAGCGCCAACAGTTTGCACAGCACCTTGCAACATGAGAGCAGACAATACAGTTACAATACAATTCAATACAGGAGGATTCAGAGAGCCCTGCTCATTAGAGCTTACAATCTAAATCAGTGCAGTATCTCATTATATTGTGCTGCAAGTTAACATTTTTGTTGATTTTCTCCTGTTTAAGAAATGTTGTTAAACCACACTGAATCTTTAAACTACAGAGCATGCAATAATAGCTTATGGATGAGTTTTATGTTCTCATTATATATATAGTCAAATTGAAGTATGCATTGGAGAGGTAGAGATAAAAAGATATTATTGGGTTATGAATTTGTTGGGCACTAAACTGTACCAATCTATAGTGCATGGCAGGCCTTCTTATAGCCTTACTGACCACCTAAATGATGATGTTTGCACCTGTGACAATGCCAAAAGGTGGGGTTGCAGAGATGGGGAGAAGCGTGTGAATTTACATTACCACTGGTTCCAACTGTGAGGAGGCATGAAGGAAAATCAACCTGCGCAAGTTTTATAAACAGACTGTTAAAGGGATGTTTGGTGCTGGGCCAAATGGGTTGGATTTAACCTGATCAGTGCAAATTTAGGAAACTAAGCTCACATATAACCATGTAACCCTGCCTCTATAGATTTTAGCTGGCTTGGAATGGGGTAGTAGGGTGATTCTAGTACTAAAACAACAAACAAAGCCATCCACAAATCTGCCTCAAGCTACATCACCAACCTTGTTTCAAAACATCACCCACACTATCTTCTTTGCTCCTCCCAAGAACCTGTGCACTCTCTCTTCCTCACCACCTTCTCTCATACTCACCTTCAGGATTTCTCAAGAGCCTCTCCTCTTGAACTCTCTACCTCAGTCTGTTTGGCTATTTTCTTCTCTGTCCACCTGAAAACTTATGCCATCAGACAAGCCTATCCAGACACTACTCAACAACCGAATAATCCTTGTAATCCTAATTTCCTCAGAAGCTCATTCTCACAGAGGTATTACTTTTTGTATCAGTTGCCCCTTCTTTTTAAATTGTAAGCTCTCACAGGCAGGGTTCTCCCAATTTTCTTGTCCTAAATAATTTTGTAACTGTGTTGTCTCCTTTTTATATTGTAGAATGTTATATTAACTGATGATGCTATATCAATCCTGAATAATAATAATAATTGCTGGTAAAGAGAGAATGTATGGTAAAAATAAATTTCTCAGGCTTCAGGTCATGACCTTAAACTGGGAGGCAGTGTAAATCATGACATTCAAAACCGTTGATAAAAAAATCTGTGAAAAAAGACCCTGAAAATAATGGGTTTACAGCATGGGTCTATATCTTCTCGTCAGCTCAATGGTACAAAATAATAATAATAATAATAATAATAGATATTTAATTACCTTAAATCAATGACCTTTGATTTGATTAAATTAAAATTAGTTGGGGAACTCATTAACCAATCTGGGTATGGTAACAACAATGTAGTCACATTTAATGTCCTGACATGTTATAGTGAATCCTCACTATAGTTCAAAAGGCCATTTTTTTAAGTGTTACAAATAATAGCTACAAAAAAAAAAATAATATTAAGAAAAATTATTATAAAGGACAATTTGTTGGCTTTTTGAAAACATTAAATTCTTATTTTATTCAACTAAGTAAAAAACAGCTTATACATTTTAATAATAATTTAGAGAGTATTTAATTTTTAACAATACATTTCTTATCTTTTCTACCTATTGCTCGGGTAAATATACAAAAAAAACATATTTTTATATCTGTTAGATAAGTGTAAAATTAATATTATTTGGATCCTGCCATTATTCTTGTTGATTTAAAAATCCCTGTACTCTCTGCTAGTGTTGCAAGTACCTTATCAGTTACATTGTCATCAGCTATTTCTGGTGGACAGAGGAAGAGATATTATATAGACCTGTTCTAAAGTGATGACACTGTTACTCCACAGATACAGTGGGGTCGATTTACTAAAATGTTGTAAAGTGCTGTGAAAACTGTTGGCGCTATATAAATCATGTATATTAAAAGTAATACAATATAATAAATATACTAAAATAAAATGGGCTATTCACTTTGCATGGGAAGTTTCTAAGGAAATTTGCCTCAGAGATTAGTAAATGTGGTAAAGTTTCACCTTGTATAATAAAAGCTATGTTTTAGGGCATAGTGGGTCTGATGTGTGGGTTTAGTGTTGCTCTGCTTACAATGTTTTTTTATGTAATTTCCCACAAGCCAGTAGACAATAGTAGAGCAATTTATCAAGCCAGTATTTATTTATTGATGTTGGAAAAGAGCAGAGCTTCACCTCATTCACTAAGCTATGGTGTAAATGTTCCTGAAAAGTGCAACTTCCTTTTAAAAGTGAACAGCTTATTTATTTTAAATAAATAGCCCCAGTAAGTGAGCTTTGGCATCCTATTACAAAAAAAGTTACCGGCAGGCTCAGCAGGTAAAAATAAAGAAAAACAAATTGGAAAATAGAAATCTAATGCAGCCACCACATCTAAAAACTGGCAAACTGCAATATATTACATTTTTGTTCTTGGGTTTAGATATACTTTAAATTAGTTTGTAAAGTGTAAAGTGTGTGTAAATCCTAACAATACATTTTTCTTATTCACTAATTTTTTGTCTGCTAAATGTATCTTTAAAAGGGTTTTGTTATACCTGTATGTTAAGTGTGAAAAATCTCTGCTGACTGTGCCAGAAATATGTTGAGCTGATAACTTCCTGTGCTCTTTTCTTGTGCATAAGGATAGGTTATGGAGATGAGGAGTGGTTTGTTTTCAGAAATAAAGTAGGCAGAGATGTCACTGCATGCTTAGTAATGCAGAGCTAAATTCAGTATGTTTAAAGGGATAAAATCTGGGAAAATGTACATGTTTTGCAGAGATGTGTTAAATATGTTTTATTTTTTATTTTGCCTTGACATATTCTTTAATTACTAACATAACTACCGTATAATGATTTACACATAATTCATCAAAGTTTCTGGAGCTATATATAGAATTAAATTTTTATTTTCAGATATATTATTTATTTAAAGAATTGAAAGCATTCAAACGGAGGCACATACCAAAAAAATAACACACCAAAATATATCGGTAAGCAGTTTAATATACAGCATAAACAAAAAACTTTTCATGAACCTTAACTTTTCAAAAATCTTAAAATCTCATAGCCACATTTGATTGCAATAGCAAAAGATCTACACATTCATAAATTTATCTTTTCACTGTATCATCCTTTCATGTCAGCACTAAAATGTAGTATACATTTCAAAATCTGAAATGACCCACAGACCTAATACACTGATGGTTTGCGCCTTTGATATACACAATAATCAATCATAAAAAATGCAGAGTGAAGTATAGTAACACTCCCTACTTCAATCATAGAACAATTCAATATGGTATGACAAAAAATCTCTAGGGCTTGTCATTGTGTTTTGGTCAATGCAGCATCCTTTAAGAATTCATTGAACGGGAAGTTGTGAAACTTCACTTGCAAGTTCCAGCTCTGACAAAAAATGTGAAAACATGAGTCCCAGTTAGACTGAGCACTGAATAGCCTGCTCATTAGTCCATTATTAGGCATGCAATAAGATGTGGAGTTTAGCTTTTGGAATAAAATTCCTAATTTGGGTGACTGAAGCTACAGGCAAGAGCAAAAAAAAAAAAAATATCTTTTTCCTTAGCCCATTTTATTCACTGTGTTTTGTTCACTTGAGCCTAGTACTGTGTTAGACTTTGAATAATCACAGTGGTGCAGGTAGCTCCAGCAGAGTGAATGAGAGGCTTTTTTCAAGGGCTCTGCTCCCTGCAGAAATGATTTGCACCTCTGGCTGATTGTCACTAACAGAAAATGAGAAATAGGAACATTCAATGCAAAGTAATGTGTTCTGTACAATTACTGGATTAATAATTTTATTCCATTACTGTGCAGGGAGAGAGGACATCAGGTTGAAGATCTGCAATTCTAGTATATTTCTAAGCGTCCTGTTAAGAGAGCGAGCAAGGGTCAGGAAACTTAATTATGCCATAACTAGATAGAAATTGCCAAGTGATAAAAAGAAACATCCAGCCAGATTCAGCAGGAAATTACAGCTTTAATAATATAGCATAATGCCTACTTCTATACAATTATTGGAGGGACCCTGAATGATTTTAAATAACAGGCTTAGGTTTCTAGTACGGAATAGTAGAGAAAAGCCACAAAATGACATTTTACATTTTTGCGGTAAATATTTTTCTCCTCGCTCAAAATAAATAACCCCATTAAATAATCAGAAATCACATAGGTTCTGAAAGAAAGATAATGTGCCTATGTTAACAATATGAAGCCCTATGATGCCTAAAGTGAAGGGTTAGGTTGTGACTACTCTTGGTCTCATTTACATATGCCAAAGTTAACTACATAATCACACTGTGTATCTTCCAGGGATGTCTTTTGTTTAAATAAAAAGAATAACAGCCCATCACATAGTGCTGCACAGAAGAAAAAAATGTGTGTGTTGCTCCTACTTTGTGGGGAGCTCTGGCCTCTTTACAACAGATCAATTTGTAAAACTATGTACCATTTGTAGCCATCTCTTTTCTGTACATTGAAAATCAAATCTTGTTAACTCATTCCTTGCCTATTAAAAATTAATACCCTTTAATAAGTTACCTGAGCTTGCATTTCTTAATTTGCAGCTGAGATATCCAGTAGTTGGGTTCTGCTGCAGGGTCATGTTGCGTCTATCAGTTGGAGGTACTATATAAAAGATCATGAAGCAATTTGTGTGGTTCATGATTACCTGATAAAAATGGTGAGTCAAAAAGTGAAAGTTTAATTTAGTTTTAAGTAACCTGCACTCAAAAGTTTCCTAATTACCCTCGATAAAAAGGGATCATGCAATAGGCTGCTCTAGTGATAAAGCCCTCCTGACACATTTCACAATAAAAAAAATCATGATTTGAATTGGTAAGATCCAGTAGAACATAATATTGGTAACAATCTTAAGATGTAAACAAAGGGGCATCTAATAGCGTGTGGCTAACTTACACTCTTCAGGAGCAGATGCAGAATAGGTGTCTATAAAAATGTTAAAAATCAAATATTCAATTGGGTATGTCTATAAGAAAAAGAGGGAAAGGAATATGCAAAGGTGGATCCCCACTCATACTTACAGACCAACTATGAATCTTTTACTGTTGGTTTTCCATCCGTGCCATGGGGTCACCGCCTCAGCTCCCAGAGCTGATAACCCTCCCAGCTGACCTCCAGCTTTCCACGCCTGTGCCCAGACTCATAGTTGGTCTGTAAGTAAGAGTGGGGGGTCCACCTTTGCATCTTCCTTTCCCTCCTCCTCCTATAGACATACCCAAGGACAGAAAATACAGAAAAGGGATGTAATAAGCACATTAAAAAGCAAGCATTTAAAAAAATAAAAAAACAGCATTGCATATTAATTATTGGGGACGCTAAAATGCAAAGACATGTTTTTGGCAAAAGTCATTAAAGGTGATGTAACCCTCCAAACACAATATCAGGGTCTTCTAATTATATGTCAAAAGTATTGGAGAGGATGAGTGCCTCTCCAACCCCTACTTGATTTAGCTTTTTTCATTCAGCCCATATGGCCACCTTTAGAACCTTATCACCAAAGATTATAGTAAACACTTTTTTTTACAACCAACAAATGAAAACAGGTTGCTGACAAACACACAATATACACTTGTGAAAAACCTCTTTTTACTCTTGAGTATCCCCGAAACAACGAATTTAAGCACCCCTCCACATCCTTCAGAATATATTCTTTTTGACAATCCTAACATTATTAGAATATTGAAAAACGAAATTGAAAAAATCTCTAAAGACACTTTAGAATTTACAGAATTTAAATAAATAAATATACATGCCCAACTCTAACAAAATATAATCAAAAATGTATAATATACGCTTACAAAAAACTTGCAATTACTGTTAGAAATTCTGTATATAGCCCTACAGGACAGATAGGCAGTGCACAGTCCACATGGGCTTTTCTGCTTAACTGCAGACAGGAAACAGGATTTATTATCAGAGAAAAGACTTAAAGTTTAACCATAGATGCAGCTACAATTTTGTAAATACTGCCATCTACTGGCTGATGTAGTTGCACAAAATACATGAACAATGTATTCCAACACCCCCACTCAACAACTACTTCTTATGTTAGTCCCATTTCAAATCTCAGCTCTGTAAATCTGTTTCTTGTAAGCGGTTTTGTCAAATTCTGTGATGCACTTTTGTTTCTCAATTCTCATGAGTTGGAAGTCTTTGCATCTCATCCCATGAATCTGGCTCTGGTTTTGATGCTACGCAAACAGCATAGGACGGACTTTTGGCTGGAATGCTTTTATTGCTTCTGGTGGATTTCCTGGTGAACCTCTTGTGGCCTGGTTTCTTATTTTACAATGGATTATCTGTGCTCATTTCTATTTCTTTGTCCCTTTGTTGCTTATCTTCATGTGATACCAGTGTGGAATTTCCCTCAGTTTAAAGTGTTTTACTCTGGTCAAGGTGAAAGAAAAAATCTTATGTCATGTGACTCATAGCTCCTAAATCAACACACCATGCCTACAAAGATGA
Organism: Lithobates sylvaticus; assembly: GCA_028564925.1. Lineage (NCBI taxonomy): Eukaryota > Metazoa > Chordata > Amphibia > Anura > Ranidae > Lithobates > Lithobates sylvaticus. The sequence continues at coordinate 411,592,877 of CM053027.1, forward strand.
GGTATAACTTTTGGATTGAAAAACATATTCATTATCTGAAGCAAAATCATTTTTTTCCTTCAAACTTTTAGCCTTTTGTAGTTTTGTTTATTTTTGCATTCTAGCTTTCCAGATTCTGCAATCTGCTTTTAATTTATGGTACCTTGTTTCTTGAACACAAAACATTCACGTGTTTCTTGTTGCATGTTGCTGTTGTTATTTTCTGTCTTTAAAGCGGACTCTGCGACAGAAGCACTGTCACTATTAATGCTTTCTGTTTTATGCTTATATTCATCCACAAACTTTCCCTTAACATATTCCAATGTCAGTTCATCATTTGGGCATGCATCAAGTGCTGTGACAAGCGTTTCATAACTTTCTGGTAAGTCACAGAGTAATAGTTCTCTGACATGAAAATCTGTTAGAAATTATTTTATTTCTTTTCCTATGCCTCAAGGTGGGCCTTATGTAATCCTGTACATCCTGGTCTTTCATCAGCTTGGTTTGGTGTAGCTTTCTAATCAAATACAGTTTTTTGATGAGATTAGCTCTTTCATGCACCTTTTGTAATCCTTCCCACATTTCTTTAGCAGTTTCACACTTACGTATATGTATGATTTGATCACCTTCTATGCTAAGATAGATTGCGCTCTGAGCTATTTGGTCTTTCTCTATCCATTCATCTGAATGGTGTTCTGGCCTGAGTTCATTTCATTTGTACATTTCCACATACCTTCTCTTACTAGCAGCATTTTCACCTTGAATCTCCAAGACTGGAAGTTCTGGTTTGTCAGGTTTGCAAATGAAAGCCTTGTTGCAGCTGTGCTACTGACAATTTTCTGTTATTCTTTTGTAGTCTTCTTTCAGTTGCTGTATCTTGCACTTATTTGCTGTAACTGGCTATAACTGGGCTATGACTGGGTTCTCAGCTTTTCCCTGGGTGTCTGGGTGGGTGTCTGGGCTATGCCTGGGTCCATAACCTGTTAGAAATTCTGTACATAGCCCTACAGAACAGACAGACAGGGCACAGTCCACATGGGCTTTTCTGCTTAACTGTAGACAGGAAACAGGAACTTTTATTATCAGATAAAAGACATAAAGTTTAACCATAGATGCAGCGAAAAACTTGTAAAACCAGTCATCTACTGGGTGATGTAGTTGTTGCACAAAATACATGATCAATGTATTCTAACAATTACAAATATGTCAAAATTGGATATTAATGTTCCAATAAACAAAGAAGAAGTAGGAGATATCAAAAAGGAGGGGATGGTGGACTAGGGATTATAGCGGTGCATGAATAGTATAAGAGAGTCGGGGTTAACTCACAGTTCAATGCTCGTAGTACTCATTAATTGAAAAAACGATTTTTATTACATATAAAAAATTACATCAATACACAAGAAAAAAAGAAAAAATGTACATAAGAAGAAATTGACAATATTTAGTTAGCAAGAGTCAATCATATAGGTCATGACCTATATGATTGACTCTTGCTAACTAAATATTGTCAATTTCTTCTTATGTACATTTTTTCTTTTTTTCTTGTGTATTGATGTAATTTTTTATATGTAATAAAAATCGTTTTTTCAATTAATGAGTACTACGAGCATTGAACTGTGAGTTAACCCCGACTCTCTTATACTATTCATGCACCGCTATAATCCCTAGTCCACCATCCCCTCCTTTTTGATACTCTTATACCAAGGGATGAGGTGCTGTATTATCTAGTGGACCCTCTCTGTCTTTTTGTATATTACTAGAAGTAGGAGATGTTTACAATATAGAATATCAAATTTAACTGAGTATTAAGAACTTCTGTATAAAAACAATACATAGGTAATATTTAGATGTAGCCAAATATGATACATAGACCTCCCTTCTCTGTTGAAGGAGATGTTAACACCAGGAAACCTACTTGCTGTAAACCTCTAACATTTTGTAATAATGTTACTGCTTAAAAAAGAAGCATTTTCAATGATAAAAGTGTTTCGCTTTTGTTGTCTAGTATGTGTTTATATTAACAAAACTATTTTGCTGTAACTTTTTTGCAATTGTATGTTTTAATATATTTTTTTGGTATTCCAACAGGAGATTACTGCCACTCTTTTACCCCCTTGTGTCCCCTATTCCATTTTCCATTCCAGCAATATTTAACCCTGCCACCGACAAAGTTGCCTAATTGCTTTCTTTGACCACTGGTGAGTTGGGTGGAGGGGAGGGAGACTAGTGAATGTCTATAAGCTAATCTCCCCTAGCTGCAAAAAAAACAGGATGTGAAGTGTATAAAATAACTTCTAGTTTGAGTTGTCCCTTTCCCTTAACTACTGTGGTTACACTCAAGCACTTAAAGGTTAAGTTCACATTTCAGGCAGAATTTTATTTTTCATAATAAATAGAAAACGTTTCTAATGTCTTTTCTGCCCAAGCTATCCCAATGTGCTTATCTTTCACTTACATTGCCTATTTGCATTTTCACCTCAAAAATATGCATTCTGATTCTATCACTTCCTGTAGATCATATCCCATCATGCACTGTCTTATGCTCTACAGAATAGGGTGTCTATTACCACTCTGAACCAAACGTCCCTCATTGCTCTACTACCTCTTGATTTATTTCCACCCACTTTCCTACTTCTTCTATTAAGGTGACCATACACATTACAATCTGATTGTACAATCTCCTTTAGATCTACCATCAGTTATGTAGTGCAAGTGCCTGTCTGATTTGATACAAATTTGCATGGCAGACACACTCCTGCTACCCCGCAGTTGGGGTGCCATTAACATTTAATGGCCATGCAAGTGCAATGCATGTTTTCTGTGCAGTAGCAGATGTAAATGGAGCCTTATTGTTCCTGTGTAAACACGCCAATTTTACATTTAGGCCCCATTCACTTCTTGCGTAGTGGGAGCACACATTTTTTAGCTTGTTGTTCCTGCAACATTCATAGGGCAACCCATTGATTTACATGTGACAAAGTAGCTCATGGAACACTTTGGTGTATTGCAGATTGCACATTTTTTACTGCACGTTTTGCTGTGCTTGCTGCTGTGGCAAAATGTGGGTTTGCTTCTACATTTGGGGTACCGAAATTACGACTAGTTCATTTTAGGTGTATAAAGGAGTCCATACACTTTACAATCTGATTGTAAAATTTCTGTACAATTGCCTTTAGAATTACCAAAACTATCTATCCAATTACCTTGTATCCAATCAGGCAGGTCCCTGTAGTACATAGTTGATAGTAGATCTAAAGGAGATTGTTGCTGGAAAAAAAATATTTTAAGCAACAGTGAGCATGGATTCATGAAAGACAGAAGTTGTCAGACAATTCTGATTTCTTTTTTTCAATAAAGATTTTTATTGGTGAAATTCAAGCGCAAAATAAGTACAAGACAAAACCATGCCAAGATTTTGACATACATAGATAATGAGGTAAGTAAAATCTTAGACAAAGGGGGGTGTGGCCTGACGCAGAAGCCAGATGGTAGCATACTCCCGTAGCTCCGGCGATACAGGGACACAGCGGCACAAAGCAGCCCATCTGAGGTATCATACACCCCAAAAACACAGCAGGATATCTCGGGACACCTCTGAGATCATGTCCACAAAACAGAGCAACGATCGGAAGCCCCAGCGCCTGATGGACTTTTTCACACTGACCGCTAATGGAGGTAGGCAAGATGGCGCCAAGACCCACTCTCCTCCGGCAGCCTCATCACAAAAAAAGGCCTCAAGACAAGGCAATCACCCTCCCAAAAGCAATTCCCCCACCAGCCAGCAGTCCTATCCTCCCACTCCATCATCTAACAGCCCAGCCAAGTCCAAACCCAGGCTAGATGGCACAGGATTGAGCCCGGCGGTGAGCCCTGCTTCAGATTCAGGGGAGGACACGTGGGAGATGCCAAACTGTGCTAGATACTGTTCTAAAAGACATGCTTTTGTCTCTGTGGCGTACGATCCAAACAGATATGGCCACATGTATGCACAGATTCAACAGAGACATACAAGCAGTGGGCAATAGGGTGGATCACATTAAGGCTAAAATGGAGGAATATGCAGACACCATTAATGATCTGGTTGATGCTTATGATGAGAGGGGGGGCGAGAATGAGTGGATCAAAGCAAAGCTAGCTGACATGGAGGACAGGTAGAGAAGGAACAATCTGTAAATAAGGGGGATTCCTGAATCAGTGCATCTGACCTGGGCCTCTATGTCAAAACATTGTTTAAAACCCTCCTACCAAGTCTCACAGACTTGGATGTTACCATCGACAGGATTCACCACCTGCCTAAACCTTTACATTTGTCAGACCACATACCCAGAGATGTAAGTCTCTGTTTACATTTTTTCAATGTGAAATAACACCTTATGACGATTATGAGGAAGCAAGACCAAATTCCCTCACAATACCAAAGCTTACAATTCTTTGCTGATCTGTCGCAGTACACACTTCAGAAAAGGAACATCTTAAATATGGTGACCAAAGTATTACAAAATCATAAAATTGCATACAAATGGGGCTACCCAATGAAAATCCCCATCACCAAAGAAAATCATACCTATGCAGTAACCTCCTTAGAAAAGGGGCTTTCTCTCCTGAAGGAATGGGGCATTCTTCCTGATACAGAAGGTGAAAACCCTACCACCAGTACAAATTCAAATTGAACAAGAGTGGAAAAAAGTAACTGCAGAAAATGCCAAATCTCACACACACTCCCCAGTCCCTATGAGAAAAGTAAGGGAATGAATGGTTGAACTTATGCCCCAGTAATACCTAGCAACATAATGCTGTCTCTGGGTGATTCTCACCTGCTATGTTCGTTGCACCATGTCAGGTGTTTCTTACTGTTTTACATGTTACACTGTATTTTTCTTTTTTTATCTCTGTGTTTTATTTTAAAATTTTTTGGATGTTGGCAGAACTAGGAAAAAAAGAAGGGCCACTTTGGCACCCAAAAGGAGCGAGTCATGAATAGCTACAATGAGACTTCCTCTTGGATAACTCTCAGAAGAATGGACAGAAAACACATCGCTCAATGTGAGTATATTATCAAGTTTCTCAGATATGGAACTCTATTATTACTCGCAGCTCTAGTTACAACCATTAGAGGGAGCCTATGCATATCAAAAAGGGATCCTTACCTTATCCAAAGCAATTACAATACCCTCAAGATATGTCACTTAAAGAGGAAGTAAACCCTAATGGGTTTACTTCCTCTTTGCTTACCTGCAAAGGTAAAGCATAATGGACTACTATGCATCGCATAGTAGTCCATTATGTGTTACTTACCTGACACAGGAGCCAGCGAAGTCACTGCTGTCCCCTTGTGTATGGCGCCTCCATCTTCTTGGTGGGTCTTGCGGCTCCAGCGCTGTCATTCGACGGCGCTGCGATGACGTCATTCCCGCGCATGCGCACGGGAGCCGCCACTCACGGCATATCTCCGTTGAGACCGTCTTTCTCAGTGCGCCTGTGCGCTGCTGCCACGGCGCATGCGCAGTAGACAGCGGTGCCTGTTCTTTGGCAAATATCTCCTAAACCGTGTAGGTTTAGGAGATATTTCTTTGACCTACAGGTAATCCTTAATCTAGGCTTACCTGTAGGTCCAAGTGGTTTGTAAGGGTTTACAACCACTTTAATGTACTATCCATTAACACCAAAGGGCTCAACCACCCTGTGAAATGCAAATATTTATGGAAAGAAATTGGAAAGCCCCACCTAAATGCACCCATAAGAATTACCCTTATGTTTTCACTGTGAATGCGGACTCTAAAACCAAGGGCGTTCTTATCACCATCGGGGACTCAGTGGCATTTACACTACACAAAGAAATACAAGATCCTCAAGGTAGATTCCTGATACTGCTTTGTGATTTAAACTCCACTACGTATACAATAGTCAATGTATACTCTCCCAACAAACACCAAGTCCATTTCTTCAACAAACTAATGAAAAAGGTTAGATTTCAGCAAAAAGGACTACTGATAGTAGGCAGAGACTTCAACGTTACCCCAGATCTATCAATGGACTCTACGTCCCGTACTAAACGTTCTAACTCAACGCTACTGTCTTCTCTCCACAATCAAAATATGTATGATGTATGGCGTTGCTTACATGTCAGTGAAAAGGACTTAGCAAGGGCTAAGAGGCAGAGGCAAAAGTGGTTAGCTGAACTAAAAAAAGAAATCTCAATTATAGACACCCAGAATAAACTTAACACTACCCTGGCCCTTTCCCAAAAAATAACGCAACTCAGATTTGACCTTAGACTCCTTTTACTAAAATATTTAGAGAAAACATCTAGATGATTAAAGATGACATATTGGGGGTTATTTACAAAAGGCAAATCCACTTTGCATTGAAAGTGCACTGTAAGTGCACTTGGAAGTGCAGTCACTCTAAATCTAAGGGGTATATCTGAAATGAGTGGAAGCTCTGCTGATTTTATCATCCAATCATGTGCATGCTAAAATGCTATTTTTTTTTTCCTTGCATGTCCCCCTTGGATCTACAGCAACTTTACTTCCAAGTGCACTTTCAGTCCACTTGGTGCACTTGCAGTGCAAAGTGGATTTTCCTTTAGTAAATAACCCCCATTATGTCAACGGTAATAGAACAGGCAAACTTTTAGCACAGAACCTTAGAGGGCACAGATTTAGAACTAAAATACCCTACATTATTCATCCAGGAATTAAGCAAAAAGAATACCACACCCAAAAAATAGCAGACGCCTTAAGTTTCTATTACGGATTACTATATAACTTTAAAAATGACCCAACGACACACCAGCCAACTCCAGAATTAATCAACAGATTTCTAGCAGCATTATCCTTACCAAAATTGTCACCGAACCAGCTTCACTCTCTAAATTTACCATTTACCGAATCAGACATTCACAAAATCATTAAATCCTCCCCTCCGAACAAATCACCTTGTCCTGATGGTTTTAATGGGTAATACTACAAGGAAATTAATAGCCTCACGTCTTGTTAACATTTTGCCCACACTCATACACCCCGACCAAACAGGTTTTACCAAAAAATTTGGATGCTACCTGAAGACTGGTGAACATTATTCATATGGCGGAGGAATAGAGCAATAACTCCGCTGCTTTTCAGCTTTTTTCCCAAGAAGATTAGGCATCCCTGCTCCCACTGGCAGAATTTGCCTATAATAACTCTGTCCATTCAGCTATGAAACGGTCTCCATTCTGGGCCAATTATGGATTCCACCCTGCTGCCCTGCCTGAAACTACTGTACCCACTTTGCAGGACAGACAAAAAAATACAATGTAGATTGCTTCAACGGGGTTACCCCCCCCCCCCCCACGGGTCTTAAAAAAGCCTTTAAAAGGGCACAAGAAAAAACTAGACAGAGTCTAATTTGTGACCATTCTAAAAAGATCAAGAGTGCCAGTCAAGCACCTGATCAAACAAGAATAGTCATGACCTACAGCAAACAACATCAAGCTCTTAGGAAAATTCTTAAGAAACATTGGCACGGGGCGCATGCGCGAAGCCTAACATGGAGGACGCTTCCTGCTAGAGCTCCGCACTCCTCACTGCTAACAAGGGAAAAAACACAGCCGTCTGAGCCACCCTCACGCTCCGCTCTTCCAGGGATCGGTACCCGACAATCTCTAGCACAGACCGGGATGGTGCTAACGGGCCACCGAGGCAAAAGCAAGCCTAAACCCATCAAGGAGGCCCTCGCCCGCGCTTCCTCCAAAATGGTGGCGAAAGCACTCGCCAAACAACAGGCGGCGTCTTCACCCAGGCCCGAGCCTACGGACAGCGGGGAAGAAGACGAACCTGACTTTCATATCAGCGGTTCTCCATCTCTACCACCACCAGGTATGAATCAAAGCTCCTTCCTCCAGTACATGGAGACCATGCTCCAGAAGGCCCTGAAAGCCACCTCGGACCAAATCACCAATAGACTCTCACGGGAGATCCATGAAATAGCCAAGCGCACGTCGGACCTCGAGACCCGGGTAGACGACATTGAACTAACCCTGCAAGAGCATGCCCAAGAACATGCAGCACTCCGAGAGGAAAACGCTACCCTTCTATCCCGCCTCGAGGACGCCGAGAACCGGTCCCGCAGATCAAACCTCAGGCTCAGGGGAATTCCTGAACTGATAGACGATGTGCAATCGTTCACCACAGCCCTGTTTCAAGAGCTCGCCCCATCAATCCCTATCGAACGCTTAGAGTTTGACCGCGTCCACAGAGCCCTGACCCGCCGTCAGAGCGACGGTCCGCCACGAGACATCATTGTAAAGCTCCATTTCTTTCGCACTAAAGAGCAGCTCCTTACTGCTGCACGCAACAAAGAGGCATTACTGTTTCAGGGCCACTCTTACCAGCTCTTCTCTGATCTGGCACCCCTAACAATCGCCAAGCGCAGAGCCATGAAGCCACAACTCCAGGTACTCATGCAACATCAGATCAAGTATACATGGCGATTTCCTTTCGCCCTACAATTCACCTACCAAGGCCAACAGCATACCTGCACATCCCCAGAATCCCTGCAGCGCCTTCTGGAGTCACTCCGTCTAGCAACACCAGAGAACCGGTCGGATCTCAACCTCCCCCGCACGCCAGCGCGGTCAGCTGCGCACCCATACTCGGCCACACCAAACCGACATCAACCGACGCCTTCATCGATCCGCAGAGGGACCCCCTCACGACCATCTGATGAGAACTTCTCCAGCCCAAGAGCCCGCCCGCCTCGCTGACCCTGATGAGGTTTTTTTTGCTGGTTTAACCTACTTTCTATGCATGTCTCCCTTTCTGATACCAGGTCCTCGGTAGCCTAATCTGAGCGTTTAGGCCCTCCGTTTCATCCTGAGACACTCAAACCGAGACCTGGGGGGACATCCACCCGGTATGTACTTTTTCTTTTTTCCCCTGCCCATGGAACTGCTTCTCTACAACTGAGTTATGATGGCTCAGACGGCCCTCAATCCTATGGTATAATTCCCCCTTCCCTCCCCCTTCTTTTAATCTTTCATTTTTTCCTGGTTATTTTTCAATTTTTTCCCTTGATGCTGAACTGATGCTTCCTAGATTTTCACTTCAGCCTATTTGTCCGGCTCCGCATTACCCTGCTGACCCGGACAACCGCTGTTGCACTGCTTACTAACCCTGTTGTTCAATGTGTTAAATGTCTGTGCTTCAAGATGGAACCTATACATTACGTCTAGACTCGTACCCCTCTCCCCCCTCCCCTCTCCCCTCCCCCCTTTCTTCCAGTCCCCCTCTCCCCCCCCCTTACCCCTCCCCTGCCTCTTCCCCCCCGTACCCTCTTCCCCTCCATCCCCTTCACCCCCTCCCCATCCCCCTTCCCATCTCCACCTCCCTCACCCCTCCACCCACCTCTCCCCCGCTTCCCCCCCCTCTCCTGTCTCCCCTCCCTCCCCTCCCTTCCCCTGCCCCCCCCCCTTCCCCCTCCTACCCCTCCCCCTCCCTCCTTCCCCTCCCCCCTTTTTTCTCGTCCTACCCCCCTACCCCCCCTTCCTCTCCCCCTTTCCCTCCTCCCCCATTCCCCTCTTAAAATTAACCTCACTCGAACACAGAATGTTATGTGTATTTTATAGATTATGAGGTCTATAGGTTTACGCACTCTATACCCTGTTTATTGTTTACAACTAGTTTTGATGTTATTACTATTATCTCCCACTAGCGGTGGGGAGCAGTCACTGCTTACCCCCTTACCGTGCGCCCACCCTGTGACTGGTCTTAGTTGCAGGGTCTGTGCACTCCTTAGTTGGGCATTTTATTTAGCCCACTACACTACTGCTTATAAATGGTGTGCCCTGCGCAACACACCCTCTCCTCCTCTCCCCTCTTCATTTCTCTCTTTTCTCCCTCCTCCATCTTTTTCCCCCTCTTGCTCTGTCGGTCGGCACACACACACAACCTACTAAACCATGATAAATCTACCCCGCCATTACTATGGCTCCTCTAAATATCCTCTCCCTTAATGTTAAGGGACTTAATTCCCCTAATAAAAGAGTGAAAGCGTTCCAAACCTTTGCGTCCCTTAAGGCCAATATAGTTGCACTCCAGGAAACCCATTTTGCAGCTAAACATACTCCCAAGTATTTTAGCTCCCGCTACCCTCAAGTCTATACCGCCTCCGCAACTACTAAGCACAGAGGGGTTCTACTCGCTTTCCACCACACCCTCCCTTTTATCCCCTCAGCCGAAATAAAAGACCCTGAAGGACGCTACATCATCCTAGTAGGCCTATTACAAGACGTTGAAACCACTATAGTGTCCTATTACGCACCAAATACCAATCCTATCCCCTTCTTCTCGCACCTCCTACAGGTCGTTAAACAACATTGTAGAGGCACCCTCTTTATGTGCGGTGATTCTAACCTAACACTTCTCCCACATTTGGATAAATCCCCGTATGCCCCAGAACATCATACCCTTTCAATCCAGTTCCGCAAACAACTTCAGGAAGCCTCCCTTATAGACACATGGCGAGAATGCAACCCACTGAAGAAAAATTACACGTTTTACTCTTTCCCTCACAAATCCTTTTCTAGGATAGACCACATATTCATTCCTACATCTTCTTTCCCAGAATTCCGTTATCTCCCCGATTTCTTGGTCTGACCACTGTGCAGTTGTCACCACGATTTCCTCACTAATCCCCCGACCCACGGGTAGATCTTGGTGTTTGAATTAATCACACCTTACCAACCAATCCTATTGCTTCGATATCCAAATAGCCCTTAGGGAATACCTTCAACACAACTCCACCCCCGAAATCTCCCCGATTCTGCTCTGGGAGGCTCACAAGCCTGTTGTCAGAGGCAAATGCATATCTGTAGCCACCCACCTCAAAAGAGATAGAAGACTGAAACTGCAACAATTAGAGCTGTCCTTCCACCAACAATTTTTACAATTCCAGGCCTCCCCTACTGAAGAAAACAAACTATCCCTAGATAAAACTAGACTCGAATTAGACCTCTTACTTGCAGAATCTGCAGATAAAGCAATTCGTAGCTCCAACCACACGATCTACACCAAGGCCAATAAACCTGACACATTTATGGCCCTACGACTTCGGCGACCAGATAGGCCTCACAAACCAATCAGACTCAAAATAGCGAATGACGCTCATACCAGTAATCCCCTTAAAATTCTCACTGAATTCCGCAATAGACTCGCCAAATTATACGAAAACAACAACGCATTCCCAGTGCATCAAGCAGAAGCACTATTTTGCAACCTTCCAATACCCCAACTCTCAGACTCCAATAGGGAGTCCATGGATACCCAAATCACGATCGCCGAGGTCCTAGCGGCCATCAAAACATTAAAACCTAATAAGCGTCCTGGCCCGGATGGCTTACCTAGTAACTACTATAAAAAATTTGCGGACATCCTGGCCCCTCTTCTTGTCAAATCTTTTAATGCCCTTCTGCACCAACAATCCTTTGGCAGGGACACCCTTACGGCCATTATTTCTATGATACCCAAGCCCAATACAGACGACACGCTCTGGTCCAACTACAGACCTATCTCTCTACTAAACATAGATATAAAGATCCTGGCAAAAATCCTAGCACTTCGACTCAACCCGATTATAGGCAAACTGATCCACAAGGACCAAGTGGGGTTCATTCCCAAGCGACAGGCCAGCGACAATATTAGACGTGTCATCCTCTTGCAACATCTAGCGAAATCACGTAACATACCCATGCATCTCCTGTCGCTTGATATTAGAAAAGCTTTTGACACCGTCTCCTGGTCCTACCTGGACTTTATCCTGAAGCGCTGGGGCTTTGGCCCTCACTTTCTCCAGTGGATCCAAGCTCTTTACACGAATCCCCAAGCTTTTGTGAAATACTCAGGGTTTTGTTCAGAAAGCTTCCCAATTCAGAGAGGGACCAGACAGGGTTGTCCCCTCTCCCCCTTAATTTTTGCCCTGGCAATTGAACCCCTAGCTGAACTGATTAGAACAAACCCCAATATTCAAGGCCTAGAGATTGCCTCAGTCACTCACAAACTTTGCTTATTTGCCGATGACGCGCTATTATTTGTCACCTTACCTCACATTACGCTGCCAAATCTCTTGCAACTCTTGGACAAATTCGCTCAGGTCTCAGGTTTAGAAGTTAACCAGTCAAAATCTAAAGCCCTGAATGTATCCCTGCCGACATCCACTCTCTCCCAGCTTCAAAATAACTTCTCTTTCCAATGGTCCACCACATCCCTACCTTACTTAGGTATAAAGCTCACTTCTAACCTTCGGATCTATTTCAAAAAAATTACCTCCCCATGCTAGCCCACCTTACTTCCCTTCTCAATGCGTGGCGCCCTCTTTGTATTTCCTGGTTGGGCCGCATAGCTGCGGTCAAAATGTCGTTACCCCCCAAGCTGCTATACCTGTACAGAGTACTGCCTGTTTTAGTACCCCCCTATTTTCACAGAATCATTCAGAGCCGAGTGTTCAAATATATATGGGGCTCCACGAGACCCAGGGTCTCCAGAAAGGTTTTACTCCGCAACAAGACCTTTGGTGGTTTGGGAGTACCGAATTTTCTCAAATATTACCATGCGGCCCAGCTAGCGCAAATTACGTTATACCATGCCAAAGACGAGATCCTGATTTGGGTGAGCCTGGAGGCAATTGAATTACACCCTACCCTTATCTCCAATGTCTTATGGTTACCAGCCCCACTACGGGGGCCCATAACTAACCCCGTGACCCTTCACTCTTTAAGACTCTGGGATAGACTACGAACCTCCTTCGCATTAACATCTCCCCATACCCCGCTTCTCTCCTTCCTAGATCATCCTCAATTTTACCCAGCCTCCTCTGAACCGACCTCTTTTCAAATCTGGAAGCATCTGGGCCTGAGTCGTATATGTGACTTAATAAAAGGGAACACCATAAAATCATTTGTCTCCCTACAATCTATAACACAACTCCCCAATAAGGAATGTTTCCGCTACCTTCAAGTGAGTCACTTCCTACAGTCACTCTTAGGGTCTGGCTTCATACTAGGCCCCCTTTCCATATTTGAGAAGGTGTGCGACTCGGACCCACACGCCCCAGGTATTATATCTGACTTTTACTCTTTCCTCACTTCTGCCCCTGGTGCTCTCCCAGCCTATGCCCAACAATGGTCCAATGACCTCGCCAAGGATGTACCTCCAGATGAATGGTCCACCATTTGGTCCAATACCAAAATATCATCCCAAAATATTCTTGCACTCGAAGCCAGCTACAAAGTCCTGATGCGGTGGTATCTGGTCCCGGTCAGGATCGCCAAGTTCCTCCCATCATACTCTCCGAACTGCTTCAGAAACTGCGGTGAACGAGGCACTCATATCCATATATGGTGGACATGTCCTGTAGTGAAAAGCTTCTGGGCAATAATATTTCAGATGATCTCTACATTAATCCAAGATGAACTCCCCCCAGATCCCTCCCTAGCCCTTCTCAATCTTCTCCCAAATCACCTTACTAAAGCACAAACTCGGCTCATTTTGCAACTTACTACAGCTGCCAAGCAAACCATTGCAAAAGCCTGGAAATCCCCTACTCTCCATATAGCTGAAACTAAAAACAGGGTCACCCAAGCATTGATCCATAGCAAAATTGAAGCCACCATCTTAGACACAATCCCCAGACACCTAAAGATTTGGCAACCTTGGATTAACCATTTCCTACCACAAGATTTTGATAGCAGTTTACTTGAGCCATAACTCCCCATAAGGAACCCCAAACACCAAACATACTCTCTCGCCCTGTGTGTGCCGTCCGACCCCCCCTCTCCTTTCCTATCTTCCTTCTTCCTCTCTCTTCCTTTCCCACACTACTGCTTTGCTTTCTCCTCCCTGGCTTCCTTCTCTTTTCTTCTCTCCAAACCTAAGGTAACGCTTTGTCTTCTTATGACTGGTTTGGCTGACAGCCTACCTACCTGCACATAGTGTATTACCCTAAGATTATTCCCCCAGTTAATGTGGGCTCTGGCCCGGTTCTGTTTACAATTTTGTAATTGTCTATTCCCACATGTGCACTTATGCTCTCCCTGCCTGAGCACCTTGTACTGTACTACTGTGTCATCCTTACGCACATTATTGAATACGCTGTATGCACTTACTTTAATAGCTAAACTGTTAATTTCCATGTACCGTTCTTGTTCGTTACCAATAAAATTTTCGAAAAGAAGAAACATTGGCACATACTCCAAATTGATCCAAAACTTAAACAGTTTATACCTAAGGAACCCCTAATAACATTCAAACGCACAAAGTCCTTAAAAGATAAACTGGTTACCAGTGAATATACACAGTAGTTCAGGGGGGACCCCTGCAAACGTTGGGGTACTTTTAAATGCGGCGGTTGCCCCAATGCCAATTTATCAACATTGACAGTGAGGTCACGCTACCAAATGGAACAAAATTTAAACCCTCCCATTTTGCGAATTGTCGCACTTATGGGGTGGTGTACCTATTGACTTGTCCCTGCGGCTGCTTTTATGTATGAATGAAATGAATGAAAGATTTGTATAGCACTGCAACTGCGAACTAAAATTGCCTCGAGGCGCTTGATCCGACCTGGATTGATTCCTTCTTAGAAGAGGTGGGTCTTGAGTTTTTTCCTGAAGGCCCGATGGTCTTTTTCTAAGCGGATGTTCGTAGGTAGAGCGTTCCATAGCCGTGGTCCTTGGACTGCAAATCTTCGTTCTCCCCTTGATTTGTACCGGGACTTGGGGACGAGGAGGAGGTTTTGGTTGTTAGATCGGAGGTTGCGATTGGGAGTGTAGTGTTGTATTTTTTTGCATAAGTATAGAGGAGCATCTTCTTGTGTGCATTTGTGGGTCAGGCAGAGGGTCTTGAATGTTATACGATCCTTTACAGTTAGCCAATGGAGGGTCCTCAGGGAGGGGGAGATCGATTCCCATGTTTTTTTTCCTGTGACTAGTCTTGCTGCCGTGTTTTGAATGACTTGTAGTTCAAAACAAAACAGGGAAAACAAAACAAGAACTACATAAAAGAATGAGCAGACACGTACAGAGCATACGCGTATGCAATCCTGGTCTACCTTTAGGGAGACATGCTTGTGATATACACATGGGCCTTTTTCCAAAAATCAGGTTTCTGGTATTTGATCGGGTGCACCCCAATACCAGGGGGGGGGGGCGATTGGGATAAGACCCTATTGCAGCATGAGACCAGGTGGATAGTGGCCCTACAGGCCACATGACCACCTGGCCTCAACGACTGCATTAGCTACTGACCTTTTGTGGAAGGATTCACATCTGGTACTTGGGAAGGACTGGGGTGACAATATTTACAATATTTACAATGCAAGGTTTTGCCAGTGCACCGCCCAATAGGATTTGGGGACTAAGGATCTCAGTAGTCTGGTAACTTTGTTAGTGATTAGTTACATCAAAGACCTTTTCATATACATTATATGGGATTTTTTATTTTTATTTATTTTTATGGTTTGGTTTTCTGTTACCTTTCACCCTAGTTAGTGGTGAAAGGTAACCCCCATGGGGTGGGTTGTTCCCATAATGTCGTTCCCTGTATGCCCCTAGTGGATGGGTGATCTCTCCCCGGGGGGTCACCACTTGCCATGATATAATAAATTTTTTCTTTAGGAGACTATTCCTCTGAGCAGAAGTTACATGGTATGTGAGATCTTGCTATATCTGATTTGCACACTAGATGGCGCTGGTTGATTCACAGAGCATGCCCTTGCTTACTCTAAAGCCCCATACACACGCTCGGATTATCCGAGGACCAGGTCCGTCGGATCATGTCCGTCATACTTTGTCCGATGTTGGTTTTGCGTACACATGGTCGGACAAAGTTGTCGGAAAATCCGATCATTCTGAACGTGGTGACGTTTGTTGCCTACGACGGGACTACGTAGAGGCTAGTAGCCAATAGCTTTGGTCTTGTAATGTGATCTGAGCATGCGTAGCACTTTGTCCGTCGGAATTCGCTACACACAATCGGATTTGGTGTGATCGGACTTTGTTGTCAAAAAATCTATCCAGCAGGAGATAGGACTTTGTCCGTCGGACAATCCGATGGAAACTGTCCGATGGTGCCTACACACGGTCGGAATTTCCGACAACATTGTCTGATAGGACAGAATCCATCGGAAAATCCGACCGTGTGTATGGGGCTTAAGGGCTAATAACCTTTGTGCTATTGACTGTAGGTGTATAGCTGCCATGGCTCTTTGGTGTATGGATGGATGTAACTGGGCCTCCCCTTCTTATTCTTTTTAGGAGTTTGCAGTGCTGATTTTGGAGTTTACTATGGGCTATTGCATTTCCAATATGCGCATGCGCCGTTCGCGCAGGTGCGCATATAGATGCACCATGGTGATTTTTGCAAGATCGTTTGGCGCATGCGCGTGCACAACGGGACTAGTTCGCACGCCGCATATGCGAACGTGAGGGCTAACAGGCACACACAGCTGCATCATCATATGGTGCAGGTGTGTGCGCTCTAAGCCAGTATTTAAACCCCTCTATTGCAGTGTAACAATGGGCTGTAACAGATCAAGACGTGAAGCTTCACAGGACCTCCTTTCTGGCAAGTAAACTATAGAGAGTGATTTTGGAACCATGCTTGTTAGGTGCAATTAAGTTTAGGTCTCATTTGATGTATTGTGGTGCAGGTGTTTCCAACAAGGGATCCAAACAAACGGGGGACCTCCTGGGGGCCATATTTGAGGCTCGGATCCACGTTGGTGGGAGTTTTACCCAACCCCATACACTATTAGGGGTAAGTGTACTATGTATCCATATTTTGTGTTGATACATGCAGTTTATTTTGGGATGGTTCGTTTTTATATAAAGGTTTCTGTATTTGACCTGATCTGATGTTGTTGTTCTTTTACTGCTCAGTATGAGATGGATTAGATGCATATACCTTTCTTCCCCTACCATCTATATCTTTTTCACTCCCTTTTTTAGGTGGGGTTGGGTGTTTGTTTACGTATTGGAATCAACTGACCAACACTCGTATTTTAATTTTTTGTTACCAACAGAGGTGGTGGATCCTTAATTTAGTATCCACAGCAGCTTGCATACTCTGCGGAGGGTCGTACCAATTTCCTGGGCGTGATTCACTAGGGATCTTGTTCTGGGGTCCAGCTGCATCTGCATCTGATACGTTTATATCTTATTGAGGATTGGCTCCATCATGGTATGTAGGACCTACACGGGGGGGGACTGTTGACCTGTCTGGGACATGCGGGGCATGACATGAACTGTATTGATTTCCGGGTGTTGCTCATCTTTTGACATGTCTCATTTTTAGAGCTGTTATTACACTGTATCTCATCTTATTCTCCACCCCTGATGAAAGTTTTCAATCGAAACATGTCGGGTTTTGGGGTGTCCTACCCCTATGAGAGCACAAGTGTTGTTGTGATGTTCTAATTTTTTTCTCATACTGTATTGTATATTGTTCAGATGCTAGTCGTCTGTTTTTATTTTTGTATTAATAAACACTATATTTTATAGTTTCATTGCATGTGTTGGTGGTATGTCAAAGTCCCATTCAGGGGGTTCTTCTTGGTCTGCCTTCAAGGTAGGGGACAAAGTGTGGCTGTCTACTGCCAACCTGAAATTGGCCTGCCCTTCATGGAAGCTAGAGCCAAGGTATATTGGCCTCTTTCAGATCAAACGGGAAATAAACCCAGTGGCGTACAAACTTTCTCTGCCTGACTCATATAGGATCCATCCTGTCTTTCACACCTCTTTGCTTAAACCAACTGTTCCAGATCCATTTCCAGTGACTAATGGAGAGGACACAGAATTTGAGGTAGAATCAATCCTGGACTGCAGGAAGCAAGGGAGACAAACCCAATTCCAAAGAGATCTCATTGGAACCTAAAGCCAATGTACATGCCCCTAGACTCCTCCGAGTTTCAGGCCAAATACCCTGAGAAAATTGCCCAAATGGGCATACGGAGGCTGCCCGTCAGGGGGGGCACTGTCAGGGAACCAACAGCAGGAGAAGGGCTCTAGGACCCAGCATCTCTACCAACACTTATGGCAGGAGAACAACATTAGGACAAAGCATCTCTGGCAGGAGAAGGACTTTAGGATCCAGCATCTCTACCATCAGGTCATATGGGCCTGGTTGATCTTCGGCTCCTCCAGTGTGTTATCTCCGTGATATTCCTGTTCCTGTGTCTCCTGCTACCAATCTGGCCTGTCCTTGACCTGTCTCCTGTTTGCTTCCTGTGTTCGACCTCGGCTATCCACCTGACCACATCTGCTCTGATACCAACCTGACCACATCTGCTCTGATACCAACCTGGCTCACGACCTAGGCTTCTTTCTGACCACACTCCAGTGGAAGCATTATCCGAATCCTGCAACACCTCATGGGTGCCGCCTGTCTGCTGATTCTACACCAGTACACCAGCTGTACTCTGGAACCTCCTGCATACAGTCCAGCAGGCGACCCGTGCTACTTTGGGCCTGACCTTTCCTGTTTTCACCCTCAGGAGGGTCTGGAACTTAGCTGCAAGGGAAGCCCTCTCTCTCCATTGGCCTCCAGCATTAGGTATGTGATAGTATGTAAACTTATGAGCACAACTGTATAGCCCCAATGCACATGGTCGGGCGCCTTCTCTGCATCTATAGAGAGTAGTAGAGAAGGTGTTTAACAATGCTCAGCAGAATACACAACGTTAAGCACACATCTAGTAGCATCAGATGTCTGCTTGCCAGGCACATATACTATCTGGTCTGGCTGAATCAAACTCGGTAATACATCCTTTAACCTTTGTGCTTGAATTCTGGCATATATTTTGACATCTGCGTTAAGCAGAGAGATGGGTCAGAAATTAGCGGGATGATTAGGGTTCTTCCCTGGTTTTGGGAGGATAACAATATGTTCCTTCAGCATCTCCAGGAGAAAAGTTGCCCTATGCACAGCAACGTTAAACATAGTTACAAGGAAGGTGGCTATACACTTGATAATATACATTAGTCAACCCATCCGGGCCAGGGGATTTCCTACCAAACAAAGACTGAATTACATGTCGTATTTCTGAGAGGGAAAGGGGATGGTTTAATTTGTCAATATCAGGGGGGTCAAGGAGGTAACTTAAGTTTGTCCAAGAAAGAGGAGATTGAGTCAGTAGAAGGTTGTGGGATGGATGGATCATCCTTCAAATTATAGAGTGACCCAGAAAAGTCTGCGAACGCGTCCGCTATTTGTTTGGGTTTGGTCACTTTTTGTTTGATAGAGGGATGATAAAGGAATGGAATTTGGGATTTATTTCTGCAAGCTTTTAGTCTAAAAGCAAGGAATTTCCCAGCTTTATTGTGAGATGCATAGTACCACAGTTTAAGCTGTTGAAGCAGGAAGTTGTGGTTCTCCTGTAGCATGGAATGGAGTTCCAATTGAAGCAAGCCTGGGCACTAATAGTGGGTCTGGTTCAGCCTTATTTTGCCACTTCAGCTCTTGCAGCTTGGACATCACATGCTGCATATTTTCAGATTTGAAGTCAATTGGCCTGGGCACCTAGCTGTATCAGAATACCACGCGCATACGCCTTGTGCACGTTTCAAAGGGTAAAGATATAAATGGCAGGTGTGTTGTTCGTGTTAAAGTAGTCGCTAAGATGCTGATTGAGCATATTTTTTAGTGGCTGGCTCGTTAATCAGTTTGTTGTTGCAACACTATAACAGGGTGGAGCGGCAGCTATCCTGTTTCAAAACTGTGATTGAGATAGCCGCTTGGTGAGACCACGTGATGTCAGCAAAGTCAGAAGAGGATACCTGTTGCAGAAACTACTTGTCTACCATAAAGAGATCAATTCAGGAATAGGAATTTAATCTAGGTGAGTAATATGTATCACGTTTTCATGCATGCAAGCATCGCCAAACATCATACACGTCTTCACGAAACATGAGATTGGACAGAGAAAAGGAGTAACACCTCCTGTTAGAGATTGCTTCTAAATGTGGACCAATAACTAAATTCAGATATCACCACAAATGATCGAATTACTATGCTTATGCTTAGCAATACATTTGAATAGTTTACGGAAAAAGGTACCATGGTTAGAATTGGGAGCATATACCCCTACAATCATATAAACCTTATCATTAATGGTGCAAACCAAGTTAATGTACCGAGCATCTACAACAATGACAGAGGAGTGAAGCTTGAATGAGACAGCGTTATTAATAACTATGAGAACTTCTCTTTTTTTTAGAGGAGTATTCTGCTGAGAAGATAAATGGGAAGCCTTTGTGTTGACACTGCAGAGCAGCTGATGCTTTGAAATGTGTCTCCTGAACGATCACAGTGTCAGCCTTGGATTTAATGGCTTCCTTCAGTAGGGAGAAACATTTGGCTGGGTGGTTCAGACCCCAGGCATTAATGGACAGCAATTTAAGGGACATTGGGGTGGATCCTTCCAATTGTCTAACACATGATGTGTAAAGGACTTCTACATAGCACTTTAATAAACATTTAATAAACATTTAATAAACATTTAACCAAGTGTGAAGCGCCAGGCATGTGTATGGTATGTGGAGCAATGGATGGTTAAGCATCTGAGAAAAAGGTCAAAGGTTGTGAAACTGTGTGGGTACACACTGGCCCTGCACATTTTTTTATCTACCCTAATTTAGCGAATGTTAGCTCCAGCACTTTAGCACTGAACATCTGAACATGAACAGCAAGTATTTATGGAGGAGACTGGTTACTCAGCTCGCAGAAAGTGGCCAAGGGTAATCCAGCTTTTCAACGGGGGTTAAGGGTATGGAAAAAGACTCCGATGAGCAATTGCTGCAAAATGCATTAAAATAACTGTAAAAAGAAAAAAAGTTAATGTAAATGAACCTTTTACTTGTATGAATGAGCATTTTTGTCTGGAGATGAGCTTTAATATTTATTTTCAATTGAAAAGACTGCTGCAGCTACAAAACGCAGACATTATACTTGCAGCAATCTCCAAAGTTCTGCAAGTACAGACAAGTCCCTGGGCTGGACTAAAAAGTAAATTTCTACCTTTTCTGCCTTCTGCACATTCCTGTTGGCCTATCAATAAGATAGGCTACCTCAATGGCCAATAGGAATGTGCAGAAGGCAGAAAATGTAGAGCTTTACTTTTTAGTACAGCCCAGGGACTCGCAAAAGGCCAGTGTCAGAACTTTGTAATCAGAACACTTCACATTTTGGAGGCTACTGTTGGTATGTACAGAATAGAGATGGGCCGAACACCCCCTGTTTGGTTTGCAGCAGAACTCCTGAACAGGGGAAAAGTTCTGACCCAAAAATTGAACCATATCGAACTCTATGGGAGCCGAACAGGGAAAATCTAAAGTCATAAACGGGTATGGAGGTTTGGGTACTGCCCTGGGGACATGTATCAATGCAAAAAGGTTTTCAGTTCTTATATAGGTAAGAGTGGGGCCACCTGGTGACTTCACCTGGTAGCCCCTTGTGACATCACCGACCCATCATGCACCGGTATGTGATGTCACAAGGGGCGGTACCATCAGGTGACATAGGCAGGTGGCACTGCCCTTACCTATATAAGAACTGTTAAATGACGAGCCAGCATATTCAGCAGTTTGCCTTCATGTTGGGCGGAGCAATTTTTTGTTCCTTTTCGGGTCCAGAGGTGCGGCAGCATCATGATTGATGATAGATCCCATACTCATTCACATAAGGGGGCCAGGATCTGGGGGCCCACTTGTTAAAGGGGGCTGCCAGATTCTGAGAAGCCCCCCCCCCCCCACAGACCCCCACATCCACAGCCCAGGGTAGTAGGGAAGAGACCCTTGTCCCCATCAACATAGGGACAAGGTGCTTTAGGGTGGGGGGAAGAGCCCTCCCCAAAGTACCCACCCCCCCATATTGAGGGAATATGGCCTGGTATGGTTTAGGAGGGGGGCACTCGCTTGTCCATCCCCCCCCCCCTTTCTTGACCTGCCAGGCTGCATGTTAGGATAAGGGTCTGGTATGGATTCCCGGGGGAGACCCCACGCCGTTTTTTTTTATATTTTTTTTCCAGCTGTCAACGGGGAAGCCCATTGACATTTGATGACGCATCAGTTGTTAAGAACACTGTGGCCAGCTTCTGGGTCCTGCTCCTTAACAACCAGCTTTTACTGAGCCCTGAGTGGACAAAGCTTTGCCCAATCAGGGTGCAGAGGGCAAACACCAACTGAATACCCTGCAAATTCAGGTGTTCCCCAAACGAGGCAAACAGCCAATGTTCAGCCCAACTCATGCTCAGGCTGAACTGTTCACCCAACGCTAGTACCACCACCTCTAGGTGCCTGCACTTTAAACCTGTAACAGTATTATTATTAACGGACAGAGTATCTTTAAATTTAAAAGTCCAAACAGTAGAAACAATGGATATTGTACATCATTATTACCAAAGGATATGCTGCACAAAAACTGAAAGGTGAATCAATACATCTCAGCAAAACCTAAAAGTAAAGGAACACAACTTTGCTAAAGTTTAACAGTAAGAAATGTACATGTTCTTGAACAATTATCTACAAAATAAAACCGAATGGCATTCATTGAATAGATGTATTTTCTCTTCAATCTGAAAATAATGCTATTTTTTTTGTTACGCAGTCTGTTCCCATAGTATTTCATTCTGTCTGTAAAATAGTACCTGACAGTAATCACAACTTGGTGGGGATTTTCAATCTGATGTGCCCTATTTTATCATGGTAGTTAAATGCCCATTCTTGTTTACTGTGATAAATGTTATGGCCATTTAGCAGTACAAAAAAGAGATATGTTAAACCAAATATTGCCTAAGATTGTTCCTTTTATTCCCCTTTATCATCACATCTTAATTTATAGTATAATCATCATTATCACAACTGTCAGCCTCATTTAACCTTCCCTGATCTCCCATGATTCTTTGCTGTCAGGTCTGATTACCTGCCTTCTGCTGACTGACTGATAATGGCTGACTGATTAGCCCTCCCCAAGAAGAAGACAATGATATATAGAACAGTGTATCCTGCTGTATATATTAATGAGGAGCTGGCAAAGCTTTGATAAGGACTTGGAATGATCCATCAGCCTGAGAAGGGGCCTGTAAAACTGGTGGAATATTTTATGGAAACAACACCAGGGAAGGATGTAATGACCCAGTGCTTAAATACTTCTCAGCTGTCATTTCCTTTTGTAATTAACATCAGATAGCTGCACTGTGGATAACACCCAGAGTGTATCAGTTCCCAAATCCAGTTTGCACTTTCTCACTTGTGTTTCCTGGTGCTCATTTTACAAGGAATTTTGAAAGCATGCAATTAATTGCTCATTCTTCTCAGCTCCAACAAATGTTTATCTTCTAAACTGGCTCTTACTCTATAGTGTTACCTATAAAGGAAAGAGCCTCTGGCATTTTTGTACTCTGGTTGTTACTCACGCAGCAGAGGCCTGTTTCACCATTAGATACAAAGCCTCTGATGGCTACTTGAGTTTGAATGTGCTGTTATTACAGGTATTACATGAAATTGCTTGTGTTATGTGAAGGGGATTATAGAGGTTCTGGATCAATAACTTCAGAGGATGTTGGGAGTGATTACAGTGCAATGTCAATTTTCCCATTTGGCTGTCACTACTGATTTACAACATCCCACCTTTTTATTCACATGAAATCACTCATTCCATTTGTAAATTCTGCATGTCTCAGTTTACATAAAGCAGCTGATTTGTGTAAAATGCAATGACTTTCTGTCTTTTTCTGTGTAATAGATGCAAGTGAATATCTCCACTAAAATAAACCTATGGTATAACAGATGATGAAAGAAAGCTGAAACAGCTACAGTGATCTCTTGGCAAAGCGTGTCATCTCTGCAAAGTGTGCTTGTTGATTATTCTGTCTGACAAAGCTGTGCCACATGTAGAAAAAAAAAACTGAAGAGCGTTGGAACATGAAAAAAACAAACAAACAAGCAGCAGAATGTTTTGTTTGTATGCTGATAGTATAAAAAAAACTTGCAGTATTATTATTTTAAAAGAGAGAAATATATCTATTTCAACCCTAATTTTTACAAATCTCCCACAGGTAATGTTTTGCTAAAATAATGGATAATTTGGGGACCAAACACAGAATGATTACTTTCTGCAATATGGAGGATGTGCTTGGCTTTTATCAGGGGTAATAGTAAGTTCTTCAAATATTGCAAAAATGTATTATCACACATAGACATAGTTCTCAACCTTTTGGAAAAATTGCTGTGTAATGCCATTTCTTCCCTTCTCTTTGAAAAAAAAAGGTAAATTTTCAAGCACAGATTTATGAATGACCTGCTCGCACAGGGAAGCAAGATTTGGATGTGTTGGAGACCGTAAAGATGTTTCACCACCTGCCATTTTAAAATAAGGCTCATGTGTAGTTAGCCATGTGTACTTGGACTTTTGTTCATGTCAGGACTGCTTTTCTCTCCATACAAGTCAATGGGAATCCAAAAGCATCTTGAAGCAGCTTAGCTGGTCAACAGCAGATCAGAAGAGGGTCAATTCAGAACAGATGTACCTGGTAAGGAGCTCAGATGAAAACATCTCAAACTAATTTCTATGTTACAAGACATGTCAAGTAAATTATAAATAGACCAACATCATGCAAGTATGAGTGTGCACCCAACTAGTAATCTACCAGACGCACATATAAAAACAACAAATAGTGCCTATGGTTGTAATACAAAATGTTAAAGTGATAAGTGGCCAGAACTGGATATCATGCAAACAGTATTTCTTATCTACTCCCAGACCTAAACATTTTATTACATTGAAAGCATTAATGCAACAAGTGTATCCCGCCCATATCCACAACAGTTTCCTTACTTCCTGTCTGGTAAAAAGGTTTTCACCAAGACAGCAAGTAGGGTGGAATCTCACTAACAGCAATGCATACAGAGGTTTTTCTTGTTGTTTTCCTTTTTTTTCCATTAGGTAGATAAATGCTAGAACCTCTGTAAGTTTATTTTTTGTTGTTGTCTGTTTCCTGTTACAGATTTTCTCTCATTTTCTGTTTGGTAAAAGTTTGTCTCCAGAGAAAGTGAGTGTACATCTATCAATATCTCAGATTGCAGTATAACCTGTCAGGAGGTGTATCCTTCGCCCTTTCTTTGCAAAACAAAAAAATATTGTGTATAGATATACTTTAACAGGAAATATGAATCATGTCCCTCATTATAACTTATTGTCTGTGTTTCTGTTTGATAATGGCTGTTTGTTTTATTAAAATATGGTGGTTTAGTGTCTAATGCCAGCAGAGGATACCAACATGTTTTGATAAGTATATTGTTTATGAAATACCATTTTCTCTGGGTTGTTTTTTTCTTTTATTTTTTATTTTTTAATAATCTAAATATGTAATAAAAAGAGCAGCGCAGTATAAGTGCTGCATTATTTTCTCTTTTTATATTGAATGCTATATGGATTCTCTAAATTTATTTAGGTTAAAGCAGTACCTTCCATCAAGTCTTTTTATTTTAGAGTTCAACAAATAGACCAATCATGAGCCAAGATTACAGCCCCATACATGGCTCCTTTTCCACATCCATGGAGGTCAGGAAAAATATTAGGGGTCTAACAGGCCCCTGATGTCTCTATAAAGAGGACCTGCCACCTACCAAATGCAATCACATGATGATAGCAATGAAGTTAAATAAATAAAAAAAAAAGAGACCCCATCAACCTGCACACATCCACAAATGAAAATGCACACACCAGGTACATACGTGTATGTAAACAGCAATTGCACCACACATACTGTATATTGCTGTAAATGGCCTAGTGAGAAAAATTATTTTAGGTCCCTTATTTATGGTTTACTCTAAACTGATGAGCTATAAAGGTCTATTGATTATTTTCTGTACAATCTTTTTTCCCCATTTTTTTTCTCATAATTTATTTTGTTTAGAAAAATGGGGATTGAATTGTGTGCAATAGAAGTAATTTTATTGTATTTTTTCCTTAAATATAGATTTGATAAGCATTTGTGCAAATTTGGTGCATCATAAAACATTTCAACTGCCATCTTTTTATCTACAGGGCTTCTGCTTTTAGAAAATATGTTTTAGGGGTTTAAGTAATTATATATCCGATAATGCAGATTTTAACATGTGTGCAAACAAACAAAAAAATAAGTTGACCCTGAAGCCTGGGCAGAAAACTTCCAATGAAAGAGATCTGCCACATCCTGTGAATCTAGGATATCAAAATTGTTGGGGCGTGGCACCAGCTTTCCAGGCACACCCCCAGTTTCTAAGAAATTAGTGTGCTTCCTCCTTCGTTACGTTATTGGCCGAGATCATCTGCTGCTCTGACAGGCAGAGTGCACTGGTAATGTGCAGTATTATGTCGGAGGGAAATATTTTATGTTTTAGGGTTGCATTTTAATGCTTTAGGTTTTTTGAGGAAGATGCATTTTATTTAAATATAATTTAACTGGGGTCTTTTCATTTATTTTTTAGTGGCCAGCAGTACAATCTTGTTGCTGATACAGGGAAAGCTGTCCTTTGTTTGCAGAACGTTACCACATAATAGTTTGGCACACTTTAATGCACCAAATCCCCACATTATTAAGTGCATTAGTACACTACATCCTCATTCCTCTACTGCCATATCTGCTAATAAACTTATGCAATCCCTTGTATTTATAATATTTAGAATGAGGAAGGGGAGAGGTTGATGTTTTTTGTGAGCAGCTCTGGGCAACCTCCGTACCCCAAGCACACCTCTGTATCCCCAGAACACCTTCATTTTCTTAGCACATCACCATACTCCACAGAACACCTCTGTACCCCTCAGCACACCGCTTTACCCCAAGAACACCTCCATACTTCACAAAACACTTCCATACCACCCAGCACATCTCCATACCCCACAGAACACCTCCATACCCCTCAGCACACCAAGGACACCTCTGTACCCCTCAGAACCCTTCCTTATCCCAAGAACACCTGTATACCCCTAAGCACACCTCTGTACCCCAAGAACACCTCCATACCTGTCAGCCCACCTCCATACCCCAAGAACACCTCCATACTCCTCAGCACACCAAGAACACCTTTGTACCCACAAGACACCTCCATACCCCTCAGCACACCTCTGAACCCTAAAAACATATTTGTACCCTCAGCACATCTCCATACTCCACAGAACACCTCTGTACTCCGCAGCACTCCTGTGTACCCCAAGAACATCTCCAACCCCCAGAACATCTACATATGTCACAGAACTCCTCCATACCCCTCAGCTCCCCTCTGTACCACAAGAACACCTATGTATCCCCAGCACATCTCCATACCCCCAGAACACCTCTGTACACCCCAGCATACATCCATACCCAGCGCACACCTCTGTACCTCCAGAGCAACGCTGCACTCCCACACCTTCATACTCCCCAAAACACATCCATACCCATCTCACACCTCTGTACCCACAGCATACTCTGTACCCCCAGAACCACACTTTCCCCCATACCTCTGTACCTCCATACCCCCAGCAAACCCCCTTCCCTGTTCATACCCCCAGTAAGCCTGTGTACCCCTCAGGATATCTCTGCACACTGCCCCCACCCCCATCTACTCTCCCACATCTGCATTCCAAAGACATCCCTGTGCCCCTCCCTTTCAGTATTCTCTGTATCCCTAGCCCCTCCTCCTAGCATTATGCAACCTATTTTACATTGCCACCCACCTGTGCATCCACCAGTGCATGGTGCCACTCCATATTTCATGCTGTCAGTCAGTGGTTCTCTGATGCTGGCAGCCAGGTGGGAGAAGTTTTTGGAGGTGGAGCCCTAACAGAATATTATGTACCTGTCTGTACAGTCACTCGACCTGTGTATTGAAGCCGATGCCTGCGTGGGACAGATGCCCCTCCCTACTCCATATCTTCAGCTGATGCCTCTGCTGGCTGGAGGTGCAAAGGGAAGTTCTGGATAGGTACAGGTCACTGATGAGCTCAGGAGGGTTTGGACGGTGTGTGAACCCACCTGAGATCCTCCTCACTGCAGATCAGTTATAATCAGCAACACTAGTGAGGCTCAAGCTCCAATCTCAGCACAAAGCCATGGACGCAGCCACCATGACAATTGATTCAACAATTTGGCAAATATACAAGATTAAACTTTTACCACCTTCCCTATCCCGGTGCCCTAAGGAAGCTGCCTAATGCTGGTGCTGGCCCTGTGCTTAGGCCACACTATTAAGAGGCAGCACACATCTGCCTTTTCTTTCTGGCAGTCGGTATGCTATACAGCCAGAGCACCCTGAGAAAGTTGTGGCATGGCTAACAAAGCCTTTCTTATACTACTCCTTCTAGGAGCGGGAAATAACCCAGCAGCTCCAAATGCACCCATTGCAAACTGCAGCCCTGCAAACTGACTTGGAAGAGTCAGCTGAATTATGTTACCACAGCATGAGTTACTTGATACAGGAGGATGCTAGTGAAATCTTGTTATCAGATGTTTAGGAAGACAGTGCCAGGAGCATAGATAAAGGAAACAGGCAGGGAGCAGCAATTGGCAATGATGCTTCTGCAGCTGCAGCTTACTGTCAAGTATGTTCGAACAATGAGGAGGGTGAGATGATGAGGTGACATGGCCTACATGGATTCCAGAGAATATAGGGGGAGGGGGAAAGTGAGTGAGAATCATGGCAGGATGGTGCTGCTTCATGCATGAAGGCCACTGAAAACCAATTATGTCCACACTGCAATGGATGCACCAACAGCAGAAAGCCTTTAATAAATATACAGTACAGTGCCTTGAAAAAGTATTCACACCCCTTGACATTTTCCACATTTTTTTTCATGTTTCAACCAAAAACGTAAATGGATTTTATTGGGGGTTTTATGCGATAGACCAACACAAAGTGGCACTTAATTATGAAGTGGAAGGAAAATGATAAATGGTTTTCAACAGTTTTTACAAATACATATCTGAAAAGTGTGAATAGAGTCCAAGTAATTTAATCTCAGTATAAATACAGCTGTTCTGTGAAGCCCTCAGAGGTTTGTTAGAAAACCTTAGTGAACAAACAGCATCATGAAGGCTAAGGAACACACCAGACAAGTCAGGGATAAAACTTTGGAGAAGTTAAAAGCAGGGTTGGGTTTTAAAAAAGTATCCCAAGCTTTGAACATCTCGCAGAGCACTGTTCAATCCATCATCCAAAACTGGACATATGGCACAACTTCAAACCTACCAAGACATGTCCATCCACCTAAACTGATATGCCGGGCAAGGAGAGCATTAATCAAAGAAGCAGCCAAGAGGACCATGGTGACTCTGGAGGAGCTGCAGAGATCCACAGCTCAGGTGGAAGAATCTGTTCACAGGACAACTATAATGCCGCGTACACACGGTCTGAATTCTCGTCGGAAAAAGCTCTGATGGTTTTCCCGACGGAATTCCGACGGAATTTCGCTCAAAATGTCTTGCCTACACACGGTCACACCAAATTCCGACGGTCAATAACACCACGCCTTAAAAAACATTCGACTGAACTATAAAAGGGAAGTTTAATGCTTCTGAGCTTGTGTCGAATTGTTTCCGAGCATGCGTCGGAATTTTGCGCGTCGGAATTGCATACACACGATCGGAAAATCCAATAGAAAGGTTTTCTGTCGGAAAAATTAGGAACAGGTTCTCAATCCAAAGTCCGTCAGAAATTCCGACAGAAAAAGACCGATGGGCATACACACGGTCAGAAAATCTGATGAAAAGTTCCCATCGGACTGTTTCCATCGGAAATTCCGACTGTGTGTACGCGACATTAGTCATGCACTCCACAAATCTGGCCTTTATGGAAGAGTGGCAAGAAGAAAGCCATTGTTGAAAGAAAGCCATAAGAAGTCCTGTTTGCAGTTTGCGAGAAGTCATGTGCCTGAATTTGAGGACAACAACAACATTTGGACACATTCACAGCATATTACAATAGTGGTAATTATGGAATCAAGAAATTAATACAATACATTAGCAAACATTAAATACATAGAATGTGATGTTAAAGGCTAAAACTTAGCAAAGACCTCGCGTACGGTTTTGACCCTTTGAGAATGTAATTTCTCAAGATATGCGTCAGGGTAGAGCCAGGTATGTGATGTCAGTGTACCCAAGGTAGAATTTGTCTCATTAGCTTGTACAATGCTGTGTTGTATTTCTATTTATGTGAGTGCATCTTTTTAACTTTTTAACCACTTCCAGACCAGCCTCGTTTTGGATTTTAGGTGTTTACATTTTAAAACAGTTTTTTTTTGCTAGAAAATGACTTAGAACCCCCAAACATTATATATTGTTTTCTTTCTAACATCCTAGAGAATAAAATGGCGGTCGTTGCAATACTTTTTTTCACACCGTATTTGCGCAGCGGTCTTACAAGCGCACTTTTTTTGGAAAAAAGTCACTTTTTTGAATAAAAAAATAAGACACCCGTAAAATTAGCCCAATTTTTTTTTGGATTGTGAAAGATAATGTTACGCCGAGTAAATTGATACCCAACATGTCACGCTTCAAAATTGCGGCCGCTCGTGGAATGGCGTCAAACTTTTACCCTCAAAAATCTCCATAAGCGACATTTAAAAAATTCTACAGGTTGCATTTTTTGAGTTACAGAGGAGGTCTATGGCTAGAATTATTGCTCTCGCTCTACCGATCGCGGCGATACATCACATGTGTGGTTTGACTACCGTTTTCATATGCGGGCGCTGCTCACGTATGCGTTCGCTTCTGCGCGCGAGCTCGTCGGGACGGGGTGTTTTAAAAAATTTTTTTTTGTTTTTTATTATTTATTTTACTTAATTGTATTATTTTTTACACAGTTTTAAAAAAAAAAAAAAAAATTGATCACTTTTATTCCTATTACAAGGAATGTAAACATCCCTTGTAATAGAAAAAAGCATGACAGGTCCTCTTAAATATGAGATCTGGGGTCAAAAAGTCCTCAGATCTCATATTTGGACTTCAATGGGAAAAAAAAAAAAAAAAAATTTAAAAAAATGTCATTTAAAAAAATGACATTTGTAAATTTCTCTTTAAGACGTATGGGCGGAAGTGACGTTTTTGACGTCGCTTCCGCCCTCCTATGGTATAGAGATGAGTGGCGGCCATCTTAGCCTCACTCATCTCTATACACAGGCAGGGAACGGACCCGATCGCCTCCGCCGCTGCCGACGGTTCCGGTAAGCGGCGGAAGGCACGGGAGAGCGGCGGGAGGGGGGGGGCACCTCTCCCGCCGCCGATAACGGTGATCTCGCGGCGAATCCGCCGCGATGACCACCATTATCGGAAAGGGGACCGCTCACTGTAAAGAGGGATACCTCGGTTGTGGCAGCAGCTGCTGCCGTTACCGAGATATCCCTCTTCAAAAAAATGACGTATATATACAGTGAGCGGTCGTGAAGTGGTTAATAAATGTCAAGAGCTTGTGCACTCTCTGCTACATCATAGCTGCTGGTTCCAGCATCCTGATTTTAAGGCATTTTCCTATATCCACTCTGAGGTCACTGGTAACAATCACTACCATTTATTTTAGACTTCGACTGTTCAACCATTTTTAAACTTTATGGAATAGATAGCATTGTTTATGCATAAAGTACTACGCTGGAATTGATTTGATCATTCTTTCAGAGCTTTGCATTTGTGTTTTTTCTTTGACTGTTGCATCTCTTTCCATGCTGTGCTGGTTGCACTGGGTCTGATCCACTTATCTTATTACTCCACATCAGAGCGCTCTACTTGGACCCTAGACTCGCAGCACCACAGGTATTCTTGTGTGTTTTTATCCGTATAGGTAGATGTTTACGGGAAAGGCGTGCAGGATCATGATCATGACAATTTTTCCAAGTGTGACTCTACTTTGCTTAACCATTTGCCCAGGGCCGATCCTAGGGTCACAGGCGCCAGGGTGCAGAAATATTTCTGGCGCCCCCCACATGGGAGTGGTCATCTTACTAACCCCTCCCCTTTACTAATGTTTCTATGGCAACAACTCCACCTCTCCATCTGTAAGCCCCACCACGTTGCTTTGACAATAACTTAGTTAACGGCTTTAACAAGTCAAAATAAATGTTTTATTTATTGACAATTCTGTGTCAAGTGCATGTAGATCAAATAGTGAAGCAGAAAAAAAACAGATTTGCATAATGCATACAATCACAAAACAGTGCAAATATCAATTAAATAAAGTTAAAATGGCTGGCTTCCCATGCTCCTTAGCAACCAGCCATATACAGTGTGTTTAAAGAGAAAAAAAAACACAAAATGCATGAAAACTGCATGCAAAAATAAGGGTTTAAAAGTTCAAAACTTGCCTGAAAAACGCATAGGCTCTAATAGGCTTCAAAAAAGATGAACTGCAAGCGCAAAGCAGTTCACCCAGGGGTGTTAAAAAGCAAATGAATATTCGCTTTCCTAACATTGAACTACCTCTCAGGCAATCAGGTGCGCGGGTCTGTTACCTGTCACCTGATTGGCTGAAACGTCAGGTGCACCTGACACCTGTTGGGAGGAGCGGAGGATATGCATGGAGGACACAGGAGCCACTGTCTGACATGCTGCAAGGTCCCACCGCTCACTGCCGTCACCCACCACCACTGAGACAGGGTAAATGCCGGGCAGACGGCGAGTGGGCGGTTATAGTGGCACAATTTGATGGGCACAGTGACAGCATTTGATGGGCACAGGGGCAGCATTTGATTGCACAGTGGCTGTGTTTGATGGCACAGTGGCTGCGTTTGATGGGCACAGTGGCAGCGTTTGATGGGCACAGTGGCTGCGTTTGATAGCACAGTGGCTGCGTTTGATGGGCACAGTGGCAGAAATTGGGCACAGTAGCTGCTTTTAATGGGCACAGTGGCTGTGTTTGATGGGCACAGTGGCAGCGTTTGATGGCACAGTGGCTGCGTTTGATGGGCACAGTGGCTGCGTTTTATGGCACAGTAGCTGCGTTTGATGGGCACAGTGGCTGCGTTTGATGGCACAGTGGCTGCGTTTGATGGACACAGAGGATGCTTTGGGCACAGTAGCTGCTTTTAATGGGCACAGTGGCTGGGTTTGATGGACACAGTGGCTGCGTTTGATGGGCACAGTGGCAGCGTTTGATGGGCACAGTGGCAGCATTTGGGCACAGTGGCTGCATTTGATGGGCACATTTGCTGCGTTTGATGGGCACAGTGGCTGTGTTTGATGTGCACAGTGGCAGCTTTTGATGGGCACAGTGGCTGTGTTTGGGCACAGTGGCAGCTTTTGATGGGCACAGTGGCACTACGTTTGATGGGCACAGTGGCAGCTTTTGATGGGCACAGTGGCAGCTTTTGATGATCACAGTGGCTGCTTTTAATGGGCACAACAACTTGCTCACTTACTTCCAAGTTCCTTGACCGGCCTGGTGCAGTGCAGGGACAGGGAGTCACTCACTGTGACTTACAGCAAGGCAGGCAGCCACAGCTGAGCAGCTCTGCTCTCTCTCTTTAGGAGTACTTCAGACGAGACACGCTCCGAGTCCGTTCCGCTCCCTCTGAGCCACGCTGTCTGAAGAACATGGCAGAGGTGAGCGGAGCTTGTTCACTAGCCACGGAGACGGCACGAAAAGAATGCTGGGGTGACCACGGCACACTCTGAATGCTGGGGCGGCCACAGCCTCTCTGACTGATGTCACTGGCCGGCGATTCTAGCAAGTGAAGTGAGCAATCAGTACAGTCAGCTTCGGCGGCCCTCTTCTGCAGGCAGATTACAGCACTGGGGTGTGGTTCACCCCGTGTACTCGCCCAGGATCGGCCCTGCATTTGCCTTTATATGACTCTGCTCAAGCAGAAGACACGTTTATTGAATCCTCTACAGGCCACCTCTCCAGCCAATTACCACAGTTTGAATCTTTTCTTCCCAGAGGATGGACTTACCTGCTGTCTCACAGCTTTGAGCTTTGAGCTTTCTCTGTCAACTGTCAAGTTTGGCTCTATAGACTCTCTACCTGCTAACCAACCTGAACTCGCTGATCTCCTGACCATTGCCCAGTCTAATTGTCCTGTACGGGATGCCCAGCAGCCTGTTCCAAGGGTTCTGGGGGCCCCTCCTTAAGAGGGGGGATAATGTCAGGAGCATGTGCCATCCTTCTCCATCATAGCTGCTGGTTCCAGCATCCTGGTTTTGGCTATGATGCATTTTTCCTGTCTGCCTGTCCACCTGCAAGGTGAATGATCTCTGATTGACGACCAAACCTGATTAACAGTGGTTGTAAAGGCACAAGGTTTTTTACCTTCGTGTATTCTAGGCATGCAGGTAAAAAACCTTCTGTGTGCAGTAGCCCCCCCCACCCCCTAATAATTACCTTAGCCCTCTCTTGATCCAGTGATGTCCACAAGAGCTTTGCCTCTCCGGGGACTCACACTCCTGATTGGCTTTTGGCAGCAACGGGAGCCATTGGCTCCCGCTGCTATCAATCACAGCCAGTGAGCCAATCAGGAGATAGAGCCATGGCTCTGTGTGTGTGAATGGACATACAGAGTCATGGGTCAGAAGCTCGCTTGCTTGGGTGCCCCCAGAGCAACCTGCTTGCTGTGGGGGCACACAGCAGGAGGGAGGGGCCAGGAGCACCAGCAGGGGACCCTAGAAAAGGAGAATCTGGGCTGCTCTGTGCAAAACCATTACACAGAGTAGGTAAGTATAACATGTTTGCAATTTTAATGTAAGCCTGTGGTCTATTGCTTGTAAAAACGTGTGTAATATGTGCAAGCTCTCTGTCTGTCTGCCCTGCTCTGCTGTTTGGATTCTCCTATTACCTTGAGTCAGATATCGACTATTCTCTGAACTCTGCCTGCCTTTTGACTATGGACTGACCCTGACTATTCTGAACCTTGCCTGCCTTGTACCTGACCTGTCATTGAACCACTCTGCCTGTCTGCCAACCAAGTACCCATTTGCTTTGCTCAGTTTGTGCCTGCCCTGACATGGTGGCCAGGCACTATAGCATTGTGTATAAAACCTGGGGGCAACTGAGTACTGATAGGCCTGTTTGCCCTATGGGGAAGGGGGCTGCTATAGGTCAAGAACACAGAAGCTAGCTATAGTGTCTGACCATCTGTGTTAGGGGTAAGCTAGTTTACACTAAGTGGAGAATGGGTTTCCTTTTATTCTTTATTTGAGTGCACAGTTATGGATGT
The DNA here is from genome assembly GCA_028564925.1 of Lithobates sylvaticus. Classification (NCBI taxonomy): domain Eukaryota; kingdom Metazoa; phylum Chordata; class Amphibia; order Anura; family Ranidae; genus Lithobates; species Lithobates sylvaticus. Next base: position 411,628,048 of record CM053027.1, read on the forward strand.
TGGTGGCCAGAATTATTCTTTGGAAGTGTCCTGTGAGATCATAGTTGGAGTCTTATTGCTGCCTTTGTTCGACAACCACAAAGCATTTGGAGATATCCTGAGCCCCGTCTATTGCCAAGTGATGAGCTTTGAAGTGTACCATGGTTGCTGATTCATGCTATGGTAAGCCTTTGCAAATATATTCCTGGTGGAGGTTTTTTTTTCACTGGTGTGGGCAACAAAGTGTCAACCTGGAAGTAAATCACAAGTGGACTTTATATACATTGCTAAAAGCTAAATTATACTCGGTATCTACTGGTTTTCTGCCTATTATACTGCATCAGCAATCAACAATATTTTTGTTTATTGTTTTTCAGAAATAGTGCACTCTAAGGCCCCTTTCAGACCTACGGATCCTTTTTTACTCCTCTGCTTGCCCAGCGGGGATCGCTCCATTGATCCCCGCTGAGCCGGCGGATGACAAGTCCGCCTCTGCACTCTGTTGATTAGGGACCGCCTGTCTGTTTTCATCCGATCCGCCAGACTGATCAAAAATAGGGTTTGCATCCATCTGGATTTTGCGGATCGGATCGGGGCGGATCGGATGTCACCGCTGACATCCGACGCTCCATAGACCTGCATGGAGCACCCGTTCAGATCCGCCTAAAAAACTGACAGGCGTATCTGAACGGTCCACACATGTGAAAGAGGCCTAATTGTGATTTCTTGATTTAAAACCTGACTGGTCTCTCTCTGTTATACTAGGGCTTAGTTAAATTGCTTAAATACCAATGGACAAAAACATTCTAATGTTGATTTTTGATTAAAATCTGACTGTTGTCCCACCTGTTCAAAATAAAAAATAATACATTTGCTAAATGACTGTGTATGGAGTTAGTAAAAATATATTGCTTGCTTTTCTATCAGTCAAAAATCAAAAATTCTCTAATGTTGATTATTGGTTTAAAACTGACTGACACTTCACCTTTTCAGAAGTCAGCCTAGCAAAAGCTCTTAAAGTGACAATAAAGGCCATGTTTTTTTTGTTTAAAAATAACAAACATTATACTTACCTGCTCTGTGCAGTGGTTTTGCACAGAGCAGCCCAGATTCTCCTCTTCTCAGGTCCCTCACTGGCACTCCTGGCCCCTCCCTCTTGCTGAGTGCCACCGGATCAAGCAGCTTGCTATGGGAGCACTTGAGCATGCTTGCTCCCGAGCCGCTGCTCTGTGTGTTCATTCAGACACAGAGCTGTGATTGGCTCACCTGCTGGCCAATCGGAGCGTGATGTGCGCGCCCACAAAAGCTAGTGCACGAATCGCCGTAGCTGAGCTGCCTTGCCGCAGTGCTTTTGCATTTAAAAAAGTCTGAAAAGAGAAATGCCTCCCTTTAAAATCAATGGACATGTTCACACTGGGGCAGTGTAAAAAATCTTTGGAGCATGTTTGGGGAGCTAAAAATAAATGCACCAAAAACGTTCCATTGAAGCAATGGAAAAAGTGGTAAAAACACAGCAAAAATGTGGTAAAAACTCACCCGAAATGCGTTTTTTGAGTCACATGTCCAAATTGCACCACAAACACAGTAAAGTCTCAGCATCAATGTGAAAGTGTCCTAATTGTATTGGAAAACCATGCACCTGGAGGTGGGTGGTAGTAATCTGCTGGAAGGGGGGAAGGTAGCCACAGGTGTGTTCTAAAGGTCAGCTGATGAATTCCTTTGTGTGTCTTACTGGCTTCTCTGTCTCATGTCTACATACCAGCAAGTGATGAAGCTTTTTAGGAAATACAGCAATGGCTCAGGTAAGGCCTTGTTCTCTAAACTAAAGAAATCTTGTATTTTTTTGCAACAGGGGTACATTAATGATATATTGGTACATAGAAGCCGCAAGGTTTTGCAGGCGGCTGTTTAAGGTTGCAACTCCTCCGTTGAGGAGCTCTGGTTGTTATGGGTGGAGTTGTTTTCTTGCTGTTCCCATCCCTCGTTTTTTTACACAGATGATGTGTCCGTCAATGAATGAAAGAGAAAATAGGATTTTTGTACTCACTGTAAAATCCTTTTCTCTGAAGTTCATTGACGGACACAGTACCCACCCCTCCTATTTATGTTATGTGTACTGCTTTTGTCAAACTGAGCTGGTGGATGCAGTGTGAGGGGTTATAGCCAGTAGGACCACCCTACCTAAGGTCAAGATGAAGATGCTGTGTCGGTCAATGAACTTCAGCGAAAAGGATTTTACGGTGAGTATAAAAATCCTATTTTTTTTTTTTTTTCATTCAGCCCACTGGGTTGGACAAAAAAAAAAACTAGCGATGTGTACGAGGCTTTTCATCTAAAACAGGTCGTCAAAGGAAACTTCTAGGTTCCTTCCCTGACATGTATACTTTAAGGCAAACTTATAAAGCAGCAGGTACACTTTAGCCCCCAGAAGCACTCACCTTTTTGTCACTTTATGTATCCTACTTGTGTAGGTAAACCCTAACAGTTCTCTTATTTATTCCCTTTTTGGTCTATTAAATATACGAAAGCATTTTATTTTTGAGAAGTACAAGTAAATATCTGTTCTGCCCGAAATCTAGTGCTATCCTGTGCACTTAAAAAACAGAAGATTTGTTGCGCTTAATAATAATAAACTATGCAAAAAGCCGCTAACACAAAATTGCTGGGTACAATAAACATAATATGGGAAAAAGGGTGTAGAGCTCAAAACATAAAATAATATAAAAAAATGAGACTCATAGTTCAAAAGTTCATCTTAATATATAGAAGAGAACTATATATAGTTTTCATAGTTTATTATTATTAAGCGCAACAAATCTTCTGTTTTTTAAGTGATAGCACTAGATTTCTGGCAGAACAGATATTTACTTGTACTTCTCAAAAAGAAAATGCTTTTGTATATTTATATTTTTCGTATATTAAGATGAACTTTTGAACTATGAGTCTCATTATTTTATATTATTTTATGTTTTGAGCACTACACCCTTTTACCCATATCGTGTGCACTTGGCAGTGTTCTGGCAATCTGAGTATCCTGTATAGCACCTTACACTGTTATGGAGATAAGAGAGGTGTTTTATAGTCCTCACACATTTCTGTCCTAGGGTGACAATACTGCTGCTTCATCAGAGGTTTCGGAGATTTGCGGTCAGGGACGAGCACTACCAATTTGTAGCTCTCCCTTTTGGCCTGGTGTCAGCACCGAGAGTATTTACCAAGGTGCTAGCCCCAATTTTGGCTTTGCTAAGGCAGCGATGGATCACAATCGTGGGTTACCTGGACGACCTATTTCTGAGAGCAGCTTCCACCTCAGATTTAAGGGGGATGTGGCAATCGCCATGCAAACACTTTGAGAGTTTGGTTGGGTACTGAACCTACAGAAGTTGGTGTTGGTGCCGACTCAATGCCTGGAGTACCTGGACTTGCTTCTGGAATCCTCAGGGGCGAGAGTCTTTCTCCCTTCGGACAAGCTACAGACTCTTTAAGCTGCGGTGAAGTTGTTGGTGTCCCGCAAGTGGTCGTCGCTGCTTTTTTGCATGCAAGTCCTGAGTCTCATGGTAGCCACTTTTGAGGCGGTACCATATGCTCAATTCCACACTCGAATCTTGCAAAAGGAGATCCTGTCCAAATGGGACAATTCTCCATTGTCCCTGGATTGTCAAATTTGGGTGAGCCAGCTAGTCAGGGATTCCCTGTTCTGGTGGCTGAGGTCGCCTGCCCTTCGGTCCAGGAAGTCCTTCCTTCCTCTTCATTGGACAGTGATCACAATGGACGCCAGCCTGACCGGTTGGGGGGGAGTTTGGGGCGTAGAGTCAGCCCAGGGTCGCTGGACCCAAGAAGAATCCCGCCTGCCGATCAACATGCTGGAACTTCGGGCGATCAGGTGGTGCTTCTCCATATGGTCACAGAGGCTTCAGGGGCGTCCGGTCACGATCCAGTTGGACAACGCCACGGCGGTAGCATATGTCAGCCATCTAGGAGGAACGAGGAGCTCGGCTGCAGCACTGGAGGTCGCTCACATCCTGCGATGGGCAGAGCGGCGCGTGCTGGCTCTGTCGGCCATGTACATTCCAGGCGTAGAAAACTGGCAAGCGGACTACTTAAGTCGTCAGATGCTGGACCAAGGGGAATGGTCGCTACATCCGGATGTATTTCGGCTCCTTTGCCTAAGGTGGAGCACGCCAGATGTGGATCTCCTGGCTTCTCGATTCAATCGGAAGGTACGGAGGTTTGTGGCCAGGTTAAAGGATCCCTGGGCGGATGCGGCAGACGCGTTGGTGGCTCCATGGGGGCCATGGAACTTAGCCTTTAATTCAGTCATGATTTATGGATTAAGTACTAGGTATTTGTCTTTAGGTTTTGATACCAAAAAAATGTAAATGCTTGACTGGTAGTAAAAAGTTTCATATTCTCATGTTTCAGAGGGATAATGAAACCTAGTGTCATTTCTAGCCTTAATTCGTATGGGAAGCTTCCCAGAGTACCATGAGGCTAAAGAACCTGACAGAGTGCAAACATGTTTACAACTTGGTTACTAAGTTGATACTTTTTGTTTTACATTTTGTTCCCCTATTTAGGACCACAGATGAGGTGAACTTCCAAAATAGCCATGCTCTATTTTTTACTAGCTGGTTGCTGCAGCTTGTAGGATATAGCAGAGCTTACAGGGTTAAAATCAACACTCTATTTCTCAGCAATTATTTTTGTTTTTTAATTTAAATATTTATATAGATTTACTGGATTCATTTGACACATTATTTAATTTCACATTTGGGGGGCCTACTAGTTGCAGGGGTGTCACGTAGCAGACTTGTTAGTCCACACATACTTCCTGGCAGTTGGTTCTCATGTTAATTTTAATTTGCTTTCACATTCTTGTTACGTCACATCTTCATGATTAGGTCTTGGCGCTACCACTGCAGCACTACCTATCACATTTATAGGTACGTACAGATTGAGATGGTTGTTTTTAATTGGCTTGTTCGGTGGCAAGTCTCCTCATCTGTTCTCACACCACTCACGCTACAATCATTTATACTCTCATCAGCAGCCTGACACGTTTTCAGGTTTCAAAGGCCTGAGTTCTCATTTTTAATTTGCCTGATCATGACTCGGCCTGGTTAATTCACGTGGTTGACACATTTCTGTCCTGTTTTAAACGTTCTTTCGTAATTTCTCAAGGAAAAAATTAATAAAAATAGAGGGGCAGCCAGGTTGGTCCAAGGTAAGTGATGGGTACAATTTATGGTTTATTTTTCTTACGACTTTGTTCTCGGTTTTATGCAGGTCATGTCACAGGCTGCGGACATCGAGGACTTTGTATCCGTCCCCCCTTCTCTGGCTAGGGGTTCAGAACAGGGTAGCACACCCTCCATGAGAACCTGGACTGTTTCTAGACTCATGGCTGAACTGCAGCGCAGGGGTATTTCATACCCAGCTTCAGCGTGCAAGGCTGAGCTGTTCAGGCTACTGTTCCCCTGCGCTTCAGGCTCTAGCGCGGAGCAAGTCACACTTCGTCGGACTGTCGATCCACGCTACCCTGAGTTCCCTGGCCTCTTCCTGCCAAGAGTTGCGTGCGAGGGTGGAGGTATTGGAGGCCCAGTGGCAGGACTATCTGCCACTCCAGGGACATCTGCAGGTCCCGGGACCCCTTTGGTATCAAGCCCCATACCCATAGGCCCAGGTAATAGTATGGGCGTTCCTCCCATTACCCCGGCTCATTTTATTTCCGTTAACATCAGGAAGGACATACTGGAGGGTAAAGATGTTAACTTAGCATAACTTTTGATAGCTATCTATGATGTTCCCGACAATAGGTCATACATTTTCGGTGATGATTCAGTGGTGGTTAAGACCAGGGATTATAGGCTCAGTCACAAACTTTCTATCCCTGTCCTTACCTTTAGCTTATACAGAGATGTCATTTGCTCAGTGAGTCTGCTCAGGAGGGAAGAACTGGACCATTACCTTTACACTGTGGTGGAGTTAGGACAGAAGTATGGGGGGTCAAATTTCTATAACTACCATTGTTCTTTTTTGGCCAAGGCCGCTGCCTGTTTTGCACAGTTTCAAGTGGTGACGGTGTGGAGTAATATAGACAGTTGTTTTGCTGGCATTTTGCTGGGCTTAGGTCACCAGTTTGTGTTACATGTCAATCTTCCACCCACACCGCTTACTGGTGCTCCAATTCAGAACTCCCCCCACTACCAGGGATGTCCAGGGGTTCAGACACTGCTCTCCCGACCCCAGTCCATCCAGCACCTTGTGACAAGTTGGGCCGGCCCATTTATTTTCTGGGCAAGTCTCAAATCTAAACAATTTTAACCTCGGTTCATGCAATTACAGCCAGTGCCGTCTGTTACACATCTGTACCAGTTGCTTCAGGGCTCACCCCAAGTCGGCCTGTACACTGAGACAGAACAAGTCCATGTGACTAAGCCGTATCAATGTGCCTTTTTTACAGGCTTGTTTAGCCTCCCATCCATCACCAAGGGTGAGCAAATTTTTGGTTGAAGGTTTCACGGAGGGATTCCACACTGGGTTAGTTTCCTTGCCAACAGGCACTTTTGAGTGTAGGAATCTGAGGTCATCTGCCACAGATGTAGAGGCGGTAGATGAATTGCTTCAATATGAACTTAGGAAGCGTTTTGTCATTGGTCCTTTCCCAACATCCCCATTTCAGGTTTGGAGGGTCAACTTCCAATAAATTAAGGTTGATTTACGATTTGTCAGCCCCTCATTGTTCGCAGGTGCCTAGCCTTAACTTGTTAATACCATCTGAGGAGTTTTATCTTAAATATGTGTAGCACTGACCCCCGAAGGAGCTGCTGGTTTTATTGGGCTTACCGTTACCTTCTTCACCTCGTCTCCGTCTAAGGTTTCCTGTGGTAGATGGCCCAAAGAAATGCAGAAACTGACACTGGATCCTCTTTTTGGGTTATTTATTTGAAAGATAACACAGTCTCTCAATGGAGGGTAGAGGGTTAGGAAGAAAGTTCAGGTACTTTTGGACTGCAAAAATAGAAAGTCTCTCACAATAGAAATCCAGAGAATTACCGTTTCACAGCTGGATACTCACAACCACCGGATAGACCTCCTCTCACTAGGCCTAGCAGCCGGTAGAGTGTTAGGTAAAGCAAAAGCGAACATATTACAGCGCACACATTCAAGAATGACGTTTCCTGCAGGGCTAGTTAAAAACACCTGAACATATTCAAAAAATACGGGGGTTTGGTCACACTATATGGTTATATAGTGCTAAGCCCACTTACTGCGACAAAGTACCCTGAATTAGTGGGTCCTACCCTAGTAATAGAATGAAAGATCCTGCGTCTCAACCATCGGAGCCAAACTCCTCTATGTGGGAGAACTGAAAGGATACCTCGTATATACTGGTGGCCACTAATTAAGAGGTAATGAAGAGGGGGAGGGGTGCTCTAACCCCAAAAAAACCTGGTCAGGGTTCATTACAACATACAAAAACATATTTGGGAAGCACTCACCAATGCGTTTAAATTCAAATTTAATTTTTGAATATGTTCAGGTGTTTTTAACTAGCCCTGCAGGAAACGTCATTCTTGAATGTGTGCGCTGCAATATGTTCGCTATTTCTTGTTGGTCTTATGGCAGCACCATCTTGAATTTAAACGCATTGGTGAGTGCTTCCCAAATATGTTTTTGTATGTTGTAATGAACCCTGACCAGTTTTTTTTTGGGTTAGAGCACCCCTCCCCCTCTTCATTACCTCTTAATTAGTGGCCACCAGTATATAGGAGGTATCCTTTCAGTTCTCCCACATAGAGGAGTTTGGCTCCCATGGTTGAGACGCAGGATCTTTCATTCTATTACTAGGGTAGGACCCACTAATTCGGGGTACTTTGTCGCAGTAAGTGGGCTTAGCACTATATAACCATATAGTGTGACCAAACCCCGTATTTTTTGAATATGTTCAGGTGTTTTTAACTAGCCCTGCAGGAAACGTCATTCTTGAATGTGTGCTGTGTAATATGTTCGCTATTGCTTGTTGGTCTTATGGCAGCACCATCTTGAATTTAAACGCATTGGTGAGTGCTTCCCAAATATGTTTTTGTATGTTGTAATGAACCCTGACCAGTTTTTTTTTTGGGTTAGAGCACCCCTCCCCCTCTTCATTACCTCTTAATTAGTGGCCACCAGTATATAGGAGGTATCCTTTCAGTTCTCCCACATAGAGGAGTTTGGCTCCCATGGTTGAGACGCAGGATCTTTCATTCTATTACTAGGGTAGGACCCACTAATTCGGGGTACTTTGTCGCAGTAAGTGGGCTTAGCACTATATAACCATATAGTGTGACCAAACCCCCGTATTTTTTGAATATGTTCAGGTGTTTTTTAACTAGCCCTGCAGGAAACATCATTCTTGAATGTGTGCGCTGTAATATGTTCGCTATTGCTTGTTGGTCTTTTGGCAACACCATCTTGAATTTAAACGCATTGGTGAGTGCTTCCCAAATATGTTTTTGTATGTTGTAATGAACCCTGACCAGGTTTTTTTTGGGTTAGAGCACCCCTCCCCCTCTTCATTACCTCTTAATTAGTGGCCACCAGTATATAGGAGGTATCCTTTCAGTTCTCCCACATAGAGGAGTTTGGCTCCCATTGTTGAGACGCAGGATCTTTCATTCTATTACTAGGGTAGGACCCACTAATTCGGGGTACTTTGTCGCAGTAAGTGGGCTTAGCACTATATAACCATATAGTGTGACCAAACCCCCGTATTTTTTGAATATGTTCAGGTGTTTTTAACTAGCCCTGCAGGAAACATCATTCTTGAATGTGTGCGCTGTAATATGTTCGCTATTGCTTGTTGGTCTTATGGCAGCACCATCTTGAATTTAAACGCATTGGTGAGTGCTTCCCAAATATGTTTTTGTTTGTTAGGTAAAGCAAAGTCTCTGCCACAGACTTGGATGTAGAACACTTGAGAAAAGTCTCTGCCACAGACTTGGATGAGTGTAGATCCATTTAGTGTCCTTCAACTGAGCCTCCAGGCTCCTTCAGAGAAACCAGCCTTGTGCATGGCCTTCTCCCGAAGAGTCCTCCACTGGATGCTTCTACAGTTGCTGGGACTCTCCTTAGACGAGACAGCACCGGACCACCTTTGAATCCTCAGGCCTCGCTATCCATTCGGGCCTGTCCCTGCAGTTGCTTCGCCTTGGGCTATCCAGCCCAGAGACTTGGAATTGCATGGATCTGCACCCCAGGCCAGGAGGGCCATAGGGGCTGGTCAGGAGGACCAGAACCAAACAGGCAGAAAATATCTTCTGGACCGGAACCCGAAGCACGTGATCTCAGTACCTTAAATACCACCTCCCAGAATCACAGCAGGATGACACTCCCACTGGGCTGGTTCTGAGAAAAGAATGGTACCCAATACGCCCAGCTAAACTGCGTTCTCATACCTGCCAGCGGTGACAGCGACACCTGCGGTCAAGGAGCAAGGAGCAATTCCAGCTAGACTGGTACTGAAACCATAATTTGGCATAATTAGCCCTAAAACCCAACTGTGGTTTCAGGAATATTAATTTGCAAAAACATATAGCGCATGCTCGTCAGGAGCCAGAGCTACATATGCTTTGGTGGATCAAGCAATTCAGAGTATCATTGGGGCAGGTGAGGGTGCTTGGCTGTCTAAAGCAGACATCGCGGGCGCCTTTAAACTTCTCCCATTTCTGCCTTTACTCTGGCAGTGGCATGGTATTAAGTGGAGGGGGTTTTATTATTTTGCCACTAAACTCACCTTTGGCTCCAAGAGTAGTCCCTGGCTGTTTGATTGCGTTGCACAAGCACTCAGTTGGAGCCTCACACACAGAGAAAATTTTCGGGAAGTGATCCACTATTTGGACGAGTTGAGAGTAGTGGTCAGGCCCCCTCCAACCTTGAGAAACTGACATCAGTTTTTGCAGCTTTAGACATCCCACTGGCAGTCAAGAAACTGGAAGGCCCAGTTACTATACTCACCTTCCTGGGGATTGTGCTTGATACCCAGTCCATGCAGGCCAGTCTTTCCGCAGACAAACTGGTAAGGATTAGGGATGAGCCGAACACCCCCGGGCGAATATTCAAACCCTATTAGTTACAATGGACGTGAACGTTCGAAATCTAAAGTGCTAATATAACGGCTAATATGCATGTTAATGTCATAAAACAGGTTTGGGGACCCGGGTCCTGCCCCAGGGGACATGTATCAATGCAAAAAGAAGTTTTAAAAACTGACGTTTTTTCGGGAGATGCATAAAGTGATGATGCATAAAGTAAAAAAAAAAGTGAAATATTTCTTTAAATATGGTACCTGGGGGGTGTCTAAAGTATGCCTGTGAAGTGGCATGTGTTTCCCGTGTTTAGAACTGTCCCTGCAACAAATGACATTTGTAAAGGAAAAAAAGAAGCCATTTAAAACTGCTTGCGGCTTTAATGTCATGTCTTGTCCTGGCAATATGGATGAAAATCTTTGAGAAAAATGGCATGGCTACCCCATTTGGGTCTTGTATGAATATTAAGGGGAACCCCGCACCCAAAATAAAACCCTATACCTACAACCCTATATACTCTGAACAGCAGTAAACAGGCGGTGCAAACAAGACAGGGCCTGTAGGTTTGTTCTTATCTTAAAGCGGAGCTGCACCCGCACAAAAAATATTAAAAGTCAGCAGCTACAAATAGTGCAGCTGCTGACTTTTAATAAATGGACACTTACCTGTTCCTGGTTCCAGCGGTGTAGGCAGAATGTGACGAGAGACCGCTCGTCTCTCGCTGCCCCGCCGTCAGGGAATCAGGAAGTGAAGACGCAACGTCTTCACTGCCCGGTCCCTACTGCGCATGCGCGAGTTGCGCTGCGTGCCACTATTGGTCCCCGCTGTGTCCTGGGAACTGTGTTTCCCAAGACACAACGGGGCAGCTCTGGATAGGGGCGGGGCAGCTCCGGATAGGAGCGGGGCAGCTATCTGGAAGTGGGTGCAGATACCTGTATTATACAGGTATCTGCACCCCCCTCCCCCCTGAAAGGTGCCAATTGTGGCACCGGAGGGGGTGAGGAATCCGATAAGCGGAAGTTCCACTTTAGGGTGGAACTCCGCTTTAAGTAGAATTTGTTTGTAATTTTGAACAGGTACATTTTTAAGTGTAGCTCCATCCAAAAAAATCTATTTTTAAGCTTTTTGGAGAACATAGGGAAGGGTTATCACTGTAACATTTGTTTTGATGTCTGTGCACCTGTTCAGAACATTTCACCTCACTTTCTGTCCCAATGACAAATGTTTCTGGAAAAGTGGGGTTTTTATTGAAACAAGGATTGGTGATAAAGCATCAGTAGAGAGGAGATACCTTTTTCCCAAATTAAATCTAACAGGATAGAATTTCCCTTCCTAGGGGTAGATTTCCTCTCACTTCCTGTTTTCTCCTTCTGTTTGCAAGTAGGAGTCGTTTGTAAGTGGGATGTTTGAAAGTAGGGGCCTGCCGTATATACTCTGCAGCAATTTGCCCCATTAGATGTTGGTGTTGCCACAACACTGTAAACCCTCACAGTTACTCTTGGTGGGCACAGGAATGGGCCCTGCTGTGAATTATTAGATCAAGAATTGTAATCGCATGCACCTGTTGAACAGGGCAGAAAAATTGGGCCTTTGGTGGTGGTGGTGGACGGTGTTGCCACAACACTGTAAGCCCTCACAGATACTCTTGGTGGGTGCAGAAATGGGCCCTGCTGAGAATTATTAGATCAAGATTTGTAATTACACGCCCCTGTTAAACAGGGGCTGAAAAATTGGGCCTTTGGTGGTGGTGGTGGACGGGGTTGCCACAAGACTGTAAGCCCTCACAGTTACTCTTGGTGGGCGCAGGAATGGGCCCTGCTGTGAACTATTAGATCAAGATTAGTAATTACACGCCCCTGTTAAACAGGGGCTGAAAAATTGTGCCTTAGGCACTGGTGCTGGTGCCACAACACTGCAACCTCTCACAGATACTGTACTTGGAGCACAGCCGTCAGACCTGTTGCAAAACATTGCATAAAAAATTGTAATTACACGCCCCTGTTAAACAGGGGCTGAAAAATTGGGCCTTAGGCACTGGTGCTGGTGCCACAACACTGCAACCCCTCACAGATACTGTACTCTGAGCACAGCAATGAGACCTGTTGGAAAGCATTGCATAACAAATTGTAATTACACGCCCCTGTTAAACAGGGGCTGAAAAATTGGGCCTTAGGCACTGGTGCTGGTGCCACAACAGACAACACTGCAACCCCTCACAGATATTGTACTTGGAGCACAGCAGTCAGACCTGTTGCGAAGCATTGCTTAAAAAATTGTAATTACACGCCCCTGTTAAACAGGGGCTGAAAAATTGGGCCTTAGCCACTGGTGGTGGCACCTAGAAATAAAAATGTTCTTCCAAGATATCAAGGAATGGATCATTGAGGAGGAAGAGGATAGTCAGTCAACATAACAGGACAGTCACTTAGCATCAGCATAGGCAGTCTTGAAGGGATGTGACATTATAAATTATTCAGTTATATCAGCTTCAGGTGCCTGGTAGCTGGTGGTGATCCAAGACTGATTCATCTTTATGAAGGTCAGCCATTCAACCGAGTCGGTGGACAGGCGCACCCTGTGATCGGTGACAAAGCCTCCAGCAGCACTGAATGTGCGTTTGGAAAGAACGCTGGATGCAGGACAGGCCAGTAGCTCAACTGCCTACTGTGCAAGCTCTGGCCAGTGATCCATCCTCAAGACCCAGTAAGCCAGAGGATTTTCGGTGGGAAAGGTGTCCAAGTCTGACCTTGCCCCTAGGTATTCCTGCACCATGTATATCAGACGCTGGCGATGGTTGCTGGAACCGATCATACCTTGGGGCTGCGGACTAAAAAATTGTCTGAACGCATCGGTCAGACGTCCACCTTCCCCACCGCTCCTTCTGCTACTGACCGAAGCCTCAGCAACTCGTCGTCCAGGACCAGGAGTTTGTAACCTCCCAGTCTCTGGGAACGCGTTGCACAGACCTTTCTGCAAGGCCTCCCGGAGATGTCTCATCCTCTGCTCCCTCTGCGACGGCAAGATAAGGTCCGCAACCTTACCCTTGTACCGTGGATCAAAGAGAGTGGCCAGCCAGTAATGGTCCCTCTCATTGATCCGAAGAATACGAGGATCCTTCCGCAGGCTTTGCAGGATCAGGGAGGCCATGCAACATAGGTTAGCTGAGGCATTCGGTCCTGAGTCTTCTGGGTCACTGAGGACAACGTGATCCGCAGCCACCTCCTTCCAGCCACGTACAAGTCCACTGGTTTGTTGGGACTGTAAATCATCCCTAAAGACTGCTGCTGCTGAGTGCCAGGCTCCACCTCCATGCTGACACAATCCTCCTCCTCCTCCTCCTCTTCCTGTGTGATGGGTGGGAGAGAAGGAACACTGTCTGGATAAAGGGGGCCTTGAGAGGCAAGGAAGTCCTCCTCTTCCTGCCTCTGTTCTGCCTCAAGTGCCCTGTCCATTATCCCATGCAGCGTATGCTCCAACAGGTGGACAAGAGGTACAGTGTCACTGATGCATGCACTGTCACTGCGCACCATCCTCGTGGCCTCCTCAAATGGTGACAGGACAGTGCGTGCATTCCTGATCATGCTCCACTGGCGTGGGGAAAAAAATCTGAGCTCCCCTGACCCTGTCCTGGTTCCATAGTCGCACAGGTACTCATTGATGGCCCTCTGCTGCATGTGTAGTCGCTGCAGCATGGCCAACGTTGAGTTCCACCTGGTGGGCATGTCACATATAAGGCGTTTCTTGGGCAGGTTCAACTCCTTTTGCACTGGCATTATATGATCAGCGGAAATGCACACAGACTTTCCTGGCCTGCCTCAGGACATCCTGTAAGCCTGGGTACCTGCCCAAGAACCGCTGCACCACCAGGTTAAGGACGTGAGCCATACAGGGCACATGGGTCAGCTGTCCCTGTCGCAGGGCGGAGAGGAGGTTGGTGCCATTGTCACAAACCACCATTCCTGGCTTAAGCTGGCATGGTGTCAACCACCTCTCAGCCTGCCCCTGCAGAGCTGACAGAACCTCTGCCCCAGTGTGGCTCCTGTCCCCCAAACACACCAGCGCAAGCACGGCATGGCATCTTTTTGCCTGCATATTTGCATAGCCCCTTGGACGCCTACGGAGCACCGCTGGCTCCGAGGACAGAGCACTCGAAGAGGCCATGGAGGAAGAAGAAGAGGAGGGGGTGGAGGAGAGAGGTGTGTCACAACCAGTAGTAGCATTTTGGAGGCGTGGTGGCGAAAAAACCTCCAACACTACTGCACCTTGTCCTGCTTCCTTCCCAACTGCCAAAAGAGTGACCCAATGGGCTGTGAAAGACAGGTAATGTCCCTGTCCATGCCTGCTGGACCATGAGTCAGCGGTAATATGCACCTTTCCGCTGACCGCCCTGTCCAGCGAGGAATGGACATTGCCTTCCACATGCCGGTAGAGAGCCGGAATCGCCTTCCATGAGAAAAAGTGGCGTTTGGGAACCTCGAACTGAGGAACCGCACATTGAACAAACTCACGGAAGGGGGCCGAGTCTACCAACTGAAAAGGCATCAGTTGAAGTGCTAGCAATTTAGCCAAGCTAGCATTCAACCGCTGGGAATGTGGATGGCTGGGAGTAAACTTCTTGCAACGGTCCAGCAGCTGGGGCAGGGAAATTTGCCTGGTAGAATCGGACGTCAGTGTACTGATAACAGAGTGCCCGCAAGTACTTGGCTGTGAGACACCTAATTCTACATCTTCATTCCTCTGAGTGCAGCATTCAGAGAGGACTGAAGGTATAGTGGGGTTGGAGATCCCAGCTGATGAGTAGCAAGGAGAGGTCTGCTTTGTTCTTTGGTGTGGGTCTTTAATGTGCGCTTGCCAACGAGCTGCATGGCAGGTCGACATATGTCTGGTCATGCTTGTGGTGCCCAAGCGGCTGATGTTTTGGTCACGCAAGATACGCTTGAGACATATGTTGCAAATAGCAGTGGTGCGATCTGATGCACTCGTCTCAAAAAAGGCCCACACCAAAGAACTTTTGTAATAACGTGCAGAGGCAACGCCCTGCACAGGCGGAGCTCTGCGGTGTGATTCAGTTGGTGTGCTGGCCTCAAGCTTGCCCCCGGAGGGCATCCTGCCTCGTTGGACATGTGCCACCTACTCCTCCTCATCCTCTCTCCCTTCAGGCACCCACGTGGAGTCAGTGACCTCATCATCCCCTCCCTCTTCACCACTGGAGCAAACCTGGCAGTAAGCTGCAGCTGGTGGAACATGACTGCCAGATTGCTGTCCTTAAGCATCCCCTCTCTCTGCGCTCACGCTCCTGCCTTCCTCTAGCTGGGTATCATCATCCGAGCCTTCAAAACGCTGGGCATCCTCCTGGAGCATGTACCCAAAACTGTGCTCAAACGGTTCGGGGGACTCCTCAGGAGGACATGGTGGGTCTAGGGAAGGGGTGCCTGATGATGCCATTGAGTACGCGTTGGCAGCTGATTTGCCAGTACCCTGAGCCTGGGTGAGAAAGGATGAGGAGGATGAGGAGGGCTTGGTCATCCACTCTACCAAGCCTTCGGCATGATGCGGCTCAACATGTCCAGCTGCCAAAAAGAAGGACAAGCGTGTCCCATGGCCACGTACTGATGGCGATGCACCACGTCCACGACCAGCACTGTTGTCTCTAGACACAGAGCCTGATTTTCCTGTTTTCTTGCCTCGGGACTGGCTGCCTTAGATGACAACAATAGGGCCTTAGGGCAGATAGAGGCTGAGGTGGTGGCTGCCTTAGATGACAACAACAGGGCCTTAGGGCAGATATAGACTGAGGTGGTTTATTGTGTGCTGTGCTCTACTCACACAGCACACACACACACGCTAGCTCCTGCAAATGTCTGGCTGCCTTAGATGACAACAACAGGGCCTTACGGCAGATAGAGGCTGAGGGGGTTTATTGTGTGCTGTGCTCTACTCACACAGCACACACACGCTAGCTCCTGCAAATGCCTGGCTGCCTTAGATGACGACAACAGGGCCTTACGGCAGATAGAGGCCGAGGTGGTTTATTGTGTGCTGTGCTCTACTCACACAGCACACACACACACGCTAGCTCCTGCAAATGTCTGGCTGCCTTAGATGACAACAACAGGGCCTTACAGCAGATAGAGGCTGAGGTGGTTTATTGTGTGCTGTGCTCTACTCACACAGCACACACACACACACGCTAGCTCCTGCAAATGCCTGGCTGCCTTAGATGACAACAGGGCCTTACGGCAGATAGGGGCTGAGGTGGTTTATTGTGTGCTGTGCTCTACTCACACAGCACACACGCTAGCTCCTGCAAATGCCTGGCTGCCTTAGATGACAACAACAGGGCCTTACGGCAGATAGAGGCTGAGGTGGTTTATTGTGTGCTGTGCTCTACTCACACAGCACACACACACGGTAGCTCCTGCAAATGCCTGGCTGCCTTAGATGACCACAACAGGGCCTTAGGGCAGATAGAGGCTGAGGTGGTGGCTGCCTTAGATGACAACAGGGCCTTAGAGCAGATAGAGGCTGAGGTGGTGGCTGCCTTAGATGACAACAACAGGGCCTTAGGGCAGATAGAGGCTGAGGTGGTTTATTGTGTGCTGTGCTCTACTCACACAGCACACACACACACGCTAACTCCTGCAAATGCCTGGCTGCCTTAGATGACAACAACAGGGCCTTAGGGCAGATAGAGGCTGAGGTGGTGGCTGCCTTAGATGACAACAACAGGGCCTTAGGGCAGATAGAGGCTGAGGTGGTTTGATGTGTGCTGTGCTCTACTCACACAGCACACACACACGCTAGCTCCTGCAAATGCCTGGCTGCCTTAGATGACAACAACAGGGCCTTAGGGCAGATAGAGGCTGAGGTGGTTTGATGTGTGCTGTGCTCTACTCACACAGCACACACACACGCTAGCTCCTGCAAATGCCTGGCTGCCTTAGATGACAACAACAGGGCCTTAGGGCAGATAGAGGCTGAGGTGGTGGCTGCCTTAGATGACAACAACAGGGCCTTAGGGCAGATAGAGTCTGAGGTGGTTTATTGTGTGCTGTGCTCTACTCACACAGCACACACACACGCTAGCTTCAGCAAATGCCTGGCTGCCTTAGATGACAACAGCAGGGCCTTACGGCAGATAGAGGCTGAGGTGGTTTATTGTTTGCTGTGCTCTACTCACACACACGTTAGCTCCTGCAAATGCCTGGCTGCCTTAGATGACAACAACAGGGCCTTACGGCAGATAGAGGCTGAGGTGGTTTATTGTGTGCTGTGCTCTACTTACACAGCACACACACACACGCTAGCTCCTGCAAATGCATAGCTGCCTTAGATGACAACAACAGGGCCTTACGGCAGATAGAGGCTGAGGTGGTTTATTGTGTGCTGTGCTCTACTCACACAGCACACACACACACACGCTAGCTCCTGCAAATGCCTGGCTGGCTGCCTTAGATGACAACAGGCCAGAAGGGTAAAGGTGGTTTAATGTGATACTGCAATGCTGTACTAACAGCACGCACACACTAGACTAATCCCCAGAATCACAGCAGATAATGTCAGACTCAGCACTCAGCAGATAATGTCACCACTCAGCAGTCAGCACAGCAGAATGTATAACACAGCAGATACTGTCAGCAGCAGTGCACTCAGCAGAATGAATACAACAGCAGATGCTCAGCAATGCAGAATGAATCACAGCAGCTAATGTGACTGACACAGTCACACACTAACGCCGGAACACACTACACTAGGATGCCAGAGTGGCGGCCTTTTATAGTGTGGGGCGTGTACTAAACCCCCTGAGCTATAATTGGCCACAGGCATCCTGCCTGTGGCCAATTATTGTTCTCCTCGCCGCTGGCTCTATGATTGGCCAAGCATGCGGGGTCACAGTGCATGCTTGGCCAATCATGAGCCAGCAATGCACTGCGACTGGCGCAGTGCATTGTGGGGCGTTCGCATTACACGAATTTGATGCGAACGGCCCAAATAGTTCTGGGCTCGCCGAGCGGTCGAACGCCCCGATGTTCGATTCGAACGTGGGTTCGAATCGAACACCGGGCCCATCCCTAGTAAGGATCAGGGATTGCATACATGAGTTCACGATCTCCCAAGTTTGTACCAAGTTTGTAAGTTGGCTAACACTGGGCAGTCCCAGAAAACATGTAGGAGAGATCCCTCCATTTTGAAACACTGCCATGGGACGCCTGGGGATTAATTATATGCAAAATCTGGGGAGTTTTACACCATCTCGTAATCTCATAAGTATTTTATACCCATTTTCTTGATAATTTGAGCAAAAAAAGAGAATTGAATCTTTTTGGGTTTGGGAGAATGTTCTGCGAAGGTCTTTCTCCCATTTAAATAAGAAATTAGGTTCTTTTTGATGTTCTCCAGACATTAACAGTGAATATGATTGTGATAATGCATGTCTAATAGGGACAGCTTCTTCACAAAGTTTCTCAAATGGTGTGAGCATTCGAATATTTTGATATGTGGGAGGTAGTGATCTTAGTAAAGATCCAAGTCGTAAACAACCGATATAATCTAGATCAGGAATAAAATATACTTTAATTTTAGCTTCAGTCGTTGGTTTATTTTGATAGGAAAAGTGACAAAGTCTAAATATACATTTGGCAGATAAGGTGTTAAGTTGAGAGTCTGAAGAATCAAGTGGAAATTGGGATGAGCCAATAATAGGCAAAAGTGGACTAGGGTGTGGGGAAAGAGAAGTTGTATTGAAAATGATTTTAATGATTTTCATGGTGGATCCAATTAAGGGATGTAAAGAAATTATTTCTTTACTGGCGGTTGGACGTGGTGACCAGGCCAGAACTTCAAGGGGTAGGGAAAGTAAAGCCTGTTCTAGGTCTAGCCAGGGTTTACAATTTTTTGGGGTACACCAGTCTAAGAGTCTCCTTAGATGAACAGCAGCATGATATTTGACTGGATCAGGAAACCTAATACCACCTCTAAATTTGGGAAGAGTTACGATAGATCTATTTTTTTTAGCCTTTTTTCCTCCCCATAAGTAAGTTAAAAAATAGGTACATAGGTCTCCTAGATAGGTTTGTGGAAGGTTAACTGGTAAAGATTGTAGCAAATATAATACACGAGGAAGGACATTCATTTTTAGAACAGTACTTCATCCACACCAGGTGAATATCTCCTGATTCCAGTTTTGTAGGTCTTTTCTGATTTTTTTGGGATAGAGGGCAAAAATTCAGCTTGAAAATGCGTGTGAAATTAGATGGGATTATAGTGCCTAAGTATTTAACATGAGAGGAGGACCAACGGAAAGGGATCCATATGTTTCTAACTCTTGTAATAGTATGGGAAAGGAGGTTTGAGGAGACGAAACAAAGAAAATAAGGTCATCTGCATATGCAGCGACCTTATGGATGATATTGCATGTGTCAAGACCGGTGATTGCCGGGTTTAACCTAATGGAGCATAGAAAAGGTTCTAATGATAATATAAAAATTAAAGGGGATAAAGGGCATCCCTGGTGTGCTCCATTGCTGATTGAGAAAGGTGTACAAAATTAATCATTAATGCGAACAGTGGACATAGGGTGTAGGTATAAGGCCCTGATCCAAGACATCATATTAGATCCTAAACCTATGTGAGCCATAGTAGCGAAGATGAAGTTTCAGTTAACTCGGTCAAAAGCTTTTCCCGCATCCGCGGAGAGCAGTACAAAGGGGATGTTCTTTTTTCTAACAAAGTGTATGGCATTTAAGACTCACTGGGTATTGTCCCTTGCTTCTCTTTCTGGTATAAAACCAGACCCGCATATTCTTACTTAAGTGTGCTCTACTTAATGTGTTTTCCATCTTCACCCATCTTTTATCAGATTTTATTTTAGTCCATTCTATCATTCGTGCTAATATACCCGCAGTGTAATACCTTTTAATATCTGGTGCTGCTAATAACTCCACCCCCCTCCATGTTTTTCCTTTACTAAGTCCCGAGAACTGTGGCCTTTTGTTTTGCCACATAAACTTTAGATTTCTTGTTTTTAATGTTTTAAAATATGTCTGGGGTATAGTTATTGGTAACATTTGGAATTTGTACAATATTTGGCAATATTGCCATCTTTAACAAATGTATTTGACCTACCCATGAGAGTGTTCGTATAGATATTTTTTTAATTTCTGATTTTATCTCATTAAGTATTGGGATATAGTTTACTTGCTATATATTTCTTAGTGAAGGTGTTTGTTAATTTTTTCTTAAGATATTTAAATTTGGTTTTCCCCCATTCCCCCATTTCCCCCAGGTAAATGGGAACTCCTTCTGTAGGGCTAATTCTTTTTTCTTATCCAAGCCTATATTTAAGATTTCTGACTTAATGGGGTTATGTCTTTACGTTTAAAAGTTCTCCATATTCTTTTAGTTCTTTTATTAAGTTTGGGAGAGTTGTTCTAGGATTGGATACATAAAACAGAGTATTATTGCATATGCCGCTACTTTATGTTCCTTGTCTCCGATCTTTACTTCTTACATCTGCGCTGTTCTGTATGTTTGCCAATAATGGCTTCAACGACACCACAAACAAGAGGGATGACAGCAAACACCCCTGTCATTTTCGTTTAGCATTTCAAAGTGGGGTGAAAGACCTCCATTCACCTTCACCAACGCTGAGGGATGATTATACAGTGCTTTTATCCATTGAACCATCTTGGGACTTATGTCCAGTTCCTCTATTGTATCCATCGTAAGTCCCCTTTTCGGCATCAATTGACAAGAGTAGATCTGGAGACTTTCCTCCTATTGATTTTTGTAATACTAGTAACATTCTTACCCCATTATCTTTTCCCTCCCTACCTGGGATGAATCCAGCCTAATCTGCATGTATCTATTCAGGCATTGACTCTTTTAATCTGGTGGCTTTTGCATATAGTATTGTATCAGCTTTAAACAATGCTATTGGTCTATAGCTAGAGCACAGAGTTTTGTCTTTTTCCTCTTTAGGTATTACTGTGACATAGGCCTGCAGTGATTCTTTCCTCATCCCATTTCCTTCTTCTACCCCATTCATATATTAACATAGATTCGGAACTAAGGAACTAATTGGTCCTTAACCACTTTAAGACCAGCCTCGTTTTGGATTTTAGGTGTTTACATGTTTAAAACAGTTTATTTTGCTAGAAATACTTAGAACCCCCAAACATTATATATTGTTTTTTTTCCAACACCCTAGAGAATAAAATGGCAGTCGTTGCAATACTTTTTTTCACAACATATTTGCGCAGCTGTCTTACAAGCGCACTTTTTTGGGGAAAAAAATCACTTTTTTGAATAAAAAAATAAGACACCAGTCAAGTTAGTCCAATTTTTTTATATATTGTGAAAGATAGTTTTACATGTAAAGAAGGTACTCAGCGCTGTCATAAAATAAATAACTAAATAAAACTAATCTAAAATGCCTGCTGCAACTCAAGGTTAATTCAAGAAATGCCTCATAGGAACAATATAATAAAATAGTGCAGCGCAAAAAATAATAAATGATTACATAAAAAATAGATCAATAAGATCTTAGATTGTCCCAGAAACAGTCAATGTGTGTTCTAGAATAAAGTGCGTGTGCAAAACTAAAGCAACTTCAAGTGGAATCAATCTCTGTGGTGGTGATCCCTTCACCAAAAGTAAGGAGGCTGGCCTCTCACCTCCCTGCTTCGACCTACAATAGGTAGGAGAGAAGTTCAATGCAGGAACCTTTTCAGCTGCCTTGCCTTAGGTCCTTTTTACCTTTACATATGTATGCTGGATACTGTTTGAGATGAGATCCTGACGGTTGGAGACCAGAGTTTTAATCAGCTACATACTGCTTTGTGACCTATTGTAGGTCGAAGCAGGGAGGTGAGAGGCCATCCTTACTTTTGGTGAAGGGATCACCACCACAGAGATTGATTACCGGATTATGTCACCATTCCACTTGAAGTTGCTTTAGTTTGCACTTTATTCTGGAACACACATTGACTGTTTCTGGGACAATCTAAGATCTTATTGATCTATTTTTTATGTAATCATTTATTATTTTTTGCGCTGCACTATTTTATTATAAAGATAGTTTTACGCCAAGTAAATTGACACCCAACATGACGCGCTTCAAAATTGCCCCGGCTCGTGGAATGGCGTCAAACTTTTACCCTCAAAAATCTCCATAGGCAACGTTTAAAAAATTCTACAGGTTGCATGTTTTGTGTTACAGAGGAGGTCTAGGGCTATAACTATTGCTCTCCCTCTACCAATCGCGGTGATACATCACATGTGTGGTTTGACCACCGTATTCATATGCAGGCGCTACTCACGTATGCGTTTGCTTCTGCGCGTGAGCTCGTCGGGACGGGGCACTTTAAATAAAAATTTCTTATTTATTTTACTTGATTTTATTTATTTTTACACTGTTTTTAAAGAAAAATAAATTGGGTCACTTTTATTCCTATTACAAGGAATGTAAACATCCCTTGTAATAGAAAAAAGCATGACAGGTCCTCCTTAAATATGAGATCTGGGGTCAAAAAGTCCTCAGATCTCATATTTAGACTTAAATGTAAAAAAAAGTCATTTAAAAAAATGACATTGAAAAAATGTTCCTTTAAGAGGTATAAGCGGAAGTGACGTTTTGACGTTGCTTCCGCCCTGCTATGGTATAGAGATGGGTGGGGGCCATCTTAGCCTCACTCGTCTCCATACCCAGCTAGGAAAAGGACCCGATCGCCTCCGCCGCTACCGACGGCTCCGGTAAGCGGCCGAAGGTGCGGGAGAGCGGCGGGAAGGGTGGGGGCACCTCTCCCGCCGCCGATAACAGTGATCTTGTGGTGAATTTGCCGTGGAGACCACCATTATCATAATTACAACCGGCGCCTGAAGAGATGGATATCTCGGTTGTGGCAGCAGCTGCTGCCGTTACTGAGATATCCCTCTTCAAAAAAGGCATCGTCGTGCGCTGGTCGTAAAGTGGTTAAACATTTTGTAATAGCAAATAGGTAACCTGATGGGTCCTGGGCTCTTCCCTGTTGCTGTTTTTTTTAATGCCAATTAAATATCCTCATGTGAGATTGGTTCCTCTAGGGCCTGCAACCTTACTGCTGATACTTTGAGTAGCTTTGCGCCTTTTAGATATTCTTGTATCTTTTGTTTTCTTTTTAGTTCTTCTTCCTGTGACCCCTTTTGCCTCACTGAATATAGGGTACTATAATAACTATGGAAAGCTCTAGCAATTTCTGTTGTTGAATATACAATTTCCTCTTTTTTATTTTTCATTTTTTCTATATAATTTATCGCTTTTTTATTCTTTAGCATTCTTGCTAGATATTTCCCTGATTTATTTCCCCATTTATATCTGTCTTTGGCCACTCTATTGAAAACCTGTCTATTTTCTTCCTTTAAGTTTTTTAATTTGTCCCTTTTCAATACTAAGGCATGTTGTATCTCTAGGTCTACTTTCTTTTTGTGTTTTTGTTTCAACTCATGTATTTCTGCTATTAACCTGTTTGTGATACTTATTCTTTCCTTCTTTTTCCTGGAGCCTATTGAGATCAATACGCCCCTTACATAGGCCTTGCAAGCTTCCCATATCCTGGCTTCTGACACCTCTGGGGTTTCATTACACAAGAAGTCCTCATTTAATATCCAAGTATTTGTGTTCTTCAGAGTTCCTGTAAACTTTAATTTCATTATTACTGGGGCATGATCTGATATTGATATTATGTCTATAGATGCATTTACCACTGATTCTAGCAGTCTGTGTTCTATCAGTACGTCCCATGCACTGGGGAGTGAAATGAGTAGTCTCTTACCCTAGGATGTTGAATTCTCCACACATCTACTAGTTGACATTGAAACATTTTTTTCTTCACCAACCTAAGTTGGTGATCTCCAGTCCCCCGTGCATGTGATGTACTGTCCACCCATGTATCCATGCAGAAAATCAAATCTCCTGCCAAAATTTATTTACCTTTTTTAAACTCTGTTAACTTTCCCAAAACTTCTTTGAAGTAACCTTTGGGTTTCTGTTAGGGCAATATACATTAGCCAAAGTACATTCTATTCCCTGTAGTTTCTCCTTCAGAAAAAAATACTTTCCTTCAGGGTCCACCATCCTATCTTCTAACAGAAACCTTACTTCTCTTGCCATACCAATTGCTACTCCTTTTGCTCTCTTCGTTTGGGGAGTCCCCATAGTACCATATTGGATGGTTTTTGGAGTATAGTTTTAAATTTATGTCTTGTGCTATATGTGTCTCCTGTAAAAAGATTACACTTGCAGAGTATCGTTTAATTTCTTTTAAGATCTTATGTCTTTTTGTTGGGGTATTTAATCCTCTTACATTGTAAGTTAAGAAATTCAAAGTTATCATGTTATCTCTCCCTCTCTTCTCTGCCTTTACATCCTGCCATGAAGTTGGGGGATCTCATTAGGACCATGCAGGGGGGTTCAAACCGGAGACCTATGGGAAGGACAAAACCAGAGGAATGCTCTACATGTTTGACATACAGGGAAGCCCCAATTATACTGTATACCTTGTATGCGCATCAGTTCCACAAGGGGTTTAAGGTGTCTCCTCCTCATTAATGTTTTGTGCGAGAGGTCAGCATAAATCTGCAGGCTTCTGCCTTCATATTTTAATGGTGACTCTCCTCTCAGGCTTTCCCATATTTGTACCTTTTCTTAAAAATTGTGGAATCTGATTATTATGTCTCTTGGATTTTCCGTTGGTATTTTTTGTGGTCTTATAATCCGGTACACTCTTTCTATTTTTAACAATTCTGTATTTGCTCTACCTAATAGGAGGTTGAATATTTTTTTCATTATTTCTGTTAAATCTTCTCCCTGCATTGCTTCAGGTACGCCATGTATTCTCATATTTTTTCTTCTAATTAGATTCTTCTGATCTTCTAATTTATATGCCATATTTCTTTGTTTATTTTGTAAGTTTTTAATTTCTTCTTTTAATTCCATTATTGCTTGCGTTTGTGTGTCCAGTTTCCTTTCTGTGTTTTCCACTCTTTCCAATATCTACCCTAAATTTCCATGTATCGTTGCCATGACGGTTTTTAAGGAATTTTCCAATTTTGCAAACATGGCCGCCATTTTTTGATTTTGTGGGCAGTTGGGCATTCAGACTTTGTTCTTCCATATGTCCAAATTCAGTGTCACTTTGATCTCTATATCTATTCTTGACTGGCTAGCTATACTTGTGCCCACCGATAGCCTAGTTTGATTGCTTTTATTGTTTCCGTCACCTGTTTCACACAAGTTCTCAGCTGTTTTTTCATTGTCGGCTTCTCATTACTCCCTTCTTGCGATAAATATTTTTTTATTGTTCCTGGACTTGTGCTTGTTTTGGGCGGTTTAGCTTTAGCTGGTTTGCCCTTCATTTCTATTGGTTTTACCCCCTTTCCTCTTACTTCCCATTTACAACCTTGGGTGGGTAGTCTGACATTTTATTATCTTTTTTTCCCCAGCCACACACCTTTCTCTTCCTCTCTCCTCTCCTTATCACCTCTCTTTGTTCTTTGTTCCTTCCCCCCCTACTTTCCTTAATTCGCAACTGTTCCTTTTAGTACTTCATAGCCTTTTTCATCTCTCATCTGTTTACTTCATGTATTAACTTTGTGCAAGTTCACACTTTACAAACTCCCTTTACACTGTGCAGGCTAGACATTCTGACCTTCCTTGTTGTTGCAAGCAAGGATATTTCTAGGCAAGGTTAGTTAGAGGTATTGAAAAAAGGAACCAGTCCATAGTTTGTAAATATTTTCAGGGCAAATAGTAAGAAAGAAACTAGTTCACTCACCGCTCCTGGTTTTAGGTGGGCAGGCATGGGCTTTGCTTCCTTCCGTGTCCAATGCCCAATTTTCAAGATTTCAGACCTTCCTTTCCCTCCTCTGGGGTTTTCTGGGCCTTGTAGTGCCTTGTAGTGCCATAGCACTCCAGTACTGAGGCTCTTTAAAAAAGGGGAGAAGGATCGAGAAGTGGAGGAATAAAAGTTTGCTCAGTTTTCCATGTGTGGCTGTCTATTTCATCTAGGCTCTTGGTCTTACGGACTCTCCTATGCCCTCTGTATACATGTCTCTCCACTGGGGTCTCCTGCACATCATGTTCAATTGCCAGTCCCTTCTTATATTCTCGGTCTGAGGCCACCTGGTCCTTCTCTGGTTGTTTATAGTAGCTCAGGTAGTTTATTTATTGTGGCTCTGCTCTGTCAACTTTTGCTGTCGGGACCCACCAAGCTCCACAATGCTCTCCCGAGAACTCCCAAGGCTGACAAGCTCCACGAACATCCAGCCAAATGTATCTCCTGCCTAAAAGTCCTGCCCTCCTGCTGTGTTTGATGTCTTTCACGCCAACGGTCTGAAATAAAGACACTGAAATGAATGGGAAATGTAACCAAAATATGTTAATTGAAGATGATAGCAAGTATAGTCTAATCAATAAACAAAAGTTTAAAAGTAAGTAACAGTATTGTATCAATGAAAAATAAAGAATGTAATAACAAATTTGTCAAGACTAAAAATAAAAAATAGATTGCTAATGGTATTGCATATAAGTTCAAAAGTACCATATCTAACCATTAAAAAAAAAAAAATATGATAAAGCAGTCTGAAAAAAATAATAATTTAGGAAATAGTGTATAATTGTAGAGGACATAACAAAATGTACATTTTAAAGTTTTTCTTTAATATTGCTGAGAAAAAAAATATTCCCTCTAGGTAAATAGCAAGACTTTTTTCTGCAGATTCTTTAAAAAAATGTTCTGCTGTGAGGAAATTGTTTTTTGTTTTACAATGTCCTTTTTTCAACTGATTTCTGAATAGAAGGGTTAACTTATAATAAAACCACCTGGTGCAATCTTGGGGCTGTAATGCAAAAGACTGAATTGTATGCGTCCTTTTAAAGGTGGATGAGCCTTAGATAGTACTTCACCAAAAATGGAAAGCCTATTGCAGGTGTTGACTGAAATGTGACTTCTATCTCAGTACAAACTCCTGAGAAAAGCTGTAAGCTAATAACACAAACAGGAAATTAGATTTCAGGAGGGGTGGCTGTACAGAATGGACCTAGGATGCCATATTGCAACAAAGTGACATCTTAATTTAAAATTTACAAAATAGTTTGTGTAGTAATTGTATGTGTTGTAACACATTTTAGTAAATGTTGCCTATATTATTAAATTCATTTTTTCATATGTCTTCAGAAAAATTATGCCAATGGCAGATAATATGATGATTTTTAGGTACCTCTTCATTTTTATATAACTTACTTAATACAGGAAATGTTGCACATAACCTCTAAAAAAATACAGTTGGGGTAAACTTCCATCTCTGACTTGTTGCTATATGTAAACCAATAATAAGTTTTACCAATAGATACTGTAAATATAACGGTGCACGTTTAGGAGATATTAACTCTATATGCAGCCGATGCTCCTGAATGAGCTCTAAAATGAGTGATCTTACATTTCTATAAATAGCTCTCTCAGTGGCTAAATGAGACAACAACTTTGTTTGCTGGAAAGGCAATCTCTTGAATTCCTGCTACCTTTATTGTATATATTTTCACATTTGGTCCCCATTACTTTCTTATGGGGACTGTTTCTGGCCTATTTGCTAGGCCTGGGGGATATGGTGATCCCTGAAGGTACCCTCCCCCTGCTGGGTGGTGACAAATAGTTACTGTGTCCACACTCACTGGGAAGGGACTTTCTGGGTGGTTCCTGTCTCACACTTAGAATGTCAGGCAACTTGCCAATGTACTAGACTAGCCAAAGCCAGTGCACCTGACGTCATGGCAGTGTGCCATATGAGGGTGTGAACTAGGCAGTGAGGCATTATGAGCAAGGTAAAAAGTATAAAGTATTAGGCCACATAAGTCACTCAGCTATTGCAACTCTGGTGGGCACATCATGGGTGGTCATTACTCTCTCCTTGTGACGTTTAATGCAGGTATGGCTTATTAAGAACATGCTGTGGAGCATATTTAGTCCCTGTTTTGTGGGGGATAGATCTGTGGGCATACTATGGTTAAGGGCTAACACTATATAATGATGTTTGTAATCAACATATTAGAGGTTGGGATCCTGCAGCCATAATTGCCTCTTGGGACTACTTTTTGAGATGCTGCTGTGTAGGAGGTGGCCTAATAAAGTAACCTTTCATACATCATTGTGATATTACCCCTTGAGGTCTGGGAGGACAAGTATAGAATATGGAGTATTTTGGATATATGCAATAATGACCTCAATGGGTGCATGGATAGAGTTTTCTATTGGTAGCATTTATTAACAAGGTTTTTAAATGTAACCATATAAAAGAAAAAAGACAAAACATTTAAAAAAAATACTATTTTATTTAGGCCAAAACATATTCAGCCACATTTCTTGGGTAAAAATAAATAAATAAGTGTATACTATTTAGTGAAAATTAGGTGGTCTACAAACTATCATTTTTTGAGACTCCCCAAAATTACCACTTTTTTAAAGTAAGACACATAAAGGTATTTATTAGGTAGTATAGTGAGTTTTTTTAAGTTGTAAAATTTTGCCACTATTTTTTGGAAAATGATGAAGGTAAATAAAACTTGATTTTTTCCAGTCAGATTTCATACCTTTTGTTATTCTGAAGTAACAGCTGTTTGTCTGTCTATGTTGTGCAATTTAGTCACTGAATTTTAATGGGAGTGATTTCATAATATCTATCAGCTGCTGCTTTCCCCGATTTGAAGTATCTCACCAAAATATATGTAAAAGAAAGTGGGCACTGGGAGGGGCTGGGGCATTGTCAATTTCCGCACAGGGACAGGGCGCCTAAAGGCCTAAGGCTGGGCCATACATGTAGTATATTATAGAGAGACAACTTGTAGCTGACTGTGTGGGGTGAGAGTGAATGTAAAATCAGAATAACTTGAATTTTTCCCCCTAATTAAACCCTGCAGATACAGAAAACCTCAATGATGGGCCAAGTCAAGCCAGTGCACCACAGTAAACTTTTTGCACTGCTCTTTTAGGTGCTTCAAAATACAAAATTGAATCTAAAGAAGCGGCCAGGGAAGAGGCCATAGCAAGATGGATTGGGCGTACCAGATTACCAGTCAGATCGCCTGAAGATGAGGACTTTGTTAGCATGATGGAGACAGTAGATAGGAAGCTGACTGTTCCAAAGAAAAATAAAATAAGCAATCTGATTGACAAACAGTATGAAGTAGAAAAAGAAAAATTCAAAAAGAGACTGGCTGCTGCCCGGAGAGTATCTATTTGCACTGATTTGTGGACCAAAAAAGGTCTCTAAGCTTCATTTTTTGCTATAAGTGCATGCTAATTTTGTGTTGAACAACATAAACCTCAACACATATTGTTGGCCCTTGAATAAGTAGCTCACCCACACACTGCACAGTCAATCAAATCATGTGTGGACAAATGCTTGCAAGAGTGGGACATACCAAAGCAGAAGATAACACAGTGATAACAGACAAGGGAAGCAATATGGTGGCAGCATTTAAACAAACTGCAGTAGCAGCAGAAGAGCCACCCAGCTCTAGTGAGAACATGACAGAAAGTGACTCTGAGTCTGTGTCAAAAATTGATGATCTGTGGTGAGACATTTTTTATTATTCTTTTACATGATGACACGGTTGACACTAGTCAATTATCACATGGATATGAGATGATTGATATAGGGGCACTATCTTCTCTACTCTACGGATGCATCTTTGTTACTTTTCCACTTTATTTGTTGTTTTGTGTAAAAGTATACCCATAAGTGTTAAAATAATAGAATGGAACAGTAACTGTTTCTATACTTTATGCTTATTTGGCTGTGTTCCACTTGTTAGGTGCCAACAGATCGACATGGCCTGGACACCATGTGTGGTGCATACCTTGCAACTTCTGGTGCACATGGTGCAGGAGGAGGCAAGTGTGAAGAGAATACTGGATAAGCAAGATCCATAGTGAACCTCTTCCGCAAGTCTTCAATTGCAACACAGAAGCTATTGGAGCATTGTGGTCTTACTCTTTTAAATGACTGCCCCACAAACTGGTCAAGTAAATTCAACATGATCACAAGACTCCTCAAACTGAAAGAGTCGGTCTGCCAAATCACGAACATGGGATGGAACAGTTTACTCCCTAGTCAATGGCAAAAGCTCACATCATTGCATGACCTACTACTGCCTTTTGCAGAACATACTAAAACCCTCCAGGGTGACACCATGCCCATGTCCCTGGCTGTCCCTGGCCTTTTTGATCTGCTCAGCCACCTTGAGGGCTTTAAACGGAACACTAACTACCAAGACCTTGCCACAATTGCACAGAAAATGAAAGGGAGTGTAAACCAGCGTTTTGTTTCACTGTTAGATCAAACTGATGAAATGTTCTTGCCACTTGCAGCAGCTGATTGTTTTGTCAACCTTACTGTCTGTGAAACTCTTGTTGATGTGGCATATGAGAATATTTAGGAACTGCTTAAAAAGGCAGAGGTATGCCGTAAGAAAATCCACATTGCCACATACACAACAACATGAGGAATTGTCTGAAGAAGATGATGGGGAACAATCACAGGAAGTGGAAGAAGCACTGCCAACAGGATCCACATCTAAGCAGCCAGTCTCTTGTTTTTTTATAAATGCTGCAGAAGACCCAGGCAGAGGATCTCCCCAAACAGCATAGAGCAGCAGATCAGAAAATATAAAAAAAGAGCTTTTGCACCAAGTTGCCATCATTAGTGAGGACACCACAACTGATTTTTGGCTGTTAAAGAGTGACACCAGCTAAAACATTTTGCATTAGACCTGCTGGCTATGCCAGCTTCTCAAGCATTTTATTGTCCAGTTATTTCTATTTCTAACATAAGAAGCATACCTAATACTTGGGTTGTGCTTATTGCAATAGGAAGAATCAATAGTTCAACAACAGTTTTAATTGTCAATGGCAATTAGGAAAAATGCACCGGCTGAGGCTACAAATGCCATTAGTATGTTGAACAATACCAACCACTACTTTTTATCAACTCCTCACTCTCTTAGCATTTACAAATTTGACAATAGAGGTAATTATCACTAGGGATGAGCCGAACAACCCCCCCCCCCCCCCCCCCCCCGGTTCGGTTCGCAGCAGAACATGCGAACAGGCAAAAAATGTATTTGAACACGCAAACATCGTTAAAGTTTATGGGACATGAAAATGAATAATCAAAAGTGCTCATTTTAAAGGCTTATATGCAAGTTATTGTCATAAAAAGTGTTTGGGGACCTGGGTCCTGCCCCAGGGGACATGTATCAATGCAAAAAAAAGTTTTTTCGGGAGAAGTGATTTTAATAATGCTTAAAGTGAAACAATAAAAGTGAAATATTCCTTTAAATTTCGTACCTGAGGGGTGTTTATAGTATGCCTGTAAAGTGGCACATGTTTCCCGTGCTTAGAACAGTCCCTGCACAAAATTACATTTCTAAAGGAAAAAAAAGTCATTTAAAACTACTTGCGGCTATAATGAATTGTCAGTCCCGGCAATACAGATAAAAGAAGTCATTGAAAAAAATGGCAAGGGATCCATTACCAGTCCCTTTGGGTCTAGTATGAATATTAAGGGGAACTCCGAACCAAAATGTAAAAAAAAATTGCGTGGGGTCCCCCCAAATTCCATACCAGGCCCTTATCCGAGCATGCAACCTGGCAGGCCGCAGGAAAAGAGGGGGTGGACGAGAGAGCACCCCCCCTCCTGAACCGTACCAGGCCACATGCCCTCAACATGGGGAGGGTGCTTTGGGGTAGCCCCCCAAAACACCTTGCCTGGTAGTTGTGGGGGTCTGTGGGCGGGGGGCTTATCGGAATCTGGAAGCCCCCTTTAAGCCCCAGATCCCGGCCTCCCCCCTGTGTGAAATGGTAACAGGGTACAAATGTACCGCTACCATTTCCCAAAAAAGTGTCAAAATAGTAAAAATGACAAGACATGGCTTGGGACATGTCCTTTATTAAAAAATAAAGAAATAAAAATGTCCCACAAAGTCATCTTCATCTTCTCTTGCTCCGCCGACGGACTGAAAAAAAAAAAAAAAACGGAACGACCTGCCTCCATGTGAGTCTCCTGCCATATGACACGTCTTCGCTTTGACAGTTCTTTTATAACTGAGGGCGGGGCCACACCGTAACGTTCCCGGGTGACCCCATCCCCTCTAACACACGGAGACTTCCCTATGGCTTACCCGGGGCATCAGATTCCAATAAGCCCCCTACCCGCAGGCCCCCACAACCACCGGGCAAGGTGCTTTGGGGGGCTACCCCAAAGCCCCCTCCCCATGTTGAGGGTATGTGGCCTGGTACGGTTCAGGAGGGGGGGTGGTCTCTCGCCCCCCCCCTCTTTTTTCTGCAGCCTGCCAGGTTGCATGCTCAAATAAGGGTCTGGTATGGATTTTTGGGGGGACCCCCATGCCGTTTTTTTTTTAATTTTGGCGCAAGGTTCCCCTTAATATCAATACCAGACCTGAAGGGCCTGGTATGGAATTTGGGGGGACCCCCTCACAATTTTTTTTTTCATTTTGGTTCGGGGTTCTCCCTTAATATTCATACCAGACCCAAAGGGACTGGTAATGGACTGGGGGGATCCCATGCTTATTTTATCTGTATTGCCGGGACCGACAATTCATTATAGCCGCAAGTACTTTTAAATTTACTTTTTTCCTTTTGAAATTTCATTTTGTGCAGGGACTGTTCTAAACATGGGAAACATGCCCCACTTTACAGGCTTACTATAGACACCTCCCAGGTACAAAATTGAAAGGAATATTTCACTTTTATTTTTTAACTTTAACCATTATTAAAATTACTGCTCCCGAAAAAACGTCAGTTTTTAAAACTTTTTTTTGTAATGATACATGTTCTCTGGGGCAGGACACTTTTTATGACAATACCATGCATATAAGCCTTAAAATTAGCACTTTTGATTTCTCTCATAAACTTTTAAAGGGTGTTCCGCGGCTTTCAAATTTGCCGCGAACACCCCAAATTGTTCGCTACCCGGCGAACAGGCGAACACCCGACTTACGTTCAACTCGAACATCGGGCTTATCCCTAATTATCACACTAATGAAAAAGAAAAATAGATCAGTAACGGTCAAAGAGGGCAGCCTTATGTCGGGGTCATGCCACAGTAGTCTTTTTAGTGTGATATTTACTTCTATTGTCATTACGTTTGCTAAGAGAGAGAAGTTGATAGAAAGTGGTGACTGTTATGATCCATACACTAATGGCATTATTGTAGACTGTGCACTTGTTCTTTGAATGTATCTGAGAATTAGAACTGTTTAAGGCTCCATGCACACTAGGAGCAGAAAAAACTTCAATGTTTTTAGCTTAAAAACGTGGCATAAAAGATGCAAATTGAAAGCATATTGTACAAAGTTTAGACGAGTCTCTGAGAGTTTAAGAGCATTTCATTTATAGGCATTTTTTGCACTACACGCCCTTCTGCAAAAGCCAGGAAATTATGTACAGTGACAACACACCTTTTTTTTTTACAAAAAAAACGTTGAAACTTGACGTTCAGAAGAGATAAGAGGAGTTTAGGAGAGATTGACGTTTTTACAGCTCCTAAACTTCTCCAGAAAATGCGATAGAGAAGTTTTTATTTTACTGCCTCTGAACGTCCCTGACAGAAAACGCCTGTAGTAATCATAATGTGCAAAGACACATAGAACACAATAGAAGTGCTTCTAGAGGCAGGTGAAAAAAACGCAAACGCCTGTAGAATCAACATTTTTTTAAGTCCAGTGTGCATGGAACCTAAATAATAAACTGACAGTAAACTGATTCTTATGGTAGAAATAAGAATTACCCTCAAGTATTGACTTATTATGCTGTGCCTGTGCCAGACTTTCAGTGACAGTGCCTGTGCAGTGTGTTGTCTGTGTGTGCTATGTTTGGTTTTTTGCACATGTACAACTGTGGCCAAAAGTCTTGAGAATGACATCAATATTTTCACAAATCTGCTGCTTTAGTGTTTTTAGATCTTTTTGTCAGATGTTACTATGGTATACTGAAGTATAATTACAAGCATTTGATAAATGTAAAAGGCTTTTATTGTCAATTACATTAAGTTTGTGCAAAGAGTCAATATTTGCAGTGTTGACTTGAGTTACAAGACCTCTGCAATTCGCCCTGGCATGTTGTCATTGAAAATCAACTTCTGCGCCACATTCCAATGCTTGAGTTTGTCAGAATTTGTGGGAGGTTTTTTGTTCACTCACCTGCCTCTTGATTATCACTTTTGACTTATGTTAAGGTGCTCTGCTCCATCATGCTGGAAAAGGCATTGTTTATCACCAAACTGTTCTTGGATAGTTAGGAGAAGTTGTTCTCGTAGCCTCGGGATGTTCTTGTACCATTTATTCATGAATGTGTTCTTATTCAAAATTGTGAGTGAGCCCACTCCCTTGGGTGAGAAGCAACCCAAACCACACATAAATGGTCTCAGGATGCTTTACTGTTGGCATGAGCATGACACAGGACTAATAGTGTAATGCTCACACTCACCTTTTCTTTCATGGACAAGGTTATTTCCGGATGCCCCAAACAATCAGAAAGGGGATTCATCAGACAAAATTACTTTACTCCAGTCAACTTGTCAGCAGTCCAATCCCTGTACCTTTTGCAGAATATCAGTCTGTCCCTGATGTTTTTCCTGAAGTTAGATAGTGGTCTGGCCTCTTTGCTGTACTTCTTGACACACCAAGGTGCTGAAGGTTTTGTTGTGTTCTGTTGTTCAGTTTGAGTTTCTTGAACTGTTAGACCCCTTTCACACTAAGGCGCTTTACAGGCGGTATAGCGCTAAAAATAGAGCCTGCAAAGCGCCTCTCCTGTCACTCCAATGTGAAAGCCTGAAGGTTTTCACACTGGAGTGGTGCGTTGGCAGGACATCAAAAAAATTCCTGCAAGCAGCTTCTTTGAGGCGCTTTAGGAGCAGCACTTTGCCAGCGCTTTTAACCTTTTTTCGGCCGCTAGCGTGGGTTAAAAGCATCCCACTAGCGGCCAGAAATAACCATTAAAATGATGGTAAAGCGCCTCTAAATATAGCGGCGCTTTACAGCCGACGCCAGGTGCTGTGAGTTTAAAAGGGCTCTTAAATTTCATGTAAAGAATTGTGCAGTGCATGGTTGGTGGCATCATCACGATCAAGGAAGTTTTTTTTTTTTTGTATTTGTTCTTAACTTTTTCTGTTACCCTTTTGTCAGAAAAGCAATATTCTTGACAAAATGGTTTTATTTAAAAAAAGATGTTATATAACAAATAATTCAGTGTCTGTAGTGCTTGTTCAAACCTTAATACTATAATTAATAACATATTCGATTTTTCACTCCAGCAGTAGTATGTAATAAGTTTGGAAATTAGAGAAAGTAGAGAAATGCTTAAATAATGCACTACAATTTAACTACACCCATTCGATTTTAGACAATTAAAATGAGTTTTAGTCAACTAAAATATTTTAGTCTACTAAAATGTACTGGAGATTTTAGTCACCTAAAAAGGAACTGGAGATTTAGTCGACTAAATATAACTAAAACACTTGCAGAAGACTAAAATGGGAGTAAAACTAAAATTTAATTCATTTCACTCAAAGAACAAAGCGGACCTCTCCTTGTTCCTCATCAGCTGGGATCTCCAACCCCACTATACCTTCAGTCCTCTCTGAAACCTGCACTCAGAGGAATGAAGGTGTAGAATTAGGTGTGTCACAGCCAAGTACTTGTGGACAATCTGCTATCAGTACACCGACGTCAGATTGTACCAGGCAAATTTCCCTGCCCCAGCTGCTGCACCGCCGAAAGAAGTTTGCTCCCAGCCATCCACATGCCCAGTGGTTGAATGCTAGCTTGGCTAAATTGCTAGCACTTCAACTGCTGCCTTTTTAGTTGGTAGACTCTCCTCCAACCCCTCCTCTTCTTCTTCCTCCATGGTCTCTTCCTGTGCTTTGTCCTCAGAACCAGCAGTGCTCCGTAGGCGTTCAAGGGGCTACGCAAGTACGCAGGCAAAAAGATGCAATGCGGTGCTTGAGCTGGTGTGCTTGGGGGACAGGAGCCACACTGGGGCAGAGATTCTGTCAGTTCTGCAGGGGCAGACTGAGAGGTGATTGACACCATGCCAGCTTAAGCCAGGAATTGGGCAGCAGAGGACCACACGGTGGATAGGACACAGCGGTCGTACGTTTCTCCATAGGGAACACCCCATAGGGAAAAGGGTTTCAGTAACCCCTCATTGGGATTCTACTCCGTCCATCCGGGACATTGATTCTCGGGGATGAGCCCCATTTTAAGGGTACACCTTAAATAGCTGCGAATACTTTGCATAACGCTATTCCCTTCCTTCAGGGCCCGGCTGTTTGGACACGTAGTCCTTGCAACAGGAATATTTAACTGGATTGAATCCCGTGTGTGCTGCCGCACCTGGGGGGCGCACTTTTCTCCCTTTTGAAATACAACTTATTGGTCCACGAACATCTACTCCAACGTGAGCGATAGGTACTTATCAAATATAATCACTCTCTGCTCCTGACGAAGGTTCCCACATTCGGGCAACTGGAAACGCATCGAGTATTCGGGGGTCACGTACCTCCTTGAGAGCATCAGTACCGTACCTTTGTATATATTTTTTGTAAAGTGTTGTCAAATTATTTG
The DNA here is from genome assembly GCA_028564925.1 of Lithobates sylvaticus. NCBI lineage: Eukaryota > Metazoa > Chordata > Amphibia > Anura > Ranidae > Lithobates > Lithobates sylvaticus. The sequence goes on from CM053027.1 coordinate 411,664,774, forward strand.
TTTGTGCAATTTTTTGTTACTTGTTTTGTATCTGCTATGCATATTGTGAATTGTGCACCCTGCTATCGGACATTTGGGTGATTTTATATATATTATTTTATTGACCAATAAAATTTAAAAAAATTTTTCAAAATCTTTGGTGAGAGTGGTGATCTATATAAAGTCCCAACTACAGGTTTTTTTTCTTGTCTAAGCCAGGAATGGTGGTTTGCGACAATGGCACCAACCTCCTCTCCGCCCTGCGACAGGGATAACTGACCCATGTGCCCTGTTTGGCTCACGTCCTTAATTGGTGGTGCAGCGGTTCTTGGGCAGGTACCCGGGCTTACAGGATGTCCTGAGGCAGGCCAGGAAAGTCTGTGTGCATTTCCGCCGGTCATATAATGCCAGTGCTCAGCTGGCTGACCTCCAAAAGAAATTTAACCTGCCCAAGAACCGCCTAATCTGTGACATGCCCACCAGGCGGAACTCAACATTGGCCATGCTGCAGTGGCTGCGCACGCAGCAGAGGGCCATCAATGAGTACCTGTGCGACTATGGAACCAGGAAAGGGTCAGGGGAGCTTGTTTTTTTTTCCCACACCAGTGGGCCATGATCAGGGATGCATGCACTGTCCTGTCACCATTTAAGGAGGCCACGAGGATGGTGAGCAGTGACAGTGCATGCATCAGTGACACTGTTCCTCTTGTCCACCTGTTGGAGCACACGCTGCGTGGAATAATGGACAGGGCACTTGAGGCAGAACAGAGGCAAGAAGAGGAGGACTTCCTTACCTCTCAAGGCCCCCTTTATCCAGACAGTGTTCCTGCTGGCCCACCGATCACACAGGAAAAGGACGAAGAGGAGGAGGAGGAGGATTGTGTTAGCATGGAGGTGGAGCCTAGCGCTCAGCATCAGCAGCAGTCTTTAAGGGATCATTTACAGTCTCAAGAAACCCATGGACTTGTATGTGGCTGGGAGGAGGTGGCTGCGGATCATGTCGTCCTTAGTGACCAAGAGGACTCCTGACCGAATGCCTCAGCTAACCTACGCTGCATGGCCTCCCTGATCCTGCAAAGCCTGCGGAAGGATCCTCATATTCGTCAGATCAAGGAGAGGGATCATTACTGGCTGGCCACTCTCCTTGATCCACGTTACAAGGGTAAGGTTGCGGACCTTATCTTGCTGTCGCAGAGGGAGCAGGGGATGAAACATCTTCGGGAGGCCTTGCAGAAAGGTCTATCAAACGCGTTCCCAGAGACTGGGAGGTTCCAAATTCCTGTTCCTGGACAACGTGTTGCTGAGGCTTCGGTCAGTCAAAGAAAGAGCGGTGGAGAAGGTGGCCGTCTGAGCGATGCGTTCAGACAATTTTTTAGTCCGCAGCCCCAAGGTATGATCGGTTCCAGCAACCATCGCCAGCTTCTGTTTTACATGGTGCAGGAATACCTAGGGGCAAGATCAGACTTGGACACCTTTCCCACCAAAAATCCTTTGGGTTACTGGGTCTTGAGGATGGATCCCTGGCCAGAGCTTGCACAGTATGCAATTAGGCTACTAGCCTGTCCTGCATCCAGCGTTCTTTCAGAATGTACATTCAGTGCTGCTGGAGGCTTTGTAACCGATCACAGGGTGCGCCTGTCCACGTCGTCTGACCTTCATAAAAATGAATCAGTCTTGGATCACCACCAGCTACCAAGCACCTGATGCTGATGTAACCGAATAATTTTTTTGAAATGTCAGATCCCTTCAAGACTGCCTATGCTGATGCTGAGTGACTATCCTGTTATGCTGAGTGACTATCCTCTTCCTCCTCAATGATCATGCTGATAGGGGCGGAGCCAGCGCGCGGCATGTAAGGAGGCTCAAGCCGTAGCTCTCCCTGTCGGTTCCAGATCCGCCAGTGATCCTGCGAGCGAATCGCCTTTTAAACACCCAGGACTGCTGGGGTATGTCGGCGGGATCACCCCGCAACAATCCGGGGATGGTAAAATATGGGCCACCCTGGCCAAAATGGCTGGAGAACGGCTTGCACGCTTCGCCTGGGGATCCCAAGATGGCGCCGGCGCCCAGCAAAAGCGCGTGGAGGAGGAGGAGGAATGGCCGCCACTGCTGCACAGACAGGAGGATCCTGAGCAGAGGATGTCCCCACGATCCCAGCGGGTGAGTCCTGAGACACACAGGGGACCCCGCAAGCGTAGGGGAAGCTCCCTGGACAGACTAGATGCACAGGTGCATAGGGGAAGCAGAGAGATGGAGGAGGGAGAGGAACCGTCCCTGAAACAGATTATGGCCGCCATACAGGGGTGTCAGAAGAAACTAACTGATCACATTGGCCAGCTGCAGATGGATTTCTCATTCCTGAAAAATGAAATGCAGAGGCTGAGGGAAAGAACACAGGCGTCTGATCGCCGTATTGCTGGTTTGGAGGACACTGTCAGACCCATGACCACCAAAGTACATGTCGCCCAAAAGACCCTCTCTGAGCACACTCTAAAAATGGCGGACATGGAGGACCGCATGAGGAGGAATAATATCAGGCTGGTCGGTTTTCCAGAGGGGGCAGAGGGGAAGCAACCTGAGGAGTTTCTAGAGGGCTGGCTTAAAGAACATATGACCCCAGGTACCTTTACTACCCTGTTTGCCGTTGAAAGAGCGCACCGAGTCCCAGGCAAGGCACCACCAAAAGGAGCTATACCCAGGCCTATGATCGCTAAGATACTGCACTTCAGAGATCGAGAAAATATCCTGCGGGAGGCCAGGACAGGGCCTGGGCTGGAGTACAATGGAAATCATGTATCCATCTATCCTGATTTCTCAGCTGCCACTCAGAAGCAGAGAGCGTCCTTCCATCCTGTGAAGAAGAGGCTCAGGGAGCTGAGTTTGATATACAGTATGCTATACCCTGCAAAATTGCGCATTGTGGATAACGGAAAAGCATTTTTCTTCACAACCCCTGCTGAAGCCACAGACTGGCTGGATTTGCGGGGGCGCCCGCGAGCACGAAGTTCACAGCGCTCCACCTAGTGTTATGGGCCGGTTTGAACTGACACACTGAGGGGAGAGTGGGGGAGCATAGGGGTGACGTGAAGGTCTGATGGTGGAAATCGCTGTCTCGCCCCTCCCCCCCTATTTTTTTGCTTGTTTTTTTCTCCTCTCTTTCTGTTTTTTTTCTTCTGTGTTTTCTTGTCTCAAAAGATTCTATGTCGCCTGGAGGACTGTTTCTCCTGAAGATCCGGTGAACTGTCAGCAACAGGGGAGGAAAATCTACATGGACACCCTGCGAATCCTATATCCTAACTTCCTAGCAGTCCTGGGAAAGGTTTTCTACCAATGAGACGGTATGGTGCAATTTTCATTTTGAGGGGGGTGGGAGAGGGGACTTTCTACTACACCCTGCGAATCTTGGTTTCTTGGTTTTTTACTCATTTTTCTTTGCTGCAAATTTTTTTTTTTTCGCTCATTTACTAACAGGAACCCAAGGACTGCTCTCAGAGACACATAGGATAGTAGGAGACAACTGGACAGTCTTCACTAGCCTTTGGTATAATAGTAGAGGGGGGGAGCCTTTTTTTTCTCTCCCCCAGTTACCCTTTTGTTTCTTGCTACATGCCCACAAATGTTCACCTTTGGGTGAGGGGTGTGGGATAAGAGGCTAAGCCGCGCTATCGCTGTGCGCCTTTTTTGCAATGGTTTTGGGAACAAAGTGCCTGGCAGGTTGGGGCTTGGTACCGGGTGGGGGTCGGGGGGGTCGGGAAGGTTGTATTTTTGGGGAGTTGGGGGATATGGTACCTTGGGTCTCTCTGCGTTCATGGTAGCTATTGAGGATTACCCGCTGCAGAGCGGTTGCTCTGCCTTGTGTGGAGGGGAGGAGAAAACTGAGCCTGCTGGTATGTGGTTGCTGGGGAATGGGATGGTGAAGTGCCCCGCTATAAAAATCTGCTATGGCGGTAAACTTAAAAGTGGTGGCCTGGAATGTTAGAGGCCTTAATGCTAAATTCAAACGTTCGCTGGTTTTTGACTATATTAAAAAGCACAAGCCACACCTAATCCTTCTACAGGAAACGCATCTGCAGGGCTCCAGGGTTCTCGCCTTAAAAAGGGCTCACATAGCAGGGGTGTACCACGCCAGTTATTCCTCCTATGCAAGGGGGGTGGCGACGCTGGTCACCAAAACTATGCCTATTTCCATACATGCAATTAAGATTGATGTGAAGGGGAGGTTTGTTGTCCTAGTGATCCAAGTAATGAACAAATTTTTGACAATAATAAATTTGTATGTCCCTCCTCCTTTCTCGCTGTCCCATTTGGATGACATGCTTAAAGCGGCATATGAGGTAGCGGAAGGGAGGATCTACATTCTAGGAGACTTTGATTCAGTGGCGGACCCAGCCCTGGATAGACTGGGGGCGTCAGCTGGATCACCAGCCCCACTGGCTGGCTGATTGTCTGCTCATGGATTTACGGACGTATGGCGTTTCCATCATCCTGACACTAAAGCATACTCCTGCTATTCCGAAACGCACAAGACGCTCTCCAGAATAGACACTATCCTGACAGTGGGAGATGGTATGGAATTGGTGGGGAAGGTCTCTTATTTGCCTAGGGCATTCTCAGACCACTCTCCTATGATGCTAGAGCTGAATCTGGGGCAAAAACCAGGTATACGCCAATGGCGGATGGAAGCAAGTTGGCTTAAGGAAGATTATATTCTGATTAAATGTAATGAAGCTATGAAATTTTTCTGGGCCGAAAATGGTAATGCTGAGTCCCTTCTTCAATGGGAAACTTTTAAGGCTACCCTGAGAGGAGTGTTGATTGCAGAAGTGAATGGGTTTAAAAAACAGCTAGCAGCTACGGTGCAAACTACTGAGACAGAGACTACATTGGCAGAGGCAGAGTACATTAGGGACCCCACTAGAGAGAAGCTCTTACTGTTAAGGGCAAAAACAAGGGAGTACCAGACTGCATTGACTGACCGGACTACGAAGCTTAATCTTGCGCAGCGCAGACGTATATTTGAATTCGGAGATAAAAATGGTAGACTACTGGCGTTTCTTGCACGACCGGAATATGTTCCAATTTACAGTAACACAGTCTATGACATGCGGGGAATAGAGGTCTGTGATTCACTGGATATACTTCGGACGTTTACTCAGTTTTATGCAGATCTCTATAAATCTCGGGCCCAGCAGGACAATAGGGCGCTAGAGGAGTATCTGACTGAGGTGGACCTCCCAACAATATCGGGGGAAGAAAATAGTGTTTTGGAAGCGGGTATAACGGTGGAGGAGGTGGAAGGAGCAATGGCCTCCTTTTCCCCTCGAAAATCCCCAGGTTTAGATGGAATCCCTTCGGAGTGGTATCATACCTTCCACAATGTTTTAGCACCCAGACTGTTGAAAGTATTCAACGCGGCGAGGTCGGACGGTAGGCTACCTCCTTCCATGAGAGAGGCTCTGGTTGTCCTGATCCCCAAGCGGGGGAAGGACCCCAAGATGTGTGATTCCTACCGTCCGATCTCGCTGATGAATGCAGATACAAAAATTCTGGCGAAAATATTTGCAGAGAGGTTGCAAACGGTCATTCCGAGGCTGATAGACGCGGATCAGACGGGCTTTATACAGGGAAGATGTGTCCAAATGAACATCAGGAGACTTTTTATAAACTTACAGATGGAGCATGATAATTCTGGGACCAGAGTTATCGCATCATTAGATACAAAAAAGGCATTTGACTCAGTGGAGTGGGCGTATCTGTTCCGTCTACTGGAGTCATTCGGCTTTGGCCCTGTTTTTATTTCATGGGTGAAACTGTTATACACAGACCCATTGGTCAGGGTAAGAGTAAATGGCATTATTTCAGACCCCTTTTCGGTGTTTAGAGGGACTAGGCAGGGGTGCCCGCTCTCGCCCCTCTTGTTTGCCTTGGCCATAGAGCCCCTAGCGGCAAGACTGAGATCCACTACTACTCTGACCGGGCTGAGAATAGGGGCGTTTGAAGAGCGGGTATCTCTCTACGCAGATGACATGCTGCTTTATCTGCAAGACCCGGGACCTTCTCTGTCAGAAGCTTTTCAGTTAATACAGAAATTTGGGGACCATTCTGGGTTTAGAATAAATTGGACAAAATCATCCCTGTTCCCGATAGATACCGGAGTGGTGGTGCCGCTGGGATGTCCCATTCCGACCTCATCTACCTTTCCCTACCTGGGAATTGATATCCAGCTGCCCATATCAGGTTTTTTGGAAGCTAACCTGTCGCCAATTATCAAGGTGTTTCGGGAGAAGGTACAGAAATGGCAGAACCTACCACTTACGCTGTTGGGAAGAATTTTCTCCCTAAGTTTCTGTACATCCTCTCTAATTCCCCGGTGTTTGTGACCCTGCGGATCTTCAAGCTCATCGACTCCATTATTGTGAGTAGGGATGGGCCCGGTGCTCGATGCGAACCCACGTTCGCATCGAGCACCGGGCGTTCGCTCGCTCGGCGAGCCCAGAACTATTTTGGCCGCTCGCATCACGTTCGTGTGATGCGAGCGGCCCCGCAATGCATTGCGGCCGGCGCGGCCGGCGCAGTGCATTGCTGGCTGATGATTGGCCAAGCATGCACTATGACCCCGCATGCTAGGCCAATCACAGCCCCGGAAACTCGAAGAGCCATAATTGGCTACAGGCAGGACGCCTGTAGCCAATTACAGCTCAGGGGCTTTAGTACACGCCCCCCCTATAAAAGGCCGCCACGCCGTCTGCGCCGGTCACATGCTGTTCCGGCGCAGATAGAGCAGGATAGATCTGTGACACTCTGCTGGATTTAGTTAGTTAGAGAGATTTACTTAGAGAGATTGAGTTAGATAGATTCATTTACAAAGATTGATTTAGAAAGAGGGGCTTGTAGTGTGTTCGTGGCAGGCAGGCAGAGCTCCTATATTTTGTTCCCAGAAGCACCTATAGGACTTGTAGTGTGTTCGTGGCAGGCAGGCAGAGCTCCTATATTTTGTTCCCAGAAGCACCTATAGGACTTGTAGTGTGTTCGTGGCAGGCAGGCAGAGCTCCTATATTTTGTTCCCAGAAGCACCTATAGGACTTGTAGTGTGTTCGTGGCAGGCAGGCAGAGCTCCTATATTTTGTTCCCAGAAGCACCTATAGGACTTGTAGTGTGTTCCTGGCAGGCAGGCAGAGCTCCTATATTTTGTTCCCAGAAGCACCTATAGGACTTGTAGTGTGTTCCTGGCAGGCAGGCAGAGCTCCTATATTTTCTTCCCAGAAGCACCTATAGGACTTGAAGTGTGTTAGTCCCATCACACAGAGATCATATATTTTGTTCCCAGAAGCACCTATAGGACTTGAAGTGTGTTAGTCCCATCACACAGAGATCATATATTTTGTTCCCAGAAGCACCTATAGGACTTGAAGTGTGTTAGTCCCATCACACAGAGATCATATATTTTGTTCCCAGAAGCACCTATAGGACTTGAAGTGTGTTAGTCCCATCACACAGAGATCATATATTTTGTTCCCAGAAGCACCTATAGGACTTGTAGTGTGTTCCTGGCAGGCAGGCAGAGCTCCTATATTTTGTTCCCAGAAGCACCTATAGGACTAATAGTGTGTTCGTGGCAGGCAGGCAGAGCTCCTATATTTTCTTCCCAGAAGCACCTATAGGACTTGAAGTGTGTTAGTCCCATCACACAGAGATCATATATTTTGTTCCCAGAAGCACCTATAGGACTTGAAGTGTGTTAGTCCCATCACACAGAGATCATATATTTTGTTCCCAGAGGCACCTATAGGACTTGAAGTGTGTTAGTTCCATCACACAGAGATCATATATTTTGTTCCCAGAAGCACCTATAGGACTTGAAGTGTGTTAGTCCCATCACACAGAGATCATATATTTTGTTCCCAGAAGCACCTATAGGACTTGAAGTGTGTTAGTCCCATCACACAGAGATCATATATTTTGTTCCCAGAAGCACCTATAGGACTTGAAGTGTGTTAGTCCCATCACACAGAGATCATATATTTTGTTCCCAGAAGCACCTATAGGACTTGAAGTGTGTTAGTCCCATCACACAGAGATCATATATTTTGTTCCCAGAAGCACCTATAGGACTTGAAGTGTGTTAGTCCCATCACACAGACCTATATTTTCTTCCCAGAAGCACCTATAGGACTTCTAGTGTGTTAGTGGCATCACACAGAGCTCCTCTATTTTCTTCTCAGCAGCACCCACAGGACTTCTAGTGTGTTAGTGGCATCACACAGAGCTCCTCTATTTTCTTTGCAGAAGCACCCACAGGACTTCTAGTGTGTTAGTGGCATCACACAGAGCTCCTCTATTTTCTTTGCAGAAGCACCCACAGGACTTCTAGTGTGTTAGTGGCATCACACAGAGCTCCTCTATTTTCTTTGCAGAAGTACCCATAGGACTTCTAGTGTGTTAGTGGCATCACACAGAGCTCCTATATTTTCTTCTCAGCAGCACCCACAGGACTTCTAGTGTGTTAGTGGCATCACACAGAGCTCCTCTATTTTCTTTGCAGAAGCACCCATAGGACTTCTAGTGTGTTAGTGGCATCACACAGAGCTCCTCTATTTTCTTTGCAGAAGCACCCATAGGACTTCTAGTGTGTTAGTGGCATCACACAGAGCTCCTATATTTTCTTCTCAGCAGCACCCACAGGACTTCTAGTGTGTTAGTGGCATCACACAGAGCTCCTCTATTTTCTTTGCAGAAGCACCCATAGGACTTCTAGTGTGTTAGTGGCATCACACAGAGCTCCTCTATTTTCTTTGCAGAAGCACCCATAGGACTTCTAGTGTGTTAGTGGCATCACACAGAGCTCCTATATATTCTTCTCAGCAGCACCCACAGGACTTCTAGTGTGTTAGTGGCATCACACAGAGCTCCTCTATTTTCTTTGCAGAAGCACCCATAGGACTTCTAGTGTGTTAGTGGCATCACACAGAGCTCCTCTATTTTCTTTGCAGAAGCACCCATAGGACTTCTAGTGTGTTAGTGGCATCACACAGAGCTCCTATATTTTCTTCTCAGCAGCACCCACAGGACTTCTAGTGTGTTAGTGGCATCACACAGAGCTCCTCTATTTTCTTTGCAGAAGTACCCATAGGACTTCTAGTGTGTTAGTGGCATCACACAGAGCTCCTATATTTTCTTCTCAGCAGCACCCACAGGACTTCTAGTGTGTTAGTGGCATCACACAGAGCTCCTCTATTTTCTTTGCAGAAGCACCCATAGGACTTCTAGTGTGTTAGTGGCATCACACAGAGCTCCTCTATTTTCTTTGCAGAAGCACCCATAGGACTTCTAGTGTGTTAGTGGCATCACACAGAGCTCCTATATTTTCTTCTCAGCAGCACCCACAGGACTTCTAGTGTGTTAGTGGCATCACACAGAGCTCCTCTATTTTCTTTGCAGAAGCACCCATAGGACTTCTAGTGTGTTAGTGGCATCACACAGAGCTCCTCTATTTTCTTTGCAGAAGCACCCATAGGACTTCTAGTGTGTTAGTGGCATCACACAGAGCTCCTATATATTCTTCTCAGCAGCACCCACAGGACTTCTAGTGTGTTAGTGGCATCACACAGAGCTCCTCTATTTTCTTTGCAGAAGCACCCATAGGACTTCTAGTGTGTTAGTGGCATCACACAGAGCTCCTCTATTTTCTTTGCAGAAGCACCCATAGGACTTCTAGTGTGTTAGTGGCATCACACAGAGCTCCTATATATTCTTCTCAGCAGCACCCACAGGACTACCGACTACAATGGCTGGAAGACCGCCAAGGGGAGGCAGAGCGTGCAGAGCCAAGAACACAGGGCAGGCAGGCTCTGTTTCTAGTGGACGTGGCCGTGGCCGTGGACGTGGTCGTGCATCGTCATCAGCACGTGGCCATGGGACACGCGCATCTTTGTTTTCGGCAGCTGGACATGTGGAGCCGCATCATGCTGAAGGCTTGGTAGAATGGATGACCAAGCCCTCCTCATCCTCCTCATCCTCTCTCACCCAGGCTCAGGGTACTGGCAGAGCATCATCAGCCACCCCTTCCCTAGACCCACCATGTCCTCCTGAGGAGTCCCCCGAACTCTTTGAGCACAGTGTTGGGTACATGCTCCAGGAGGATGCCCAACGATTCGAAGGCTCGGATGATGATACCCAGCTTGAGGAATCTGGCAGTACTGTTCCACCAGCTGCAGCTTACTGCCAGGTTTGCTCTAGTGGTGAAGAGGGAGGGGATGATGAGGTCACTGACTCCACGTGGGTGCCTGAAGGGAGAGAGGATGAGGAGGAGGACGAGGAGGAGGAGGATGCGGCGTCACATGTCCAACGAGGCAGGATGCCCCCTGGAGGCCAGGTAGAGGCCAGCACAGCAACTGTACAACACCGCAGAGCTCCGCCTGTGCAGGGCGCTGCCTCTGCACGTTATCAGAAAAGTTCTTTGGTGTGGGCCTTTTTTGAGACGAGTGCATCAGATCGCACCACTGCTATTTGCAATATTTGTCTCAAGCGTATCTCGCGTGGCCAAAACATCAGCCGCTTGGGCACCACAAGCATGACCAGACATATGGCGACCTGCCATGCAGCTTGTTGGCAGGCACACATAAAAGACCCACACCAAAGAACTAAGCGGACCTCTCCTTGCTCCTCCTCAGCTGGGATCTCCATCCCCACTACACCTTCAGTCCTCTCTGAAAGCTGCTCTGAGAGGACTGAAGGTGTAGAATTAGGTGTGTCACAACCAAGTACTTGCAGTACACCGACGTCCGATTGCAGCAGGCAAATTTCCCTGCCCCAGCTGCTGGACCGTAGAAAGAAGTACACTCCCAGCCATCCACATGCCCAGCGGTTGAATGCTAGCCTGGCTAAATTGCTAGCACTTCAACTGCTGCCTTTTCAGTTGGTAGACTCGGCCCCCTTCCGTGAGTTTGTTCAATGTGCGGTTCCTCAGTGGCAGGTTCCCAAACGCCACTTTTTCTCACGGAAGGCGATTCCGTCTCTCTACCGGCATGTGGAGGGCAATGTCCATGCCTCGCTGGACAGGGCGGTCAGCGGTAAGGTGCATATTACCGCTGACTCATGGTCCAGCAGGCATGGACAGGGACGGTACCTTTCTTTCACGGCCCATTGGGTCACTCTATTGGCAGCTGGGAGGGATGCAGGACAAGGTGCAGTAGTGTTGGAGGTTGTTCCGCCACCACGCCTCCAAAACGCTACTACTGCTACTGGTTGTGACACACCTCTCTCCTCCACCCCCTCCTCTTCTTCTTCCTCCAGTGCTCTGTCCTTGGAACCAGCGGTGCTCCGTAGGCGTACAAGGGGCTACGCAAGTACGCAGGCAAAAAGATGCCATGCCGTGCTTGCGCTGGTGTGTTTGGGGGACAGGAGCCACACTGGGCCAGAGGTTCTGGCAGCTCTGCAGGGGCAGGCCGAGAGGTGGTTGACGCCACGTCAGCTTAAGCCAGGAATGGTCGTTTCTGACAATGGCACCAACCTCCTCTCCGCCCTGCGACAGGGGCAGCTCACCCATGTGCCCTGCATGGCTCACGTCCTCAACCTGGTGGTGCAGCGGTTCTTGGGCAGGTTCCCAGGCTTACAGGATGTCCTGAGGCAGGCCAGGAAAGTCTGTGTGCATTTCCGCCGATCTTATAATGCCAGTGCTCGGCTGACTGAGCTGCAAAAGGAGCTGAACCTGCCCAAGAACCGCCTAATATGTGACATGCCCACCAGGTGGAACTCAACGTTGGCCATGCTGCAGCGACTGCACACGCAGCAGAGGGCCATCAATGAGTACCTTTGCGACTATGGCACCAGGACATGGTCAGGGGAGCTTGGTTTTTTTTCCCCACGTCAGTGGAGCATGATCAGGGATGCATGCACTGTCCTCTCACCATTTGAGGAGGCCACAAGGATGGTGAGCAGTGACAGTGCATGCATCAGTGACACTGTACCTCTTGTCCACCTGTTGGAGCATACGCTGCGTGGGATAATGGACAGGGCACTTGAGGCAGAACAGAGGCAGGAAGAGGAGGACTTCCTTGCCTCTCAAGGCCCCCTTTATCCGGACAGTGTTCCTTCTGTCCCACCCATCACACAGGAAGAGGATGAGGAGGAGGAGGAGGAGGAGGAGGATTGTGTGAGCATGGAGGTGGAGCCTGGCACTCAGCATCAGCAGCAGCAGTCTTTTAGGGATGATGTACAGTCCCAACAAACCAGTGGACTTGTACGTGGCTGGGAGGAGGTGGCTGGCGATCATGTCATCCTCAGTGACCCAGAAGACTCCGGACCGAATGCCTCAGCTAACCTACGCTGCATGGCCTCCCTGATCCTGCAAAGCCTGCGGAAGGATCCTCGTGTTCTTCGGATCAAGGAGAGGGACCATTACTGGCTGGCCACTCTCCTTGATCCGCGGTACAAGGGTAAGGTTGCGGACCTTATCTTGCCGTCGCAGAGGGAGCAGAGGATGAGACATCTCAGGGAGGCCTTGCAGAAAGGTCTGTGCAACGCGTTCCCAGAAACTGGGAGGCTACAAACTCCTGGTCCTGGGCGACGAGTTGCTGAGGCTTCGGTCAGTAGCAGAAGGAGCGGTGGGGAAGGTGGACGTCTGACCGATGCGTTCAGACAATTTTTTAGTCCGCAGCCCCAAGGTATGATCGGTTCCAGCAACCATCGCCAGCGTCTGATATACATGGTGCAGGAATACCTTGGGGCAAGGTCAGACTTGGACACCTTTCCCACCGAATATCCTCTGGCTTACTGGGTCCTGAGGATGGATCACTGGCCAGAGCTTGCACAGTATGCAATTGAGCTACTGGCCTGTCCTGCCTCCAGCGTTCTTTCCGAACGCACATTCAGTGCTGCTGGAGGATTTGTCACCGATCATAGGGTGCGCCTGTCCACCGCCTCGGTTGATCGACTGACCTTCATCAAAATGAATCAGTCTTGGATCACCACCAGCTACCAGGCACCTGAGGCGGATATAACCGAATAATTTTTAATATCACATCCCTTCAAGACTGCCTATGCTGATGCTGAGTGACTGTCCTCTTATGTTCACTGACTATCCTCTTCCTCCTCCTCAATGATCCATGCCACCACACCAGTGCCTAAGGCACAATTTTTCAGCCCCTGTTTAACAGGGGCGTGTACATACAATTTTTATAAAAAAATGCTTGGCAACACGTGTGACTGCTGTGCTCCAAGTACAGTATCTGTGAGGGGTTGCAGTGTTGTGGCACCAGCACCAGTGCCTAAGGCAAATTTTTCAGCCCCTGTTTAACAGGGGCGTGTACTTACAATTTTTTAAAAAAATGCTTCGCAACACGTGTGACTGCTGTGCTCCAAGTACAGTATCTGTGAGGGGTTGCAGTGTTGTGGCACCAGCACCAGTGCCTAAGGCAAATTTTTCAGCCCCTGTTTAACAGGGGCGTGTACTTACAATTTTTTTTAAAAATGCTTTGCAACACGTGTGACTGCTGTGCTCCAAGTACAGTATCTGTGAGGGGTTGCAGTGTTGTGGCACCAGCACCAGTGCCTAAGGCACAATTTTTCAGCCCCTGTTTAACAGGGGCGTGTACTTACAATTTTTTAAAAAAATGCTTCGCAACACGTGTGACTGCTGTGCTCCAAGTACAGTATCTGTGAGGGGTTGCAGTGTTGTGGCACCAGCACCAGTGCCTAAGGCACAATTTTTCAGCCCCTGTTTAACAGGGGCGGGTAATTACAAATCTTGATCTAATAGTTCACAGCAGGGCCCATTCCTGCGCCCACCAAGAGTAACTATGAGGGCCTACAGTCTTGTGGCAACACCGTCCACCACCACCGCCAAAGGCCCAATTTTTCTGCCCTGTTCATCAGGTGCTTGCAATTACAAATCTTGAACTAATAACTCACAGCAGGGCCCATTCCTGCGCCCACCAAGAGTAACTGTGAGAGCTTACAGTCTTGTGGCAACACCGTCCACCACCACCACCACCCCCAATTTTTCTGCCCTGTTCAACAGGTGCATGCAATTACAAATCTTGATCTAATAACTCACAGCAGGGCCCATTCTTGCGCCCACCAAGAGTAACTGTGAGAGCTTACAGTCTTGTGGCAACACCGTCCACCACCACCGCCAAAGGCCCAATTTTTCTGCCCTGTTCATCAGGTGCTTGCAATTACAAATCTTGATCTAATAACTCACAGCAGGGCCCATTCCTGCGCCCACCAAGAGTAACTGTGAGAGCTTACAGTCTTGTGGCAACACCGTCCACCACCACCACCACCACCCCCAATTTTTCTGCCCTGTTCAACAGGTGCATGCAATTACAAATCTTGATCTATTAACTCACAGCAGGGCCCATTCCTGTGCCCACCAGTCTTGTGGCTACACCAACATCTAATAGGGCAAATTTCTGCAGAGTATATACGCCAGGCCCCTACTTTCAAACATCCAACTTACAAACGACTCCTACTTGCAAATGGAAAGAGAAAACAGGAAGTGAGAGGAAATCTACCCCTAGGAAGGGAAATTCTATCCTGTTAGATTTAATTTGGGAAAAAGGTATCTCCTCTCTACTGATACTTTATCACCAATCCTTGTTTCAATTAAAACCCCACTTTTTCCAAAAACATTTGTCATTGGGACGGAAAGTTAGGTGACATGTTCTGAACAGATGTGCAAAGACAGCAAATGTTACAGGGGTGATAACCCCTCCCTATGTTCTCCAAAAAGCTTAAAAATAGATTTTTTTGGGATGGAGCTACACTTCATAATGTACCTGTTCAGATTCTACTTAAGAACAAACCTAAAGCCGCAAGTGGTTTTAAATGGCTTCTTTTTTTCCTTTACAAATGACATTTTGTGCAAGGACAGTTCTAAACACGGGAAACACATGCCACTTCACAGGCATACTTTAGACACCCCCCAGGTACCATATTTAAAGGAAAATTTCACTTTTTTTTTTTCACTTTATGCATCATTAAAATGACTGCTCCCGAAAAAACGTTAGTTTTTAAAAGTTCTTTTTGCATTGATATATGTCCCCTGGGGCAGGACCCGGGTCCCCAAACCTGTTTTATGACATTAACATGCATATTGGCCGTTGTAATTAGCACTTTTGATTTCGAACGTTCGCGTCCATTATAACGTATAGGGTTCGAAAATTCGCGCAAACTTTCGGTCGGTTCGAAGGTTCTGGTGCGAACCGAACCCGGGGGTGTTCGGCTCATCCCTAATTGTGAGTCTCTTATGGGGGACGAGAGCCCCCAGGTTGTCACTGAAGATTATAAAATCACCTGTCGTGCAGGGGGGCATGGCCCTGCCGGACCTGCGATCCTATTTCTTTGCATCCCAACTGTCCTTCCTACATTGGAGACTTCTCCCCCAGACTCAGAACGCCACCATGTTGTTGGAGGCAGCGGTTGCATCCTCACAGGAGACGTTACAGAATATGGTGTATAGGAAAGGTATCCCGGGGCGGAAGGTGGGATCGGTTATGGCACTACCTGGGAAAATTTTCCATATCTGCGCGCAGCGGAGATAGCCAAAGCGGCTCGTCCTATCTCCAAATAGCCCCCTATTGTGCAATAAGTCTATGGGAGAATTCCTAAAGATACCGGACGGACAGGTAACATGGGCAAAATATGGAGTGAAATACCTCCATCACATATGTCAGGAGGGAAATATTTCTACCTTCGCACAGTTGAGGGAACAGTTTGATGTACCTAGGACATGGTCCTTCAGATATGCGCAATTAAGACACGCGGCGATTGCACAGTTCGGAAGTGACAAGCCGAGAGTACAAAATACAGGCCTGGAAAGGATACTAATAGACCCAGACCCGACTAAGAGGATCTCTAGGTACTATAGAGCAGTGGGACCGGAGGAATTGGGAACCACGTCTAAAGCTCAAGCAAGGTGGGTGGCGGTCATACCAGAGTTGTCAGGGGAACTGTGGCAGGAAGTCATGGATTCTTACCTACGGACGGTTATCTCATCTACGGATAAAATGATTCAACTTAAGTACCTACACCAGATTTATTATACCCCACAGAGACTGTATAAAATGAGTAAAAGGGACTCAGCGTTATGTCATAAGTGTATGAGTGGGGAGGGCACTTTTCTTCACATGGTATGGGAATGCGCCAAAATTAGGCCACTGTGGTCTCAGGTCACTGGCTTTATTTTGGAACAATTTGATCTGCCGAATATTTGTTCCCCCCTACGATGCCTTCTGGTGGTATTTGACCAGGAGGAGATGAATGCTCATACAAAATTGTTTCTCAGACTCCTGTATTTTGCAGTACGGAAACTTGTTGCCAGGAGGTGGATCTATGAAGAGCAGCTGACAATTGGAATGTGGCTAAAGGTGGTTAATGCGGATGTTCAAATGTACAAAATGACCTATGAAGCTAGGGGGGCACCTAAGAAATTTAGGAAGGTGTGGTCTAGGTGGGTGGAGTCTGAGTATACTTTGGAAGAGGAGGATTGAATGACACCAATTATGTACCCTTTACGGGGAACTGACTTATGAAGGCTCCAGGGAAATGTGAGGTATTGTGGAGGTATAGAAGTAATAGGTCGCTATCCACATGACAAACATGGTCACCGCAGGGCAGCAATCTTTCAATATGATCTGGTAATCTCTCCCTCATTCAGGGGAGTAATGTGGGTTATTGGATATGTGGACAGTGAACGCAGAGAGACAAAGGGGGGGGTGGGAGGGGGTAGTTTTGTTAAGGGTTAAACGGCAGGAATAGTTGGGGTTCTGTCTACGGTTTTCAAAAAAAAAAAAGTACTGTACATGTATGGATGAGAGAACTGTAATTCTTTGACATGTTGTTGTATATGTTGCATTGGCGGATGTGCCTTACTGAAATGTCTCTCGGATGCTCTTTTTCTTGGTTGTTATATTTCCCTTTGTACAATAAAAATTATTTAAAAAAAAAAAAAAAAATTATCATGCTGATAGTTTGTAAGAAAATTTTTGGTTCTGGGCACCACCACCAGTGGCTAAGGCCCAATTTTCCAGCCCCTGTTTAACAGGGGCATGTAATTACAATTTTTGATGCAATATTTTGCAGGAGGGTTCGTTGCTGCGCTCAACTACAATATCTGTGAGGGGTTGCAGTGTTGTGGCACCAGCACCAGTGCCTAAGGCCCAATTTGTCAGCCCCTGTTTAACAGGGGTGTGTAATTACAATTTTTGATGCAATATTTTGCAGGAGGGTTCGTTGCTGCGCTCAACTACAATATCTGTGAGGGGTTGCAGTGCTGTGGCACCAGCACCAGTGCCTAAGGCACAATTTTTCAGCCCCTGTTTAACAGGGGCGTGTAATTACAATTTTTGATGCAATACTTTGCAGCAGGGCTCATTCCTGCACCCACCAAGAGTAACTGTGAGGGCTTACAGTGTTGTGGCAACACCACCACCCCCACCCCCACCAAAGGCCCAATTTTTTGGCCCCTGTTCAACAGGTGCATGTAATTACAATTCTTGATATAATGGTTCACAGCAGGGCGTTCCAGCGCCCACCAAGAGTAGCTGTGAGGGCTTACAGTGTTGTGGCAACACCAACACCTAAGGCCCAAATTTCTGTAGAGTATATAGGGCAGGTCCCTACTTTCAAACATCCAACTTACAAATGACTCCTACTTGCAAATGGAAGCAGACAACAGGAAGTGAGATGAAATCTACCCCTAGGAAGGCAAATTCTCTCCTATAAGAGTTAATATGGGAAAAACGTGTCTCCTCTCCACTGATGCTTTATCACCAATCCTTGTTTCACTAAAAACCCAAAATGTTCAAAAAACATTTGTCATTGGGACAGAAAGTGAGGTGAAATCTTCTGAAGAGGTGCACAGACAGCAAAACAAATGTTACAGGGGTGATAACCCTTCCCTATGTTTTCAAAAAAGCTTAAATATTTTTTGGCTGGAGCTACACCTTAACCACTTGCTTACAGGGCACTTAAACTTTGCACTTTGAATGACAATTGCGCGGTCATACAACACTGTACCCAAATTAAATTTTTATCATTTTTTTTCCCACAAATAGAGCTTTCTTTTGGTGGTATTTGATCACCTGTGCCATTTTTTATATTTTTTGTTAAAACAAATTTAAAAAGACAGAATTTAAAAAATATATATGTTTTTTTTTTTTATATTGTTATCAAATTTTAAAATAGGTCATTTTTGTCCGCCATTGATGTACGCTAATGAGGCAGCACTGATGGGCACCGATAGTTGACAGTGATGGGCACTGATGGGTGGCAGTGATGGGCACTAATTGGTTACACTGATAGGCAGCACTGGTGGGCATTGATAGGTGACACTTGTGGGCATTGATAGGTGGCACTTGTGGGCACTGTCAGATGGCATAAATGAGGCACAATTGCCTCTTCCTCTTCGGGACCAATGTCCCTTTCAGATGAGCCGGTGATCCGCTTTTTTTTCTCCTTCGCTGTCAGCGCGAGGAGGAAAAAAAACGATCACCGAGCTTTTGTTTTGAACATGTGATCAGCTGTCATTGTCTGACAGCTGATCACATGGTAAGGGGCCGGGACCAGCCCCTTACTCGAATCGGTGATCACCCGAATCTCAGTAACTCGGTGATCACAGCGAGCGCAGGGAGCATGCACAGGGGAGGCCGTCATATGATGACCTCCCGGGAATTCAGATCCGCGCTGTGGTCGTCATTCAGCTATAGCGCGGATGTCAAGTGGTTAAAAATGTACCAGTTCAAAATTACAAACACACCTTTCCTTTTTTTAATTTGGGTGCAGGGTTCCCCTTAATATCCATACAAGACCCAAAGGGCCTGGTAATGGACTGGGGGGGGGGTGGGGGGCACCCATGCCGTTTGTCTCACTGATTTTCATCCATATTGCCGGGACCCGACATTACATTAAAGCCACAAGCAGTTTTAAATGACTTTTATTCCTTTTAAAATGTCATTTTGTGCAGGGACTGTTCTAAGCACGGGAAACACACGCCACTTTACAGGCATACTATAGACACCCCCCAGGTACGATATTTAAAGGAATATTTCACTTTAAGCATCATTGAAATCACTGCTCCCGAAAAAAACGTCTGTTTTCAAAACTTTTTTTTGCATTGATACATGTCCCATGGGGCAGGACCCGGGTCCCCAAACCCTTTTTAGGACAATAACTTGCATATTAGCCTTTAAAATTAGCACTTTTGATTTTGAACATTCGAGTCCCATAGACTTTAACAGGGTTCT
Organism: Lithobates sylvaticus; assembly: GCA_028564925.1. Lineage (NCBI taxonomy): Eukaryota > Metazoa > Chordata > Amphibia > Anura > Ranidae > Lithobates > Lithobates sylvaticus. Next base: position 411,683,997 of record CM053027.1, read on the forward strand.
AAAGTTCGCACAAACTTCCGGTCCATTCGCAGGGGGTGTTCGGCTCATCCCTAATCCCCACAATATGTTACGTATGTGTTCCCATTCACATAGCATACCTAAACATAAATAATAATATGTCTCCCCTTATTTTTTATCTCTTTGGTAAAGGTTTATACATATTTCAAGTTTTTTGTTTGTTTTTTTAATGTAGGGGTGTTTAGCAGTGAGCATAGGTTTAGTTCAGAAGCTTTAGTGTTAACATGCTGACCCACCCTTTTACACATCATGTATAAAATATATTAATGAGAATTTTGGATCTGATAAAGTGCAGGTCAGCAGCCACACTGCAGATCAGTAAGTAAATAGATGTAAAACAATGCTTGATAACCAAGACCCGAATGCTCTGTGTGTTCTAAGGGCTGGATTTTCTGGGTATGCCTTTGGTTAAGCTAGAGACGGGAAGGCCTGGAAAAAATAAATTCCAATTTTATTCCAAAGCAGTTTTTTGTTTTTTGTTTTCCAGAAAATTGATAAAAAAAAAGTAGAAGCTGCATTTAATTTTCAACATACTCCCCTGCTACCTTTTATACATGTATCACAGTGTTTAACTAATGCCTGGAAAGCTTCGGCATAGAAATATTTGACAGTATACCTGAACCATCCTAGGACAGCCTAGAATGATTGTGTTCACCGTTCCCAAGATTTGCCTCTTGTGCAATTACAGGTTATGTGTCAATTATCCAGGATCAGGCGTTTAACGCACTGAATGTTTACAGGAATGATTGCTGTGGGCTGGGAATCACCACGGCTGACTGACGAACTGTATGTCCATCTTTAAAATGTTTACACCATTCAAATGTCTTACTGCAGCTGAGCATCTCATCACCGTACTGTGCTTGAAATCTTTTGTCGAAACTTCATCACCACATGCTGTTCCATGCACTTACTAACACTGTTGTCTGCCATCTCTGGACTGTCCCACAATATTTTTCAGTAATAGGACACACCTGCCACTTACTACTGCGTGTAGTTCTGCCACACTAGCATACCTTAACTGTAAAATAAAAAGCCCCCTTTTAACTTGAACACCATGGTATTCAAACTATATAACATGAAGACTTTAATGAAAGATTTCTGAGACTTTATGTAACGTCTTAAATTATTGTTACTTATTATTTAAGTTCTCTCAGCTGAAGACAAGCAAATCCTGGTATATAATACATGTATCATTGTACTTTTCAATGCAGGTTTCAAATAAGAGAATTATGCATTTGTGCCAATAGAGGGCACTGCAATGGAAAGGCTCCAGTTTAGTTTGCTTGTGGGCTTCATCTTCTACCTCATACAGTTGGGTAATTGTTGGGATACAGTAGATAATAGTTTCTGTCCTCTCAGGCCTTAATTGACAGGTAAGAGGGTACATTTATCTGACAAATGAGTTTATCTTATTCAACCTTTAAATGATGTCTAATAATGTTCTCCACCATCACAGCATAATGTTTGCATGCCAGAGGTGCACTAAAGACATAAATAATTCTTATGGAACTAAATGATGAGTTCTTATTCCAGACACACTCTTTCTGCTGCTTCTGGATCATCACAAAGTGTTTCTTTACTTAGCAGTGGGACTTTATATGAAGCACATACGGTAACTAAAATGAACAACTTAATGATTATATAATAATAATGATTATTTATTACATCTGGGCACACATGCACATAAAACAGTAAAGAAATATATATATATATATAAAAACGGTCACAATAAACATCATCCAAATAGTCCAAATAATGTACACAATAATAACATGATACACGTAGTAATGGACCTGCAGTGTGTATACCCAGAGCAAACAAACATGGTAATATGTAAACATGATGGTAATGGTGAGAATAATTCATTATTATAAAAAAGTAATACAATTAAAATATTGCATATTGTTACTGTGACGTAGCATCGTATGGAAGCTCTACGTGTTTTATGGACATAATGCCACTCGTCAGGAGAGGATTCTTATTGTACACTCATCGATGTTGGTGTCGCCGTTTTGCCGCAGTTATTACCGCCTCAGCTCCCAGGGTATACGTTTCCTACAATGCCTCCAGTTATTGATATCATCAACACATTTTTTGCTTATATACTACAGTTAGGTAAGAGCGTTTGGGATCCATTGTTGTTCCCCCTCTTCTTTTCCTGTTTTATACCCCTTTTTTATCTACCATCATATTATTATTTTTGGCATATCTACTCTATTATAGATACATCCAATCTGCATCTGCTCCTGACAAGTGGCATTATGTCCACGAAATGCGTAGAGCTTCCATACAATGCTGCGTCACAGTAACCATGTGCAATATTTGAATTGTATTACTTTTTATCATAATGAATTATTCCCACCATTACCATCATGTTTACATATTACCATGTCTGTTTGCTCTGGGTATACACACTGCAGGTCCATTACTATGTGTATCATGTTATTATTTTGTACATTATTTGTACTATTTGGAAGATGTTTATTGTGACTGGTTTATATATATATATATATATATATATCTTTACTGTTTTATGTGCATGTGTGCCCAGATGTAATAAACAATCATTATTATTATATAATCATTGGGTTGTTCATTTTAGTTATGTGCTTCATATAAAGTCCCACTTTCCCCTCTTTCTTTTAATGGAGGTATATGAATTTCATGTCATGACCTCATTTAAAGTCCCAACCTCTTGCTCCTTGTTTACATTATGTTGGTTTTCCCTTTCTCTCCTTGCCTGAGTGTGTATTAAGAGGTAGACATGTGCAATTCATGTCTATTAAGAGGGTAAGCCCTTGTTGGAGGAGGAAGCCAAGACTGACAGAGACTGCAACAGAGTTGCAGGAGTAACAAGGGAGGATCCAGTTCCTATTGGAGATGAGTAAAATAAGTTAATTGAAGTAGATGCAAATTTTAAACCACGGATTTGCAGAGATCATCATATTGGGCACAAAATATTGCAGGTTTACAGTACATGAATTTGCACACGTTTTTAGTTTATTTAATATAGCAGCAAATAATATAAGATTAATGAAGTAGGTGCAAAAGGGAAGCAGTGGATCTGCAGGGAACAGTATCTTGAGTATCTTGAGCACAAAGCAATTTACTGTATGTTGTATATGAATTTGCACATGGTTTGGTTTATCTAATTTATTGGCAACATCATAAGACTAATGCAGTAAGCGTAAAATGGAAGCAGTAGATCTGCAGAGAAGATTATTTTGAGCATGTAGCACTTTATATATACATTTATTCACACCCCTGTAATACCTCATGTGTTATGTATGTACTTATTTTGGATCTGTATGATCAGTGACCAGACCACCTGAGTCAAGCATAAAAATATGGCACCTGAGAACATGTGCCAAAAGCTATGTCCAACCATCAGCGCCCAGTAGTGACTCACAGCACATCTGAGCATGCACAGGGGGTTTACCATGCATGCTTGAACATACGGAGATGTGGGGTCTTCATTTTTTTTTGGCCCCTTCATACATATATGGAAAACCCTGCTTGTGTGCAATCTCTGCTGGGTCCCCTCTGGGAATTCCTGCGGCATGCATGCACCACCATGTGCTAAAGGGAGAACAGCATAATTCTCAACTAGGTTAAAGAACTGTGTCTTAATCAGTGGCGGCCACTCCATGGGGGCGCAGGGGCACCGCCTCCCTATTCCATGCCCCCGGCCCCTAATCTACATGCAGGGCTCTGGACTCATGGATTCCAGTGGGGTTTGTTTATTTTTTGAAGCACATGATTAAAGTCTGAGGCTCTAATTGGATTCAAAAAGGGGGGGGGGGGGGCTTGGGGCACAGAGCACTGTGCCCTTTGCCCACCCAGTTATGTGACAATAGCAAATTAATATTCTCTATTGTCTTCCTGCTTCTCCTCCTGGCCAATCATGAAGCCGGTCCTGGGACCCCGATTGGCCGAGAGGGGAAGTGACCATATTGGCCGGTACCAGAGGAGATCTGGGAGATGGCCATCCTCGTCGGAGTGATCTCTCAATGCTCTGCATAACTGCAAACACACACAACACACAAGCCAGAGAGGATGTATAGGGAGATGCTGGGAGACATGGCCATACTAATTGGATCGATCTCTCAGTGCTCTGCAACGCCGCCAACACACAGTGCCCGACCGCATGAGTACCACCAATGGGTGGTAGGTCAGGTGGTTTTAATCTGTGGTAAAACGAGGGGTCCACTTTAACTTTATATAACAGAGGAAATTTAAGTGGGAATTTCAAGCAACTAAAAATGTAAACAGCTGTTTTTAAATTGTTTTTAAGTTATGCTATGTGAATAATACAAAGTTGGAGCTATCCCAAGTTGGCTGCAAAAAGGGAAAATACACTTTAAACCTGGTCTATAAAGTGACCCTATTGCTACCCCACAGTTCAATTGGAAACCTGCACTTAAAGGTAGAATATGAGAATACCTATGTCTCCTGCCACTCACACAGCTATTGCTGAGGATGTCTGCTGGAAAAATTACAATAAAAGAAGTGACAATCTCCTGTGCCCCCATAGCAGTCAGTGTTTCCTCCAAAAAAGCTGTAATTTCTGCAGTCTGCAGTGATGTGGAGGATGATGGGAGGAATCACTGAATGCTGTGGGCAATACAGGAGATAGACACTCTCTCAGATTTTGAAGGGAATTTCTCAGCATTGGAGGGGTGTTTAGTAGTGTGGATGGCAGAAGAGGTAATATTTATTTTACACTGTTCTTTTTCAGTTAGGTTTCCTAGGGAATTTAAGTATAGTGACATGGTCAGTTTAAAGTGTATGCAATCCTTAACCCTAGAGATTAATGAGTAAAGAGAGAAGGAATTGGCAGATTACACAGTGAGCCAAGAAGAGGCCTAGTAAAACAGAATATTTTACAAAAACTGTGTGCAGAGGTTTTTGAACCATTACAAATGTAACGGTTGCCTGTGGCTGGAATGATCACAATTGTACCTTAGACCTGTTCACCATACAATGTTATCAAAGTCATTAATTATGTTACCCCAAGCAAATATCGCTTCACCATACCGTAATCAATTTGTGGAATAAATATTGGCTAAAACATACAAAATTGCCTGTATATTTAATCCTCTATGTGTACTAGTGACTAAAACAAATACATGTTTAATGGATCTATAAAATAGGCACTAGCAGCTCTTTTTAATGATGTAATAGTGAGCAAACACTAATTGCAATATATTTTTAGTGTCTACCACCATACAATTAATTATTCTAATCTGTAATACAAAATAACATCTCGAATGAGAGTATTTTTATTTTTATTTTACAATTTAAAATTCCAGTTTGCTATTCAAACTTGCCACTGGAAAGTGTCGCCTAGCCCCCTCCTTTGTCTCAACCAGAAGGTTAAATAGCAAAAAGTAACTGAAAAGGAACAAGCAACAGAAAGCCTTTGGTTTCCAGAGTAACTGTAAAAACAGACCCGGTCGCCATGGCGAAGAGAAAAGCTATTTGCTGAAGCCTTTATAGACCTTGAACAGGCTCTGACAGGTTTCCAATAATCTCTACAGATTTTGTTTTATAGTAACTTACTATATTATAATTTTAAACATAAAATCCTTAGGTAGAATACTTTTTTTAACAGACAAAATATATATTTTTACAAAAGTTTTACAGTAGCTATCTTCACCCTGATAACTTTATGAAGCAACTATAATTTAATTCCAAAATGAATAATATAATTGCACAATTAAAATTCATATATGTGCTCATTAAAATTCATTTGTGTTCTTGAACAGACATTCTTTCTGAAAATACAAGCATACTTGGTCCCAAATTAATAAATGCTATTTTTATTTAAAAGAACAATAATAAAGGATTATACCTTTACAAGCCAACATTCCTATATATGCAAAAAACGGTATGCAACATCAAAATAGAGTTCTTTAAAATAAAGAGAAAAATATTGATTGACTATGGTGGGGACTTTTAGCCCCTTTATGTCTCAGTAACCCATATGTGTGGCAGCAAAAAGCTGGGCTTTAATGTCCACACATATGCATTGCTGGCCAGCCAATGTTCATGTGCTAGGAGTGTGCTCATTCCTTGCTCCCAGCAGAAAGACGAAGCTGCCAAAAACGTCTCCCAGTCCAAAGAGAACATTGGTAGCTGGCAGGACCAATCACAGTGATCACATGCTTGCTGATCCTTCCTGTTCCCCTGGGCATTAGGAACTTTTACAGGGGATGCCAGGGTGGGCTGCAAGAGGTTAAGGCACCTAAGAGTGTAAATAACTTTCCTTGTGGTTCTAAGGTGAGCTATTTACTCTCTTATGTACCTCAAAAGTCCCTTGAATGGTAATCTCTCTTTATCTCTTTATTTAAAAGAACTCTACCATTATGTTTTTGTTCAACATAAATATGAGTGAGGAAGTGCCCTGTGACTAGTGTTGTTCACATGTAGAAAGACAGTAGCTGTTCCATTCAGAGTTTTTCAGACAGTGATTCAGTAACTTGTTTTCATTTGCCTGTATCTTACTAAAAATAAAAATAAATAAATGAATGTTATTGAAAATGTGAATGACCAAGTTAAATGAGCTCTTACAGATATAGCTACAAATGAATGTAAAGGACATCTTCTGTATGCTAAAATGTTCTGTCAATGCTAAAATGTTCTGGGTTGGTTTTATCACGGTAAATCTAAACAGTGGGTAACTATTGAGCAACAAATAACATTGGTCCCCCTGACCTCTCTTCCTTGGATTACACCTAAATTTCGCCCCCCCCCAGACAAACACTTTTACCTTTGCCATTATCATTATTAAAAGTCTGGGATTTAACTATCTGAAAGCTAGGTATCTCTACAACCCCTGGCCCACTTACTCCAATTATGGGTAATCCAGAATTCCAGCCTGGTTTATTGTGAACCAGGTTCCTACAATGGACAATACTGGCCCCTTCACTGATTAAACAAGTGCTAACAACTAAGGGACTGCAATCATTTAATACCATAGCAACTGCAGAATGTAAACTACCCATAGTTTGTAGACTTCACCTCCGTAACATCTCTAAAATTCGCCCCTTTTTAACAAATGACACCACCAAGCTCCTCATTCACTCCCTTGTTATCTCTCGCCTTGACTATTGCAACTCCCTTCTCATTGGCCTGCCTCTCCATAGGCTCTACCCTCTTCAGTCTATCATGAATGCTGCTGCCAGACTTATCCACCTTACCAACCGTTCAGTGTCTGCCAACCCTCTCCTCCAATCCCTACACTGGCTCCCAATCACCCAGCGAATTAAATTCAAAATACTAACCACAACTTACAAAGCCATCCACAGCTCTGCCCCGAGCTACATCACCAATCTTGTCTCCAAACATATCCCAAACCGTCCTCTCTGCTCTTCTCAAGATCTCCTCCTGTCAAGCTCTCTTGTTTCCTCCTCCCATGCTCGTCTCCAGGATTTCTCCAGAGCCTCTCCCATCCTCTGGAACTCGCTACCTCAACCTGTCCGGCTATCCCCTACTCTAGCTACCTTCAGGCGATCCCTGAAAACTCATCTCTTCAGGGAAGCCTATCATGTCTCCAACTAATCTTCTACCACTTCCATCAGCTCATTCCCCACAGTTACAACCTTTTGTATCACCTCCCCCACCCTATTAGATTGTAAGCTCTTCTGAGCAGGGCCCCCTTAATCCTCTTGTATTTTATTGTATTAAAACTGTATTGCCTCCCTTTTTTATATTGTAAAGCGCTGCGTAAACTGTTGGCACTATATAAATCCTGTAATAATAATAATAATGTCGTTGGCTACACTATTTTCAGCTTCACCATTTTTATATTTGTTTTCCAAAAAAGCTTTATTTTAGAAATTACAAGTACAAATATAAATCGACAGTGTTATAAAGTAGTATCTAGTCCTCATTGGGTAGACTATGCGAGTGTCAGCATAGACCAGGAGCTTAAAAGTTAATTTCTTGCATAGTCCAAAGAAAATGTACATACATAAATAGATCTTATGTTGAGCCTTATCAGCAAGATAACCAAATTCCCTATTAGGATAACAAATTGGTAAACTACTGAAGGATCCATGTGGGATGTCTGGTGGTAATTTATATGCTCGGGTGGTCTTTTTCTCCATACAGGTTTTACTTCAGATTTCGGTCAACATGGGCTTTAGGTTGATGTAGGGGGTGTGAGAGTAAAATTTAAAGTTGGCCTAGGTTCTATCCGAGTACAGCTTCACCATTTGTATATACAATTATCAAACAAGGGGTCACTTCATAGGGGATTAACTCCATTTGTATATCTTTGCACTGGGCTCTCATAGTGCTCTCACACTATTTCTATCAATTGAAAATATATGCCCCTCTCGGTTTAAACAATGAGTGGGACATAAATTGTTTTATAATCAATAGTCAAACTTTATTTTTACTTTTTATATTTTAAATTTTAGTTTTTTACCCCCCCCTTATCATTTTTTGGTTTGCTCCTCTTGATGCTGGGATACATATTATCGTTGTTCGATGTCCCTTTTGAAATTTTGCAAAATATACAAATATATATTATACAAAATCAGGTATTTTATTTTTTTGGAGTTTTAATTTGTTAATAATAAGATGATATGTATGGATTGTGTGTATTTTATTTGTTGTTATAGATGGCCAGTGGCATTTTTTTTATCACTAAATGAATATTAAAGTTCTTAATGTTATTTTTTCTAGTTTTAAGTAATGCACATATTTATCTTTGACTTTTTATAATTTGTGGGTTGCCTTTTATTTTTTGGCCACTTGATGGTCATGATAGGTGTCCGTCACTTTGGAGGCAGCTTGATATTATGGGCCAATAGGATTAATTATGTGATTAACTAAGTCCCTCCTCTATTGTGTCTGTAGTCAGTGGGATTCAATCCTCCTTTGATGTCTCTCTCTATTTAGGTGCGTGGTGTGAGTGTTTGTCCTGGGCCCTGTGTGTGACAAAGCAGGTAGGGTGGAACTAGGATACATGCTACTACACATGCACAGAAAGATGGAAACAATCTTTTATTTTATAATACCCAGTATTCAGAACTTTTTGATATGCTGTGTCACCTGCTCGCTTTTTTAAGTGTATAGACAAAAAAAAAAAAAAGTTTTTTATTTGGTAGTTTCACACTATGAGAGGTGTCTCTTTCATTATATGTATAATGAGAATAAGTAAGCAATAGGTAATTGCGCGTGAACAAATAATACAATAGATCTGACTGTTGTAAATAGTCCTCCTGACGAAGCGATGTGGGAGGGTGTCGATATGCATGGAGGCAGAGCATGTGAGATATTGCTGGATTATATGGTTTTACTGTATTATATGCCTATTTTTTGTGAATACAATTTGAATGCATTTCTATAAGATGGGCTAGTGTGTTCTATGTGATTAACTGAGATATTACACTATTGGAGATTATTTCTCTTTTTCCTGTAGGACCATTATCTGGTGTGCGAAACAGATTTCCTCTATGCTATGTTGGCCCATATGTGGGTCTTAAATTAAGGTGAGCGTGTATTTCACCTGGTGGCGGAGCACAGACTGAATCTAAGGGATTATAAACGCACTGCTTTTTTCCTGTGAAAAAGCACGATTGAAGCACTTTCCTTTGGATTTTTGGGACTTTTTTTACTTTTTTGTCTTGATTTGGACTTTATATGATTATTTTCACAGAGCTCTTACGTATTTGTTTGGCATGTTTGATGTTAGCTGTTTATATTGATTTATAGTTGAAATTATAGTTGAAGTTATTTGGGTAGACCAATCACCTATTACTTACTTATTCTCTGTATTGTATGTGGGAATTTTGTGATAGCAGCAGCCATTAGTTAGTTTTTCTAGTCAGATGGAAGCACACAATATTTTTTTACACTTATATGGCTGTAATACCAATCAATTTTAGCTGATTCTGAGTTGTGTGGGCAATCCCAGCAAGCTGTGGAGGAGTGCTGCAAATACTTTCTGCAGGCCTGGCCTGGAGGAACAGGAGTTGTTGGAGAGTTTTCCCTGGCGGAGACCACCCTGTCATTGAGGGTCTTATTACACCTGGTAAGCCTTGTGTGCGAGTGAAGGGTGTCACCTTTTGGAGATCTGGGAAGCTGAATTATCATTATGGCATGTGCTACAGTTGAAAATCCTTCCTTATGGTATTTCTTATTTTTTATATTATTTATATTCAGCAATCACAAATTTTTGGTTTACGTTTAATTATAGACCTAATCTTTGCCCATTACACTTTGGCATAAGATTTATACTTCAGTCCTTTTTATTAATCTTATTTGCTACAGAGGCACTTTAAACTTTCTGTAAAATATATTTGTATTTGCATTTAAGATATATTTATGTAGCATCTTTTTTTTTTAAATGCACTTTTGGTATTTATGTACTAATTTGTCCTTAGTAAAAAAATGTGTCCATGAGTAGTGTAGCGCTACCCCCATAGGATCTGCTGACATTATTAGGTCCTCTGTTGGTGCCTTGGCTTTGCAAAAGGCCTCAACCCCTCTGGCAACTCAGGTTGTACCCTTTTAGTCAATGTGGGTCTTGCAATGTTGCAGAAATTTAAGGTTTCCCTGAGATCAGACTCAAGACATATAGGGGATAACAGGGTATATTTCCTAAGAAACATATGCACAAAATGTAACAGTACAGTATTGGATAAATGCATACAATGCACTAGCAATCTACTCAAATAGAAAAGAACCTTTACCCTCTTTGCAAATAGAAACAATATGAAAGGACTAAACACAATAACAATTTATGTATGGTTCTTAATGTTGATATTTGATTGCCGGATATGTTGGGGACCTGGTGTCATTGGCATGCTTGACAAAAGTCAATCAGTAATAGTGGTAGAAGTAGTCAATTATGCACTGTTATGGTGCAGGGGAGTAGACTGGGTTGGTTGTGTAGCCAGGATGGAGGACTAAGAAGAAGTCAAGCAGATTGAAAGGGCTCTTGTGCGGATTAACTGACTGAAGGGGGATGAGAGTGTATTTTAACCTTGTCTTATGGGTCAATGACCCTCTCACCAGTTCCTTGGGTAAAGTTTACAGGTGGCAGCAGTGGAGAGTGCACTGATCTTACCACCCAATAGTCTTTCACCCAATTTAGCAGTGTAGGGGCTTGGTTTGTCAAGAGTCTGTTGACTTGAATCAATTACTCCCTCTGGGCTTTCACCCAATACATGGTATATCAGTCTCTACAGGTGCTTAAGAGAACTTTTTCCTTTCAATAACTTTTTATTAAGTAAACATGAGGCACAACATATAACTTGTTATATCACATAGGTAGAGACAAATAAACAAGATAGATCTGGTCAAAAAAGTTGACATCACACCTTAAAAGGCTTATTAACAGCCTACACAATCAAATCACAGAATAGCTGACCCTTCTAGGTGATGGGCCAGACAGTCAAGAGAGAAGCAGGTGAATACCATGTGTCTCGACTCATCAGGGAAGTATATAAAATGACCCTCTATTAGAACAATAAATACATCTCTTATGGAAAGAGCAAAGCATAACAAAGACCATTTACAAAGGGCTTATTAGTAGAGAGAATTCCTTGACCATATATGGTTTGATTGGGTCTTGAGTGTGTAACTTGACTGAAACCAGGCCCACAAGGCTTTGGAAGAATGTTTTCCTAGGGACATCAACGGCCCCCCGGGAAACCTACTGCAGAGTTGGGGGTCGGTGCCCTTGACAGATACAGAAAGAGAAGAAATGAGAGCAGGAGAGATAAATAGAAGAGGGGAAGAATGTGAAAAGGAAGAGTCAGGAGTTTGCCATTCTCTCCAAAAGCCAACCAAGAGCAGAGGCATTCATTTATCAGGGCAATCTTCATGTGTTTAGCCCATGGTTCCCAAATCACTTCAAATGTCTTTACTGTGTCTAAGAGGATGCTTACCATGCTCTCCTATGCAGTTATCCAAGAGATTTTCCTCTTGGCTAACGTCAGATAAACCAGCTATAGTCAATTTGGCTCTAAGGAGAATTAAAAAAAATTGTCATTGTGTAGTCTTGGGCACTTTAGTTGCAGAGCAATTGAGTAAAGCAATGGAGGGTGATTTGGAAGCATGGCAACCTGAAAATTTGCATATCAAGTAGATCTTGTTCCAGAATCCTCTGATCCTAGGGCACACCCACCACTCCCACCATATGTGCATCATTGACCCTATTAAACTGCATCCTCTAAAGTACATAGGGGATGAGGATGGGAGCATTCTAGAGAATCACCTTAAAGAGAAACTGCACTCTGTTCACATAATTTGTAATAAATACATCTTTGCCATTCTGAAGTTTCCCTCCAACCAGCATATTATTTTATATATACTGTGATTCTGTACTCGCCAAATATGCTGCAGAAATCTCCCTCCACTGAGTCTGGCTGCAAGCATTTTAACAGTGGGCAGCTGAAGCTGCAGCCTGTTCACTTCCTGGATTTACACAGACAGACAGAGGCACACCTCCAGCTCTGAAGCTCTCATTGGCCCTCTTATGACTTTTCCCCCCTCCCTTCCTGGAATACATGAGTATGAGAGAGAGAGACAGAAAGAGCTGTGCATGGTGTCATAAGCTTAGGCTTTTTATCAGATAAGAAACAGGAAGTGGGCTGTATAAGGGACTTTACTGGCAGAAAAAAAAATGTTTACCATCTAAAGTTAAAACAACAAGGGCAGAAAATGTAATAGATGGAAAGTTGAAAAAATGAAGAAAGGCCCGCTTTAAGGTTTGCCTCTATTAGGGAAATGTGTATACCCTGAATGGAACGAAAGAAGGACCTTTGCCAGTTTTCCAAGTCCCAGACTTCTGAAAGGTAATTTTCCCAGGCAGGCATATATGGAGGTTTGGAAGTTTTAGAGGCCAGTGACAGGTAGATTACCGAGATGCCCTCCTCTGCTCCATGGCCTGGCCACACCATTATTTATAAGCTGTGAATCCCAAAGGGTCTGGTTTGTTCTTCCAGAGTGTGTAGTAAATTGGAGATTTGGAAGAATCTACATATTTTCCCCTGAAAGCGCCACAGCTGGTCTTTTCTGATCAGGATTGGGAGGGAGTGGAATAGATAAAGTAAAGGAGGGACAGAGCAAAGTCATTTTAATTGAGTTAACCCACCTCAGCCAGGAAAGATCATGTTGCGCCCAGATGTGCAGGTCAGATTCCAATTTCTTATACATTGGGAGGAAGTTACTAGTATACATTTGGTCTATCTTAGAGGTTAGATTTATCTATAGGGATTTGGATGGTCGAATCACTCCATGCATGACTTTTGCAAATGCTACACTTGGGGAGTTTTCTAATAGCCTGCAAATGTTGGGCAGGGAGATTACAGGTAAGGTTACAAATAAAAGCAAATCATCTGCAAAGAGTGTGCATTTGTGGGCCACATTTCACTTGTTTAATATCTGGGTTATTTTGGATTGCTATTGCTAGAGTTTCTATCTCTATTGCAAAAATCAGGGTTGAGAGGGGACAGCCTTTTTTAATTCCTCTGGAAGTCCTAATGGGTTCCGAGTAGTAACCATGGAGTCTCACTCTTGCCTCTGGGGAAGAGTACAGGGCTCTCAACAGTCCTACAAAGTTCTGGCCTAAAGCCTACTGCTGCATGATAGAGAATAATTACGGCCAGGAAACAGAGTCAAATGCTTTCTGGAGGTCCATTGACAGGGGTAGACCTTTATGGCATTGACCCCCATCCCAGCCTGATTTCAGAAGTGACATGACATCTATAGCCCTCCTGATTTGGTCAGGGCCTTGTCTGCCTGGAATAAATCCTACTTGGTCTTTGTGAATATCGAGGCTAATAGATGAAATGCGATTCACAAGAATTTTGGTCAAAATATCTTCATATCATTGTTTATTAGTGAGCTAGGCCTATAGTTGCCCACTTCCCCTGGGTCCTTGTTCAGTTTAGTAATCACGGAGATGAAGGCAAAATTTAGGGTCCTATCAAATGGGTCTTATTTCCTTTTAGAATTAAAAAAACAAGCCAAGTGTGGGGCCAGGATCTGGGAGAAAGTTTTATAGTAAGGAATGGAGAATCATTTAGGACCTGGAGTGGAGCCCCTCTTTAGATGATGGATAACCTGCATGACTTCCTCAGCTGAGATGGGAGCTTCCAGCCTGTCTCAGTGGTGACCTTCTAGAACAGGTATCGGGAGGGAATCAAGGAACAGGTCTAAGTGAGACTGCTCAACTGCCTTATCTGCACTGTATAGGTTAGCATAAAACTTGTGGAAGGTGTCCAATGTGTTAAGGGTTGAGTGTTGATACGCCCCCTGACACCCAGATTTTCGGGAGAGAGTAGAAGCATTTGATCTGAGACGCTAAGTAAATGAGCCTTCCCCTGATCTACACCATGTGTGCAGCCCAGAGGGTTTCCACGGAAACCCCGTCTTTGCTGTTAAGGAGAAAATATTCCTTTATCGCTCTTCAATTTCCATTACCCGCACCGGATCACTCAAGATGGATTCATTGAGTCTCCAATGTGAGAGACCCAAAGAACCATGGGGTCTGCGTAGAGTGAGTAGATCCAAAGCGTGGTCCAACCAGGCCATGTCTTTAATAAAAGACTTGACAACCATGAGATTTGGGCTAGCGATAAAAGAATATGGTTAATCCTAGCGCATAATTAGTATGGGCAAGAACATTTTTTGTAATCCCACTCATTGAGGTTCATTTCCCTCCAAATATCAGCCAGCCACTGCTGGAAAATCTGCCTGGCAATCTGAAGGCTCCGTTTAGGTGGGTGGGTAAGCTGTGAGCCTAAGGGTTGAGATTTGTCCAGCCCTCTGGATGAAGGCTATATTAGAGTCCCCCCCCCATAAATTACAGTACCCTCCACTAGCGGGCCCAAGGTCCGGAACATCGCCTGGAAGAATTGGCCCTGGCACTGATTGGGTGCATAATATGAGACAAACTTATACAGATGATTATCTAGGACCGCTTTCAGGAGTATGAACCTGCCCTCTGGGTCCTTAAACTCCAATTGGGGTGTAAATCTTGTTTTATTATCCACATTGGCTAGGAAAAAAGTTGGGTATTTAGAGGATATAAATGAGGGTTTGTACTGACCCGGGAAGTGCGCCTCTTGCAGGAGAATGACATCTATTTTCTGGGTATGGTAATATTGGAATATTTTGTGATGCTTTGATGGGGAGGTATGGGGGAAGTGTCACATGCCATGGACCATAGCAATCCAGGGTCACTTACCCAGAACCTTTGCAGAGGTTGCTCAGCAAGCTGGGTCCCAGAAACACAAGTTCCCAGAAAGACAATGAAGAGGATGGGAGACTTTGGGGGGTTGGCTAGAAAAGAGAGATGGTTAGCATGAAAAATTTTAAAATAGAAAAGGAGAGAGAAAAGGGAGCCCTTAAGAGACTTCGAAGGGCAAGAGGGAGCCAGTCCCTCACCACCAACATGACCAAATGTAGTATCATCCTCTGCTAGAGGGGAGGTTGTCCTACGCCGTAGATCAGAAAACAACATGGCCACAATCAGGAGGAGGTGCATGGCGGTCGCTTCAGCCACAGTGCCCCCCCCTTGAGATTTTATAACCATATAGACGATATGCATACTAATGAACACAACCAAACTTGAAAAATAAAATCACCCTGCTAACAATAATAAGGAAATGGAAATAGGGACAGACCTGGGAAAAGCGGATGGGGGGAATCGGGTAAGGTAATGAGGACAAGTAAGGGGGAGGGGAAGAAGAGGGGTGCAGGGACATGAAGATAGACTGTAGAATCATTAGACATCCAGATAAGAGACCTTTGAACCAGGCTAACAGTCTGGAACTATAACAGGTCCCTTTTCTTCAGGCCATAACTTAGGGAAAGGAACCATACTGGATACAAGATGCCTGTGTGTCCCCTAGCAGAAAAATCTACACAAGTGAGAGTTTAAAGTTAAAAAAAATCCAAAAAGTCCAAACTTAAACTGTTGCTAACCAAAGAGTCCATGTTAAGTCACATTAAGGCACATTAACTATTGCTGAGAAAGTGGCAGTAATGCCACGTACACATGACCCGACTTTTCGGCAAACTAGATCCGACGGGATTAGTCCATCGGACAATCCGATCTTGTGTGGGCTAACCCGTTAATTTTTCAGGGGAAAAATCCGGTGGACATAGAAATAGAACATGTTTCAAATCTATCCAATGGACTCAATTCTGACGGACTCAAATCGGGAAAACGGTTCGTCTGTGTTCTGGTCTGACGGACCAAATACAACGCAAGGGCAGCTATTGGCTGCTGGCTATTCTTTAGTCCCGTTTACGTCACCACGTCAAAAACGAGCATACTTTCGACTGAACTTAGTCCGTTCGTATATGGGGAAGTCTGTTAGTTCGGAAAGACAGTCGGAACTCCGCCGAAAGTCCATCGGGAAGAACGTCGGACCTAGTTTGCCGGAAAGTCTGGTCGTGTGTACGCGGCATTAGGCCCACCAACAGAAAAGGAAGCCCTCAGAATAGGGACCTGTCAGTCGATGAAAGGGGTTTCCCAAGCAACCTTTGCAAATCAGGGTGACCTTGAGTCATTGGAGCTTTTAGGATTGTACTTTTGCCAGACTGGAGTTATCGGGCTCATAGGTGTGGGACTTGGTAGCCCCTGAGTGATTGCCAGGAGAGGGAGAAGCAGGATCCTGCGATATGAATCATAGTCCCAGAAGCAACTTCTTTCCATCATGGAAATTGGAGAATTAATAGGTTTTTTTTTTTTTTTTAAATAAGGCCGTGCAAGTCTACCTTCCTCTTTAGCGTTTGCCTAGGACAATACTAGGATGTCTATGAAGCCATATAAATTTCAGGACAACTAATCTTAATATGTTAAAAACATTTGTGGTAAAACAGTGGGGAGCATCTGAAATACATACAGAACCTTAGGATGCTTGTTTTTACTGTATTCATTCTGCCGGGAAAGGCCTACATCTTAAAGAATTCAGTTCCCTCGTCTATACTGTAATTCTCTTTATATAAACCTTCTAGGGAAGTCTATTACCCAAATATCTCAGTTCATTTTCCTACCACTTAAAAGAAATACAGGTTTTATTGCAAGTTGCTATTAAATTGGTACTGAACTATTCAAGATCTCCGACCTTGCTATATTAACTTTAAGATTAGATATTTCTCCGTACTGTTTCAACTCCTCTACTACATTTGGGAGGGTTACTGTTGGACTGGGAACATAAAATAATAAATGATCTGCACAAGCTGCCACATTAAATTATTTTCCCTTAGTGTGATTTCTTTTATATTTACATTAGCTCGGATCGAGGATAGAAGTAACTCTATCCAATGAAAGGACAAAAGCATTGGCGACAGGGGCCATCCTTGCTTTGTACCATTAAAAATAGTTGGAAGGACTGAGGCAAGTTACCATTTACCCAGACTCTTGCAGTAGGGTGGTAATATAATGCTGAAATCCACCTTATCATTTCAACCCCCAGACCTAGTTCTGAAATCAAAGATTACCGCTTCAACCTCCCAGATCCACAATGAATGTGTTTACCCTGATGGAACTCTCAGGTGCAGGCTCTGCTCAAAATTGAAGAAAAAAGAGGTTCCTGGATGGGCGCACGTCAAAAATAGGCATCTTTATTAGCATGATTAAAATCCAAATGCAGTCATATCATCAAAATATGGAAAACAGGACAGATAGCTAACGCATTTCACGCCCTATCGTGGTGCTTATTCATAGCAGACCTAGTTCTCTCAGGGTAACAGACATACATTTCCAGTCAATCCTGTCAAATGCTGTCTCTGCATCTATTGACATGAGTACAGCTGGGGATCCTTCTTCTTTGACCCTGTTTATTAACATCAAAGTTTTTAAACCATTATCTTTACCTTCGTGTCCCAACATGAAACCCACTTGATATACGTAAATCCTTTGGCAGTGAAGGCTTTAACCTTTCTGCCAGTATCTTGGCAAATATTTTTACATCAGTATTAGGCAGTGAGATTGGCTTGTAACTTGATGGCAAATTAGGGTCCTTCCACTCTTTTAACAGTACAGTAATATATGCAACTAAAGACTCCTTTCTTATACTTGCTCCATCGCTTAATAAGTTCAAATATTTATATAAAATAGGGAGACGTTGTTTTTGAAATTTCTCATAATACCTTATTGAGTAGCCATCTGGCACAGGACACTTCCCTGCTGCCAAGCTTTTTATTACTATAATCTATCTTCTCCTCTGTTATTGTTTTTTCCAAAATGTTTAGATCATCTTCGGATAACTTCTGGAGTTTAGCTGTCTGAACATATCTTAGCGCTGCCTCTCTTCTCTTTTTCCCCTTTAAGCTGCTTCCCTCCAGAGTTACCCTATATAATTTACTATAATAATTGCAAATTACCAAATTGCTATTTCAGATGCAGAATATACCAGCTCAGTCTTTTCATTTTTCACTCTAGTTATATGTGGCAACTTTTTTTACCCCACAGTATCCTTGCTAATACCTTGCCTGGTTTATTCCCTCATTGGTACTTTTCTTTTGCAACAATGTTACATGCACACTTTGGGGTTGATTTACTAAAGGCAAATCCACTTTGCAGTGAAAGTGCACTGCAAGTGCATTTGGAAATGCAGTCGCTTCAGATCTGAGGGGAAGATCTGAAATGAACATGTACAAGCAAAAATGCTGTTTTTTTATTTTCCTTGCATGTCCCCCTCAGATCTACAGCGACTGCACTTGTAGTGCAAAGTGGATTTCCCTTTAGTAAATAAACCCTTTTGTTTCTTGTTCCATAAGTTTTTTATTTTCTCTCTCTTCCCCATCAGAGACCACAATAAATGAGTGTATTCTTGTCCACTTTATGATTTTGTTCACCTATCTCTCCTAATAGAGCATTAATCTTCCCTTTCACTCTACCTTCTTCTGGATTCCTATAGCTATTAAAATGCCTCAGATGTACACTTTATGATCTACCCAAACCATCATAAATGAAGTATCTCATGGGTCATTAAGATAGAAGACCATATCTATTTCTGACCCTATTTTCTCCATCACATTAGGGTCTTGCAACAGGGAGTTATTCAGTCTCCACAAAAATAAAACAAATTACATATTCAAAATATGTGATGCTAAAATATGGCATTAGATAGTCAGATTTTTCTTTTCTTAACATCACATACGGTTTAAAGGTATCTTCCAATCATAAAAAATAAACATCTGTGTTTTTCAGACATTGCCATCTTCCAATTGTATGTTGTTTCAAAAAAATTGCTTTGTTGAATATCCTCCATATCTATGCCCAGCTCCCAATGCCTTTTGACAACAGTTTACTATTAGTTTTGAAAAATTACAGAATTATGTTTCAAATGTGTCAGTCCCCCTAATGTTGTTGTAAACTCTTATAATTAACCAAGTAAAGTGACTAGCCTTAGATGATACAAATATTTCTACATAAATTGTACCTGATTATCTGCAGACATCCCTCCTCTACAGTCTTCTACAACACAGATCAAATAATTTTTCTCAGTAGCAAAAAGCAGGGATCTGATGTCACACACACTGCACAGCTACAGAACAGAGCTGAGTGTAATCTGAGAGCTGATTGAAGGAAAGTGACCCCACCCCCCTCCCCCCCCCCTTAACAGGCTGCTGTAAGCTGGGGGGAATCTCCTGGGAGGCTCTAGTGTCTGCTTAATGTATTAGCAGTGAGGCATGCAAAAAGCAGATGGAGGAGAGATCAATGACAAACCAGACTCCAGACTTTGGATTTAGGTTAGTACACACTATAGTGAGATGTGCTTTGTTTTTTTTTCATGTCTGGGGTTTATAACCACTTTAACCACTTCACCTCAGAATTATTTCCCCCCTTAATGACCAGGCCCTTTTTTGTGATACTTCACTGTGTCGTTTTAGCTGACAACTGCGCGGTCATGCGACATTGTACACAAACAAAATTGATGTCCTTTTTTTCCCCCACAGATAGAGCTTTCTTTTGGTGGTATTTGATCACCTCTGCAGTTTTTATTTTTTGGGCTATAAACTGACAATTTTTTGCTATAATAAATATCCCCCAACATGTTTTCTTCTACATATTTTTGGTAAAAAAAACACAATAAGCGTATATTGATTGATTTGCGCAAAAGTTATAGAGTCTACAAAATAGGGGATATATTTATGGCATTTTTTTTTTTTTTTTTTACTAGTAATGGCGGCGATCAGTGATTTTTAGCGGGACTGCGATATTGCAGCAGACAGATCGGACACTTTTGACACTTTTTTGTGACCAGTGACATTTATACAGTGATCAGTGCTAAAAATAGCCACTGATTACTGTATACATGGCATTGGCAGGGAATGAGTTAGCACTAGGGGGGGCGATCAAGGGGTTAAGTGTTCCCTAAGGAGGTGTTTCTAACTGTGGGGAGAGTAGACTGACAGGTAGTAGAGGGAGATCACTGTTCCTGATCACTAGGAACAGCAGATTTCTCTGTCCTCCCCTGTCAAAATGGGGATCTATTTGTTTACATTGTCAGATCCTTGTTCTGGCCCTCTGTGGAGCGATTGCGGGTGGCCGGTGGACATTGTGGCCGCCGGGATGCCTGCTATCGTCCTTAAAGCGGCTGATGCACAGCTACGGCAATTTGCTCAGCTGAGCCAACCTGCCACAGTATAATGACGGCGGCTGGTCGGCAAGCGGTCAAATGGAGTTTGTGGATACATTCAATATTTGTGAATTTCAGGCAACATTTGGCAAACCCTCAGCAAATCAGAACTGGGCAGGTTCATGCATCCCTCTCAGTAGTTCTGCTTGCATTTTTTAATTTAAAGTGAACACATAATGAAGACAGATAATTACACAACCCCTGCATTTGACCTGATGATGCATTATAGATCTATATAAAAACTAAATAAATATTTTATAATACATTACACATTTATGTTGGTTTTCCACAGTTTTATTATCTAAGGTATTGGAAAACTAGTATGATCAAGTGAAAGACTTGCTTCAAATCTTCTATTATTTTCCTGAAGTTGTGTGGATTGTTATTGATTTAAGAACACCTTAAGAAAAATTAACTGAAGGTACTTGTGCTGTTGTAATAAAAGCTTATTTACACTGTTAACTTTGTAGTCTCCAGAAATAGTAACTCAGTAGCAATTCCCTTTTATTTTATGTTGGTTCAGATACCATGCATCTCAAGTACACTGCAGATTCTACTTACTTGGGTTATTTGAAAGATATGTCCAAATTACAAATAAAAAAAGCATCTGGGTAATCCATCATAGGTCTACAAACCCTGCAATACAATTATCTAAATTACCAGTGAACATTGTAAGTGCTCCTTGTGTCTAATCATTCAGCCCTCAATGAATTGCTTTACTGCTAGTATTCTTTGCAGTAATTCCAGTCTAGCCTTCAGAAAAATGAACTGTATATCAAGCAAGTGTAACCATTTTCTTTACCCAGATTTGGTCAACTTTCATTCATCTGGTACATCCTTTTTGCCTTTTGAGAGATTTTTCCTAATATTTGTGCTAAGATGTAATAAAATAAAAATCATTATGTGGTTATTGATTTTTGCAGAACATGCCTCTGTTGTTATAATCTTTACAATGTAAAGTGATGGTTGTCGTATATTGTAGCAATGCCATAGTACGATTTATTTACTAAAGACAAATGGATTGTTCACTCTGTATGAGAAGTTGCACTGAGCTTAATATGTGATGTTCTGATATTTTTTCCTTGCACATGATTGGATGATGGAAGTCAGCAGAACTTAACCTCATTCACTAAGCTCTGGGAAAAATGACCTTGCAAATAGATAGCCTGTTAGTTTTTAGTAAATCAACCCTAATGGCTTCAACCTGTCTGTTTCTGCATTTTGATCGGCCAAGTTTTAATTTGCTGGTCTTACAGTGGGGAAAATAATTATTTGATCCCCTGCAGATTTTGTAAGTTTGCCCACTTACGAAGGGTCTGTAATTTTTATCATAGGTGTATTTTAAACACTACCGAACCACTTTCTGCACATTTACTGTAGCAAGGTGGCCCGGCTGTGCGAAACAATGTACCTGCGATCGTTCCCCAGAGAGGCAAAACGGCGCTCTGCCTATGTAAACAAGGCAGATCGCCGTTCTGACATGGGCGAACATAGAGCTCTTGTGTTCCTGCTAAGCAGGAACACGGAACTGTGTTCTCCCAGTCAGAGCAATCACCACACAGTTAATAAGCACCCCCTAGGGACACACTTAACCCTTTTATTGCCTCTGGTGTAAACCCCTTCATTGCAGTCCCGCTAAAAATCACTGATCACTGTCGTTACTGGTAAAAAACAAAAAAAGAATTCCATAAAAATATCCCATTTGTAAACGCTATAACTTTTGTGCGAACCACTCAATATACACTTTATTGTTTACCAAAAATATGTAGCATAATACATATTGGCCTAAATTGATAAAGAAATTCATTTTTTTTCAAATTCTTTATTGGATATGTATTATAGCAGAAAGTAAAAAATATTGTTTCTTTTTTCAAAATTGTCAGTCAGAACACTTAAGATGGGTCATGGATGGGTCTTCCAGCATGACAATGACCCAAAACATATCGCCAAGGCAACAAAGGAGTGGCTCAAGAAGAAGAACATTAAGGTCATGGAGTGGCCTAGTCAATCTCAAGACCTTAATGCTATAGAAAATTTATGGAGAGAGCTAAATCTTCAAGTTGCCAAGAGACAGCCAACAAACCTGATCACTAACTGCAAGAAGCGTCTTACCTTTGTGCTTGCCAACAAGGATTTCTCCACCAAATACTAAGTCATGTTTTTCTTGGGGATCAAATACTTAGTTTACTCACTGAACTGAACTGAACTGCGACTTAATTTATAGCATTTGTACTGTGTGTTTTTTTCTGGATTTTTGGTTGATATTCTGTCTCTATCATTTAAAATACACCTATGATAAAAATTATAGACTCTTCATTTCTTTGTAAGTGGGAAACTTACAAACACTGCAGGGGATCAAATAATTATTTTCCCCACTGTATTTCTGCAAGTGTATATATATATATATATATATATATATATATATATATATTTATATATATATATATATCAAATTATCGAATTTCCGAATTTTCAGATTTTCGGAATTCGGGAATTCAAAGATTTGAAAATCCCAAAATTCAGAAATCTGAAAAAAGAAAGAAAATCAGTTTAATTAATAACTAACTATTAAATTAACGAGTACGAATTTATCCGAAGTTACGAATTATCTGAACTAACGAATGCTGCATCTAAACAAATGAAACGGAACAAATTAATAATAAATAATAATAAATAATTAATAATAATAAAAAGGTTTTATTATTATTATTGTTATTTATTATTATTAGATCGTTACGTTCCATTTGGTTAGATGCGGCATTCGTTATTTCAGATAATTTGTAACTTCAGATAAAGTCGTACTCGTTACGTTCACTAACAGACAAATTTGAAAGGGAATTCCAATACCTATAATTTAATAGTTAGTTATTATTTAGAATTAAACTGATTTCTTTCTTTTTTTCTGATTTTCGAATTTTTGAATTTTTGAATTTCCGAATTTTGAAAATTCGGAATTCCGAAAATCCAAAATTCGGAATTCAGAAATTCGAGAACCCGAAAATTCGGAAATCCGAAAATCCGAAATTCAGAAATTCGGAAATTTAGAAAATTGAAAACTTAGGAAATTCAAATTTGTCAAAATTCGTTAAAAAACTAATTGGGAACTAAACTAATTACACATGTCTAAGTAGCTACAGAGATGAAAACACGGGGCTCCTTATATTAGTGAACCTCTCCCACATACCCTTCAGCACCAGGTGAATGATTTCAGAGGTGAGCATATGACAAAGGCCATTGGGTCTTTATCACTGCGTTCTCCCCTTCCAAATAAAGTTATGCAGGAATTTAGTATTCATGTGTAATGTATATGTCCCAGAGGTCAGATGAGTTACAACCCCTTTACACAGAGTTAAAAAAAAGACACAACTCTTATTTTAAAATCTTATCATTTGAAGTAAACCTTACCCAATGTAACAGTTGATATAAAAATGATAAAAGGTAATAAAAAATTATCTTAATCCATTCTGTATTAGAATTAGAAACTGCAAGTAGCAGTGGCGTCACTAGGGGGTGGCTTCTGGGGACTCTGATGTAAGAAAGGGACTCTCTGGGGACCCTGATGTAAGGGGGGCTCTCTGGGCACCCTGATGTAAGGGGAGGCTCTCTGAGAACCCTGATGTAAGGGGAGGCTCTCTGGGGAACCTGATGTAAGGGGAGGCTCTCTGGGGACACTGATGTAAGGGGAGGCTCTCTGGGGACCCTGGTGTAAGAGAGTGGCTCTCTGGGGACCTGATGTAAGGGGAAGCTCTCTGAGGACCCTGATGCAAGGAAGGGGGTCTCTAGGGGCCTGATGTAAGGGGGCCTCTTTGGGGTCCTGATGTAAGGGGGGCCTCTCTGGTGATCCTGATGTAAGGGAGGGGCTCTGTGAGGACCCTGATGTAAGGGAAGGCTATCTGGGGGCACTGATGTAAGGGGGAGGCTCTCCGGGGACCCTGGTGTAAGAAAGTGGCTCTCTGGGGACCATGATGTAAGGGGAGGCTCTCTGAGGACCCTAATGTAAGGAAGGGGGTCTCTGGGGACCCTGATGTAAAGGGGCCTCTCTGGGGACCCTGATGTAAGGGGGGGCTCTGTGGGGAACCTGATGTAAGGACTGGGCTCTCTGCGGACCCTAATGTAAGGAGGGGCTCTCTGGGGCCCCTGGTGTAGGGGGGTCTCTGGGGACCCTGATGTAAGGAAGGGGCTCTCTGGGGACCCTGATGTAAGGGGGCTCTCTGGGGACCCTGATTTAATGAGGGGGCTCTGGGGACCTTGGTGAAAGAAGGGAGGCTCTCTGGGGACCCTGATGTAATGAGGGGGGATCTGGGGACCCTGATGTAAGGGGGGGTTCTCTGGGGACCCTGATGTAATGAGGGAGGCCCTGGGGACCCTGATCTAAATGGGGAGGGCTGATATAAGGGGGATCCACACTTAGATATGTAACAATATTTTATAGGCACACACACACACATGTATATTATATACATGTGTATGCCCGCCCAAGCGTATGACTTTCTTTACTTGATGCTAGAGCAATGCCCCTGGCAAGTAGAAACAAGATTGTCAACTACAATTATTAAAGGGTAAGTTCACCTTTACAGAAAAATCTGTACGGTGAACTTAAACTGGACCCCCTCCCCATTGCAACCAGCCCCGCTGACCTGGAGTCCAGCGATCCTGCCCTCTTTAATGGTTTGAGGATTAGAAATCCCCTCAGCTTAATCTCCTAAACGTACCTTGTAAAGGTACCTATAGGAGGCATTTTAATTGGTCGGTGCCGTCACATGGGCAGCACGACCAATCAGAACCCACATAGCCCATCCTGTCAATGCTGGAGAAGAGGAGAGAAAGCCGCAGGGATTTCAAATCCTAAGACCGGTAAAGCGGCTAGCTGTGTCTGAGTGGGTGATCGCCAGACTTCAGGTCAGCGGGACTGGGTGCAATGGGGAAGGCGTCCGGTGTAAGTTCACCTTACAGATTTTCTGTAAAGTTGAAATTACACTTTAATTAAAGGGATAAGAATAAGCAAATATTTAAGCGTGATGCAAAATTGCTCTTGAAAAAGAGGACTTCAAAAAGTGGGTGAGAGCTCTTTGTATCTGCTTCTTGAGGAGAGGATATGTCTTCTTAAGACCTAAATAGAGCCTACAAAAATAAAAAAAGATGTAAGAGAGAAATTTATATTTTGTAGAAAGGAAAAAAAGGGTAACAATGATACATGCATTTGTATACAGTATAACAGACATCATAAGGAAATTTTACAAAATCTCTGACATTTCGCATCTATTGACTGATAATATTGAGACCTGTATATCGCATGTACACTAACCATCATGTTAATTGTAACACTGTGAGTGTAGTTTATGTGATGAATTGTGGATGTGGTGCATTATATTGGGAAAACCAATAGACAATTTACACATTGCATAGATCATTTTGTGCACAAAATTCAATGACGTTTTGGAGGCTATAGTACGTTATAGTAAGCTATACCATAAAATCAACCCATCTACCGGGTATGAAAAAGTCCATACATTCTGCAAATTTTTAGTAATAAGAAAGATGCTGCATAGGGTCATCTCCGTAACTCCATGGCTAATGATAAGGAATTGATTGAATTATTTTTGAGAAGCAGTAACAGGGGTCCATAATCCAAACCTCACTGAAATTAATTGTAGCCGAACGTATATTTTAAGTAATGACTATTTTCTATGCTAAAATTCAAGGGACTGACAAAGAAAGGGTGTGGGGGACTGGTCGCTGACCTAGGGAATATGTACCAGAAAAAAAAATAAAAGTTATCATTCAAGGTGGAGAGACCATTATGGTGGCTCAAAGGACAAAATAAAAAATATGACATTTCTTTGAATAACATGCTTGTATCATATACACTTTAAAAGAAAAAAGCTAAAGCTCTCAACGTCATGAAAATTGCCCAACTGGGGCAAAACAAGTCACAGAAAATAGCTTGTTGTGATCTTCTATTCAGTAACATGCCAGAAATATTTTACAGATATGCAGAACACTGTGTAAGCGTTTTTACTAGGCCACAATGCAAGACAGAGAGAACAGGCAGATTTGATCCTCCTAAAATATAAATTAGAGTGCAATATCTTTAAATCAAAAGCCAGAAAAACTGTGCTCCTCATTTGTTTAGGTTTAATGTCAGAGTGAGATGCTGCAGACCTTATCTGGGACAAAGAAATCACAATGTCTTTTTTTTCTGCTGCTGCTCCTTGGGTACCAAGATATTTAATTTAGTTAATATTTGGTGGGCAAATGAGGGATGCCATAAATCCTTCCTTGACAATATCACAAGCTGAGTCTGCAGGCTTGGCTGGCTTAAATCAGGTTTGGCCTCCAACCAGAGACTGGCCACATCAGACAAACAAGAAGAATACCACAGCCAAAACCAGGATGCTGGAATGAGGAGCAGGAGCGTTAAAATTCCCAATGAATGTCTTTAAAATTCAAGATTTGTTCGGACATCCAATTAGCAAATGTTCAGTTTGATCTTAGGCTCGCACCAAACACTTAACTCATCCCTAGTAAAGCCAGTGAACACTGATGTTAGGTAATACACCATATTTAAGACTTATCTATTCAGCTGGGGCAAAGTTCATACTGGACACAATTAATAATTCAAGGAATGATTTCCATTTACAAGACGACTCGTGTTAATGCTCATGTTATTCAATACAATGTTCAATAGAACATTTAGTAAAAAAAACTCCCATAATAAAGTGGATATTATTTTGTTGGGGGAGTCTGGAAGCATAGACTACTAACATTTCTTTCAAGTTATATGTTGAATTTTTTTTTTTTCTTTAACCAGTTGCAGACTCTTGGCATACTAGACACACCCAACAAATATAATCATTGTACACAGGGCGTGTCTAGTATGGCCAGTCAATCTGCCCTGCTGTCGGGATCCCCAGTACATGGGAATTCAGCTCTGATGAATCACAGTGCAGCTGCATTGCTGACTACATAGAGAAGGTCCCAGGAGCAGGAGCTGTCAAAAAAAGCAGTCTGGCAATGTTTATTAACAACATTGCTCAGCCATAAATACAGAAAGCTACAATGAAACATTGTTTCATTTTGGAACTTTCTGTTTTTTCATCTACAGATCAAAGGATGAACTTCAATCTGCAGATAAAGTCAGTTAAAGAAACTTGACAAGTAAAAGAAAAGTTTTTTTTTTTTTATTCCTTTGTTGAACCCCTTATTAACTCTATTACTAACCTTATTATTATCATTAATCGTATTAACCCCTTAGTCAACTCTAATCAGCCCTAATTAACTCCTTATTATCCTTCTTCGTTCAATTATAATTTTCCTGGTGATTTTTTTTTCTATTTTATTAACTAATATTTAAACTTTTTTCTGAGGGGGTCTGTCAATTTAAAAAAACATATCCCCGTTCTGTCAGGGGAGTAGAGAGAGATTGTCTGTTCCTAGTGATCAGGTACAGCAATCTCTCTGTTCTCCCAGTCAGTCCACTCCCTCCACAGTTAGAAACACCTCCCGAGGGAACACTTAACCCCTTGATCACCCCCTAGTGTTAACCCCTTCCCTGCCAGTGTCATTTATACAGTAATCAGTGCATTTTTATAGCACTGATAGCTGTATAAGTGTCACTGGTCCCGAAAAAGTGTCAAAAGTGTCCAATCTGTCCACATTGTCTCAGTCCTGCTAAAAATCGCTGATCACTGGCATTACTAGTAATAAAAAAAAAAAATAATAAAAATGCCATAAATCTTTCCCCTATTTTCTAGATGCTATAACTTTTGCGCTTATTGCGATTTTTTTTTTACCAAAAATATGTAGAATACATATTGGCCTAAACTGATGAAGAAATTCGTTTTTTCACATTTATTGTTGGATATTTATTATAGCAAAAAGTAAAAAAATATTGTTTTTTTTTTTTTCAAAATTGTCTGTTTTTTTTTTTTTTTATAGTGCAAAAAAATTAAAACCACAAAGCTGATCAAATACCATGAAAAGAAAGCTTTATTTGTGGGGAAAAAAAAGACATACATTTTTTTTGGGTACAACCTAGCACGACCACGCAATTGTCAGTTAAAGCAAAGCAGTGCCGTATTGCAGGGGGTAAATTCTTCCAGGGCTGAAGTGGTTAAACAGGACAAATTACAGAATGAAATGTGTACCTTTATGTGCAGTAACACTATTTATTTTTAAACACCACTAAAAAAAATAAAAAGTTCCTTTTGTTTAGTTTTGTTTAGTTTTATTACGTTTAATTTTCTAAAGATTAAGAAAAAAAATCATTGTTGCAGAACAATATTCACAAAAAGAAAGCCTTGTTTGTCCTTAAAAAAAACAATATATGTATTACGTTGTTAGCGTACGTAAAGACAAAATTATCGCAAAATAAAAGTTTGAAATTGCTCTGGTCCATAAGGGGTGAACAGGTATGAAAGCCAAACTGGTTAAATAGCCTGTGTATTTTTGTTATCTGTTCTCTGGATATATGTTGGGCCCATTATTAACATCAACTTTTTTTCTTTTATCAATTTGACCAGCAACTGACTGTTCTAATATACATGTCCATGGGGTACATGCACATGCAAAATATCAAAATGTTTGGAAAGTGTACCTGCAGCTGAATTCCAAAACATTTTGCTTTTATTACCTTGCTGCCACACTAGTACAGTGTTGCAACTGCCAGTTAGACATGTGCACAACAAAAAAATTTGTTTATTTTCGTTTTGTTTTTTTCGTTTCCGAAAAAAATTTGTTTACTTTCGTTTAGTTTTTTTCGTTTCTGTTGATTTGTAACGATTCGTACATTCGTAAGTCGTCGGTGTTCATATTCGTAATGATTCGTACATTCGTAAGTCGTCGGTGTTCGTATTCGTAATGATTCGTACATTCGTAAGAGTTATTTTTCGTTGATTCGTTTTTTCGTTAGTTTAATTTTCGTTTATTCGTTTATTCGAAACATTCGTAGATTCGTAATCGGAGCATAATTCATAATTTTATGTAATGTGTATGCTATTATTACATTTTAATAATTTACGAATCGAAAAAAAAAAAAAAAAAAGTT
Organism: Lithobates sylvaticus; assembly: GCA_028564925.1. NCBI lineage: Eukaryota > Metazoa > Chordata > Amphibia > Anura > Ranidae > Lithobates > Lithobates sylvaticus. The sequence continues at coordinate 411,713,682 of CM053027.1, forward strand.
ACGAATCAAAATAAAAATGTACAATTTTTTTCGTTCAATCTATTTGAAGCACGTTAAGCAGCACCATTGTAAGGGACACGGAAAATTACCAATTCAACAAAAAAAAAAAGTTACGAATCGAAAAAAAAAGTTACGAATCGAAAAAAAAGTTACGAATGTACAAATTTTTTCGTTCAATCTATTCGAAGCACATTAAGCAGCACCATTGTAAGGGACACGGAAAATTACCAATTCAACAACAAAAAAAGTTACGAATGTACACATTTTTTCATTCATTTTCGTTGTTCCTTTTTTCGTTTTTAGGATTTTCGATTCGAACGATTCGTTAATCGGATTCGTACGATTCGAACGATTCGTTATTCGGATTCGTTTGATTCGAACGATTCGTTCATTTGTACGAAAACGAGCGAACTAAAAAAACGAAAAAAAACGAAAAACGAAAAAAAACTAAACGAATTGCACATGTCTACTGCCAGTATAAGCCAGCACCAGTAACCTGATTGCCAGCCACACCAGTAAAGTATGTCCTGATCGCCAACCAGTACTAGCGACATCAGGTACAAGTACAGTAACGGCCAAAAATGTCCAAAAATGTTTATACTAGTGAGAATTTTCAGATTTTGAGTGTGACTGAATGACTGATGAGAGCAGCATGGAACTGAACTGGAAAATTTGCAAGATTACAAACATTAATTGGATATAAAAGACAATCCTGCCTAATGCCATTGCTAATGTTAAATGGGGGTAAGTAGAAGTAAGTAGAAAACAATAAGTAAGGATAAGCAAAAAGTCCTTTTGTTGCGCCTAACTGAGATTACTCGAATTATTATCTAATTACCGTATTTATTGGCGTATAACACGCACCGTTTCCCCCTTAAAATCAGGGGAAAGTCGTGGGTGCGTGTTATACGCCTATCCCCCAAAAAAATGTGACTAAAAAAATCGAGCGGCGACGAAAAATAGCGAGCAACGCCGAAAAAGACAGAGCCGACTGCTCGGCTCCGCTCGCAGTCCCGCCTCCCTGCGCTCGCTCCCGAAACAGCAGGGAGGCGGGACTGCGAGCGGAGCCGAACAATCGGCTCGGTCTTTTTCGTCGGCGCTCGGTCTTTTTTGTCGGCGCTCAGTCTTTTTCGTCGCCTGTCTCGGCGGCGGGAAATTTAGTAGACATGTGCACAACAAAAAAAATTCGTTTTTTTTTCGTTTAGTTTTTTTCTTTTTCGAAAAAAAATCTATTTTTTTTGTTTCGTTTTTTTCGTTTCCGTTGATTCGTAACGATTCGTACATTCATAAGTCGTCGGTGTTCGGATTCGTAACGATTCGTACATTCGTAAGTCGTCGGTGTTCGTATTCGTAACGATTCGTAAATTCGTAAGAGTTATTTTTTCGTTGATTCGTTTTTTGTTTAATTTAATTTTCGGACGCATTCGTATTTATTCGTACATTCGTAACATTCGTACATTCGTAATCGGAGCATAATTCATAATTTTATGTAATGTGTATGCTATTATTACATTTTAATAATTTACGAATCGAAAAAAAAAATAAGAAACGAAAAAAAGTTACGAATGTACGAATTTTTTTGTTCAATAGAGACACGGAAAATTACAAATCGAAAAAAATAAAAGTTACAAATGTACGAATTGTTTTGTTCAATCCATTCTAAGCACGTTTAGCAGCACCATTGTAAGGGACACGGAAAATTACCAATTCAACAAAAAAAAAAGTTACGAATGTACGAATTTTTTTGTTCGTTTTCGTTTTTCGAATTTTCTTCATTAGTACATTCGTTGTTTCTAATTTTTTTTTTTCGGATTTTCGTTGTTTTTCGGATTCGTTCGATTCGAATGATTCGTTATTCGGATTCGTACGATTCGAACGATTCGTTCATTCGTACGAAAACGAACGAACGAAAATAACGAAAATAAAAAGAAAAAAGAAAAAAAAAGAAACGAATTGCACATGTCTAATGCCTAGGTGGGTGGTCAGTGTGCCCAGTATGTGCATCAATTGCCCTACACACAGACACCATGCGGGCTGTAAAGGGGTAACGCCACTTTTGTTAAAAACAAAACATATCGAGAGGAATATCCTTTCTGGATGATATATTTACATTGCAGCCTTTTTTTCAAAGTTTGATCCTCTGTTTCCTTTATTTTTCTGTCCCATCCTGCTTTCTCTATGGCAGGATCTGGTTCATTAGCCACCTGTTGGAATCACAGTGCTCTGATGTGGGAAGCTGCAGTGTCAGCATTGCTTTAGCAGTTGTTAACCACTTGTTTTTTTTTCCCATTTAGTAAATAGAAACAACCACTACATCATCTTTTTTGACAGATTCAGCAGTTGCAGTTTGAATTTGAAAAGTCAGTTTTAAAATACTACATGGCTCGAGTAGCAATTGTACATGTTATATAGTTTTCTTAACAATGTGGAGTTCTCCCTTAGACTTTTACAATATTCCTGCTTGAAAGGGATTTGTTTCTTTACTGTGACACATCCGCGTGCAGCCAGCAGTCTAATCCCTATATGCTATGACTGCTCTACGCAGTTTAGTAGCTGGAGGGAGACAGGGAGACCTCTTAACCACATCAGTACCAGACATTTTCACTCCCTTCCTGCCCAGGCCAATTTTTAGCTTTCAACACTGTCAGACTTTGAATGACAATTGCGCGGTCATGCAACACTGTACCCATATGACATTTTTTATCATTTTTTACACAAAATTAGAGCTTTATTTTGGTGGTATTTAATCACCACAGTTTTTTTATTTTATTTCTTTGCTAAAGTAATCATTATAATTTCATCATAAATTTAAGCCAAAATGTATACTGCTACATTTCTATGGTTAAAATAGCCCAAACCAGTGTTTATTATTATCATTATGTTATTATTATTGTCTGTAGGAAAGTTATAGAGTTCACAAACTATAGTATATACAGTATATCTGAAAATCGATGTACTGAGGGCCTCATCTAATTTCTTGAGACCCAAAAATGCCAGGACAGTATAAATATCCCCCAAATTAATTATTACAATTTTTTTGGAAAGTAGACAGTCCAAGGCATTTTTTTTTTTTTTGATGTTGTAATTTTTTGTCACGATTTTTGGGACACTGTACTACTCTGGGGAGGTGATCAGGGTTTTATTTTTTTTACACACTATGATTGCTTATAACAGTGAAATTGGCTGTTATAAGAAACCATTTTCTTCTGAATGAAATCTATTCATTCAGTGTTTACTATTGTGATTAGCTGTTGTTAGCTCACTTAGGTCACTATTATGATTGGCCACAGGGGCATGCGAGGCACTTTCTGGGGAGGACATCATATGACTATAGGCCAGGCAGGAAGGGGTAAAAACGGTACTGTACCTTCTTGTATTTCTTACTGCCAGTTTTCTGCCAAATGTATGCTTATTGTTTTGAACCAAGAGGGTGTATGTAATTTTTCCTATGATGTCTAAGCTAGAAGCTTAATCCAGAAGAATGATGCAAATTGAACCGGACTGTCAGATTTCTGCAGCAAGGAGACCAGACATGTAGCTACACATAGAAACCTTGACCAAACAAACAAAATATATATCCTTAAAAGTGAGATTTATTAACAGTGAACACAGCAATAAGCAAACACAGCAAACAGTGAACATAAACAACCCCAGCAAAAAGAACCAAACCCCACTAAACTAAATCACTAAAGAACTAACCTAGTGACTAAGTACAACTATATGCAAGGTACTGACAAGGGTACAGGGAATGCAGGGATACAAGGTAGCGGAGGACAAACTGGGTACTGAAACAGGGAGCCAGAGCAAAGCAGAGGAAGACAGGAGCAAGGCAGAGGGGTATAGATTGGATCAGGTTATGAATCAGGAACTCTGGCAACAAGGATGCAAACAGAATAGTGACACGATGGTGAAACGGAGGAACAGCCTTAAATAGCCACCTAATGGCTGAACCCAGGTGTGGCTGATTATTACAGCCTGCTGGCTCTTGGGAGACACCTGCTGGTGGACACTGGAGCTGCAGAAAACAGCCCAGAGCAGCACAGTGCCACCAGCAGGTGAACTCAATCCCTACAGTGACAGAGCAGCAGAGTGGCTTAGTGGTCATCACTTCTACCTTGCTGCACTAGGTTCATCAGTTTTTTTTTTTTTTTAACAGTAAAGTTTTATTAAAGTTTCAACACAACAAAAAACAAAACAAAGTGCAGTGGTACATTCTCAGAGAGTAAAAATATACATTATATACACAGCGTGGTGTGGTAGTAGCCAAGTAACAGCATAGCTTTATCCTATACAGTATATTAGGTTTGCTGGAGGTTGGGGAAAGGAACCTCAACTTTTATTATACAGTTATGTAATCATAAGGGGGTATATCCTCTAATGCAAGTATAGTTTCACAGGCTAGTTCCCACAGTGTGATTACCCATTTTATTGCAGTCTGCATGCCTCTATAGTTCCACACATTTACCAATTATTTGCCTATGTCTCAATGCATTCATATGTTCTGAGTCAGTCCAAGGGCAGCCTCCTTTCACGGACCCATGAGGCCCAGATTTTATCAAATTTTTGTGGACAGTTTCGTCCAATGTACGTCAGTTTATACAGTGGCAGCGCCTGATCAATAAGCGTCTGCCACTGTAGAACTGTAGGAGGGGTGGGCTTGTTCCAGCATAGCAGTATTGCCTTCCTTGCATAGAAAGCGGAGTAAAAGACAAATAGCTTCTTAGCTTGAGGGGCTTCCAACGTGTCACAGATTCCCAATAGCAGGCATTTAGGGTCACATGTCACTCTAACTTTACCTATGGCATTTATTACGTCCACCACCCCTCTCCAGAAACCCTCAAGATGCTGGCAAGACCAAATCGTGTGAAAAAATTTACCAACATCCGAGTTGCACCGACGACAAGTCAGTCGTCAGTTGTCTGTCGGGATATATTCTAGCCAACCTGTCAGGAGAGTAATACACCCGGTGAATAAACTTCAGTTGGGTGAGGCGGTCTCTAGAAGAGATCATCTAGGTTCATCAGTTTAACCCCAACCAGGAGACTTCTACCTGCACTGCAGGACCTCAGATATGGCACTTATGAGGAAAATAATTTTCAGCATAGGGAGTCACATATTTGGTTGATGTGGCTTTCATGAGGTTAACCAGATGCATGGAGTTACCATTGGAGGATGCTGTGCTCTTCTGGGATATACTCTATCATGGTGATTACGGGGGGTTGGGGGTGCAGTGTCCTCTGGTTGTTACTTTATGTGTTGATCTTGACTTTAGAAAGTTTATCTGACTCTTGGCAATCTCGGTCTGTGAACCTGCCTTAACTCTTGCTTTTCTTCAAATACAATGGAGGTTGGGATGGACAATATTATTTCTACCCTAAGGAACATTTCCGACAAATGAGAGATCTTGTCTGTGTTATGAGAGCTGAAACTGCACTCTTCAGGGGCAAGCTTCAATTGATAGCAAAGAGCTGAGCTTGCATTTAGTCTGGCCTCTTGCCTCAGAGTAGATGTCTGTTGAGTGAAAGAAGACTGCAGTTCATGAGTCAGTGTCTAATTAAATACAAAGAGGTTTGCTCCTGCAGTCCCGGCTTGGAGTCCAGGTGGAAATGGAAAAAGAGAGAAAGAATTATCATTCAAGACGTCAGCAAAGAGCTCCACTTTGAGGAAGGCCGGATTCCTCCAGCACATTGTTTAGATTATGCCACCCATACATATCTTATGTGTACATGGATTCTCCTCTTCTGACAAGAGGGTACAGCTTTGGTCTTGGATGTTTGGATCTTCAGGACAAGCACTTTTAGGCCTTGTTTGGACAATCATTCTTCTTCAATCCTGTGACTGTGCCAGGAGAAATCCCTTGCTCAATAGATAGCTGCAACAATAGACAAGTTCTGCTAATCAAATTCAAACCTTACTGTCTCAGTGGATGGCAATACCAATCCCAGCAGATGAGTTTTTAGGAAGAGTACTATTGTTGTAAAGAGGGATGCCTAGTCCCAACTTCCCAGGCTGTCCCTTTTCTGCCGTACCTCGGTTTCTACATCGATCAAGACATTATACAGCTTACATGCCTGCTAATTGGATGCTCAATCTACTTCTTCTCAAGACAGAGATCCTTTTCAAGAACACAGAGGGAGTTTTTAGAACCCTACAGTGTTCCATTATATCAAAAATGATTTACCGGTGGACGTGAGGGACGACATCGCAAATGGGGCAAAGGGAAAGATGGGAAGAAGTAAGTAGGAAATAGTGGAAGTATGCTACAAGCCCCCTAGCCTGAAGGATGAGGAGGAGGTGAGCCCCCTATCACAGTTAGAAATGGAAGCGAGGCAGGACAATGTTGTCATAACTCATTTAGGGCCTGTCATTTTTTTTATATCTTAAATGACAACTTTATGTGCCCATTGCTAGATTGGTAGAAAGAAGGCATTTCTAGGCCTTTTAATTACAAATAACTCAGATCTGAACTCAGATGTAGAAATACGGGACAACTTGGGAACCAGCGATCACAGGATAATTACATTCAGCATAAATCATAGAATAAGGAGGCATGAGGGTAGTACAAAAATACTACAAAATTTCAACATTTTTAGTTCCTTTTCAGCAAATTCTAAATATCAGCCCCCCTAGGCCCCGATATTGTGGTCTGTATGTGACTCTATAGGTAGGTATGTTTTTTGTCAGCATATAGCTAGATGCTTGCATGGCCGCCCATATACTTTCTGTATAAATGTATAGATTTGTTTGTTTATCTGCTCTTTCCCTAGGACTCCCTTTCTAGGCCTCAGTGTCCTTGGGTTTTTTCTCCAGGGACTTCTTAACAACCCCCCTCACATTTCTTTTCTGGGGTGGGGCGTAGTACCTTCCTTTTTTTCTTAGGATTTTTTCACATATTGGGGCACTTTCATTATAAACCTCTATTTGAAAGCAGCTACAATGCGGGCATATTTGCCAGAGACCTCATGTGGCAGTGTTTTTAAAGTGAACATGGAACCTTCATGCAACTGAATTAGATGTGAGTTGCTAAATAAATATATATATATATATATATATATATATATATATATATATATATATATATATATATATGCTCTTCCCACACTTATATATTGTTGGGTTGATGCCCCAATTTACTGTTTGACTGTCTGTATTTGAGTTTTATAGACTATATACATCCTGTTAAACCCCTGATGAAGGACACTCAGCTCTGAAACACGTTGGGTATAATATATTGTATCTACACCTGTTGTATATCTTGATTTTTCAGTTTTCATGACCATGTTTAGTATCCATGTTCGAATGTATCCTTGAATAAAACCAATACTTTTTTATCTACACAATTTGTTTCTTTGATAGTGCCTTTAACTGCTTGCTGACCGCCAGCTGTCTAGTAACAGCCAGGCGGCTCGGCTCTCGCGGCGGGAGGGCGTCATATGATGCCCTCGCCTTTTCTGCCCACCAGGGGGTGCGCGCGCGGCCAGCAAGACGCGCGCTCGCCCGCCATGTTACTGGGGACTCAGTGCGCGTGCCCAGCGGCTGCGATGTCCGCCGGGCACCCGCGATTGCCCAGTAACACAGCAGGAACGTGGATCTGTGTGTGTAAACCGATGGTCTGTTCTCAATACAGAGAAACACTGATCGGTCTCCTCCCCTTGTCAATCCCCTCCCCTGTAGTTAGAATCACTCCCAGGGAACATGTTAACCCCTTCAGTGCCCCCTAGTGGTTAACCCCTTCCCTGCCAGTCACATTTATACAGTAATCAATGCTGTTTCATTGCACGGATCACTGTATAAATGTGAATGGTCCCAAAAATGTGTCAAAAGTGTCCGATATATCCGCCGCAATATTGCAGTCATGATAAAAATCACAGATCGCCGCCATTACTAGTAAAAAAAATAATAATAAAAATGCAATAAATCTATCCCCTAGTTTGTAGGCACTATAACTTTTGCGCAAACCAATCAATATATGCTTATCGCAATTTTACCAAAAATATGTAGAAGAATACGTAACGGCCGAAACTGAGGAAAAAATTTGTTTGAAAAAAAAATGGATATTTATTATAGCAAAAAGTAAAAAATATTGTTTTTTTTTTTCAAATTTGTTGCTCTTCTTTTATTTATAGCGCAAAAAATAAAAACTGCAGAGGTGATCAAATACCACCAAAAGAAAGCTCTATTTGTTGGAAAAAAAGGACGTCAGTTTTGTTTGGGAGCCACGTCGCACGACCGCGCATTTATCATTCAAAGTGCGACAGCGCTGAAAGCTGAAAAATGGCTTGGTCAGGAAGGGGGTGAAAATGCACTGTATTGAGATGGTTAGTCCCACCCCTAGGGTTTTTTCTCTTTTTTCTTACTTTTCCAGACTGTTGTCAATACTACAAGATATTAAATGGGATCAAGTCAATTGAACACTGAGGAAAATGGGTGTACTTTAGGAACATATTAACTAAAGATATTATCCAGTGCATTCCAATAGGCAATAAATATAAAAGAGTGAAAGTTAAACCTGGGTGGCTAAACCATAATTTAAAAAGTCATATTAAAGAGAAAAAAAATTGACTTTAAAAAAAATTAAGACGAGGAGTCATTGTCAGCATTACAACACTAAAGAAATGCAAAAAGAATGGTAAGACCGCAATCAGGGCATAGTAAATCTTCTGTGCTGCAGAGCTATGCCCAGTGGAACTCCCTGTTCACGAAGTTGCGTTCAACATTCTGGATTTCTGGCCAGCCTTTATATGCTTCCTGTGCCTTTTGTCACCTGACAGTAGGCTCTTTAGTCTCAATGAGGCTGAACAACATGTCATTGGTGTACTACATCAAGAGGCAGGTTGGAACCTGCAAGGTTAGTCTACTGAGAGAGTTAGAGAGGATTGTGACCTGGGTAGAGAGCAATCTTTTTAACATTTCAGGAGGGCTGTGGAAATTAAAGATTAATGCCTCGATTAATCGTTCATTCTTTTGATCGGTAATCACCTCTCCGCTGGCTTCCAGGTCTTCGGGGAGTTCCGTCGGAGATCCGGAGAGTCCGGTGACAAAGTTCTGATTGAACGTAACGCGTATGGGGGAGGAGCTACGCAAGACGTCACCCGCTGCTGCCCTACGGAACCAACACGATTGTCGGCTTTACATGCTGTGTTTTTATCATCTTTATGAGAGTAGTTTGTGTTTGAACACAAAAATGTAATCTTATACTTAAGCGGTGAGCACTTAGATCTTTTCTTTTTACCCATGACCTGGCTTACTTGCTGAGATCTAAGGAGACGTGAGAGAAGTTTATGGTCCATGTTAACCCTTTTGATACCCACTTGCATGACCACCTGTTTGCACAGGGGTCCATGCCATAAGGTGAGCGTGATTAGTTAGACAGGGGGTGGAGGGATTGTCACGCTACTGTGGAAAAAAATATAGTTTGAATTTAAAACGTATTTGTGTGAACTGTGAAGTTAAGTCATGGATTGTAGAAACTTACTAGTGTTGGGTGATTGTATATAGTGTATACCACATTTACCACTGACTAATGCAGAGTTGCAAGGCAAGGCGATCAGCTAAAAGTAGTTGGATCTGTATTTTTGTTATAATTAATCGTAATTAGTTGATTAATTGATTAAAAAAATTATCGATTAATCAAACACAACAATTTTAATCAGTAACAGCCCTACATTTCAAGGATTTTACAGGGAACTTCATCTCTGGGCAAGATTCCAGAGTTATATCGGCTTGTTGGATCTCCTTACTATTGCAAGCTGGACAAACCTTTCCGAAGGAGCTTGGTCCAGCAAGCCCAGGGAGCGGATACAGTGATAGATCAGGAAAGGTTCAACAACCTGTATGTTTTTCCTCTAGTTCAATCCATATACAGTTTTTTAAGGTCTATTGCTAAAGACAATGGCAATCATCACAGTAATTCCCCACTAGCCAAATAGACCTTGGCTCCTGCTTTTAGTTTTTGGAACTCAGCCTCTCAGATAAGATTTTCTGTCTCAAGGTGCAATACTCTACCTCTGTTCATCTGTTTTCCCGTTTTTCATCCTAAGAGGAAAAGACTAATCAGCCTTGGATGTTTTTCTCCAAGCTAATATCTATGAATCCTGCAACAGGATTTACATAAAGCTTATTCAATTTGGTCTAACTTGTCTGCAGAACTGTATTTTTTAGCGGTGCATTTATCCTGATGCAGTGACCTAAGGTTAGCTTCAGCTGAATGGGCACAGTCAGGATCATTATGCAATAATCCTAAGGCTTTGAAAAAGGCTTCAACTGACCCTCGGACTGGGTCATCTGCGGGGAGACTAAACACCCAAGACTGGGGATCCCCCTGCAACCAAGCAATAATCGGGCTGACCCGTTGTGCTTCCGAACCAGAAGAGTATGGCTTGAGCTTAAAGTATAGCATACAACTATTTTTAAAGTTAGAAAACACATGGGAGTCACGAGAAAAACAGTCAAGAGGGTTAACTTTGGGCTCTGACTCCTGCATTACAGCTGGATGTGCGTTTACATGCACAGACAGTTTCTGGACTTGGCGTCCCAGTTTGAAAATTTCCTCAGCAAACAAACGGGCCTGTGTAGTGTCCATCAGCTTTGCTGATGGGGACACAGATGTGAGGAGGATTCCGCTGCTGGGGACACAGATGTGAGGAGGGCTCCGCTGCTGGGGGCACCTTATGTAAGGAGGGACTCTTCTGGGGGCACCTGAAGTAAGGAGGGACTCTGCTGGAGGCACCTGATGTAAGGAGGGACTCTGCAGGGGGCACCTGATGTAAGGACGGACTCTGCTGGGGGCACCTGATGTAAGGACGGACTCTGCTGCAGGCACCTGATGTAAGGACGGACTCTGCTGGGGGCACCTGATGTAAGGACGGACTCTGCTGGGGGCACCTGATGGCAGGTGACGTGGTAGGTGACACATTTAGGGCTCCCACTGATTCTGCATTATGGTGAGTTGAATAATTAAATTGTATATTACAATGTAATAATAGAAATAATGCGCTTCAATCATCCTGACACCATAACAACCATGGTGCCGGGATTATCAAAGCACTAAAACCAGGTGTTTGGAGTATCTTTATCTGCTGATTGTTAATCTTTCTGGAAAACACAAATTTCTATTGTTGTGCAGGATCTGAGCCTGCTGTCCCTCCATCTCTCTCTTCCTCTCTCTCTCCCTCCCTCTCCCTCCATCCCTCGTTCATCTCAGACTCTAACCACGCCCCTTAGAGCCACACCCCTTTAAGTCACACCCACTATTTTGCTGAAACACACATTTTCACCAATCCCATCCTAAAACTTCACCAGCCGCCACTGGTCATTAGGAACTATCTTCAGAAGAAAGAGGAAGGCCTGGAAGTGATGGTTTGGCCCCCACAGAGCCCTGATCTCAACATCATCGAGTCTGTCTGGAATTAGAGAGAGAAAGATTTGAGGCAGCTTACATTCACAGAAGATCTGTGGTTAGTTCTCCAGGATGTTTGGAACAACCTACTTTCTGTGTTCCTTCAAAAACTGTGTGCAAGTGTATCTAGAAGAATTGATGCTGTTTTGATGGTGGTCACACCAAATATTCATTTGATTTGAATTTCTTTTCTGTTCATTTACTGTTTTTTAAAAAAATTTTAATTGATAAAATATAGTATTAACACTTCTATCTCTGAAAGATTTCCTAATTCACAGCATTTTTTCACACCTGCATACAACTTTTGCACAGTACTGCATGCTAGATGTTTTTTTTTAAACTGGAAGATGTATTGGGGAGGGGGTAACAAAGCTTGAATTGGCAGCTGTTAATACCCCTTCAGTCCACATTTTAGCCTTAGCAAGCACCCCTACAGACACATGGAAAAAATGTAAACAGTATAAAAAAACCTAATTTTAGCCATCTTCCAACTCATAACTCCTGCCAACCTCAATGGTGAAAAAGGCTAGGGTCTTTTCTGTTCATTAAAGATGGAGTGCATTCTGACTGGTTTCATCATCTCTACAACTTAAAAAAATACCTTAAAATGCAGTAATGCAATTTACGCTATAGCGTCCATATATGTGTTTCAAAAATCATATTGTCATCTTCAGTAGAAGAGATTGTAAATCCATACTGACAATTTTCAAACCACTCAGTCTGTTCATATCTTAATTGTATTGGACAAGTGATAGCAGTTCTATCACATACTTATTAGGGATGTTAACAGTGAAAACGATAAAACTCATTCATTAATGTCACATTAGTCATATTACAAGTGTTGCCACTCTGTGACAGTGCTATGTTTGATCTCTTAATGGTAACTGCACATCTGTGTGAATTGTCTCAAAATATTCTTCTCTTCACATTATCATTTTCCATATATTTATTGCATTCAGCTTTTGGAGAGAAAATTGTTCTGCCACAAAAATGGGGGATTTCTGGAATGACTCAATGGCCTCTGTTATCTGAAATAAGTAAACAGGTTCTAAATTCTGGCTTCACATTACTTCAACTTGCTGAAGAATTCTACATCAATGACTCAATCATTCTAATTTTCTACTCCCACTAACTTAATCTTACCTATACTCTCATTAGCATCTAATTATCCTATCATTTACTAAGTTTAGGACAGATGACCTATTGTATCACAAAATGAGTTTCCAGCCTATTTCATAATCTCACGTTTGTTTCTAGCACGTATGGTCATTTTTGACCATTATTATTTTTTGGAATTTCCCTTTGTGGAAACCATCTCTGTCCAGTCTCGGTCTGCCTTAACCACCTCAGCTCCCACCAGTGATACCCCTAAGGGGTTATTCTGACTCATGCTGGCACATTACTACAGCATAGTTACAGATAATGTAAGTACTTTTGAGAGTGGTTTTGGGGGTTTATACTAGGCAATATTACTTTTAATTACCTTATTCTAATCTCCTCCTTTCCGTGACAGGGTCAGACCTTACAGATATTCTTGTTACTAGTATACTACAGCATTCAGTTTTCCACGTGCATGCTCCTGAAGAGTGGATGAATCCACGAAATGCATTGAGCTATTATATGCCATGTTTTATGTCAACTATATGTTTTACTTATTCAATGATCACTTGTAACATGTGATTTGTATTATTAGTGGTCAATTGTCATTGCTGTATGTTTATCCATTGAATGGAATACAGGCATACCCCACTTGTAAGTACACAATGGGGTTTATTTACTAAAGCTGGAAAGTACAAAATCAGGCTCACTTCTGCATAGAAACCAATGAGCTTCTAACCCCAGCTTGTTGAATTAAGCTTTGGTAATAAAACCTGGAAGCTCATTGATTTCTATGCAGAAGTGAGCCTGATTTTGCACTTTCCAGCTTTAGTAAATAAACCCCATTGTATACTTAAAAGTGGGGTATGCCTGTATATTGGTGTACTCATGATTACCCTCATGCAACTTACCACTGATTTTCCAATAGATGTAAATGTTTTACACCTGCCTGCTTCATTTAAAGCCTGACCCCCAGTCGTCCTGTTTGTTTCAATTAGATAGGGATGGAGGCAGCTGACCTACCCAGTCACTGCCTCATTTAAAGTCCCAACGTTCTCCTCCTTTTCTTCTTCTTCTTCTTCTTCAAAAAATGACTCAAAAGGGTTGATTTACTAAAACTGGAGAGTGCAAAATATGGTGCAGCTCTGCAAAGAAACCAAACAGCTTCCATGTTTTTTGTCAAAGCTTAATTGAACAAGCTGAAGTTAGAAGCTGATTGGCTACCACACACAGCTGCAACAGATTTTGCACTCTCCAGTTTTAGTAAATCAACCCCAAAGTATTGAAACTAGAAGAACATGATAGCCAGGCAACTAGCATTCTCAGAATGATGTCAGCATTGTCTTCCTACATTCTCTCATAGAGGTTTCCAAAAAGTAATGCAGTGTCTGTAGCAAAAGTATCATCAACAGAGAGAAACAATACTGCTGCCAAGTACTGTAGGTTGTAACTGCACGTCAAGACATCTCTTGCAAATGACTGACATTCTTCCAAATGACTGACGTTTTAAGCGTTAGATTTTTTTTTCTTTCACACTCACACCCTGATGTTCATCCTAACACTTTGGATTCTGAGACTCTTTATCATTCAGTCCTCCACTCTTTACTTTACAGTCTCTCAGTACACATTTATTGTCAGCTAAATCATCACAATTTCCTAACTTGTGATGCCTCTATTGTAAACAAATTAGGCACTGGTAGTGGTGTCTTGAAGCTTTTCTATAAATCTATGCTAGTGATAGATAAAAGGAAATTTTGCTTAAGAAGAAGGCTTTCCCCTTGAAACACATCAGCTAAGACCACACTCTGGGTAATGCAGTGACATTGAGTAGCAAGCAAGACAGTGAAGGGGAGATTTATACATGTATATGTACATCAACAGCCCCATATGCTATATAAAACACCAGTGATTAGTTTTATGAGTACAATTATTTTATATAATAAAAAAAATGGTTCTCAGTACTTCACAAAGCTGGTGCCCTCTTTAGCTTGATTGATGACCTACGCTACTACTGATACAATTTCTAAGCTGCCACAATCTCCCCACTCCAGAATGGTCAACACTGAAACAACTGCAAAAGAGGTATACATGTATAGTGTAAAGTAAACTACAAAAACATTTTGTTTTTGTTCATTGAGAAAAGAGGGCACAAGGACACAGGAATAAAAACAGAGAGCTAGCACAATAGTGTAGTATTTTTTTCCAAATATTGTAAAATCTTATATCTGTACATAATTCTGTACAGCTACTTGAAACCCAGTGGTAAGCAACTGATATTAATGATTGTCAAGAATATGTCTGTCTACAGAACAAGGGATTACTGTCTAGCTATGGAGATGCCTTCAGACCTCAACAGTGGTCTGATTGTTGAAGTCTTAGTTAACCACTTCAGGCCCGGAAGGATTTACCCATTTCCTGACCATGCCCATTTAATTGCGATACGGCACTACGTCGCTTCAACTGACAATTGTGCGTTTGTGCGATGCTGTACCCAAACAAAATTGATGTCCTTTTTTTCCCACAAATATAGATTTCTTTTGGTGGTATTTTATCACCTCTGCAGGGTTGTTTTTTTTTTTTGCGCTATAAATAAAAAAGAGTGACAGTTTTGAAAAAACAAAACAATCATTTTTTTACTTTCTGCTATAAAACATAAAAAAATAAATGTAAAAAAACAAATGTATTCATCACTTTAGGCCGATATGTATTCTGCTACATGTTTTTGATTAAAAAAAATCCCAATCAGCATATATTGATTGGTTTGAGCAAAAGTTATTGTGTTTACAAAATAGGGGATAGATTTTTGGCATTTTTATTTTATTTTATTTTTTTTACTAGCAATGGCACCGATCAGTGATTTTTAGCGGGACTACAACATTGCGGTGGACAGATCGAACACCTAACTGACATTTTTTACACTTTTTTGGGAACCAGTGACATTTTTACAGTAATTAGTGCTAAAAATATGCACTGTTATTGTACTAATGACACTGGGCAGGGAAGGTGTTAACATCAGGGGCGATCAAGGGGTTAAATGTGTTCCCTCCAGGTGTTTTCTAACTGTATGTGGGACTGTGTGACTGGGGAAACACACAGATCTATCTTCCCGGCTTAGTAGAAAGACAGTATCAGTGTGATGTCCCCTGTCAGAATGGAGATCTGCCTTGTTTACACAGGCAGATCCCAGTTCTGTCACTGCGGGGAACGATCGTGGGTGGCCGGCGGACATCGAGTTAGCTGAACAGAGGCGAGTTCCCATGCCGATGTACACCTTTGCAGGATCGTGCCAGCTTGCTGCAGTATAATGATGGCGGCTGGTCAGCAAGTGGTTAAATAGACAACGTTGGTTCTATTGAAAAAAAAAACGCTTGCTGAGGTGCTCCTATTGATGTGTTCTGTGGAGAATGTAGAAATTGAGATGACACAATGGGGGTTATTTCCGAAAGTCAAATTCACTTTGCACTACAAGTGCACTTGGAACTGCAGTCACTGTAGATCTGAGAGGTAGATCTGAAATGAGGGAAGCTCTGCTGATTTTATCATCCAATCATGTGCAAGCTAAAAGGCTCTTTTTTATTTTCCTTGTATGTTCCCCTGAGATCTACAGCGACTGCACTTCTAAGTGCACTTGCAGTGCACTTGTAGTGCAAAGTGGATTTGCCTTTAGTAAATAACCCCCAATGACTTTTATATTGAAAGAACTTTATTTTGTAAGTGTAAAAAAAACTTTCAATGCATTTTTTAGCTATTCAGGCTTCTTCAACAGGTGTGGTATGCCAGGACATTAGGTGGAATATATCAGTGGTTTGTGAGTTAGTACAATTTGTTTTCATCATGCATTTTAAATGTAAGAATCAGTATCTATTTGAAAAAGAGCATTGTTATGTTATAACATAAGTACAGAGCTATGAGTAAAACATTTTAAAAATAGCATAGATGAATACATAATGAAATAGAAAAGATATCAGATAAATTCTTATAAACATGTCAGTGTACAGAATGTACATACATACTGTATATATTAAGAATGTAATACAAATGATCCTATCAAATAAAGTTCAAATATATATGAATTCAGATTCAGAATACTTTATTAATCCCAAAGGGAAATACGATACAGTTACATTCAACAAAGACAACACAAAATCACAATAACGAACAGAACAGCAATAAAAAAAAAAAAAAACAATAAAATTATCAACGCTATCAAGTAATACCAAATAATATTAAATTAATAATATACTGTAATAAACCATACCATCCTATAAAAATACTACATAGAATAAATAAGTAAAATCTGCAATTCAACCTAAAAATGCAACATAAATAGGGTGAATCAGTAGCGCTAATATACAAAATAGTGAATAAATACTATGCAAATAAATATTGTGCAAATATATAAACAGTGCTATATAAATATCAAAGTGCAAAAATAGTGGTGTATAATTGACTCAACGTATAACTTAATAGCAGCAGTGTATCTATTTCTCTTAGTGACAAGTGAAAAAGTTCATAAACATATAAAGTCCAGATTATAAATAAATAAATCAATAGGTAAGTGATTTTCCAAGTGTCTTCAAACACAGTTTCAAACTGAAGTCTTCTAACTGGCTTGAATCTGCCACCACACCACGTGTTTGTGATCACACTCCCTCTGAAAGGCCCACTCACCAGCTCACAAGGCCTCACACTCTCGTGTTTGGCAGCAGCGTGTTTTACCCACTCCAGGGGTTAATGGAGGACAGCTTGTTTGATCCGTTTAACTCTCAATGCGATTCCATATGCAAAACAATGAATAAAATACTCCACATAGTGTGAAAAAGTATGATAAAATTTATTCACGCAAAGCACTCCAATGGTTACACTCACATTTCAAAGATTAAAAACAGGCCTCCAATCCAAAAGCACGGCAAACCAAACAACGCTGATATATAAAAGTATAAAAATATATATACTGTGGTCTCGGCGGACCAAGAGAAGGACCCAGGTGGTGGTATAGTAGTAGTCCACAGTGGCGTAATATATAAATAAATAAATACAATCTTTACTTTTTGCTCTGTAGCCTCATTCCCGACATGTTTCGTCGCTTGGACTTATTCATGGGTATGGCTACACAGCCCATTTCAGACTAATTTATAGTGATAAGGGGACTAGTCACATGTTAGACAAATTGGTCATGTGACGTGCTATGAGCAATCAGGTGTAAACTAATACTCATGATAGTGTTCATTCCCTCATCCTAAATTGTGAGAAAAGACTATTGGTGGTGTCACTAGCAATTATACAATAATGCAGGAAAAGCGTTGCTAACGGTTCAGTGCAGCATTTACATAAGTCGTTTAACACTAGATGCGCCCTCAAATGAGTATATTTGTATATTTGTCTACTTGGTGATCGCTATAGGTGCAGGGATAGTGATCTCTGCATTACCTTAGGGGTTTCTGAGTTATTGTTCATAGGGGTTCCCAATTTCACCAGGGTGTTTCCAATGAAGGCTCACTATCCTGTTCAGGTACCCTGCGCCATGGCTACTGTTCAACTTGTATGGATGGCACTCCATCCATTGATCTGATGGTTATCAGCCTGTGTCCGTTTTGACTGTGTGCGCGCGCATGTCACAACAATGCGCGCGCCTCTTACGTTCCCAGCCGAGGCCGAATGTCCCCCTGCGTCCATCCATTCAACTGTGTGCGCGCGCATGTCACAACAGACCCTGCGCGCGCATCACACATCCCCAGTGATGGGTGGATGCCTCACTGGTCAGTTGTGTGTGCGCACGCATGTTACAGCAACCACTGCGCGCGCACTAGGCATCTCCAGCCGTGGATGGTTATCCATCAGCTAATGAGGCAAATCGCCGCGCACGCGCGCACTGACTCTGTGCGCGCGCATGTTGTGTCAGAGGGTGCGCGCGCACCCCACAGCGTACTACATAGGCGGGCCATCATCCTATAATAAGACGCGGCTCGCGCCTGCGCAATAGGATTTGAACAGCGGCTCAACGGTGCACTCTAGGTGTCCCCTCAGCCTACATATAGGTCCCGGAAGTGGGTCCCTGTAGTTGAAAAAAGGGGTGATAAGTCTCACAGAGGGCACATCTTTAGTAATGCCATAGCGCCAACACATATGGTTATTAAAAAGTGTGTAATCATAGCTCCATAATTAAATAGATAAATGTACATCACAATTTGAGCACTCATTCTCTGAATTTAAAGGTGCAGGAGGCTATATCATAAATAACAGACATTGCATATGACAGAGATTGGTAAAAGAACTACATTGAAGAGTTTGAAAAATTTGATCACACTATTGAATTCAAATAAAATGAAATAAATAGTGTTAAACACATTATAAAAAAAATATATATATTTAAAAAATTCCTTAAAAACAAATTCCTTAAAAACAAATATATATATATATATATATATATATATATATATGTGTGCAATTACTCTCATTAAAAGCTGCACGTGTGCACGTGCGTTTTTCAATGAAAACAATGGGTGAATGGTATTTATTATGGTAAGTTGTCCGTATTCGACACATTTTTGCGGTTGCCACAAACCCTTTTACGCTATCGGGTAAGTTTGTTTCCTGAGGGGTATTTTCTAAAAATTTCCTATAATCTAAAGTAATTAATTAAATAATTAAAATTGGAGTTAAGAAAAGGCTAGCTATTACACACAGATCTGATTGATGAGTGTCACAGCTATCATTCTGAGTGTCATCAGATCTGTGTGTATTAATTAATTAAATAATTAAAATTGGAGTTAAGAAAAGGCTAGCTATTACACACAGATCTGATTGATGAGTGTCACAGCTATCATTCTGAGTGTCATCAGATCTGTGTGTAATAGCTAGCCTTTTCTTAACTCCAATTTTAATTATTTAATTAATTACTTTAGATTATAGGAAATTTTTAGAAAATACCCCTCAGGAAACAAACATACCCGATAGCGTAAAAGGGTTTGTGGCAACCGCAAAAATGTGTCGAATACGGACAACTTACCATAATAAATACCATTCACCCATTGTTTTCATTGAAAAACGCACGTGCACACGTGCAGCTTTTAATGAGAGTAATTGCACATATATATATATATATATATATATATATATATATATATATATATATATATATATTTGTTTTTAAGGAATTTGTTTTTAAGGAATTTTTTAAATATATATATTTTTTATAATGTGTTTAACACTATTTATTTCATTTTATTTGAATTCAATAGTGTGATCAAATTTTTCAAACTCTTCAATGTAGTTCTTTTACCAATCTCTGTCATATGCAATGTCTGTTATTTATGATATAGCCTCCTGCACCTTTAAATTCAGAGAATGAGTGCTCAAATTGTGATGTACATTTATCTATTTAATTATGGAGCTATGATTACACACTTTTTAATAACCATATGTGTTGGCGCTATGGCATTACTAAAGATGTGCCCTCTGTGAGACTTATCACCCCTTTTTTCAACTACAGGGACCCACTTCCGGGACCTATATGTAGGCTGAGGGGACACCTAGAGTGCACCGTTGAGCCGCTGTTCAAATCCTATTGCGCAGGCGCGAGCCGCGTCTTATTATAGGATGATGGCCCGCCTATGTAGTACGCTGTGGTGTGCGCGCGCACCCTCTGACACAACATGCGCGCGCACAGAGTCAGTGCGCGCGTGCGCGGCGATTTGCCTCATTAGCTGATGGATAACCATCCACGGCTGGAGATGCCTAGTGCGCGCGCAGTGGTTGCTGTAACATGCGCGCGCACACACAACTGACCAGTGAGGCATCCACCCATCACTGGGGATGTGTGATGCGCGCGCAGGGTCTGTTGTGACATGCGCGCGCACACAGTTGAATGGATGGACGCAGGGGGACATTCGGCCTCGGCTGGGAACGTAAGAGGCGCGCGCATTGTTGTGACATGCGCGCGCACACAGTCAAAACGGACACAGGCTGATAACCATCAGATCAATGGATGGAGTGCCATCCATACAAGTTGAACAGTAGCCATGGCGCAGGGTACCTGAACAGGATAGTGAGCCTTCATTGGAAACACCCTGGTGAAATTGGGAACCCCTATGAACAATAACTCAGAAACCCCTAAGGTAATGCAGAGATCACTATCCCTGCACCTATAGCGATCACCAAGTAGACAAATATACAAATATACTCATTTGAGGGCGCATCTAGTGTTAAACGACTTATGTAAATGCTGCACTGAACCGTTAGCAACGCTTTTCCTGCATTATTGTATAATTGCTAGTGACACCACCAATAGTCTTTTCTCACAATTTAGGATGAGGGAATGAACACTATCATGAGTATTAGTTTACACCTGATTGCTCATAGCACGTCACATGACCAATTTGTCTAACATGTGACTAGTCCCCTTATCACTATAAATTAGTCTGAAATGGGCTGTGTAGCCATACCCATGAATAAGTCCAAGCGACGAAACATGTCGGGAATGAGGCTACAGAGCAAAAAGTAAAGATTGTATTTATTTATTTATTTATTACGCCACTGTGGACTACTACTATACCACCACCTGGGTCCTTCTCTTGGTCCGCCGAGACCACAGTATATATATTTTTATACTTTTATATATCAGCGTTGTTTGGTTTGCCGTGCTTTTGGATTGGAGGCCTGTTTTTAATCTTTGAAATGTGAGTGTAACCATTGGAGTGCTTTGCGTGAATAAATTTTATCATACTTTTTCACACTATGTGGAGTATTTTATTCATTGTTTTGCATATGGAATCGCATTGAGAGTTAAACGGATCAAACAAGCTGTCCTCCATTAACCCCTGGAGTGGGTAAAACACGCTGCTGCCAAACACGAGAGTGTGAGGCCTTGTGAGCTGGTGAGTGGGCCTTTCAGAGGGAGTGTGATCACAAACACGTGGTGTGGTGGCAGATTCAAGCCAGTTAGAAGACTTCAGTTTGAAACTGTGTTTGAAGACACTTGGAAAATCACTTACCTATTGATTTATTTATTTATAATCTGGACTTTATATGTTTATGAACTTTTTCACTTGTCACTAAGAGAAATAGATACACTGCTGCTATTAAGTTATACGTTGAGTCAATTATACACCACTATTTTTGCACTTTGATATTTATATAGCACTGTTTATATATTTGCACAATATTTATTTGCATAGTATTTATTCACTATTTTGTATATTAGCGCTACTGATTCACCCTATTTATGTTGCATTTTTAGGTTGAATTGCAGATTTTACATGTTTATATATTTTAAGTAGCTGCTGTTTGATCTATTTATATATCTTTTACACTTGCACGTGTATACCTTCACTAATTTTATAGCCTACACACCCGCGGCGCGGTGGGGGTAGATGATACAGAGGGCAGTCTTCCATAGTTATAGATCATTTACCAACAGTACATAGAATAAATAACACAGATTAAAAAAAATAAAAATAATCAAACTACCAAACTGCAAATATTATAAAGAGAAGAGGGGGTTAGGGACTTTGAATGAGGGGTGCAAACATGGCTAAAAGGTAATGTTGAAAAATATGTTTTTAATAAAATAATGAAGAACATGACACAATGACATGGTACATGCAGAAATAAATAAACTTTTGACTCCTTGTCTCACATGCACCAGATTTATCACTATGTAAATACTTTTAGGGATGAGTAACTCTCTTCCCCGCTTCTTGTACATATCCTTACCGGTGAGGGGTATTACATTGGATTACAATGATCTACTCATGTTATTTTTTTTTTTTTTTTATAGATCTTTGTGCACCTGCCCCTGAAGAGTGATATCATCCACAAAACGCGTTGGGATAATTTGGATGCACCTACAGTATTCTCCTGCAGATGGTTTTACTCATCACTTCAATCTGAGTTCACCATTTTATTGTGCATTTTTTTGTGTTTTTATTACATCTAGGATCATTGTTCCACACCACATATTGGTTGGCTGGTTGCTATCAATGTCTTTCTATACATATGGTCTGTAACATGTGATTGACAAGTTTATTTATTGCTGCATGTACCATGTCATTGTGTCATGTTCTTCCCTATGGGGTGTTCATTATCGTGCGCTTATTTTGAGGGAGACATTTGTCAAAAAAATATCGATTCTCAAAGAAAAAACCCAGCAAATTAAAAGCCTCCGGAGAGATAGGCAGGAGACGAAAAACCGATTTTATATCGGCTTTTGCCAAAAATGCCCCCGGGCCGCACAACCTAATCTTTTTTATCGCATCTTCAAAAGTCGCGTAAGAAACCGAGCATACACTTGCATCAATGTCGTCATTTAAAGAATCTCCTTTTGGAAATGAAAGATGGTGGATGATGCGGAAGGCATTAGGCTCATGCTTAGGAACTACCCCCAATGGTGAAATCCGAAAATTAGGGAATGGTGGCTGCTCAAAAGGCCCTTCAATTCACCCTTCTGCAAGCTCTTTACACAATTTATCCCTCACTACTTGGGGGAAAAGCTCTACCGACTTTAAATTCCTCATTACTGTACACCCAGACCCCAAAAAGGCAGGTAAAGGAAAACCTTTATAAAAGCCTTCAGTGAGAAAATATACCTTCTCCCTGTCTGAGTAGCTGTTCAGCCATGGGCGCATTTTTTCCAGCTTCACTGGAGTGCAGGCTTTTTGGAAAAATATCCCTCTGCGCAAGACCCTGACCGACATTCACATTTTTTTTTAAACATTTAGCCGCTGGATGTGCTCCTGCACAAATAGAACATTAATGCCTGTATTTACAGTCAGCATTCCAATGGCACTGACTTTCGTTGAATGCAAAACAGCCTTTTCTAAAAGCAGGAATTGAAGGGTTAGACGTGGAAGGCCTAGGTGCCACTATCCTCTGCGGCAGTATTAAATTGAGCCACAAGCCCACGTCCTTCATTCCCCATCTTAATGATGGGTGTATGGACAAATTTTAGCAAAAAGATTTGTCGTAGTAGAACCATCCCAGGCCTCCAAAGTTCTTGTAAGCCTCTAAAATATGGTCCAAATGCTGGAACAGGCCCCCACACATCTCAGGGTGTTTGTCTGCCAGTATACCTGCGTAGATGCAGTAAGCCTGCAGCCAATTATTAAACGACCGAGGAATTGGTCTGCATCTATCCTCCTCACCCCCTCTCCTCCCCCCTTTTTTCTGATCTAGCCGTAAATTCCTTATGCGAAGGCAGGAGTGAAAGGATGTCTATATACTCCCCCTTCCATATTTTATCTTTAACTGCTGCATTTAAATGACATCCTAAAGGTGACATCTCGCAAGGCATTACCCCTTTCATGCATGTTTCGGGTACATTCAATTTAACAGGTGCAGCTGTGTATAAGGACTCAGGGAAAATAATGTCATTCTGCAATCCCACATTAAGGCTGCATTCACACCTGAGCGTTTTGAAGCTTGAAGCCTGAAGCTACAAAACGCTAGAGGGGAAAAAATACATTATTCTCTATGGAGATGGTTCACATCTCCACTCCAAAACGCCTGAAGCCCTACGCCTGAAGCTCAAACAAGTTCCGGACCCTTTTTTGTCGCGCGAATCGGACAGATTTGGGCATTTTTATTCTTTTTACATTGGTGACCTTTTGCTCTGCAGAAAATTTGCGGCAAAACGCGGTAAAAAACGCCGCGATTCGCGGTAAAAAACGCCGCAAATCGCGGTAAAAAACACCGCAAAAAAAACACCGCAATTCGCGCAATTTTCTGCCTGAAAAGCTACGCTCAGGTGTGAATGCAGCCTTACATTCCTATTGTGAACTGCCAGACTGACAGGAGAAGGAGAGAGCACAGCAGCAGAAGGGTTAACTGGCATATATGCCATAGTAGGAGAAGCAGGTACAGACACCTGAAACAAAGATTGTACCCGAGAAGACAAAGATCCCACTAAACCAAGTCAATTGGTTTAACTCACCAGCTGCTGGAGGCTGACTGTCTTCCTCCAGCACCACTGCAGGGTCTGGGACTTGAAAGGACTGCCCAATCTGGGACTAATGGGACACCTCAGAGCACTGAGTGTCATGCTGCACTGTTTCAGCTGCAAGCTGCCATGGATGCTGAGGCGCTGGCTGTCTTCCTCTTGCTGTTGTAGAAGGCTGCTGAATCTGGCACCGCCGACCGCTGCTGCCGCTGGAGACTGGGAACATGACCTCCTCTTCTTGGAGCCTCGACGGCCCCGAGCCGACCCGCCGCCGCCATAATCTTTCGGCCGTTCGCGAGGCGCACTGTCCTCTTCGGCTGCCTCCGCAGCCAGACGAAACCGTTCGGGAGGCACACTCCTCCTGGTTCTCACACGCAGGGCGGGCTCCTGTTCACTCTGCCCTGCGCCATTAGGACCCGCCTGCTCGCCGCCTACCGCCGAGTCTCCGCCTTCGGTCCTCACACTGGGCTCTTCCTCTTCAGTGGCAAACGCTAGACAGCGGCGAAGCCATGCCTCCCCTCTTTTTAATAACACCAAACTATATGCTATCTACCTGTAAATGGGGGGGGGGGGTCCACAATCTCAGTAAAGTGGACCCATATTGTGTCCCCTTTTTCATTATACTGGTTGAATCCAAATGTATGTTAATTATTTTACTCTTCTTTAATAAACCAGTATGTTATCTCTGTCAGTTTTTAAATTAATATTACCATGTAATATAAAGTTCAGCTGGGCACAGTTACACTAAATAATTATGTGCATAATATACAGTGCCTTGGAACACTGCATTGTCAAGCGATCCTGACTGTGCCGCTTTCTGTGGTAGATGCAGAGATTTAAATAGAAGGTTCAAAGACTTCTGATTTTCAACTGCTGATTATACAGCAATGATAGTATGAATTTAAATAGTGAAAGTAAATTCTAAACTGTTTCAATCTGAACTGCAACACTACAATCCTACATTTCATATGATTACAGGTTGTTTGAAATGCACAAAAAAAATAAATACAAAAAAATGGAAGCATTCTGTAAAATTCTGGCACTGGATATGCTTGCAAAGGTCAAGTGTATTGATTTAAGTAACTGACTTTTCATTTTTTTCTAGTCAAAGAGTTCTTTACATTTCCATATTATAACTCACTAACAGCGACAGGCAAAGCGTTATTGCACTCCAGCATTGTTTGGTTGCCCAGTATATAGCATACTTGTTTACCCATAGACATATTGAAGTCATGGACTGTGCCTTGTAGTAACAGTGTACAGTTGAATTAGTTATGTGACACAACAATCTGTTCATATTAAGTTTGACTTTGGACCTAATAATTATTTTTGAAACTACCTGAAATAAAAACACAGTGCTTAGAAAGTCTATAGAGATTACTTATTTTTGCTATTCAAACTACACAGAATGTCAGCAGAGGGTCCAATAAGTCAGGGATTATTACAGGGCTTTAGGAAAATCAACAGCATATATAAAAAAATAAAAAAATCATACTGCACTGCTATAGTCACAAAAAAATTACTCCATTACAACATTTTCAGTAAATATTCTTTAAAAATACTATTTTAAATATTGCCACAAAAAAACATAAATAATAAAAAACATGTAGCATTTTGGATGATAAAGGATACCTTGAATAAATCTGCTGTCCTGTTGTGTAATTGAAGGAGAGGTTACAGTCAGATCATTTCCATACTGTCAGTGAAACCCTACAGATAACCTTTTATATCTCATATTTGAGTTTTCTCTGACTTACACATTCACAAGAAGGTCCAATGTGCATAAAAGAACTCTGTTTATCTTGCAAGCAGTAGGTTACAGAAATATTTTGATATGACTATCATATAAAATAAAATAATCTTTATGCATAAGACATGTCTGATAATGTATTATTTATCAATTATCAACTCTGTAACATAAGGCATCCAGGTTTGAAACTGCAGTTGAATGTCTTTTGTTTTCTATGGGTGTAAATGTAAAAAATAAAATAAAACTGTCCTATGTATTAAAAGAACATTTCAATTTTTACAGAATTTATGGATAGTTAACATACTGATTTACGTGGCCATTTCTAGGTATGAGAGGGCCTTAAAAATTGCATTAGGTATGTTTTCATAAAACAAAGTTTCAAGCTAACCTTTTTTTATTATTATTTTATAAACTACATTCTGTCTTACATTTTTGTTACAGCTAAAAGAGTCCAAAATGTGCACATTTCTTAATGTAATAAAATTTTAGCAGTTTATTTTTATAATGATATTGGATTATTTTAGAAATATAAATCAGAAAGAAAGCTCAAAAGCATTATGTCATATTTAGTTAATGTTTTTTAATATGGAGCTTTCTGAGGTTAAGGGTCATAGAAAGGGTTTTAAAATAAATATTTAGAAATGTTAATTCTAGCTACACTTCACTGTTTATATTCCCTAAAAAAGTTCTTGCAACATAACATGTAGCAGCGGTCCCCAACCACTGGCACCAGGGACCGGTTTTGTGGCAGCCAATTTTTCCATGGACTGGGGGGAGGGGGTATCACAGAGTCAGCCCTCAGTCCCTCTTCCACAGTCCCCTTTACATCACAGTTCCTCCTTTAAAGCACTCCCACAGTGTGCTCAGTTCTCCTTTACATCACTGTGCCCCTTTACAGCACAGTCTCCATTATGTCACAGTGGCCACTTTACATCACAGGGGGGGGGGACTCAAAGGCTGCTAAATGGTAAGGCTGTGGTCTGGACAGGACTGCCAAGGGTCACCGCTCACCTCCTGCAAAGAGACCTGGTTGATAACAAGTCACAAACCAGTACTGGTCTACAGCCCAGGGGTTGGCATCCCTGGCATATAGGGAGGAGTGGGCAATGACATCATCACAATTGAATGCCATGACCTGGATGTGTGTAGCAGCTGCACATTTAAGCAGTTGGGTGTGGGCACCATCATATGTGAGTGCTAATATTTTAAAGTTAAACAAAAATAAGTTTTACACTGTGAGAGTTAATGTCCAATTGAGATCACTGTGGGGATGTAGTTTATTTAAGAGGACCAATATGAATGGGTTGTCCATTGCTTTTCTCAAAGCACTTATGACCTATGCGATCGGAGAGATAAGTAAATGGGGACCTTTTAAGTGACTGCCCACTGGAGAAAGAAGTGGAATGAGCATGTTTGTAATTTATTTCACAAGCACTTTAACTAGTTCCCACCCAGGCCAATTCTGCCATTTCTCTCCTACATGAAAAATATGAATTATTTAGCTAGATAATTCCTCAGAACCCCCAAACATTATATATGTTTTTTTTTTAGCAGAGACCCTAGAGAATAAAATGACAGTTGTTGCAATTTGTTATGTCACATGGTATTTGCACAGCTATTTTCCATACACAATTATTTTGGAAACATTTTTTTTTTAAGGGAGTTTAATTCCAAAAAAAAAACACAATATAAAACCCATTTTTTTGTAAAAAAATAAAATGATGTTACACCGAGTAAATAAATACCTAACATCAATCATTAAAATTGTGCATGCGAAATGGCGCCAAAGTACGGTACACAAAAATCTCCATAGGCAACACTTTAAAAATGTTTACAGGTTACCAGTTTAGAAAGACAGAGAAGGTCTAGTGCTAGAATTATTGCTCTCCCTATAATATTTGCGGTGATACCTCACATGTGTGGTGCAAACACAGTTTACAAATGCGGGCCCAATCTACGTATGCGGTTGCTTCTGAGTGCGAGCATGAGGGGACAGGTGCTTTAAACATTTTTTTTTTTATTATTTATTTATTTTTTATTTTTACACTGTCCCTTTAATTTTTGTATCACTTTTATTACTATCACAAGAAATTAAAACATCCCTTGGGATAGAAATAATGCATGTAGGTCCTCTTTATGGAGACCCCAGATATCTCCTTGACCCTGGAAAGCATGAGAAAAAAAATATTGATCTATGCTTGTTTACATCTGCCAGAGCCAGAAGTGACATCATGACATAGTTTCCGTCCTTCCAGGTTATAGAGATGACTAGGGACCATTGGCCAAACCTTTGGTAACCCAGTGGCGCCGCCGGATCGGATCTCCGGCTTTCTGATCGAATGGGAGAGCCCGGAGACGCGGCCGTGGGATTGCCTGTAAAAGCAATCCAGTGGCTAATCAGCCACAAGGATGGCTTTTACAGTGTAGGGAATCAGTAGCTGGAAAAAAAAGATATCTGAAAGATGCCTGTAGCTGCAGGCATCGTCCAGATATAGCCATTTCAAGTCCACAGTGTCATATGATGTCATGCGGGCAGGAAGTAGTTAATTTCTGTAGGCATTATACATCAAATACTATTTTTTTTTCTTTGTGCAGCAGCTCTAGGGACATATAAATATGAGAAGTTGGGCAATGAAGACAACTATGGAGAAATGTGCACATTTTCACATCCACCCCAAAGTCATGATGATTTCACTCTTCCTGTGATGTATGAGCATATGAAAAAATAGCCACTGAAGTTGTATTTCCTTGGTCATTTCCATGCTCCAAGCCTGATACTGAACACAGAAGAAGAAACACATTGCTTATAATGTCACCACCCTGCAGCAAGTACATTACCTATGTGAACAAAAAAATATAGGAATGAAAGAAAATCTACATGCTTTAATAGAACAATGTTACATACAGTATGGTAAAAAAAGTAGATCATTTTATGCCCTAATGGTTTAGAAGAATGAAATGGTGTTCATGATTTATAAAGAATGTAAAAAAACTTCATACAAGTGTTATCAAAGCATAAAATAAAATAAAAAAGAATAGCTAATTATATTACATTTAATTCATAAAACAAATATTTATCCAGTACCTGTATTATCAGTCTTCTTTCAAGTCTAATAATATACAACCCAGAGAAGATAACTTATAAAATTGTAAATGACAAAGCAAAATCTGAACTTCTATATCAACAGCATATGCCAGATAATATAACAGAGTGTGATAAGCAATGCTTCTATTAGACATTTTCTAACTAACATAGAGAGAGGAACTGCCACCGCTGCTGCCGCTGACCACCGCACTGTAATGCCCTGTACACACGGTTGGAAATTCCGATGGAGAAAGTCAGATCGGATTATGTTGTCGGAAAATCTGATCGTGTGTGGGCTCTAGCGGACTATTTCCGTCGGAATTTCCGACGGGGCATAAGGAAACCGAAAGTGACATGCATCAGCCGTAACCCTGAATACGAGCCAACGCATGATCAGGCAGAGGAGGAGGGATATGTACCCCTCAGACTCCAGCCTTCTTAATTGCGAGGTCATGCAACATGATACCCAAACAAAATTTATGTCCTTTTTACCCACAATAGAGCTTTCTTTTGGTGGTATTTGATCACCTCTGCGGTTTTTATTTTTTGCGCTATAAACTAAAAAAGACCAACAATTAAAAAAATATATTTTTTTACTTTCTGCTATAATACTTATCCAAAAATATATATAAAAAAAATAATCTATTCATCAGTTTAGGCCGATATATATTCTTCTACATATTTTTGGTAACAACGAATCCCAATAGGCATATATTGATTGGTTTGCCCAAAAATGATCGCGTCTAAAACTATGGGATAGATTTAGGGACTTTTATTTGTTGTATTGTTTTTACTGGTAATGGTGGTAATCTGCGATTTTTAGGAGGACTTTGCAGGGCCGATCCTAGGGTCACAGACGCCTGGGTGCAGAAATATTTCTGGCGCCCCCACGTGGGCGTGGTCATCTTGCCAACTCCTCCCCTTTACAAATGTTTCTATGACAACGACTTCAACACAGAGATGTTCATGTAAGAAGTCTTCGTTACTCTGGGATCCTCCCATGATCTTTTACCAATAAATAAAATACAGGAAGAGCGTACACTAATGAGACCTGGAGGGAAGTCTCTCTGATGCACACAGAGGGGGCTTCTGTTAGAGAGTCTATTAGAAAGAGCCCCCAGACATAGTACAGGAGATGGTCAGAGACTGTAGACATGATACTAGAGACAGTCAGAGACTGCAATCATAGTACAGGAGACGGTCAGGCTGCACACAATACAGGAGATGGTCAGAGACTGCAGACATGTTACAAGAGATGGTAGTAAATAATGGCCGATCGGCCCTCTCACCTGACCCAGCGATACAGCAACAACGGTTCCTCTGATCAGGAGTCAGCTCACTCTGAATCGCCCGTGGCGGCTCCGCTGGGTAGAGCCCAGATCTGTATTCCTGCAATGACTCCATTCCTTCCTCCACCAGGGATGGTGCCAGGCTGTGTGGCTTTTTCTCTCTCTGATGGTGTTCTCTCAGCACTGTCCTCTCCCTCTGGAGTCCTGGGTGCCCTTCCCTGAAAGCTTTCCCGGGCTCCTGGCTTTCTCTCTCCCATTCAGCTGCACATGCTGTGTGGGCTGCAGTTTCCGTGTTACAGTGGGGCTGCCAGTCCTTGGGACCACATGTCCCACAATCCTTTTCTTTGCTCCTTTGCTTTTTCTTCCCTGGCCGATATGAAGGAGGGGGAAGAAACATAGTGCGCCGCTCATTAGTACAGCAGCGCACGAGGAGGTGAGGGAGAGGGAAAATAAGAGCCCGCAGCTGCAGTGGCATCACTAGGGTTGGTGTCACCTGGTGCAGTAAAACATGGCATCACCCCCTCCACCAACTATAGTCGTCCCTCAGTACAGACCCCACTCCATTAAGTATAGACCCCCCCTCCGTCAGTGCAGACCCTTCACTAAGTATAAATACCTCCCTCAGGACAGACCCCCCCATCAGTATAGACCCCCAGGACAAAACACCCCCCTTTATCAGTATAGACCCCCCCTCAGGACAAACCTT
Organism: Lithobates sylvaticus; assembly: GCA_028564925.1. Lineage (NCBI taxonomy): Eukaryota > Metazoa > Chordata > Amphibia > Anura > Ranidae > Lithobates > Lithobates sylvaticus. Next base: position 411,744,943 of record CM053027.1, read on the forward strand.
TCCCCCCCTACATTAGTACAAACCCCCAGAACAAACCACCCCCCCTCCATTAGTACAGACCCCCCAGAACAAACCACCCCCTCCATTAGTATAGACCCCCCCCCCCCAGGACAACCCCCCCCCCACATTAGTACAGACCCCCCCCCCACATTAGTATAGCCCCCCCAGGACAAACCCCCCATTAGTATAGACCCCCCAGTACAAACCCCCCCTACATTAGTATAAACCCCCCAGGACAAACCAGCCCGCCACCCACATTAGTATAGACCCCCTCAGGACAAACCACCCCCCCACATTAGTATAGACCCCCCAGGACGAACCCCCCACATTAGTATAGACCCCCCAGGACAAACCACCCCCCACATTAGTATAGACCCCCCAGGCCGAACCCCCCACATTAGTATAGACCCCCCCAGCACAAACCACCCCACCCACATTAGTATAGACCCCCCAGGACGAACCACTCCCCACATTAGTATAGACCCCCCCAGGACAAACCAGCCCCCATACATTAGTATAGACCCCCCAGGACAACCCCCCCTACATTAATATAGACCCCCCCAGGACAAACCACCCCTACATTAATATAGACCCCCCAGGACAAACCACCACCCACATTGGTATAGACCCCCCAGGACAAACCACCCCCCCCCACATTAGTATAGACCCCCCAGGACAAACCCCCCCACATTAGTATAGACCCCCCCAGGACAAACCCCCCACGTTAGTAGACCCCCTAGGACGAACCCCCCCACATTAGTATAGACCCCCCCCAGGACAAACCACCCCCCCACATTAGTATAGACCCCCCAGGATAACCCCCCCACATTAGTATAGACCCCCCAGGACAACCCCCCACACATTAGTATAGACCCCCAGGACAAACCACCCCCCACATTGGTATAGACCCCCCCCAGGACAAACCACCCCCCCCCACATTAGTATAGACCCCCCAGGACAAACCCCCCCCCCCCCACCCCACATTGGTATAGACCCCCCAGGACAAACCACCCCCCCACATTAGTATAGACCCCCAGGACAACCCCCCCCCCCCCACATTAGTATAGACCCCCCCCCAGGACAAACCCCCCCCACCCCACATTGGTATAGACCCCCCAGGACAAACCACCCCCCCACATTAGTATAGACCCCCAGGACAACTCCCCCCCACATTAGTATAGACCCCCCAGGACAACCCCCCCCCACATTAGTATAGACCCCCCCAGGACAAACCACCCCCCCACATTAATATAGAACCCCCAGGACAAACCCCCCCACCCCACATTGGTATAGACCCCCCCAGGACAAACCACCCCCCCACATTAGTATAGACCCCCCCCAGGACAAACCCCCCCACATTAGTATAAACCCCCCAGGACAAACCCCCCCACATTAGTAGACCCCCTAGGACAAACCCCCCCACATTAGTATAGACCCCCCCAGGACAACCCCCCCCCCCACATTAGTATAGACCCCCCAGGACAAACCCCCCCCACATTAGTATAGACCCCCCCTAGACAAACCACCACCCCCCCCCACATTAGTATAGACCCCCCCCTAGACAAACCACCCCCCCACCACTAGGCTAATTAAAACCACCCGGGCGGCAGCTGGAGAGGACAGTGTGCAGCCGCGCTGCCCGGGTGGAGAACAGAGCGTGTGTGATGCTTGTGCTGGTGGGCAGAAGGCGGAAGTTAAACACAGTGCTCCGCTCCCTCCTCCTCTCCTTGTCCGTAGGCGGCGCGGCTCTCTCCGCCTGTCACAGCCGCGGCGGCGGCCGCGCAGTGACGTCACGGGGGGGGGCGGGGCGCTCGGCCACGAAGCGCCCCGCCCCCCCCCCCCCGTGACGTCACTGCGCGGCCGCCGTCGCGGCCGCGGCTGTGACAGGCGGAGAGAGCCGCGCCGCCTACGGACAAGGAGAGGAGGAGGGAGCGGAGCGGAGCACTGCACCCCGTGCACCCCGGGACGGATCGGCCCTGGGACTTTGACATTACGGCGGACAAATCTGACCCCAAATTACACTTTTTGGGGACCAGTGACATTATTACACTCATCAGTGCTACACAGTAAAGAATATTGCTTGTCACAATCATGTAGAGGGGGGGCACTGGCACTCATCCCTATCCTGTAGGACCCACCAATGTACTCTGATGTCAAGACAAGGCTTGTCTTGACACCGGTCCTTTCCCTTCTGTGACGTCACATCCGCCTACGTGTGCATTCGAAACTGGCCCCATGGACTATTTTAGCAATTATCAACTGTTAAATAAGGCATCCAGGGTTGAAAGTGCAGTTGCATGTCTCTTGTTTGCTATGGGTGTAGATGTTTAAAAAAATAAAACTGTCCTATGTATTATAAGAATGGTAAAATCTTCACATAATTTATGTATATTAACATATCGATTTACGGAAGCATGGCCCTTTCTAGGTTTGAAAGAGCTTTAATATTGCATTAAAGTGGTTGTAAACCCTCTCATATACCCAGTGAAATAAATAGCCTCATTTGATACAAGGAGATGAAACAAATTCAACATAAGTTTTACTTGTTTATCTGCAGTCTTCTTTTTGTACACCCCTTTAAAAATGCTGATATTAGATACAATCCTCCTGCATTTTTCAGTATCACAGAGGAGGGGGTGGAGAGCAGCAGTTAGAGGTCTGACACTGTGTGAGCTTTGATTGGAGAAAATTAAAACACACCCCTTCACACACACAGCAGAACTGTGTTATGAATAGGGATGGGTGAATGGTTCAGCCCGAGCATAAGTTCGGGCCGAACTTTCGTTGTTCAGACATTCGGCGAACACCTGAACAAACGGGTAATTTAACCGTTTGTTCGCCCCCCCGAATCGACCACAATGCATTGTGGCGCTGAACAGTGCATTGCAAGCCCTGATTGGCTGAAGCAGTGAAAGCTTCAGCCAATCAGGGCACAGAGCACTGACAGAGTCATGATTGGACATTGTCATCATGACTTTATCCAATCATGGCTCATTCTCGCCCCACAGTATAAAAGTATTCTTTCATTGGCAGCTATTTTCAGTGTGATTTCAACGTGGAGATAGAACATGGCTCTGTTTAGTGCTATTAGTTAGTGTGCTATACTGTGCTATTTTGCTTCAATTGTCAGTGTAGAATATTAGTTTAGTGTCAGTTTAGGGATAGTGTGAGTGTAGTGAAGAGGACCATCATTCAGCTTTGCTTAGTGTGCAACTAGAGTAGGGACAGCGCAGATAGTTTCACTGTAGTGTAGTGAGACCATGTCAGTAATCTTTACATTAGTGTATAGCTAGAGTAGGGACAGTTCAGATAGCGTCAGTGTAGTGACAGTTGAACACCATCTATTTGATTGTGTTACTGACAGTTTAACGCCATATCGTTTTGTACGTTACTGCCATTTTAACGCCATATAATTTTATGCGTTACTGCAAGTTTAACACCATTTACTTCTGTGTGCGTTACTACTAATGTATGGCCATTTACTTCTGTGTACATTATTGCAAGTTTAACGCCATATTGTTTTGTGCATTACTGCCAGTTTAACGCCATATAGTTCGGTGTGCGTTACTGCCAATTTAACACCATATAGTTTTGTGTGCGTTACTGCCAGTTTAACGCCATATAGTTTTGTATGTGTTACTGCCAGTTTAACGTCATATAGTTCTATGTGCATTACTGCCAGTATAACGCCATATAGTTCTGTGTGCGTTACTGCCAGTTTAACGCCATATCGTTTTGTGCGTTACTGCCATTTTAACGCCATATAATTTTATGCGTTACTGCAAGTTTAACGCCATTTACTTCTGTGTGCATTACTGCCAATTTAAGGCCATTTACTTCTGTGTACATTATTGCAAGTTTAACGCCATATAGTTTTATGTGCATTACTGCCAGTTTAACGCCATATAGTTCTGTGTGCGTTACTGCCAGTTTAACGCCATATCGTTTTGTGCATCACTGCAAGTTTAACACCATTTACTTCTGTGTGCATTACTGCAAGTTTAATGTCATTTACTTCTGTGTGTTTTACTGCAAGTTTAACGTCATTTATTTCTGTGTGCATTACTACAAGTTTAATGCCATATAGTTCTGTGCGTCACTGTACGTTTGGCGCATTATATTGCAGTATATTATAGTGTATGCGTGGAGTGTGTCTGTGTAGTGTGAGTACTCAAATTAAAGTGCACCAAACACCACTTTACATTGATTAAAGTGCATCTGCGTACATATTTCCACTTCTTATTTACATTTGCTTATAATCACCGCCCCCTCCCTCCCTACCAATAATGTCTGGGAGGACAACAAGGAGAGGCAGACGTTCCCTTGGCACTGTAAGGGGGCCAGCAACAAATGTGTCCACAGGCAAAGGTGGACGTGGTGGTCAGGCCTCAGGCAGGGCATAATTTCCTCTGTTTAGTGAGTTTGCCCGTGCTATCCAGCCACAATATGCAGAGGAGGTGGTGGACTGGCTTACTGAACCTTCCTCATCCTCCTCTGTCACGCAGGCAGAGACAAGTGTGCAGTCCCCTGCAGTTGCCAGAGTGGATAAACCTGCCTCCTTGTCCACATCTAATCCTGCCATAGCCCCAACATCAGCCATGGAGTAGTCAGCGGAGTTATTTGACCACAGCGTTAGCCACTTGCCCCTTGATGATGCCCAGCCATTACTGGATTCAGATGTCGGTTGAGGATGACAGTAACATCAGCCTAGAGAGAGGGGAGAACACTGGTAGACAAATTGGCATTCATGTTCCCCCAGCGTATTGCCAAGTTGTCTCCAGTGGCAATGATGATGATGAAGATGGAGAAGATGGAGATGATGATGATGAGGTCACTGATGCGACTTGGGTAACAGATCGAGCAGAGGAGGAAACTGAAGGTGAGGCGGCACAACCCCAAGGGGGCTGACATCAAGAAAGAGTAGAGAGCAGCCACCCTATTCCATCACATTCTGCAGCTGTTATCTCCCGGCCCACTCCCCAAAGCTCAGCTGTCTGGGCATTTTTCAGCACATCTGCAGGAGATCGCACTGTTGCTATCTGTAAACTGTGTCTCAGGCACATCAAACGTGGCAAAAACACCAGCCATTTGAGTACCACATGCTTAACAAGGCATTTAATGTCCAACCACTCAGCCCTTCGGCAAGAGCACCTAAAAGCCACACAAAAGGTGCACAAATCTTTCCCTCATCCTGCTCCTTACCGACTTCAGTCTGCCCCTGCTATACCGAGTCGTTACCTCTCAGCAGCCTCAACTGACAGGGATGATGGTATAGCACAGGGTGTCCCAGGTCCTAGCAGCACATCTGCCAGCAGCACACCACTAGCTGTAGACTGTAGCCGGCAAATTCCTCTGCCCCATCTACTGCAGAGGAAAAAAAATACAATCCATGCCACCCACATGCCCAGCGTATAAATGCAAGCTATTCAAAGCTGTTTGCTCTCCAACTTCTGCCTTTCAGCCTGATGGATTCTGCCCCCTTCCATGAATTTGCACAATGTGCTGTACCACAATGGCAGGTTTCCAGTCGCTATTACTTTTCACATAAGGCCATTCCATCTCTCTACCATCACATGGAAGGGAATGTTCTGACATCATTGGGCAAGGCAGTCAGCCGTAAAATCCACCTTTCTGCTGACACATGGTCCAGCAAGCTTGGTCGTGGGCGATATATTTCATTCACAGCACACTGGGTAACGCCGCTTGCAACTCGAAAGGATGCAGGACAGGGCCCGGTGCTGCAGCTTGCTGTGCCCCCCATCTCCATACAGCTGGTGGTGATGATGCCAGACCTGTGAGCTCTACCGCCCTTCCTCTTTCTCTTCCTCCACCATCTTCATGCCCTCCTCTGCAGAATTGTCCTATGAACATCAGGTACCCCCTAAGCATTCAAGGGGCTATTCCATGAGTCAGGCTAAAAGGTGCCAAGCAGAGCCTTAGCTGGTGTGTTTATTGGACAGGAACCCCACGGGAACAGAGATTCTTGCAGCTCTGCAGGAGCAGGCCCAGAGGTGGTTCACAGCACGCCAGCTGGAGCCAGGAATGGTGATGTGCAATAATGGCTAAAACCTCCTGTCTGCCCTTCGACAGGGAAAGTTGACACGTGTCATGCCCGGTTAGAAGATGTGCTAAAGCTGGCCAGAAGGGTCTGTAGCCATTTCAGGCGGTCATACACAGCCAGTGCTCTGCTGGCTCAAATTCAGCGGGAACTCGATTTTGGCAATGCTGCAGCGGTTATACATGCAGCAGAAGGCCGTCAACGAGTACCTGTGCGAGTACAGCACGGCGACAGGCTCAGGTCGCCTCAGTTTTTTTTCCCCATGCCAATGGCCGATCATTATGGCTGCATGCACGGTATTGTCACCATTTGAGAAGGCCACAAAGATTGTGAGCCATGACAGTGCATGCATCAGTGACACAATCCCTGAATTGTTCCTGCTGGAGCAGACTCTGCATGGCATTATGGACAGGGCACTGGAGGCAAAGCAGCAGGAGGAAAAGGCCCACTTTATCCAGACACCATCAATCCTATGTCACAGAACACACAGGAGGAGAGAGGGAAGGAGGATGAGGAGGAGGATTCTCGCACTTTTATAGGCTTCAAAGAAGAGGAAGACATACGTCAATCTGTAAGCGATGGCTTTCCAACTCCAGGACCCTTGGAAGTAGTACGTGGCTGGGAGGAGGAAGTTCCAGATGCTGTCATCCTGAGTGACCCAGAGGAGTCTGCTTCTCAAGCCTCTTTCCAATTTGAGGCACATGGGCAACCTCATGCTTCAAAGCCTTCGAAAAGACCCAAAAATACCTGGCTTAAAGAAAAAGGATTATTAATGCTTGGCAACCCTCCTTGGCCACTGTTATAAGGGTAAGATCTCAGAACTCATCCTGTCCCCACAGAGAGTGCAGAAGATAAAATCTCTTGAGGACATGTTAAAGTGGATTTTATTGAACGTTTTTCCTGACTCAAGTAGGTTACAGTGTCATGGAAACCATCGTTTTGAGTCTTCTGTTGGTCAAGAGAGGAGCGTTGGAGAAGGCGTCCACCTAAGTGAGGCATTTTGGAATTTTGGAATTTTTTTAGTCCTCGTCGCCCAGGGCTGTCAGCTTCCACATCCCATCAGCAGTGTCTGCATCACATGGTGGACAATTACCTCGGGGCCTAAACAGAGATTGAGAGCTTTCTAACTGACGATCCACTGACTTACTGGGTCGTGAGAATAGACCACTGGCCAGAACTTGCCCAGTATGCTGTTGAGTTGTTGGGCTGCCCGGCATCCAGCATGCTTTCAGAACGGGCATTCAGTGCTGCAGGAGGTTTCAAAAATTAAAAATGAATCAATCCTGGATTACCAGCTATGAACCCCCTGATGCCGATGTCACTGATTAAGTCTTTTTGGGATGTGTAATCAGGACTTTGAGGCTGCCTAGCTTTGAGGTTGTTCAATCATTTCATCTGGAAGAATGTTTTTGGTATAGGTTTCATGGGCACAATTAACACCCAAAGACCAATTTTTCAGCATCTGTTTGACAGGTGCATATCATTGCAATTTTCTTTGCCTTAATCAAGAGCACCTCTATAGGGTTATGGTGAGAGGGCGCTCCCGACACCCAAAGAGTAATTTTTCTGCACCTGCTTGACAGGTGCATATCATTGCAATTTTTTACAGCAAGGCCAATTCTTGCTTTCATAAAGAGTACCTCTATAGGGTTACGGTGGGAAGGCACCACCGATACCCAAAGACCAATTATTTTTTATTCATTGAAAGCCGATGGCGTGCAAAACACACTCAAAAACTCACCCGGTGCATAAAAAATGTGCACAACATAAAGAGGTGCGACAAAAAAGTGCAATGGGTACACAAGTCCTCTAAAATCAGAGGACCTAGTCCTGAATCCCCCGGGCGTTAGGCTCCAGACAGGGACAAGAACACGTAAAACTTGGTCGAAACCAGTCAGACCCCGTTCTCTGGAAGGTCTGCCGAAACAGACCTACCCAAATACTAGGTGGGACTCCCCCAAAGGGAGACCCCAACCCTATGAGAGAGGGCAAACTAAGCCAGAAGGCCATGTCCACCCCCTCCCCAGACTTTCAGGACAGGCCCTGGGACCTGTGACCCTACTCATCACACAGTGCTAAACGTGTACAAACAAAAAAAATACAAAAACGTGACAAACAAAGGTAATAAATAAAATAAAGTGGGGGAAGGGATAGTGGAGAGGAGAAGTGAAAGAAGTGGTCATTGTGCAAGACAATGACCAGGCCCTCTGGCCAGGAATAAAAAATTCCTCTGGTCCTAGCCAAAAGGCCCGGCCCAAGAGGCAGGTGCTAAAAAAGCATCCTGTTAAAGGAATGGTGCAGTGACCTTGGTGCCTGTAAATCAAAGTGACCCTCACTCACAGTGATTGCACAGCACCCCTGGACTGCCACTCCAGGGGCACATGCTCCATTGGCTTTCAAGACCACCCTGACCAACGGTCCGGACCACAGCAGCCCCCCAGGCAGGAAGGAATAGAGATCAGGAAGCTTGGTGAGAGCCCCTGCCATCAGGCTCCACCGTCACTCCCATCACTCCTACCTAATTACATTTGGGAATTACTAACTGCTCCTCCCCAGCAGATAGGGATTCGCTGGTGTTCTATCCCCAAAAACCTGTCCGGGGCTAGAGCTACCCCAATCCAGGCCAGAAGGCCAGGTACTCGACCCTCTGGATCAGACCAGTGGCAGCACCCATCCTCACCAGGAGCACCCTTCCGGAACGGCTCAGACTCAGACCATACACTGCCACCCAGTTCATAGGGCACACAGTGTGTCCCTCCAGAAAACTCTTTTTCCAGGTGCCAATTACGCCATCGGAGAGCGCCGACTGCAACCCTCTCTATAGGGCCAGCACAGCGCCTCCTTTGGCAACTGATAAGAACAGATACTACACTTGATCTTAGCCAAAAGGCCGAGAAGCAACCAAAGACCAATTTTTCGGCACCTGTTTGACAGGTGCATATTATTGCAATTTTTTACAGGAAGGCCAATTCTTGCATTCATCAAGATTATTACCTCTATAGGGTTACAGTGGAAACCAACACCAATTTTTACGCACCCGTTACTTCTATCCAAAGTGACACCAGAATGTATCCAAAATCTCTAATCTTGTTCCCAGTGCACTACATTGTGACCTCATCATGCACACTGGCTCCCCAGCTGTCGCTGAGCAAAATAAAGGCAGCTTGCAGGGAAAATGTAATTTTTTTGGGCTTTATGAATGCAATTATTGCTGTAGCAGATTCTAGACATGGTGCAGATCTGCAACTTTACAGGTAGACTAAGGGGACCCCCCAGGGAATATATTGGATGGAATTTTTCATTTTTATGCTTTTTTTATTGATACATGTCCCCCAGGGCAGGGCCCAGACCCCTGTAACCATTGTATGTCCAATTACTTGCATATAAGCCTTCAAAATGGGCACTTTTGATTTTTGACGTTTGGGTCCCATTGACTTTAATGGGGTTCATTATTCGGTTCCAAACTTTCGCATTGTGCGAAAGTTCTGGTGCAAACCGAACATGGGTCCGTTTGGCCCATCCCTAGTTATGAATAGACAAGCTGTGTGCTGTTAGAAGAACTTATCAGAAGTGACTCATGCTGATAACAGAGGAACAAAGCACTAGAGAGAAACGACACTTAGAGCTTTGGAAAGAGACAAGTAAACACTACGGATATATGTGCTTTGTCCAGTTTTCATGACTGAGGTTTACAACCACTTTAAGTATCTTTTCATAAATTCTTTACTACATCCTGTGAGCGTTTTTAACTGTGGTTCATTAAATATTCATTTTAATACTGCACTTAGGTGATCCTTTCTTCTCTTCCATCTGATCTCTATACATATAGGTGGCTTGATCTGGGATGGCTGCTGCTGGTACTTTTTAGGACTGGTTGGACATCTTAAGGACATGTATGGATTAACATATACTGGCTACATTGATTATATTTATACAGAAGTGGTTACTCTGCCCTTTTGAGTGCCAATATTGTTTACCATTCAGAGGTGCTCTGAGGAGGAGCTTTAGGAGGTACAGTCAGTACAGGAATCACTACTTGCAGGCAGCAAGATACCATTGGATATGTAGTCCTTTCAAATTGAAAGTAAATAGTAGAGGAAAAGCTGCAAAGCATGCAGGGAATCAATGAAGTTGTGGAAAGAGATGACCGGAGATAGGCAGCACTCAACATAATATGAAAGGAAATTTTTCTACATTGGATTGTCAATCCTAACTATTGTTTGTCTTACTATTACAATGATCATGTTAGAAAATGAACATGTAAATTGTGACCAAAGATATTATTTAAGTCCAAGCAGAGCAGGACCACAAAATTACTGGTCTACTGAACCCTTCATAGCTCATGATGCTTCAGTTTGGCTTGAGTCAGGCTTTGGGCTCGGTGGTTATGGTCTTGTTTCCCTCAGCTTCTCCAACCTTGTAGAGAGTTATACCCCAGTCACACCGATCGTGACATTGAAATTGTGCTAAAAAAGGAAAAAAATAAATTGTGCTACTTCACTTGAACTTGCACTTGCTGTGTGACTTAGAAGACATCTGTGTGAATTGCACTGATTTGACCGCTTCCAATGTGGACAATAGGGTGCAAATTGTCAAGCTTTTTAACAGTCAAATCGCTTCACAAGTCGCACTGCTGTGACCGGAGCTTAAATGAACAAAAATGTGTGGATGTGTGAAGGTCATCATCTGTTTGTGGGAACAAATAACAGACTCTAGGTTATCCTTTTTTAAAGAGGAGGTCCAGCCCCCCATGAAAAAACAACAACTACTGCAGCTGCTGACTTTTAATATTGGGACACTTACCTGTCCTGGAATATTGCAATGTCGGCACCCCAGCTGATGTTTCCGCCTTGCAGCTTCACAGCTGGATCACTACTGCGCATTCGCAAAGCGCACTCCACTTTGTGAATGGCCCGATGGCAGAGGTCCAGCTTCCGTAGTCTTTGCAGCAGCCAGGTCTCCCCGAAGCTGGGACAGATACTTGTCAAAACAGGTACCTGTTCCCCCCTCCCTGCCCCCCCCAAAAGGTGCCAAATGTGGCACCAGAAGGGGGAGACAGATAAGCAGAGCTTCCACTTTTGGGTGGAACTCTGCTTTAAGTGAGCTTGTTATGGCTGACAAATGAGACATTCTTCTGGAAATTTACAGGAGTTTGGATGTCTAGTGGGTTACATAATACTAACGAGGAGCATCTCTTCTCTATGTCAATCAACTTCTTTACATAACTGGTCAAAATTGTATAAATACATCCTTAAAATGTAAACAATATAGCACTTTCCTTTTGCTGTTAAAGTGCCATGTACAGTATATACAGTACATTTCATAGACTTGGATTATATTTTTGCCCCACAAGATAGTGGTCTGGGTTCTTTAACAACTATATGACATGAGCAGGACTTGCAGGAGAAAAAATATGGATAATAGGAGAGGAACATGACATTATTATCATCATGGTACCAGCTTTTGGAAGACATTTAGAAAGTGGGAGGCAGGACAGAAAAGTTACTAACCTCGTAGGAAGTTGAAGAAGATGCTTATATGTAATATTACTTTAATTGTATGGATTTCGTTTTGCTTAACTTTACAAAATATTTAGTTATTAAAACCATTGGATTCAACTGGATTTGTACATGAACAGATCGTTGCCTTTCACTGCTTCTATAAAGAAAAATTATTGGATCACATGCAATATATGTTTTAGAACTTTGTGGGATCCCTTAATAAGACACCATTGAATAACATAAAATCTTCTTAAAATAGACACAAATAATTGTACCCTTTTATTTATTTAGTTAACATGTTGTTTAGTAACAGTTCAAAGCAGAGACAAGTTTGTAAACCTTTATGTATACTGTATCTGCCTGAACCTTTCAAAAGAAGGACCTTCACTGCACATTTTCTGAGCTGATGTTTAGACTTGCCTTATGACCAGCTCATGTGGACATCTCATGAACATTATTTCTTTTTTTTTTTCAAAAATGTCTGTTTCAAAATAATCAGCAAATATCTGATTCTCAGTGCTTACCTTGAATTCTTGAAAATTCTCAACTGCTGGAACTGAAATAAGCAGTATATCTACCGTAAATGTTTCAGTTCTGTCCACAAGTACACAGGCAAGTGATGGGGCCACAGAACATGCACACATTTATGATGTAGGTAGGAAGTTGATGGAAAAATAACGTTTTATGCAGCTAGAGTAAACTATTATCCAGACTAATGATGACTGTATTTTCTTCCTAATTACCAACTGGACATGTAGTCATTCTTCATTTAAAAATGTGGGCCTTTGAGGTTTATATTTGGTATATTACATATCATTTGGGAGCTGATTCATCAAAACTGCAAATAGTAAATTAAGAACAAAATTACAGATGTTGCCAATAGTGACCTTCTTTCATTTCATCATGAAATTGAACATGAAACCTGATTTGTTGATATTGGGAACAGCCCTTTATTTATGCTCATTGCCTTTTCTTAATTTTAATGAAACAGTTCCCCTGCAGTACATGTTTGTAAATGTTTACCATATTTTAAAGAAAAGAGGGTATATATTTACAGTATATTAGCTAGTAAAGAGGGTTCAAGGAGGGTTACTGGGTCACTGTGTAAGGCCATGATGGGCAGGACAGACTAGTAGTCTCCTCACAACAGCTAGTGGTTATAAAACAACATCACATCAATTTAAACTACATAGAGGAAGTTACAAGACCGAGGGGGGGGGGGGGCAACAGTAGGTACAGAGGCCATTCATCTTAAAAAATAGAAATTAAGAGGACATTTTTTTTTCTGAATGACTTATGAGTATTTGTAAAAAAAGAACTATAGGCAAAACTTATTTTTTCCATTTTGGATAGAGTAAGGGAGGGTTATAACCTCTGTCATTTTTGTTTGCCATCTGTGTCCCATTGGGGAGATTTCACTTCACTTCCTGTCCTATAGCCAAAACAGGAAGTGAGAGGAAATCCCTGCAAATTAAGGGAATTCCTTGGGGACCCCCAGCTCACCAGAACTAGTGTCCCCATTGGAAGATTTCCCCTCTATTACTTTTCTGGGGAAAATCCAAACTTTGGGATTTTGTTTAACTTTCACTTTCAATGATAATGGTAAACAGGACAAATTGAGAAGGTGAATCTCTCTAACAGCAATAGGTGTTTTAATCTTTCCCCCACTTTGTCTAAATTGTCCAAAAAAAGTTTTGCCTTCAGTTATACTTTAAGATAAGAACTGACATAATAGTTCTGACTGGAGTGCAGCTTTACATAAAGTACAATAAAGACTATGTCATAGAAGTAGATTTCAATTTGTTATTTTTTTTTATTCATGTTATGCTGCATGTGATTATTCGTTTTTTCATTTTTAATGTTGTTTCATTTTTAAATAAGAAAATTTAATTGTATGTTTGATAATAATAGATATAAACATAGATAGATAGATAGATAGATAGATAGATAGATAGATAGATAGATAGATAGATAGATAGATAGATAGAATATTTGTTACACAATTCATCATGCAAAGCTGGCCTGCTTTATTTAGCTCATTTTATTGCAGCCCATCATGTCTCAAATAGGTAATGTGACCTTCTCATCACCTTCAATTCACCACTATTGTGTTTCTGCATTTTAATGCATAAGAGTGTTCTTCTTAAGCATTTGAGTAATTAATTAAATTTGTGCAAAGAACAATTAATCAGAAGGAAACACTCTGTGTGCGCTCACATTATAGAAACTAAAAAAAAAAAGATTGCAAGAAGTGCACATAGCCAAGAGGAAACAAGGAAATTAAAAGTCTGGCACACATGATACCCAAAGCAGAGTGAAGTCCTCCTGAGATTCAGATGTGTGCCCTGTTTAACAGATAAGTTGGCGGGCTGCAGTCATTAGGGTAAGTGGCTATGTTCTATCCAGGTTGAATATGACTGCTCCTGGCAGTCAGAGGAGAACCCTGGATCATCATGTTAACTGGCAGGTGAAAATTTGAAGCAAATCCTTTCCTGCTGACAGTACATTTGTCAAAAATGAAATTATGGAATGGGTATGACAAAGATTTCATGAGTCCCAAATGTGTTATTGGCTTTGCTGTGATAACTGCTGCAATTTGGTAACAGTAAGACATTATGCGCATTTATAGCAAATTACAATGTATGCTGTAAATGTAAGGCCAGTTTTAAAATTGCATAATGGCACTTAAACAGTTATCTTGACTGTGCCTCATGAATTTGTGCAGTGTATTACTGAGCAATATGAAGTTCTAAAATGATATTAAAAATGATATTAAAAAATCCTCCTGTAGCCTGAATGGTACTTGATAATAAGAGTTTATACACAGACAGAAACAAATAATCATAAGCTTCATGTTTATTCGGCTAAAAGATACTTTTTAATGTCTCTAAACAAATGTAAAAACTTGCAAGAGAAGAAGTAATATACTCTCCTGTCTAGTGACCTATAACTCTTGCTTCTCTTCATTCTATACTGTTGCCTTTTTCAGTCTTCAAAACTCTCTGTGAAATGCCTGTGTCCTTCGCTGCATGCTGGTTCTTTCCCTTGACCTCTATATCACTACAACACTCAGTAGTGGTAAGATATCAGGTGAAGGTATTGTGTGCACTGAGGAACACGGGCATCTAGGCCCGGACTGGCCATAGGGCAGACAGGGCATTTGCCCAGTGGACTGGGGGCCTTCAGGCTGCATGTCTGGGTGTGATATGCAGAGCCGACGCGGGTTTCCGACATGCAGGGCCGGCCGCTGATGTTCCGCTGGGTGGTGGTAGGAGAAGTGTAAAGAGTTTCCTCATTCACCGCCTGGCCACTGCTGAACAGGAACAGCATGCGCCCCACAGGCAATGGTCACCTGGCAACCAGGATACAAGGAGAGGAGGAGGGATGGAGAAGGAGAGGAAGAGCAGAGGAAGAAGCCTTATGCACCACCACCTACTGAGACCCAACTCCTGCACATGAAAGCCAGCAAGGTTCTGTGGCCACCTATAGGTAAAGCAGTGTGGCTGCTGGCTGGTGTACACCCATCTCCATTCCTGCCAGTGAAGGGGTCGGATCTGATGCTCCAGGCCAGAGAGCACTGCTTTTGCTGATGGTAGCTATATTTTTTTCTTCAGTAACTGCAGTGTAATTAATCCTTGTGCACCTGCTGTCTCTGGGCACTCCTCTCCCTCAGCAGCCTCGTGCCAGGCCCAAGATGAAGGGGAGACAATTCTACCAAAAGTTAACTGGATGTATTTCACAGGCTTTGGAAGCACTAGTAAAAGTAATGGTCAAAATTCCAGTTATAAAGCAATGCTCCTTTATAGTTGGCTCTGTAATTATTTATAATTGGCTCTGTGAGTAATGCTTTATAACTGTCTTTGCACTACTAACAAAGCCAGTTATAAAGCATTACTCACAGAGCCAGTTATAAAGGAGTTTTGCTTAATAACTCGCTCTGTGAGTAAAGCCTAGTGCACCAACATTCGGCCCGTGTGTATGGCAGCCTGTCCAACAGCAGCCGGCCATTCAGCCCGGCTTCTCTTTAAGGCTTGTGACTGAAAAAGGTCAGCGTTCTTAGCCAATGGCTGAGAGCGCTGACCAGAGTGTTCTGGTGGGGGAAGTCCCCCTTTCAGAGCACAATAGCTCAGCTGGGAAGATCGTTGTACTAACATTGGATTGTTAGTACAGCGGCTCTGACCTGAGCTGTCAGTTTAGTGGTGTGTACAAGGCTTAATGCTTTATAACAGGCTTTTCAGTATTCACAAAGCCAGTTACTAAGCATTACTCACAGAGCCAGTTATAAAGGAGTTTTGCTTAATGACTGGCTTTGTGAGTACTCCATTATATCTGGCTTTGTGAGTCATGCTTTATAACTGGCTTTGTAACCACTACTTTAGAAGTTTTAAAAGGAAACTGCATTTTATAACAGAATTTGTTTTCTAAAATAGTAACTCCCAACACTGTTCTAAGGCTACATTTGCACACGTGTTTAGGCACAATGCAAATGGCAAAGCAGGTATCTGCTGATTCCAACTGCTGTTTTTGACACCTGTGAGTGGCTAGCTGCGTTGTCTATTGTGAATTCTGAAAGTGCAGGAATTGGGGCTGATCTGAGGTTTGAAGGTGCAAAGCTCAGTTGATTTCTTACTATTATTCAAGTGGTTTACAGCATTTATTTTATAAAGATTCCTTTCCGTGTGCAGTTTTTCTTTTTAATGTATCTGGCACTCTCAATTTCTTTGAAAACATTTTTCGGCACACTATGCCCAAACGGTGGCCCCTGCATTAGAGCAACCCTTATCCTGTGCTGCTTCATACTATTTTCAGGACTCCGCCACCAAAACTGGAGTTAAAGTAATCTAATCCACATATCCTGGAACCCCAGATCCCATCATCAACCGCCCCTGCAAACGCACCCCTCCCTCGGGCTGCTCAGTCTAAAATGCCCAGGCCTAATTTTTTGTCCCAGTCTGGGCCTGCAGGCATCTGTCACTCTTGGAAGTGATAGAGAAAATTGAGTACTGTACGTGATACTTTTTTAATTTTTTTTATTTTCACTAACATCATTTTTCATGGACGAGCTTTCGGGGGGTGTGTCCCCTTCTTCAAGGTCCAAGCAGTACTGATTCACAAAAGTTTTAGCAGAAGGTAAAATGTTAAAACAAAAGAAAAAAAAATCTCTGAGGGACAACACAAAACAAACACAACCTCTATAACTCCTGCTATCAGCAACTTGGAACCCAATCCAGAATCCCAACGTATCCCTTGTGTAAATGCTGACCTGACGGAAAATGTGGATATGGCAGAGGAACTTGGAATCATAAATTTGTCAAATCATAAACTTTCCACACCAGAAATAACAGTCCTCTCCAAAGGCCTCACATTCTGCCCAACCACCAAATTGGATAATTTACAGGTATGGTCAGATATGGAGAAATTCTTCAGGAGACTAAGGCTCAAAGAATATTTTCACTGTAATGAAAGGAATCCTAGGACAATAGGATGTGACAAAAAGAACAGCAACTTCACACCTCCACAAGGACGCAACCCCAAACTGGATACCTATATTGACAGCTTCAGGCTGCGTGTCACATCCCTGATATCCATCCAGCAATAGAAAATATTATACAACCTTTTACCATTGGAGCGAAGGGCTGTACACGATCTGCACAATAATCAGACCATTACCATCAAACCAGCAGATAAAGGAGGACCAGTCGTTGTGATGGATACAGACAAATATCTACAAGAGGGCCAAGGGCAGCTGGCAAATACTACTTACTACAAAAAAATGGATTATGATCTGAACCAGGATTTTAATAGGAGTAATTAAAAGGTCTCATTACAACAATACCAAGCCACCTACATTCAGAACTTATCAAGGCAATTCCAGATAATCCAGAAATTGGAGACTTCTACATGCTGCCTAAGATTCACAAGCCAGGACATCCAGGCAGACCCATTATAACAGGCATGAATACACTTACCAAACATATCTCAGGCCTTGTAGAAAACATGTTAAAACCATTAGTCATGAACACTACTAGTTTCCTGCAAGACACCACTGATTTTCTGAACAAGCGTAACAATATACAACAATTATCACCAAAAAAACTAATAGTCACTAAGGATGTAGAATCTCTGTACAGTAACACCCATCACAAGGATGGGTTGGCAGCATGTCACAGATTCTTATCATCCTCAACAAACCACAAATACACTGCTGAGGATGTTACACAGCTCATCGGTTTAATTCTTACACATAACTACTTTACTTTCAACAATGACATCTATTTCCAATGTATGGGTACTGCTGTGGGAAGTAAAACGACACTCCAATATCCACATTTATTTATGACAATTTCCTGAACAGCATACAATAAAAGCCATACAGATATTACCACTATATTGATGATATCTTCATGATATGGACTGAAGGTGAAGAAAATCTAAAACAATGTTTCTCATTGATCAACACTTTTCACCCATCTATCAATCTAAAAATGGATTAATCCAACACACATGTCAACTTCCTAGACACTACAGTATACATCAGGGATGATAAGCTTCACACATCGATATACAGAAAACTGACTGACCGGTGCAGCTATCTCCATAATTCCAGTTTTCACCCCCAACATACTAAACGAGCCATCATACAGAGCCAGGCCATCAGATACTACCAAATATGTTCAGACCCAGAAGACAGAGATAAACATCTCAGAACACTGGCAGACTCTTAGGTTACAAAGACAAAACCATCAACAACAGCTTAAACACAGCCTTGAAAACCCAAAGAGAAAATCTCCTCCAATACACAGAGAAAAAAAAAAAAAAAAACAACTGAGTACCTCTAGTCACCACATAAAACCCAACACTAGAAGGGATCAAAAAGATAATCAAAGATTCACAACCCATTATAACAGAGGATGAAACTCTGAAAAAAATATTCAAACAACCCCCATTATTGGCTTTAAGACAACCACCCAACCTCAGACATAAACCAATCAGCAGGAAACTTCACTCTGATTATAAAGTCACAAATAATGGAAGAAAACCCTGCAATAAAAAACGCTTAAAACTGTGCAACCAGATCAATCTATCCAAAAGTGTCACACACACAAATGGGACCTTCAATATTACGGGATCATACAGCTGTACCTCCAGTATTGTGGCATACCTCATCCAATGCAACAGGTGTAGCAAAGGATCTTATGTTGGTGAAACAGGACAGAAGTTGCAAGTGAAGATGAATTTGCACAGACATACCATCAAGGAACAAAAGGAAGACAGTTTCTGCACACCTGTGGGATCATTTCTCACAACTGGACCACACTGTAGAAGACTTCAATGTTTTAGTTCTTAAAGGGAATTTCAGAACTATGCAGGAAAGGAAAACGTTTGAACTAAGAATGATACTTCTTTTTGACACAAAAAACAATGGCCTAAATTTAGATATTGGTTTCCTCACCCATTATACTTCAGTTTTATGACCCACTCTGTGACTACCATCCTTACCCCCTCCAGTCTATAGCTTTCCCTCTGTCTTATCTCACTTGCTGATAGCTTTATTACCATTGCCATACACATTAATTTGTATGTTTTTTGTTTTGTTTTCCTTTTTTTCTTTGTTTTGTTTTAACATTTTACCTACTGCTAAAACTTTTGTGAATCAGTACTGCTTGGACCTTGAAGAAGGGGACACACCCCGAAAGCTCGTCCATGAAAAATTATGTTAGTGCAAATAAAAAAAGTATCACGGACTGTACTCAATTTTCTCTGTCACAATTGCACTAATACGGCTACAATCACCTCAAGTATCTTGGATGCGATGAATGCTAAAGGGACTGATGGAGGTAGAAGCTCTAAGAAATGGATGATGAGGAGTAGGAGTCAAGGGACACCAAGCAGGCAAGTATACTACCTCTTTTATGCAAGCAGCTGGTCTTTTGATTTGCTTAGAGTCCATACAGGGTCTTTTTAAAGTAAACCTGTGGTCGGACCATGCACACTCAAGTATTTATATAATTTAAAACTCCAGGATCGAGTATGTAAAATATGACAATTTCCACTTACATACACATGTTAGTTCTGTAATTAGTTCTGTAATTATTTGCCTCTATTGCCATATATAGCAATTTAAAGTGCTTGTGACCTTATTAATTCTCTCCAGAGCTGTTTCCATGTCCAAGGTGCTAGGGGGAAGCCTACATTACCTTAATTATCACTGCCCCAAGTACATATTTACCTAATGCTGTCACAATACTGGCTGGGATTCTATGCAAATTGCAATTCATTAATCCCACCCAGCATATGGCTTGGTAACGTCATGACATCAACTCTACAGTCTCAAGGACAATAGAGGAGAACCTAAATGACACGGCTCCTGACAAGAAGAAGGTGTCTGATGCTTACTGTAACACAGTAGGAAGTCAGGCATTCATGTGAAACAAAAAGTAATATTTATTTTTTTGTTTCTAGACAGTTTTGCAGCATGGGAGGAAAATGAACATCACTAAATATTTCACGATGTGCTTAAAATTGCATTTCTTATTTTTGCTACAAAAGTTGGATTTATTCTTTAACAAGCAATAAAGGACCTCTGTAACCGCAGACACTGTGGATAAATAAATATATCCTCAAAGTTTAGCAGTTGAATAAATTCAGAGCTTTTGGTGTGAACTTTGAGGATGAATTTCCTTATAATGCAGCTACAGAGGTAAAGTATTGAATATCAGTACTAAAATATGTCAATTCTCAAATGTCCATAGTCTGAACATGGGTTCACTTTAAAGATAAAATATTTTTATATATAAGTATAACATTGGGAGTAGAGCTGAGTGAACTCATTTACGTCAACCTACACTAGAGCAATTCCCTTGCCCCTCCTCACAGTTCCCTTGGGTTTTGTAAACACAAAAAAACACAAACTTTTGGGGTATGGGAGGAGGATTCAAGCCCCTACCTACCTAGAAACCAGCACTAAGTGCCTGAGTTATTATTTTGTCAGGGCCCACTCCTGCCACGGGGGTGGGGGGGGATAAGAAGAAGGGCCAGAAAATGCTGACATTTACAAACATATTATTTGTATGGACACTTGTGGAGGCAGTGTGACACTGTTCATAGAGGAACCTACCATCTTGATCTCACAATAGGCTCCCAGCTACCAAATAAAAAGCATCTTTTCTTTTGTTGCAACACATCTATCACCACAATCTTTTGTTATTTTGTTGTTACCACAATCTATCTTGACAAACTGCTATAAAAAGCCACATACTAACTATATGGTATTTTCTAGACAGGCATAATTTTTCATTATTGTTAACAGTATAAGGTAATCCTAGATTTCAGTTGACTCCTATATCTAGTTTTTATTCCAGTGGTATAATTTGCACTGGACAATACACTTTATGTAAAATCTCTGTATAATTGACAAGTGACATCCGCCTTTTAAATTTTCAGAAACAATTTTTTTTTTTGTATTACAGTTTATTTTCTGTATACATGTAAATGTGATTAATGGTAATCGTACTAGTGTTTACATTTAAAACATGTTTATATTTTTTTTAATGTATCTCTACATGCAGACAGTTCTGTTTTTCTGCTTTCTGCACAGTGACTGCGTTTTACTGCTAAAGTCCTTCACTGCAAACCTTTTGATCAGATCTGACTTTAATTAAAACAACAAACCTTAAATGACCATTAGAATGAAAGTTTGAAATGTATAAATCTAATTATAGAGCAACAGTCAAGTAAATACAAATAAAGAAAAAAGTATATATACAGTATCTCACAAAAGTGAGTACACACCTCGCATTTTTGTCAATATTTTATTTCATCTTTTCATGTGACAACACTGAAGAAATTACACTTTGCTACAATGTAAAGTTGCAAGTGTACAGCTTGTATAACAGTGTAAATTTGCTGTCACCTCAAAATAACTCAACACACCGCTGGCAACAAAAGTGAGTACACCCCTAAGTGGAAAAGTCCAAATTGGGCCCAATTAGCCATTTTTCCTCCGCAGTGTCATGTGACTCCTTAGTGTTACAATGTCTCAGGTGTGAATGAGGAGCAGGTGTGTTAAATTTGGTGTTATCGCTCTCACTCTCTCATACTGGTCACTGGAAGTTTAACATGGCACCTCATGGCAAAGAACTTTCTGAGGATCTGAAAAAAAGAATTGTTGCTCTACATAAAGATGGCCTAGGCTATAAGAAGATTGCCAAGACCCTGAAACTGAGCTACAGCACGGTGATTTAAAGGGGAATCCCTACGCCGAAAAAACGGCATGGGGGTACCCCCAAATCCATATCAGACCCTTATCCGAGCACGCAGCCCGGCCGGTCAGGAAAGGGGGTGGGATTGAGCCAGCTAGCAGAAGATAGCGGAGGAGTCCGGCGAGAAGACCCCCCAAGATGGAAGAAGACCCCCGGAGCTGTCTAATAAAGTATTTTAAAAACTTGTGTTGTGTTTTTTATTTACACTTTTTTCACCAGGGGAATGGGAATCGCTCGCCCCACCCCCTTTCCTGACCAGCCAGGCTGCGTGCTCGGATAAGGGGCTGATATGAATTTAGGGGGGACCCCCACGCCGTTTTTCCGGCATAGGGATTTACCTTTAAATCCATACCAGGTGACGGGGCTAGCGAGGTGTTAATCTCTCAGATCGAGACAGCGGCATTGACGTCCTTCGCTAGTCCCATCTACCTGGAGTCACATTATAAATAAACGGACTTTACTGCATGTGTCGGCAAGTCCATTCATTTCAAAAGTCCCGCGGACTAGCACACATACGGCCGGAGTCCGGCGGATCATTTTGAGTCAAAACTTCTTTCCAAGTCAGCCGGAAAAATCCGCTGGATAGTCCGATCGTGTGTACGGGGCATTAGGACTACTGAAACCATGTACTGTGGTCTGATGATGGTCTCAAGATAAACTTATTTGGTTCAGATAGTGTCAAGCGTGTGTGGCTGCAACAAGTTGAGGAGTAAGTATGTCTTGCCTACAGTCACGCATGGTGGTGGGAGTGTTATGGTCTTAAGCTACATGAGTGCTGCCGACACTGGGGAGCTACAGTTCATTGAACCAACCATGAATGCCAACATGTATTATGACATACTGAAGCAGAGCATGATCCCTTCACTTCGGAGACTGGGCCGCAGAGCAGTATTCCAACATGATAACGACCCCAAACACACCTCCAAGACGACCACTGACTTGCTAAAGAAGCTGAGGGTAAAGGTGATGGATTGGCCAAGCATGTCTCCAGACCTAAACCCTATTGAGCATATGTGGGGCATCCTCAAACAGAAGGTGGAGTGCAGGGTCTCTAACATCCACCAGCTCTGTGATGTCCTCATGGAGGAGTGGAAGAGGACTCCAGTGGCAACCTGTGAAGCTCTGGTAAACTCCATGCCCAAGAGGGTTAAGGCAGTGCTGGAAAATAATGGTGGCCACACTTTGGACCCAATTTGGATATTTTCACCTAGGGGTGTACTCACTTTTGTTGCCAGTGATTTAGACATTAATGGCGTGTGTTAAGTTATTTTGAGGGGACAGTAAATTTACACTGTTATACAAGCGGTACACTCACTACTTTACATTGTAGCAGTGTCATTTATTCAGTGTTGTCACATGAAAAGATTTAATAATATATTTACAAAAATATGAGCGGTGTACTCACTTTTGTGAGATACTGTATATGCGTGTTTTAAACCACTTATACATTCCCGAGCTTATGGTGTAAGTGAAAAAAAATGTATACATATATATATATATATATATATATATATATATATATATATATATATATATATATATATAAAGGCCAGTATGGTTTCCTGAATTTATGGGAGGAGCCAGAGGGGTATTTAAAGCGGAGGGCCACCCTAAAAAAAAAAGTTACATAAAAATGTCCCTAAAAATTTTTTTTTAACTTACCAGAAATGGCTGTTGCTAGGCAGATCGTCCTAATCTGCCACTTCCTACACCACAGTGATCTTCAGTCTTCCCCTCCTCACATTGTCTTCTGGGGAATGGGGCGCGCTGTGTTCTGGGAACTGTGTGTGCCCCAGAACAAAGCGCTGTGCGACTCGCGCATGCGCTGTAGGAAACAGGCAGTGAAGCCGCAAGGTTCCACTGCCTGTTTCCCTTAGTTCAAATGGCGGCACGGGGATCCGAGAGCTGACATCGCGGGCACCCTAGAAAGGTAAGTGTAGTTATTAAGTCAGCAGCTACAGTGTTTGTAGCTGCTGACTTTAAAAAAAAAAAATTTCAGCTGGCCCACCACTTTAAGCAGCCCACTCACCCACTCTGTATTCCTTGTCGGTTCAGGTGCATGATTCGTTACGTCACTATGCCAACTCTTCGTGGTTTGTGAGTCTGTATGATCGATTACCCAGGTGTTGTGGCTTCTCCGTATGTGGTCTTCCTCTGCGCTTCTCGCTCACTGTCGCAGCTAGGATTTGAACCTTTTTCTTACCATACACGATGCTGTGATTTGTTCTGTTTCCTATCCTATAATATTCCTATTCATTCGTAGTTCGCAAGCCTTCGAGTCGTTGTTGGTCGTTTCATTTCGTTACGTCACATACACAAATTAGGCTGCTTGTCTGGCATTTAAATACTGTCACATTTCCTTTTGTAACTATTTTCTGAATGGACATCGCCTTCAAACTACGCAGACAAGGTTGCTAGACAGTTTGCTTGCGGACAGTGCAAGAGTTAGCACTCCATTTGTCACCTACTACAGAGTGCAACATTCCTACTCGCCATGATCAGACTTCAGCTTCTCACTCCAGTATGCCCTGGAGGCTCTGGTTTCACAGGTCCGTGCATGATACAGACCAGATACCTGAGCTATCGGTTTATCTGGCCAGTCACCTCCTGGCTTTTCTCGGTTGCCCTGCACCCTTGAGTATTCTGAATTTCAACTCCTCAGCGTTCACCGGAATGCATCGATTTTCTTCACTACGTCTGTTGTTGCTTTTTTTGTTCTTCTCCACCCCTTTTTTCTTACCTATTCTTGTGTTCTCTGTCTCTTCTCTGCTGTTCTCATCTTTCCAATGTCTTAACATACACACCCCCCCTCTTTGTCTTTTAGCTGGAGCCATGATGTGGTCCAGTAGCGAGGATCTCTCTTCCGCCACTCTGTCGACCTTTGTGGGTTCAGAGCATCGCAGCGCTCAGTGCCTGACGGGATGGACTACCCCAAAACTCATGACAGAACTGCGGCGTAGGGCCATTCCCTACCCCGCCACAGCCAGGAAGGCCGAGTTGTTCAGACTGCGGTTCCCAACACCAGCAGCAGCTGGACCCAGCACTCAACAGGCGTCCCTGCAGTCTATCTCCTCGGCTCTTGCCCAGCTGTATAACATGGTCGGCACATTGACCACGGCGGTCTCTGACATCCAGGCATGAGGGGGAGTCCTAGAAGTGTGCCCAGTAGTCACCACCCCCGGCCATGGCTCCCACCCTAGTGCTTCCACCCACAGGTATGCCGGATGTCTGTCCCACCATCTTCCCTGCACATCTTGGCCCAGCCAGCATTAGGAAGGACATCCTAGAGGGCAAGGATATTAACTTGGCCTCCCTTCTCACCTCGGTCCATGACGTACATCCCAGTGGTAGTGAAGTCCAAGGACCCTAGACTTAATCGCAAGCTGTTTGTCACCAAATTTGTGTTGGCGTTTGGCATGTTTAGGGACGTCTTATTCTTGGCCCCAGCAGGAGGGAAGAGCTGGATTTATACCTCCATGCCGTTAGCGACTTGGGGTAAAAATATGGATGCTTTGCCTTTTATGATTACCACCGCTCGTTCGCAGCTAAGGCAGCAGCCAAACTCCAAGCCAGCATGAACCGAAGCATCATGGATACTGAGCACTTCTGCCGTCACTTTGCGGGCTTGCGTTCCCCGATCTGCTTTGTTTGCCAGTCCTCCACGCACACGGTAAACTGGTGCTCCAACACAGATGCCAGATGCTCCCTGAACTTCCCCTCCACCTCTAGTGCTGGTCAAGGCATTCCTGCCCCCATGTAGCATCCCCAGGTGGACAAGTTGGGATGGCCTATCCGGTCACTAGGCAGAGCACAGATCTGTAATAACTTTAACTATGTTACCTGCAACTTCAACCAATGCCAGCTACTCCACATTTGCGTCATCTACTACAGGGCACATACCAAGATCGCATGCAACCTCAAACATCCCAATGCATCATGACTAAGCCATGTGGACGTACAATGGATGGAGTTCTACCTTTCCTCTCACCCGTCACCTGCACTCGCACTTTTCCTGGTGCGCAGATTCATCTTCGGGTTCTACGTGGGGCTCATCACCCTACCAATGAGTGCAGGAATCTCCTCTCAGCCTCCACCGACAAGCAAGCTATAGACACTCTAATACAGACCGAACTGGATCAGGGCTTCATCATCGGCCCCTTTGCTGTGTCGCCATTCGGCACCTGGAAAGTCAGCCCTATTGGGCTTGTCAAGGGCAAGTTCTCAAATAAACTCTGTTTGGTTTATGATTTGTCCGTGCCTCATTTTTCCCACATCCCTAGTCTTAACTCACTGATTCCATCTGAAGAGTTCTCCCTTAAATACGCATCAGTTGACATAGCTATACAGTCGGTCATTAGCATAGGCACGGCGCATGGCTGTTTAACCACTTCAGCCCCAGACCATTTGGCTGGCCAAAGACCAGAGCACTTTTTGCGATTCGGTACTTCGTCGTTTAACTGTCAATTGCGCGGTCGCGGGACGTGGCTCCCAAACAAAATCGATGTCCTTTTTTTCCCACAAATAGAGCTTTCTTTTGGTGGTATTTGATCACCTCTGCAGTTTTTATTTTTTGCGCTATAAACAAAAAAAGTGCGACAATTTTGAAAAAAAAACACATAATTTTTTACTTTTTGCTATAATAAATATCCCCACAAAATATATAAAAATATTTTTTTCCCTCAGTTTAGGCCGATACGTATTCTTCTACATATTTTTGTTAAAAAAATTACGGTGATTCACGCAGCCAAGCCATGTTGCTGCAGTATAACTGCGGCGGCTGGCCGGCATGCTGTTAAAGCAGACATTTTGGACACCTTTAAACTATTACCCATCGAGCCGTCCTTGGGGCAGTGGCACGGCATCAAATGGAAAGGCTCATACTACTTTGCCATTAAACTGACCTTCAGCTCTAAGAGCAGTCCATGGCTCTTCGATACAATCACTTAGTCCATCACCTGGATCCTAACTCATCAAGCGCAGTGCCAGAAAGTCATCCACTACCTGGATGACTTCCTGCTGATCAAACGGCCCGGAAAGCCCCCCTCAGATCTAGACAAATTAAGAGTAGTGTTTGGCAACCTCAATCTGCCCATAGCGGAGAATAAAGTGGAAGGCCCAGCGCAGTCCATCGCCTTCCTAGGCATCACTCTTGACACCCGCTCCATGCAGGCCAGCCTACCTCCCGACAAATTGTCCCAGATCAGGTCAGTCATTCACGTCTTCACCATCTCACAAGTTTGCACCAGGAGACAACTGCAGTCACTGTTAGGCTCACTGGTCATCCAAGCAGCTATCTGTGTTATGTTGTGAGTCTTGTGGCCTTTTTTATGTGGTTCCATGTCTGTCTCGGTTGGAGGGCTCTCGGTTGGAGGACTTACCGGTTTTATGCCTATTTTCTCCTACACCATGTGAGTGGATATGTTTTAATCTTTTTTTTTATAGGAAAAAGAATTACGCTATTTGGATGCCATGTATTTACACCATGAGGTTTTAAAAAGATGGGAGCGCCACACCAGCTTGTACAGACTATTAAAAGATTTTTATTTTGGAACAGCCAAAGTGTTTCTGGGGCTCTGCCCTACCCCTACATCAAGGCTAAAAACAGGATGATGCACGCACTTGGATTGGAAAAAACATCCTTTCAAAACTTCAATGGACCCCTCTGGGGGTTTAACAAGACCCCACAGTTACTGGTGAGCCTCTAGGACCACAAACCACCTATCCCATCAAAACATATCCGCATAAGGTTCAGAGCTCCTACATCATAAAGATTTATTTTGAGTGGACATTCAGGAACGTCACTCAGAAGGAGGGGGATCGCGCGCGTGTGTGCCCACACAGCGGTGCCATACCGATGCACTCGTGTCACCCGACATGGGCGCATCTGTGATTGGCCCTCCTGATCACATGACGGCCGTGTCCAATCACAGCCGTCATGTGATGTAAACACAGAGCCGGTTGCTAGACAATCGGCTCTCCTCTCCACGCGGAAGTTGTCGGTGAGGAGAGGAGAGCAGATCGCTGCAGCCGGCTGGTGATCAGTGAGTATGTGCTGTTTTTTTACAGCTTTTTACTCACTGATCACCAACCTAGTGTAAACACACATGTCACAACACAGTATAAACACACATGTCCCCACACAATGTCCACAAAACACATGTCCTTAAATAATAAAAACACATGTCCCCAAATAATAAAAACACATGTCCCCCACATATGTTCCACTAAAATTACATGTACCAATGATTATCTGCACACATATGTCCGTGATCACCTGCGCACATCTGTACATGATCATTTGCGTACATATGTCCGTGATCATACGAACCAATTATTATACACTTAATGGAATTTTTTTACCAAAAACATGTAGCAGAATACATTTTGGCTCAAATATATGACACGATTCAATTTTATTGGATTTCTTTTAAAATAGAAAGAAGAAAATATATATTTTTTTCCAAATTTCAGCTCTTTTTTCACTTATATCGCAAAAAATTAAAAACGGAGTCGTGAATAAATACCACCAAACAAAAGCTCTATTTGTGCGAACAAAATGATAAAAATTTCATTTGGGCACAGTGTAGCATGACCGCTCAATTGTCATTGAAAGTGCAAGAGCACTGAAAGCTGAAAATTGCTGAAAATTGGTCTGGGATGGAAGGGGGCGAAAGTGCCCAGTGTTGTAGTGGTTAAAAAATTCTACAGGTTGCATGTTTTGAGTAACAGAGGATTTCTAGGGCTATGTATGGTTTGAACACTGTTTTCATATGCGGGCGCTGCTCACGTATGCAAGCTCGGTGGGATGGGGTGCGTTTTAAATTTCTTTATTTTTTCTTATTTATTTTACCTTTTATTTTTTATTTTTCACTGTTCTTTAACAAAAAAATTATAATAATGTGTCACTTTTATTCCTAATACAAAAATGTAAACATCCCTTGTAATAGAAAAAAAGCATGACAGGACCTCTTAAATATGAGATCTGGGGTCAAAATGACCTCAGATCTCACATTTACACTAAAATGCAATACAATAATAAAATAATGAACTGTCGTTAAAAAAAAAAAATGTTTCTTCAAGAGCTATGTGCGGAAGTGACATTTTAACGTCATGTCCACCCTGCAATGGGATGGAGACAGGTGGTGGCCATCTTCCCCTCACTTGTCTCCATACCAAGCCAGGAAGAGGACTCGATCGCCTCCGCTGCTACTGACGGCTCCGGTAAGCGACGGAGGGCACGAAGGGTGGGGGGGCCCTCTCCCATAGCCGATAAAAGTGATCTCACAGTGAATCCGCCGTAGAGACCACTTTTATCTGAAACATGACCACTGAAGAAGAGGATACCGGGGGGTTATGGTAGCTAGCTGCTGCTATTAAAACGATATCCCTCTTCAAAGTGCTGACGTATATCGGCGTGAGCCGGTCTGGAAGTGGTTAAGACAGCAGATGTTAGTACAACATGTATATGCAGAATGGAATGCTCTTGAAATATGCTAGTAAGGTTTATTTCTTAACTAAAAAAAACAATTGTAGATGTTCTAAAGCCAGAATGCATTAATTGAGTATAAATCAGCCTGCATGGATAACAATCAAAGTCTAAGACAATGCATGCAAAGTAAATTACTTCTCTCCCATGTAAATGTATACCTAAATAGTCCATCACTCCTAGTTCTTAACAAATACTTCCTGTCCATGCAATAAAGCTTACAGAAACCTAGAGTAGTAATGCTTTTGGCTAACCATGGATGGAAGAAAATCACTATTCCAAATTCCTTCTAACAGAAAAACTAATTAAAAATAACAAAGAATATTAATAAAAAGGAGCAGAAATTGGCTTAGCCATGCTGGTCATGAATACTGTGTGATGGAAAATGGTTCAGATTAAAAAGTTATTTCCTAGGAATTACCCGGAGAAAAGGGATATCTCATTTGTTTTTTCACAATAAATGAAAGGTGCTGTAATTTATATACTGTACATATACAGTAGTTTAAGTTGAATACAATGCAGTCTCACCAGTTCTTGACTTCAGGCATACCATACACACCCTGGAAAACATCCCTGCTAAACCAGGTACATTTTTATCCATCTATGGCCAGATTAACTAAAGAATATGCAAAAGTAAGATTAATCTTAAACCTAAATAGCTAGTTTCCCCAAATGTAGCTTTCGAGGAGGTCAATCAGACGTAACATGTGGGGTACACATGTTACAATCCTGTAAGTGCAGAGACAATCAGGCCTGCCCAGGAAAAACATTCACATTAGAGACTGGAAAATAGTCTTTGAGAATGCAATTTACTGAGCACAAACACAATGTGAGTGCAATTTTAAGTCAGTTTAATAAACTGTATACAGTTTCTTTTTTAATTTAATATATCGGCCCATGTGGTTTTTTATTAAACTCTATCATATTGGTCTAATTGTGTACTGGACCCTTATATGGAAATCACCTGTGTATCTTAGCTGATGTACATAGAGCATAAATTCAGGTAAAAAGGTGAATGAGTGACCTAAGAAACTATTACTAAGCATGGGGAGCATTTGTGGAATTGTTCGTTCACTGTTGACAGTGGTTCAAGTTGTGGAATATGTAGATTCATGAAAGATGTTGGGAATTGGGGTTTTGTTCACTGAATGGACTCGCACATTTATTTATGTGAATAGCAAGTTGCACATCACTTGTTTGATGGTTTTAAATTTGGTTTACATGTGTGGGGAAGCTAGTTATTTAGATATGATGTTAATTGTACTTATTCATATAGTTTAGTTAAAGCGCTGCACTATTACTACAATATTTTAGTAAGTTTTATTCAAATCTTGGTTATTATTTTTGAAATCGCAAAAGGATCTAATTTATCTGGATTTTATTATGTGCTCCTATTAGACATGGGATCCGTCAAAAAATACGTTTCGTTTCGTTCCGTTTTATTTCGTATCCAAAAAAATTCGTAATTCGGGTTTCGTATACGGAATTTAATTCGGATTCGTACGAAATACGGATTTCGTACGAATCGTAAGAATCGTTAATTTGGTTAACGAATAGCGACACTCTACGAATAATATCCGAAAACGTATTAAGGTTGCATAACAACAGTCTATTGTGTGTGTGTGTACTGTGTAGACAATAGCTCTGCCTATGCCTAACGTTATTCTAATGGATTTGTAAATTCGTTACTTTTTTTGGTTTGTTGATTGGTCATTTTACATGTCTCTCTTTCTCTTACAATGGCGCTGTCTAACGTGCTTCGAATGTATTCGTACATTCGTAACTTTTTTTTTGGTTTGTTGATTCGTAATTTTCCGTGTCTCTTAAAATGGCGCTGCTTATTCTTAACGTGCTTCGAATGGATTCTTAAATTCGTTACTTTTTATTGTTTGTTGATTTGTCATTTTACGTGTCTCTCTCACAATGGCCCTGTCTAACGTGCCTCGAATGGATTCGTACATTCTTAACTTTTTTTGTTTTTGTTTGTTCAGTCGTCATTTTTCGTGTCTCTACAATGGTGCTGCCTAACGTGCTTCGAATGGATTCTTAAATTCGTTACTTTTCTTTGTTTGTTGATCTGTCATTTTACGTGTCTCTCTCTCACAATTGCGCTGTGACTGTCTAACGTCCTTCGAATGGATTCGTAACTTTTTTTATTTGTTTGTTGATTCGTCATTTTACGTGTCTCTCTGACTCTCTCACAATGGCGCTGTCTAACGTGCTTCGAATGGATTCTCAAATTCGTTATTTTTTTTGGTTTGTTGATTTGTCATTTTACGCGTCTCTCTCTCACAATAGCGATGTCTAACGTGCTTCGAATGGATTCGTAACTTTTTTTTTTTTTGGTTTACTGATTCGTCATTTTACGTGTCTCTCACTCTCTCACAATGGCGCTGGCTAACGCGCTTCGAATGGATTCGTACATTCGTAACTTTTTTCTTTTTGGTCGTTGATTCGTAAATTTACATGTCTGACACAGTGGCGCTGCGGCGCTGCATGCGTCGAATGGATTCGTACTTTTCTAATACATCGCTGTTATTCGTAACTATTCGAAATCTCGTTTATTCTTTACTTTCGTTTTTGACATGTGCCTATAGTCTCCGCCCCTGGATGTAGTTTTGAGAGGCCGGCCCCTGGATGTAATTTAGAGAGACCGTGTGACTCCGTGTGACTGTAGTGTAGTGAGGGAGGAACAGAGAGAGAGCAGAGCAGAGACTGAGAGCAGAGAGAGTGGTATTGTTGGAGTTGTGGTTGTTGTTTTTGTGTGGACTGAATTTGTGATTTGTGTGGAATTAGAATGTCTGGGAGTGAGAATGTATGTGTGAGTGAGAGTGTTGGTTTGAAAGTTGTTGTTGTGAGTGAGAGTGGAGAGGACTCAGGGGATCGGATGAGTGGAGGGGAGCGCCGGATGAGTGGAGGGGATCGGATGAGTGGAGGGGAGCGCCGGATGAGTGGAGGGGATCGGATGAGTGGAGGGGAGCGCCGGATGAGTGGAGGGGATCGGATGAGTGGAGGGGAGAAGAGTGGAGGAGAGAGGAGTGGAGGAGAGAGGAGTGGAGGGTCAGGGGGTGGAGGGGAGCACAGGAGTGGAGGGGACTGGAGTGGGGGTGAGAGGAGGATCAGTGGGGGGTTGAGGAGAGAGGAGGGAAGAGTAGAGAAGAGGAAGCATAGTAGAGAGGACAGGGAGAGGAAGCGTAGTAGGGGGGACAGGGAGAGGAAGCGCGGAGGGGACAGGGAGAGGAAGCGCGGAGGGGACAGGGAGAGGAAGCGCGGAGGGGAGAGGAGGCGTGAAGAGGAGATGAAGAGTGGAAGGGAGCATGGCCATGGAAGTGGAGTGGAGCGGGAGCGGGAGCATGGCCAAAAAAAGAGGCGTATGCCCCCCCCCATATCAGAAGATGAAATGTCTGACACCGGCGACCACCAGCGAACCAAACGCAAGCAGCAGCAGAAGACGATGACGTCATCAACAAGGGGGCCAGTCTTTACCCCCCAGGAAAACGCTGCTCTGGTGGCTGCTGTTAGGAGGGACAAGGCCACATTGTTCAGCCTCAACGTCCCTACTGCCCAGAAGACAGCAGCCTGGGATCGAGTCCGGGACTCTGTGAATGCCCTGTCCAAGGTTCGCAGGACCACCGCTGGTGTCAGGCACAGGTAATAATTATTCAAATTTTATATCACTCTTAGAACACACCCCATATTTGTGAAAAACACACACAGTAGGCTTTGAGTAATAAACTGATTTGAACGTAACACAAATATATTTAATATATTTATTTGACACAGACAGACACAGAAAAGTAACATGTAAAATAAAAATAATATTAACGTGTGTATATTTACTAAATATACTATTTTCATTTGCAGATTTTATGATTGTCGGGCCTCTGTCCATAAAAAAATTGAGAGGCAGGCCACTGGAGGAGGCAAGACTGTCTTATTTAGACAGTGGGAGGCAGAGCTTAAGGATGGCCTCCTACTTCACGAAGATGCCCCGCCCCCTGGAGTGAGCACTGCCAGTGCCAGATCCGCCGCCAAGCACCAGAGACTGAGAGCTGGTGAGTAAAATAAAATCTATCATTATATATTGCAGTTATATGGTTGTTGTTTGCAGCTCACTATATTTTTTATGACTGCGGCATGTGAGACTTACGTTTTGCTTTACATTCATGTTTTCCAGATCGATCAATGTCATCATCCGTGGAGGAGGGAACAGGAACAGCTGCTTCTGCTTCATGCCCCCCTCAATATTCTGGCAGTGGTGAGTACCTACTACCTACCTAACCAACACAAAGCAAACATAATAACAAACATCTATTTATTGTATTTAACCACTTCAGCCCCCGATGATTTTCCCCCCTTCCTTACCAGAGCACTTTTTGCGATTCGGCACTGCGTCGCTTTAAGTGACAATTGCGCGGTCGTGCGACGTGGCTCCCAAACAAAATTGGCGTATTTTTTTGAACAGAAATAGGGTGGTATTTGGTGGTATTTATTTGATCACCTTTGCGGTTTTTATTTTTTGTGCTATAAACAAAAAAAGAGCAACAATTTTTAAAAAAAAATCAATATTTTTTACTTTGTCATAAAAATTATCCCCCAAAAATATAAAAATAAATATTTTTTTTCCTCAGTTTAGGCCGATACGTAAAATTACGTATTCTTCTACATATTTTTGGTCAAAAAAATTACGTTAAGTGTATATTAATAATTGGTTCGCGTGATCACGGACATATGTACGCAAATGATCATGTACAGATGACTGTGTGCAGGTGATCACGGACATATGTGTGCAGATAATCATTGACACATGTTATTTTACCGGGACATATGTGAGGGACATGTGTTTTTATTATTTTGGGACATGTGTTTTTATTAGGGGACATGTGTGTTTTGGGGACATGTGTGGGGACATGTGTGTTTACACTGTGGGGACACTACACTGGTGATCAGTGAGTAAAAAGCTGTAAAAACAGCTAATACTCACTGATCACCAGCCGGCTGGAGTGATCCGCTCTCCTCTCCTCACCAACGACTTCCGTGTGAGGAGAGGAGAGCCGATTGCCTAGCAAACGGCTGTTTGTTTACATCACATGACGGCTGTGATTCGACACGGCCGTCATGTGATCAGGAGGGCCAATCACCGACCCCTCCTGCCGATC
Source organism: Lithobates sylvaticus (assembly GCA_028564925.1). Classification (NCBI taxonomy): domain Eukaryota; kingdom Metazoa; phylum Chordata; class Amphibia; order Anura; family Ranidae; genus Lithobates; species Lithobates sylvaticus. The sequence continues at coordinate 411,779,409 of CM053027.1, forward strand.
CGAGATGCGCCGTGTCCGGGTGACACGGCCGCATCGGGATCGCGCCACTGCGCTGGCACGCGCGCGATCCCTCTACTTCAGAAGGACGTTCCAGAACGTCAGATCAGAAGTAGACGGCTCCCACCCGGCCGTCTATGTACAGTGGCCGGGTGGGAAGTAGTTAAGTACCGTAGTTTATCGCGATTCCAAGAGCGTTTGCAATTTTAAACCATAACATGTTCGATATCTATCTATTTTACTTGGAGTAACATCGACTATCGCAATATCCCCAAAAATTGGGCTAAATACATTTACTGTAAAAAAAAATGTTTTTAATTCAGTTAATTTCTCACCTAAAATTGCTTTTGAAAGGCCGCTGTGCAAATACACACACAGTGCACATATATATATATATAATTATAATGTTTGTGGTTCTCAGTAATTTTCTAGAAAAAAGTTTTGATTTTAAATTGTAAACAATAACTGTCATAAATAGGCTTGGTCCAGAAGTGGTTACCATAACTCTTTATTCTATCTTAACAGAAAGCCAGAGCTGCCATATCCCAGACCCTCCAGCATCAGCTCCTTCTGCCAGGAAGCAACGCCCCATTTCTCCTCGACGTAAGTACTAGAATACGCAAGCTGCCAATATAAAGAAAAAAGGACACAAGGCACCATCATCCACACTAAGTTCACAAACACATAAAAAAAGCTACAACCATCCATTTTTAAGTTCATACACACAGCACACACCCCAAACTAGGGGTCTACCGATTAATGGTGGCCCCTTTTTTTGTAATTATCGTTGACAAACTTACCAATATAGTGCTTCAAGGTGTTGTACTCGGGTGATGCTTGCAGCGGCAGACATCACCCGTCCGGTGCTGTTTTTTAACAACCAATGTGGCTAAGCACTAGCAGCCGCTTGTCTGTTATTACAAACAGCTGGAGGGGAAGTCCTCCCCAGAAGTGCAGTCGCTGTAAATCTGAGGAGAAACTCTGAATTGAGGGGAAGCTCTGCTGATTTTATCTTCCAATCGTGTACAAACAAACATTCTGTTTTTTTTCCCTTGCATGACTGTCCCCCTCAGATCTACAGCGACTGCACTTCCAAGTGCACTTGTAGTGGAAAGTGTATTTTCCTTTAGTAAATAGACCCCACTGTTAGTATTGTAACCTATAATTGTTTATTCTATTACTACAATATTTGGAAATGCATCTGATCTTAGTATCTGAACGCCACTACAATCAGACAGCCACCAGTAACAGTAAGTTAGTAACTAGGGTGGAACTTAGAAGAGTAGTGAAAATAAATTCTTTGCTATATATTATAAAGAGAAAAACAAACCTATTTTTATTGAAAGCGTTTGTTTAAAAAAAAAAAAGAAAACTGTTCCGTTAAAAACTTAAGGAAGGACCACCCGCCGCAGTTATATGTCGGCTGTTTGAAGAGGACCACCATTGTTATGGCAGCAGATAGCTGCCATAACCCCGGTATCTTCTTCAGCGGGCGGTCCTCTTTCAGATAAAATTGGTTACTGCGGCGGACTTGCCGCAAGTTCACTTTTATCAGGGGCCAAAGAGGCGGTGGAGACGATCAGGTCCACTTCTGCCCTCCAATCTTAAAGGGTTTTTTTTTTGGGTGGGGGAGAAGAATATGACATTTCTTTTTATATTAATTTTTTATTGTATTTTTGTGTAGATAATATATGAGATCTGAGGTCTTTTTGACCCCAGATTTCACATTAAAGAGGACCTGTCATTGTTTTTTTCTATTACAAAGGATGTTTACAATACATTCCTTGTAATAGGAATATATGTATATGTTACACAAATAGTATTTATTTTTTAAAGGACAATGTCAAAATAAAAAGGAATAAAATATGTTTTTATTATAATCTCTAGAAATCAATTTCTTTGAATGCTAGCATCAACATTGGCTATCTCGTCTATTTCAGATCAACAAGAAGACCTGTCAGATGGGATTTCGCTCCGGGATGAGACCGAGCTGACCCCTTTGGCCCAGAAGCAGACTCTAGGGCCACAGGAAGCTGCCCCCCCTGTACGTCCTCCACTGCCTCACCCTCCAGAGGAGCAGCCAGTGCCGCAGTTGCCACCACCAACACCGAGTCAGACAACTGTCCTGCTGACAGAGATGCGGAGGCTGGCCAAAGCCAACAAAAAAATGCAGAGGGAGAATCGTAGGTTGAACCGGACCCTCCACCGTGCCATCAGAAACCACACTGATGATATGGAAAGGATGTGGGTCCGGTTCAACCTACAACAGAACCAGGCAATGGAGCATTGCAAATTATGTTTGCTGGAAGCAATTTCCAGACACAATGCTCCATTGCCTGGTACTAGCTCTACCACCACCATGAGCAGCCGAGAAGCCTCTCCATCATGATGAAACCAGCATCCACTGCGTGCTCCAGGACCATAGCTATTTTGTTTGTTTGTTCAAATCTAATATATTATTTTATACTTTTATTTTGTGTGTAAAAATAAAGTTGTTTTGAAGTAATAAAACCAGCAGTCTTTAGTGCTTGATTTTGTTGAGGGAGGTGTTTATGTTTACAGCACACTAGACACATAGACACACTGTGATAAGCCACATTGACACAGAAATAAAAAGTTCCCTCCTCCGCCTGCTCCGCAACTCAAAAGGAGTGTTGCAAAGCGAGCTATACATTCTGTCCCCCACCCCATCCCATTCCCCATCCAAGGTAGCCAGGCAGACATATAGGACAGAATAAGGTGACAGACACTACTGTACAACTGAACATAGAAATGTTTATTAGGTCTCTCTAAAGCATAAAGCAACTCCAACAATAAATTATTAATAACTTAACTTAATAACAGTAGTTAGTTCCCTTCTGCAATGGCAGAAAACAAAAACACTCCCCTTCCCCCACCCAAACATATTGGGGCACATCAGGGCATATTGGGGCACATCAGGGCATACTGGGGCACATGGCATATTATTGGGGCACATTGGGGAACATCAGGCCACAGCGTTTACCAGCTTGTGGATTAGTATAATTACATTTGGCACATCGAACAACAATTGAATGGGTATAAATATTTTTTGGGCATTTAAGAAACTTTGATTGTGGGGAGGGACAGGGTCCAACTAAAGAGTCTAAGACCAAGAGGCCATCTCTGCTGCAGAGTGCAGACAGTCAGTCAGTGAGTTCAAGGAATGTCCAGAGTAAGGGAGGGGTACCCCAGCTTTGGCAAATTTATTTTCAAAAATGCTAACTGCTCCATTAGCTGGGGGGACAACTGTGATCTTTGGGGTGACAGGATGTTTCCCGTCACAGAAAACACCCGCTCACTCTGGACACTTGTTGGAGGGCAGGACAGTAGCTCCTTGGCAATATCTGCGAGGGCAGGCCACTCCTCGCTCTTCTCCTGCCAAAAAGACATAGGATCTGTGGTGGGGTGCACTGGTGGGGATGACAAATATGTCATGACAACCTCCTTTGATGAAATGCGTTTCCTGGGGCGCACTATGCTGCTGGAGGTTCCCATTAGGGTGTCAAATGCCTCAGTCAAGACGGAAGAAGATGCTCCGCGACCGCTGGCAGGAGCTCTGCTGCTCACTTCAGAATCAGTAGATGCTGTTGCATGGGAGAGGGGTTTTCAATATCTTCTTCCTCCTCTTCCTCCTCTCCCAGCTCTTGCGGCCTTACCATCTGCCTTTCCCTCTGACGCACCCTGTCAATCAGTCTGTCCCGCCATGTTGTGAGAGCACTGCACTGCACAGCCATTTTGCCCTTGCAACGAGGGTCACACATGGCAGCCAGCATCAGTTCTGGGCAAGAGGCGGTCAAATCCTGCGTGCGCCTGCCCAATTCCAAGAGAAATGTCTTGAGCAGAGCCAACACATCAGGTTGAGGGACACCACCAGGCAAAGGTTCCTGAGCTGACATGAACCGCTCCAATTTAGTCTGAAGATGGTTAAAAAGCGGCAGCACATTAGCAATGCTGGCATCCTCGCGGCTCAGATGTTCTGTCACAGAGAGGAATGGTTTGAGGACTGCCACAATCTGCCCAATTATGGCCCAGTCCTCCCTGCCTAAAGGTCTCTCTATGCCGATATTATGTTCACAGGCCATGGCATGGAGAGCCTTCTGCTGCTCAAGGATGCGTTCCAGCATTGCTAGGGTTGAATTCCACCTAGTCCCCACATCCTGTTTTAGGCAGTGTTCTGGAAGGCCTGCCTTCCTCTGTTCCAACCTGAGGAGGTGGCTGTCCCTCACACTTCGATGGAAGTGGCCAGCCATCTTCCGGCAAGAGTCCACCACTTTGGACAGCCTTCCATCGCCGCCAGAATTAGCCTCCACCAATCGGAAGCTTTCGGTTACCACCTGGTGGAGAAGGTGGGCTGAGCAGCGCACACCCACAAATCTGCCATCCCTTACAGCCTTCACCATGTTGCTGCCTCCGTCTGTCACAATATAGCCAATCCTGTAGCTGTTGCTGTCAGTGTCTGCCTGAAACCACTGCAACAACATTTTCTGCAGGGCTTGCAGGATATTTTGCGCTGTATGCTTCTCATCAAGCACCTCAGCGTGCAGCAGAAAAGAACGGTGCCCCTCTTTGACAAGTGCTGATGACGAGGATCCAGATGACACCTTGCCCTGCCACCAATGTGCCGTCAGGGACAGGAAGGCGTGTCGGGCACTAGATGCACTCCACAGGTCAGTGGTCAGGTGCACTGCCTGTCCACCTGCCTTTCTAATCTCGTCCTTCAGCACCCCAACACAAGACCTGTATAAGGCTGGCACCACAGTTTGGCTAAAGGTCTTTCGTGATGGCACACGGTACTGTGGTGCAACAGCCTGCATCAACTGCCTGAAGGGCTCACCTTCTACCATATTGAATGGTGCTCCTCCAACTGCAATAAGCTGGCCGATCAGGCGTGTAATCTTCCTAACCTGTGCCTGAGACATTCCTTTTGCACTGTGAAAGCCACCAAAATCTTCCAGGGTGGCCTGGTGGCTGGTATGGGTTGGATGTGGGGTGGTGGTGCTGGTACTTATGGTGGTGGCTGTGGTGGTGCCACTATTGGTATTGGTTCCTCTTTTGGTGTTTGGAGGGGACACAATTTTCTCCCCTAACAGCACAGCCTGGTGGTGCACACGCATGTGCTGGTTCATCCCGCTGTTGCTGAGATGCCCTATGTCTCGGCCCCGGCTGATGTCCTTGCCACAATGCTTGCATTTGGCCTTCTGACCAACGCCAATTTTGGTGAAATGCAGCCAAACGCTGGAACGGCAGCCAGCACCAATGACACTGCCCGCAGTGCCTGGTGATGGACTCACATCCACTGCAGTGGTTGGACTGTCTTTCTGAGGTTCAGCAGGAGGAGCAGGATGAAGAAGAGAATGAGATCGGAACATCACGGGTATTTTGGGTGCTGTTGCTGTGGTTGCATTGGCCGATGATGCTGGAGGCTTTGAAATAACGGCAGGGGACTTAGAAGGGGAGAAAAGTAGTGGGGAGTCAGGGGAGATATATTCTCCTGGGCTGTCGCTGGGGCCAACATGGGTAGATGCCGATGGTTGGTAATCAAAGTTCTCCATGTGAAAACTTGTTTCCATCTCTTTCTCTTCTTCTACATTGCCAGGGGAAGACTGATGATCTTTACAATGTGTTGTAAGCTGACTCTCCTCAGGCTCCTGCTTGCTTATCTCGAAGCTCCCTGGAGTGCTGATAGTGATAACATCATCATGATGAGCTTGTTCAGCCTGGGCCTTCTCACATGTTTCATGCAGCATGCTGTCCAAGATCTCCATCTTTGGCTGCACAAAGGTGTGTGCACTGGGAAGTTTCCCTTTGGTCTGCCCTCGTCCTCTTCCATAAAAGGTACGAGTGGGCATGCTAGTGCTACCAGCAGCAGTACTTGTACAAGGTAAGTCCTCCTGGAACAGCTGGCGACGTGATGTCTGCGGTTTGGCAGGCTCTTTCACTCCTCCTGGTCGCCTCAACTTCATGGGAGGTGAGCTGAGCTCAGGGGCCGCAGAGACAGAACGTCCCACCTGCTGCTGTTCTACTTGACGCCGGCTCGAAGCTCTCCCTCTCCCAGCAGCAGCACTCTTTCTGCCTCGATCTCCTTGTTTGCTGCTCATTTTGCCTTCCAAGTCAAAAAAAGACAAAAAAAAAAGATGAGCAGACTAAAACAAAAATCTGGAGCAAAAGAAGAAATCCAATAGCAAAATAAGCTATCAAGGATAATACTCTTGCAGACTCGAACAGATATCAGGGCAAATGAATATCAAAAATCCAAGGATCGCAACGATATTTGAGCAGATGCACTGGCACAAATAGTTGACTGTATGATCAGCTCCACAAAGAGAAGTCATATGATCAGGGCGTGCCCTCTGCCCTGCCCTGTAGGCCTCAGCATCACAAGAAAACCTCTGATGTGATTGGTCAACCAACAGTCACATGTTTCTGTAGTAAAGAAATTTGGACCAACAAAGAATTCGTTAGTATTCGTACACTGTCGATATTCGTTATACTGAATATCGAATCCATTCAAATCATTCGTTATATCCGCTATAATAATTTATTTTGTATTAGTTGAAATTAGATATTATTTGGTAGTTGGAGCCGAAATTCTAATCATTCGTTATATCCGCTATAATAATTTCTTTCGTATTAGTTGAAAATTAGAAATTCGATATATTTGGTAGTTGAATTCGAATAGTTTGGAGCCGAATTTCGAATCACTCGTTATATCCGCTATAATAATTTCTTTAGTATTAGTTGAAATTGAAATTCGATATATTTGGTAGTTGAATTCGAATAGTTTGGAGCCGAATTTCGAATCACTCGTTATATCCGCTATAATAATTTCTTTAGTATTAGTTGAAATTGAAATTCGATATATTTGGTAGTTGAATTCGAATAGTTTGGAGCCGAATTTCGAATCACTCGTTATATCCGCTATAATAATTTCTTTAGTATTAGTTGAAATTGAAATTCGATATATTTGGTAGTTGCCGGATTCGAATAAATTTAGAATAATTTGGATCCGAAATTCGTAAACGGAATTTCGTATTCCGTACAGAATTCGTATCCAAAAAAATTCGTAATTCGGTTCCGTACGAATGTACGAATTTAGAAAAATTCGTACGAATTTACGATTCGTACGAAACTAACCGCACATGTCTAGCTCCTATATAACCCCTTGTTAACCATAATCATCCCTAATCCCTCCCTACCTTTACTTGTATGAATGGGGTCATGAAACATTTGATACTAAAACAAAGACATAGATTAACCTGTAAACTATAATAATAACTATATAATTATAGGATTTGCCACAATAAATTACAAGTAACACTTTGGATATTGTAGAGAGTGCATAGTGGAGTACTCAAAACGTTGGACACCCCTCTCAGCTCATGTCTCCTAACAGTCTTTCACTGGCTGGTTGGTACATTTTCTAGCACTATTACATGGTGAAGTGAGAGGTTTTGTACATATAGTTAAAAAATCAGTATTGACTGCATGCTTTGATGCAGTTTTGTTATACATTAAATACACGTTCCATCAGTTGGGAAATGTGCATATCATTTTGCATACTAATCTAAAATTGTGCAAATACACACAAATTTGCAGTAGATGTGTACATCAATTTATAGGTTACAAACTGACCTATCTTCAAATCAAACTTCTGGAACTATGAAGCCTGGTACTGAAGTAGATAGATTTGATCTCCAAATAAAAAAAACAAAAAAAAAGAAAGATTATGTTTATTTCTCTGTCTCTTGTCCTTAATGATGTTTGGCTGTCATATTGCTAATGCATGCCTGGAATCTCTTTAAAAAAATCTTCTATTTTTACATCCGGTGCATGTTTGTGCTATGCTTTAAGGCTTCTAATAAATGTCCATAAATACAATTTTTTTTAAAGGTCACCTGTCCTTTTGGACTCTCAAATAGTCAAATATATTTGATCATTTTATCTGACATAAGAAAAGTCTGCTATCCTCCATTTTTGTGACACTGTGCCTTTCCAGGGGACAATATGATAATACTATGGTGCTACAGTACAGTACTAAATTATCTTTAATGAATGATCAATTTCACATTTATATTCATTGTTCACGGCTTTACTCTACAAGTATATGATTTTTCATTTCTTAAATGCTAAATGCTTTTATGTCCAGGCTCTTGTATTACATTAAAAAGTATACTTTTAAATGTAATGGTACTGAGCTATCTATATTTTTCCTTTACATTTAGGGTGGAATCTCGACACAACAGCCATGCTAAGATTCTTTGTAAGGCATATTTTGATTAATTAAAAAACAATATATTTCCCCTTTTTTCCAGAGAAGTTCCTGAAGATACTCTAGGTAAGTAATTATTCATCTCCCCAGACAAAATCAAAATACATAAAAAAAACTGATTTATTAAATTCTTTGAAACTAGACCCTAGAGTAGTTAAACTATTTTAATTTGTAAACTCAAGATTGCTCAACAGTGTCTAGTAACCACATGCAAATAATGCATGCAAACGTAACTATTCTAGAAAGTGAACTAAAACCAGTATATTTATTCCCAACAAATTGAATAAAATAAACCATGGGCATTAGAATCAACCATATAAGAACATCTAACCCCTATTAAAGCGGTTCTGCACTCGTTTTTTTTTTTTTTTGGGCTATATGCCAAGGGCATATAGCTCAATTGGGGGACTTACCTGTTCCATCTTCCATCTCGATGGCCGCCGGTTTTCATCTTCATCTTCTTCTTGTGTTCTTCTTGTCTGCTGGGGTCCATCTTGCCTGTGGGCATGTGAAACCCCACAGGCACTTTAGATGGCCCAGCATGCACCGCCGTTACTCGCGCGTGCGCAGTAACGGCACATCTGCCGACATCTCACGAGATTTCGGAAGATGTGGCCGAAATCTCGCGAGATTTCGGAAGATGCCCGCACTGACTCCTGGGATCAATGACACCAGATCCCAGGAGACAGTGCGGCGTGACGAGGATCCCGCAAGACCCAGCCCACCCCCGAAGAGACAGAAGACAGGAAGTCCTCGATTACAAGGTAATTAAAAAAAAAAAAAAAAAAAAAAACATTTCATTTAGTACTCTTTGCCTGATTTGGAAGGCAAAGAGATTTACTAAATGAAATGGGTGCAGAACCGCTTTAATAAGAAGTGTAACCATTGCCATAAAATAATTTACAAGTCATATTGAAAAATATAAAAAAAAACACAATGGGGTTGATTTACAAAAACTGGAGTGTACAAAATGTGGTGCAGCTATGCATAGAAACAGAATCAGTTTTAATTTTTTTTGTCAAAGTTTAAGGCCCCTTTCACACATGCGGACCGTATGTCCGTTTTTCATCCATCCGTTTTCGGATGAAAAACGGACATACATGTACCCCTATGGGATAGCGGGTGTCCATGTGAGCATCCGCTGACACCAGATATCGTCCGCCTCCGCTGTGGTCCGATTCTGCAGACGGAGGAAAACCCTATTTTTCCATCCGTCTGCAGAGTGGATCGGATGAACATGGACAAACAGTCCGTGTTTATCCGATCCCCCATAGGGGAGAGCGGAGATCTGACAGGGCGGTCCCTGCACAGCGTGCAGGGACCACCCTGTCATCCGCCGGCTCATCGGGGATCCGCTGAGCAGCGGATGTTCGCGGGGCGGATCATCACGGATCATTACAGATTGAACAAGTTGAAGTTGGAAGCTGATTGGCTACCATGCACAGCTGCACCAGATTTTGCACTCTCCAGTTTTAGTAAATCAACCCCAGAGTCTGCACTAATGACATAAACAAATGTATGTCCATATACAGTATATCCTTCACAACTAGCCGGGACCAAAGGAAATTGTTCCATATAATGGTCTAATGGACTCCAACACTAAATTACATATAAAGAGCTTATTAGCTCAAGTTGAAATTTGCATACAGATCTGAATGACTCTTCTTAATGACTCTAGATTTTATTCAGACAAAGCCAGTCACAAGGCAGTGTGATACTGCTGTCTTTTCTCCTTTGTGAACTGAAAATCTTCTGTGCACAAAATGTTAAAACAAAGATTGTATACTTAGCACAAACAGTATGCATGGCAAAAAAAGATTTAAACATCAGTTAAAAAAGTACTAACTTATTAGAAAATTTAAATAAGAGTGGCATTACTGTTTTTTTTTAAGGAAATCTCCACTTTTCAAGCAATAGGGGTTGAAGGAGCTGCACTTCCTCAACCATTTGCAAATAGAGCAAATCTGGCTTTTGATATTCCAGCAGGAACATTTTTTCACTGGTATGCCATAAAAAACATTAACATTTTAGATCTTCCTTAAGGCCACCATACGCACCTGGATTTTTTTCTCATTCAGCCTCCAGACTGAATTTGAGAAAATCAAACAATTGCCTCGAAGATAGAGGAATCATCACCGCTGGCTACTGTATTCAGACAGCTGCAGTACCCACGGTTGTACAATGGTGCTGCCAAACATATAAACCTGTCTAACAGTATGCATTAAAAGCAGAGGTTTAGTCTGCGCGCTAAACCCCTGCTTTTAACGCATACTGTTAGATAGGTTTAATTGGTTGTCTGCAAGCTGGTCGGTAAGTAAGCTTGTTTTTTTCTTTGGATTTATCCTTGGCCTTGTTTATATCTTATGTCACCATCCAATGCTGCTTACTGTGATGGCCAGTTAAAGATGGGGGCAGTGGTGCCTTTTTTTCTATTGCTGCCAAACATAGACTTCTTATAATAGGATGCAGTCAGTGGTCAGCTAAAAAAGATTCCATGCAGCTCAAATCGGCCGAAATTCAAGCAATCTATATGGCATTTGGATGTACTTTCCATTCCATAACAACCTAGTTCCAAATTTAGTACTGACATAAAAACTACAAAAAAGGTCAGAATGACCACTGTAGATAAGTCAACACTATGTCTAATATTATAAAGATTCTTTATTGAGTCTGTCTGAACCTTTGCAGACTAATCCTTATCTACCACCAAATCAAAAACAAAAATATATAAAGGTGAACAATATAATAAATTCCTAGTACTCAGTCCAGCCATCCAACTCGGATTTTATAGCAAATTGATTAAATCTCATGAGGTTGCATTTTTATTTGTAAATATATTTATTGTCTTGTAAAGTGGCCTCTATAAAGTGTAGTACTACACCTATATATGATTTACTTTGATTTACTTTAAAGAATGGAGCAATTGATTTCTGTCCCAGCCCTCTAATACTAAACTATTAGAGATGGAAAAACCAAAAGTCACCCAGGGAAAGGGAATTCATACTCTATTCAAGCTCAGCCTTTCTATTTTGGGAGGAACTCATTGGCTCTGAAAGTAGCAAACTGTTAGGTGGTCCTTTGTTCTACTTATTACCAACTCACCAACATGTAAATTGTATATTCAGTAAAATAACATAACTAACTTCAAACCATATCAACAGCGAAGTAGATTTTCTTTACTCACTTACCTTAACCAATATTCTCTGTACACAAGTGTTTTCTATTTTATGTTTTCATAATTTTAAAAATAATTTTAATTATAACAGAAAATAAATGGAGATTGACTAACATAGGGACAGCACTTACCTGCCTATACATTAATGAAACATAGCACAAATCCTGCTAATATCACAAGGAAACATCCAAGCAGATTAAGTCAGCATTTTTCTCATCTGCCAAGGAATGAATCTTTTAGCTTATCTCTGTCTCTTTATCTTGGTGATATAGATATGCAGCAATGAAGCAACGACCGTCCTCATTTCCTGGTGAATGAAAGAGAGGAGGGGTAAACTATTGATAAAAGAAGGTGAGCTTTATGCAAGTGTAATTCATTCTGTGGATGTCTCCTGCATATGCCAAAGCTTAGGACATTTAGATTTATATAATAGATACATTTTCACACATACATTTAATGCTACAATTATATTTTTACAGTGTGCAGCTTGGTATCATCCATATAAAAGTTTTGTAGACTTATTTTTATTTTAAACAAATATTTCTTAGTAATCAATCCAGATTCAGCCACTAGATTAAAATATTCCCTAATGGTCCTTCTCCATCAGGAAGGGGAACATTTCCAGAATGTTGTCATGTAAACAATGCAGTTATCTTTTTTTCCCATCAAGTCACACGATTTACTTCAGAAAATGTAATCAGAAAAGGTATGTCCTTGAACCGAACTTTGAAATGTCACCTTATAGCCCTTCTATTTCTCTGTTTTCTATACTTCTGGCTACATGGCTTTTTTAACACAATCCAATGGCTTCTTTAATAATACAGTATAACCCTTTCATAACTGGAACACTTTTCTAGGTGAGAAACTATACATTCCTTGAGGGTGACCTGTCACTCAGGACACTTTATTACACTAAACCCATATCTGGTCAGATATACTACTGTATATCATTAAGTATATATAGCAATAGCTGTTCCAGCTGTATCCATTTTCTATACCCATTTAATTTGTATGTTAAGTTGCCACTGTATTTGCAGATTTAATTATTCATGAATATTTAAATCTGCTCATCTACTGGCACAGACCATGCTCATTGTGCTTTGTTCACCATATTTCTCAGCCAACGCCACACATTTTTGATTGGTTCTGATTAGTAATATGCAGCTTGTTTCCTGTCCTTGCCATTCTAAGTTTGATACAGAAAGGGGGAGAATTTTATAAAAAAATATTTCTCTTGAAGTTATAACAACTATACAGTTTTGCTTCTAGTAGCAGCAATGCCAGTGTTTTCAGTGTTGCACAGGAGGTAATTTTAAGATCATTCATACATGCAACATTTTAAGAAATGTCAGTGGTTTTGGAAAGCCTTCCATAGAAAAATTAACGTTACATTAAATGTGCATGTACTGAGATTTAGAGTGTCTTCACACCAATGTGCTTTCACTTCCATGTGCTGTTCCACACAGTTTTCAATGTGCATTTTCATTCATTTATATCATGCATTTTCTCAGATTATGTGCTCAGCTTCTAAGGACACATGAGCTCTTAGCCTCGTCCATGGGCTAAGAGCCATGGACTGTTGTCAGGGGTGAACCTCAGTAGCCATGAAAAGCTTTGGGCATTTTCATGTACTCCTATTGACTTCTATAGACCCCTCAATGCACATTGATGGGTAAAAAAATCTATCTGAACCATTTTCCATGATGAGCGGCAATACAGTGATAATATGTAAATCAGGCTCATTGAAAACAAAGCTATGCCATGTGGTATGTGTTTTGATGCTTTATAATGCACACATCGCAATGCATAGATGTGAATAGGGCCCTAATATTACTTGGCTCATACAGTCCAATAATCAGAGGTGGAGTTCTTATTTAAAGTAGAACTCCAACTGACAATAACAGGATAAAAATGAATAGCCTATTAAAAAATAAAATACCCAAATCAGCTTTTGTTGCAATATTCACCTTCAGGCTAAAGATTTCCCCCAAAGTATGGTAGTGGAGCCATAAAACTGGAGATGGCTTAGTCTCCACACACAATAGAAGGTCCAGGTAACTCAGGATTGGTATCCATTTTGACCCCAAGTCAGCTAAAACTGGCACCAATGATTTGGTGAACAGGACAAGGTTGAAAACTCCCGTACCTTTTGTATTGAACTGTACTGTAATTGTGTTGTCCCTCCTATACATTGTAAAGCGCTGCGTAAACTGTTGGCGCTATATAAACCATGTATAATAAAAAAAACTGATTGTGCTTCTCCCCTAATATGAAGAAGAAGAACTGTTGGTGCTGTAGGTAAATGGGTACACTGAGGTATACATCATAGATACATACATATAGATGCCAGAAAGTCTCCTTTGTGCAGAAGTAATACTACCATGAACTCGACTTGAGCTTGCGGATTTAGAAAAAAACATTCAGCACTTGATTTAAGATCATAATCTGATCTTGCTGGGTTCTGTGAAGAGGCTTTAGAACATTTGACCCTTTCCACAGCCATAACTGGATTCACCAGCTTCTAGGGCAGGAGTCCCACTAGGAGTTGTCCACCCATCTTTAAAATAAGGGAAATCCTCCACCAGAATAACCATGGCTTTGTTTAATTGAGACAATGAAAAAGAGGCGGAGAGCGGGAGAAGAGCGCGGAGAAGAACCGGAGAGCGCGGAGAAGAACCGGAGTGCGCGGAGAAGAACGGGAGAGCGGGAGAAGATGCCGGAAGAAGACCCCCGGAGCTGCCTAATAAATTACTTTAAAAACCTGTCACTTTTTTCCCCCATACTTATTAAATTCCGATCGTGTGTGGGCTCCATCTGACTTTTTCCATCGGAATTTCTGACACACAAAGTTTGAAAACTGGATCTAAAATTTTCCGACAACAAAATCCGATCGTTCAAATTCCGATCGTGTGTAGACAAATCCGATGCACGAAGTGCCACACATGCTCAGAATAAATTACGAGGATGAAAGCTAATGGCTACTGACCCATTTATAATCCCGAGGTACGTGTTGTACGTCACCTCGTTCTGAACGATCGTATTTTCCGACAACTTTGTGCGACCGTGTATATGCAAGACAAGTTTGGGTCAAAATCCGTCTGAAAAAATCCGACAGATTTTGTCGTCGGAATGTCCAACCGTGTGTACGGGGCATAAGACTGGGGATGTGGAAATCCAGTTGCTGAATTTAGGGTCAAGGTTTCCCGGGGGGGGAAATAGTCATGTCCCGTTAGTTGCATTAAAGGAGAATTGGGAAGCCACTTATGCATTTTACACAGTAAATCCCAGACTTGATAAACGGTAAAGTAGACAAGGATAGTTTGTGGAATTTACTAGGTATCCAGATCAGATGGAACAAGTCCACACCGCTTAGGTTGAGTTCCATTTGCACCCATAGTTTAGATTCTTTCTGGTATTTCCAGTCTGATATCCTATTCAAAATTATTGCTAAGAAGTAACTCTTAAAATCCGGTAAAGCTAGTCCCCCTTCTCTTTTAGGTTTAATGAGCAGTTGTCTGGCAATTTGGGGGCGCTTGCGATTCCATACATAATTGCATATTATAGATTGTAACACTGAGAAGAACCCCAGCAGGACCTTGTAAGGGATCATCTGGAATAAGAAAAGCACCCTGGGCAAGATGTTCATCTTCACAATGCTAATTCTCCCCAGCCAAGAGTGAGCCAGCTGGGTCCACTTATGGAGGTCCGCTCTAATTGAATTAAGTAAAGAGATGAAATTTACACGGAATAGAGAGGCTGGGTTAGGTGTAAGGAATATTCCCAGGTATTTCAGTGAGTGAGGTTGCCAACTAAAGGAAAAGGATGGTTTCAAATGTTCTGCTGTTTTAATGCGAGCGTGAGATGTTTAGTATTTCTGACTTGGATAGGTTAATTTTAAATCTAGAGATGACTCCAAACTGTTTGAAAGCCGACATCAGGCTGGGAAGGGAGGTAAGGGGTTTGCTGGACATAAAATAGTATGTCATGCGCGTACACCACGTACTTATGCTCCGTAGAGCATATTTTGATTCCGTGAATGTTGGGGTTGTTTGGTATCGTCTAAAGGAATGGTTCCAGGTAAAGGGCGAAGAGCATCAGGGAAAAGGGGCAGCCCTGACGAGTGCCGTTGTGCAAGGTGAAGGGATCACTTAGAGTGCCGTAATTCGTATCTGAGCTGTGGGGGAGCTGTAAAGTGCTGAAATCTCGTTAACATGGACAGGCCAATGTCTAGGTGGGATAACGTCGACATCAGATACTTGCAGTCCACCCTATTAAACGCTTTCTCAGCATCCGTAGATAGGAGACCGGTGGGCTGGGAGAACCTACGCATGTAAGAAATCAGGGACAATGTTCTCAGAGAATTGTGAATGAATTCAATTTAGCCCCTTGATATCCATTAAGGAACCAGGGGCATGAGTTGGAGAGCAATGGCTTTAGCGTATAATTTGGTGTCCAAATTGAATAAGGCGATAACTGACACAAAGTCTGGGGTCTTTGCCTGGTTTAGTGACTACAGTGATGTGAGCGTGGAGAGTCTCTGGTCAGATGGCACTGCCTGTAGAAACCAAGTTGTCATAATACGTTAGTCGGGGAAGTAATATGTCCACGATGGTGCGGTAAATGGCTATCGTTAGACCATCAGGGCCCGGTGATTTACCATTGGCCATGGTCTTAAGTGCCACTCGTAATTCCGAGGCAGTGAATTCCCCTTCCAGAGGTTCCAGAGCAGGAGCAGGGAGTTTCGGAAGGTTAGCTTGTGTAAGGTAATCTTGAATGAGGAAGATTAAATAAAGCTGCACCAGTAAAAATTAAAATTAAAACATAAAAATGTTAAATTAAAATATAAAATAAATTAATGAAACTGGGATCAGCTGATGGAACTGGTCAGGCAGATAACAAACATCCGCACACAGCCACACCACCACGCATGTTTTGAAGGGAGGACGGGAGTTTAAACTGGCCGGCCGGCAGTTTCTTCGATTAATGATTGAAATTTTCGAATGCTTGTAAGTCTTTTTAATCTATTTTTGGAAATAAACGTGTTATACCAGTATCACTCTATGGGCGGCCCTTTTTATTTCTGAGGAATAGTGGGAATCTTTTTGGTGGAGTGTGCCGAGGAGAGGGACCGTTTCCTCCTTGGATGTTTGTTATCTGCCTGACCAGTTCCATCAGCTGATCCCAGTTCCGGAGGCCGTCTACCATATATTCTATGTGCCCAAACTGCTTGGCCATCCGGTAAGCCTGCAATTTATCCGGTGGTCGGGCACAACAATTTTCTATGTCACAATCAAAGTGAAGGATAGTCACTGTGGTGTGTTTTTTTCTCCACTTTCTCGAGTACAAGATCGGGTTTTGAAGCAAAGGATAAGCACGTAACAGGACTATATATATTGGATTGTAATTAAACTGTGGACTGTTTTGGATTCAATTCACATTTCAGGTCACCATCTATGTGCTCCTCCGTGGCCATAGATTATATTATTACAACTTTCATTCATTTATTTTATATTTTAATTTAAATTTTTTATGTTTTAATTTTAATTTTTACTGGCGCAGCTTTATTTAATCTTCTATCTGCCTATGTGTGTGTATCCCACTTTTAGCAGCTGCCTTTTATAGATTGATTCATATTCCAAGTGCGGTTTATTTATTTGAATCTTGAATGAGGGATTCCCTAGTCTCCCTATCTGCTGTATTATTGTGTGGTAGAGCTGCTGGTAGGTTCGGAATTCTTTTGCTATTTCCGCAGTTTCATGCAGCAGGGTATCTGAGGTTGTCTTGATTTTGGCTATAAATGATGCTGATTTTTTTCTGCTGTAATGAGCGAGCTAGAAGCTGACTGGGCTTATTACCCCATTCGTAGAAGTGTTGGGCAACTATGCAGAGTTGGGATTTACGTTCGGCATGGAAAAGGGCTTTTAATTTTTCTCTCTTCAAAGTCAGAGAGTGGTAGAGTGACAGTGAGTGTAAAGTTTTGTGGTTCTTTTCTAGGGCTCCTATGTCCTTGATTTTCCTAGAACCTAGTTCAATGAGCTTCCCACGTAGATGCGTCTTATGAGCTTCCCAGAGTACACCAGGTGACACATGTGGGGTCATATTGTCCTTAAATAGAGAGAGAGTTCATCTTCATTCTGCTTTTTGTCAATGTCATCAGAGATAAGGGAATCATTCAACTACCAGTTTGTGGATTTTAAGGGTAGGGAAGGGACTTTAAATTAGAGACTAATCAGGGCATGGTCAGAGATCGTCGAGGTTTCAATGTGGGAGTGTAGTGGCAAAGCTAAGTGGTGATGGTCTATAAAGAAATAATTTATCCTCGAATAGGAGCAATGGAGGTGTGAGTAGTGAGTGTAGTCTTTCTCTCGCGTATGTATCACCATCCAGATATCCATGAGTTAAGCATCATGGAGCCTTTTGCGGATAAAAGCTAGGCGATTGTGAGGGATACTGGATCTACCCTGAGAAGTGTCCACGATGGGTTCCATGGGAGTATTAAAGTGCCCGGCCAAGAGAATGCATCCGCGTGCAAAGTCTTTCAATTTGGTTAGGGTGGCAGCTAAGAATCCCACTTGATCGTGGTTGGGGGCGTAAACATTTGCTTGAGTGCAGAGCATGTTACCCAGGCTGCCTTTCAAGAATAGGTATCTTCCAGAGGGATCACTCAAAGTGGTTTCTAATGTAAAGGAGGTTCCCCTCCAGAATCCAATGGCCACCTCCTGCTTTATTAACATCTGAAAGTCTGTAGAGCCACGTAGGGTACTGTTGTGAATATAGCTTAACTGAGGTAGTTTGAGTAAGGTGAGTTGATGTCTCCCTGCAAGCGATTAAGTTCTCTATAAAGGTTATGTCTCTTAACAGGGGCATAAAGTTCCCTCACATTAAGTGAAATCAGGTTTGTCGTGGCCATTGGAACCACCGGGGAGAGTGGTAAATATAAAACCGAGGTGTCTGAGGTAGAGGCAGGGAAGGGAAGAGGGTCAGGAAAGCGAGAAGAAAAGGGCAGAAAAAGGAAACGAGAGAGCATAGAACAAGAGTAGAGAAGGCCAATTAAGAAACATTAACTGACATATATACATGTCTCCTGAATGCACGCAAAGCCTTTTGGTGCATAGACAGGGCAGGCGCAGAGCCCAACACCCCTGAGCATATCACCCTAGTGAGGGCAACCACACAGGGAAATAGGGCCAAATGGTGCCCAGTAAGGGGGGGGTGATGCAGCCCTGGGTCTCAGAGCGCGCATGCCAAACTAGTGCGTGCGCCATCTGAGTGCTCCGGTGTCGGCACTGAACATAAGACAATTCTGCAATATTAAATGTTAGTTGCAGGTAAAAACACGAAAGTGTGCATCTTACAATTAGCAGTAAAAAGGCACAACCAGGTCACTGACAAGCAGCGAGTAAATTGTCCAACTGAACAGGAATGACAGAAGGAGTAAACCCGGGTATCACATCTATGGTAAAGGGAGTTAGCCCATTTGTGGTGTAGAGCCCGGTGTGGCAGAGCAGCGCTTCCGTGCCACCGTCTGCCAATGTACTTCAGATGTATTAGGAAGTGTAGGGGTGGCATACAGGGAGTTCTAGGGGCTCAATGCTGAGATCCATGCAGAACTTCCTCAGGGAAGCGGAGAATAGCTGTTTTACCATCTCTGTTAGCTATCAGGGCGGCAGGGAACCCCCATCAGTAGTTGATAGAGGCAGAGCGCAGCTTATCTGTTAGGGGTTTTAGTTCTAGGGTTTCCCTTGCCAGGTCAGGGAAGAAAGACAGGGTGACTTCATCAAATTCAAGGGTGGCAACTTCCCTCGTCTTTCTTATGATGAGCTCCTTTTCTTCTAAATAATGGATCCTGCAGATGACATCCCTCAGGGTGTTCGAAGACAAGTTGAGGGGTCGGAGAGCCTGATGAACTCTGTCCATCTTTAAAGGGTGATCTGCCGAATTGCCCAGTAAGCTGTTAAAGATGCCGCAGATCAAGGCGGGGAGGTCATCATCCCTTGTTGCCTCAGGCAGGCCTCTGATTTGTATGTTGTTCCTCCTGTGGCGGTTCTCCTGGTATTTTGTAGAGATTGCGGGTAGTAGCCTGCAGGTATCTAATGGCCGCCGCTGTCTATCAAGGCGTTGTTCCGAATCCTCCACTCGTTCCAGCACTTGAGCTAGATCGGATCAGACTGCTGAGACTCAGTGTAGTCCTCTGGTTCCAGAGCTAGGAAGTGCTTGATGAAGCCTGTGGAGGGGTTCTTTTTAGGCAGAGTCTTACCAGTTCTCTTCCCATACTGGCCATACGAGGTTGGTTGCGATTTGTTGCGATAAAGTCTGTTTTAAGTAGTGCCAGCGCCGGAGCTCACAAGAGAAGCTTTTTCACTGCTTCATGTCGAAACCACGCCCTCCCTGCCCAGGTATCATGTAGAAAGCATTAATGGGCGCAGAGACAAAGCCCAGAATGTCCCAAAAAGCTCTCCATCTTGCAAGTAGATATCTATTTTCCTGGACACAGTGTTCAGAAGCCAGAGAGCACATGAAAGTCAACAGCAGAATAACAATGGGGTATCCAGAAACAAGTATAAAGTCAGTGTCAATATATTTATATAGTTAATCTGGTTAAAAAAGACCTCCATATACACTATCTTATACTTATAGTTGATCCAGAGGAAGGCAGAACAAATTCCAATAAAACATGATCCAATTTGCTCCAGTGGGGGAAAAAAAATCACAGGACCTCTTTATAGTATGCAAACATAAGTGTTGATTTATATATATATATATATATATATATATATATATATATATATATATATATATATATATATTATTTTTTTTACTTATCATTTTTCGTTTGAAACTACATGTGTTTCTTTGGATATTTTTATAACTTTGTGTTGTCACCTGTTATTAGTCCTGCCACTATACTATTTGCATCAGAGCCCCCTGGCGCCTCCGCGCTTCGGGGGAATTCTCTCTGGGCTTAACTCCATAACTGCGCTGTGGACTGGTGTTTTGAGGCTGATCTGCGCATGCGCAGCTTGTCTTCTCCACTCTGACTGGAATGTACCGCCCATCTCGCATGTCGGTGGCCTTGCGACGTCTGACGTCATCGTGCTGCGTACGGACGCCGCTTGGCCAGGGGATTGTCTTACAGATGAACTCCCGGACATGTTGGCGTCACAGCTGACCAACAGAGGCTTGTCAATTTCAGGATGGACTCTCTGGTCACCTGACACCTATTCGCACCAGGCATTGGATCTTTTTCCGTGCCTGGGGCATGTACCACTGGTCTTCTTTACCTACAAATAACCCAGGTACATTGCTAGTTAGTTGCTGCACAGCCAGGATTACACAACCCCACAGGAAAGGCAGTTCCATCCATACCGGCAGTCCTAAGTAAGTCTGGCTTTCTGCATATGACCTTTTGATTGCTTTTGATTGCTTACCATTTTAAGACAATGTTCATGATGTTGTATTATACAGGCAGGGCAGGACTTAGGGTGGTGGGGGCCCCTGGGCTTGAGTCACTTTCGGGCCCTACCTTCTATACATTACCGTATTTATCGGCGTATAACATGCGCCGGCATATAACACACACCCCAAGTTTAAGAGGGAATTTTAAGGAAAAAAATTACATTTAAATGCCCATCAATGCAGTCTTATCAGTGTCCATCTGCAGCCTTGCCCATCCATCTGCAGCCTTGCCCATCCATCTGCAGCCTTGCCCAGTGTCATTGCAGCCTTGTCAGTGTCATTGCAGCCTTGTCAGTGTCATTTGCAGCCTTGTCATTGCAGTCTTAAAGTTTAAAAATGGCGCTGCCGGGATACAGAGTCCTGTGTATCTCAGTGGCTCTCAGGTCCTCTCGCGGCTCTTGGGTCCTCTTGGCGGCTCTTTGGTCCTCTCGGCGGCTTTCGGGTCATCTCGCAGATCCGAGAGTAGCCTAGTGTACTTGGCTCGGCTCACAGCTCACATGTCCATCATAGTGCAGGACTGGGCGTGACTGTGAGCGGAGCCGAGCCGAGTACACTATGTATCTCGGCGGGGCCCCTATTGGGCGGGGCCCATGGGCTTGAGCCCAGTCAAGCCCAATGGTAAGTCCTGCCCTGTATACAGGTAACTTACCTGTTAAACATTACCATGCCTATATCATGATAAATCTCTTATATATGCACCTGCGTGTATGTGCTAGTATGACATAAATATAACTAGTACATCCACATTGTTTGTCTCTGTCTCTGCACAATAGATACACAGTAGGTAACTACACCATTTTTTATACATATGTTTACATACATTTTTTTGTGTCCAGGGTCATCTGTATTTTTGCCGATCCTCGTGGGCTCCATTGCCTAGTTGGCAGATGTGCTTTATGCCCTACTTGCTCTACCCAGATGCATTCAATCAAAACTTTACTACGGTGAACCGCATGCCATCAGTGGCTTGAGCATATTTCATATTTTCCATATACCCCCAGAGTTTTTCCAATGTGCAATGGGACAATACGGAGACGCAAACCCTACTTAAAGTGAATCCTGACGTGTACTATAATTCACTTCAGATAGTCATCTTGTAAGTATTGTCAAATTCCAAATGCCTGCCCCTCATATGCATCATGCGGTCCCCTATTTCTGTTTATATATCCGCATACCTACATTGCACCACTGTATAGATATATGCTAATTTCTGACTGGATTTTTTTGCTGTTGTGTTACCAGATAATACAGCTTGCTTCAAATCAGCCCCTGAAGAATTCAATCATATATTCCGAAACATGTTTGGATTTCTGAACCCATGCACCCTGGATTGGCCTCCTACTATGAAACCAATCATGTGCCCCAGAACCTAGCTGTATTGTATGTATTATTATAGCTTGACTATCCGTTTTGCTTTTATAATCATTTATTCTGTGTATTTATATGTTTTTTGTACTCAATAAACGTTGTAATATTTTTTTATATACATTTTCTACTCTAATATCTGGTTTTCACCCTTTGCCCATAAAATCCCTGGGGCACCTCCTCTGTTCTTTTCTCTACATCCACTTTAACAAAACAATTAAAGAGAATTACCAAACACCCACTGCAGATGTTACAGATAAAAATCAATACATTTATATTATATACACTATGTTGTCAAAAGTATTGGGGAGCCTGCCTTCACCTGCACATGAATTTAATGGCATCCCAGTCCTAGTCAGTAGGGTTCAATATTGAGCTGGCCCACCCTTTTCAGCTATAACAGCTTCAACTCTTCTGGGAAGGCTGTCCACAAGGTTTAGGAGTGTGTCTAAGGGAATGTTTGACCATTCTTACATAATGCGCATTTGTGAGGTCTGGCACTGATGTTGGATGAGAAGGCCTGGCTCGCAGTCCCCGCTCTAATTAATCCCAAAGGTGTTCTATCGGGTTAAGGTCAGGACTATGTGAAGGCCATTTAAAATTGATAGTGCAGCGCAATTTAAAATATAGAAAATCGTATATAAAAAACTTGTAAATAGCAATCAGTCCCAAGGAATAATGATAAAATAAAATAAGTCCCAAGAAAGTGCATGTGCAAAACAACACTATTCCATTCAGTGACGTGGATGCAAGCCCAGACGAAAATAACTGGTGACAGTGATCTCTTCAACACAGACAAAATGGCCTCTCACCTCCCTGCTTCGACCTGAAACAGGTCATTAAGCAGTAAAACAGCAGCAGTGGGTATGGTAAACCAATACAGCAACCTCAGGTCTTGTCTCAGCAAAGTTCCCAAAATCCAGATTTCAACAGCATATGTAATAAAAGAGGGAAGCAATCTAGTGCTCTCTGTATGTATTTTAATTATTGAACAGAATTCACAAAGAAAAAAAACTCACATTAACAGACACTCAGATCCGAGTGCTGGTGCAACAAGTGTATCCAACCAGGATAGCCGCGGGTGACGTCACACGTGCTCCTTGACCCCCGTACACGTTACGTCCAAGGCGGGACTTCTTCAGCGTGGGGCAGGGTGACACGCAGAAGGCCCGCTCAGTATATGTGCTGTTATGGTAACCGCTAATGGACCAATCAGGTTCCAGGACACAGCAGCCCAATTACTGCATTAGTCACATGGATTACTATATGTTCACAAAGCAAAATCAATGCCGGGAAATGAAATAATAAACAGCATTTAGAGTGCAAAAAATAATTATAATAGTACAAATAAGCTAGGCGCAAATATTAGGATTGAATAACCCTATAATACTTGGATTTTAAAGTAAAAAGCTGCACGCCTGGACATACTTAATAACAACATATTGCTGAATTTGTGATATTTTTTAATTAAAGGGGCACTCTACCCTATGTGAAGGCCAGTCAAGTTCCTCCACCCCAAACTCTCACCCATGTCTTTATGGACTTTGCTTTGTGCACATCCCCAAACTGTTCCCACAAAAGTTGGGAGCATGAAATTGTCCAAAATATCTTGGTATGCTGATGCCTTAAAAAGGAACTGCAATCTGCTCACATAATTTGTAATAAAAACATCTTTGCCATTCTGAAGCTTCCCTCCAACCACTTTGCATATTATTTTATATATATACTGTGATTCTGTACTTGCCAAATATGCTGCAGAATTCTCCCTCCATTAAGTCTGGCTGCATCCATTTTAACTGTGGGCAGCTGACGCTGCTGCCTGTTCACTTCCTGGATTTACACAGAAACACAGAGGCACACCTCCATATCTGCAGCTCTGCAGCTCTCATTGGTCTTCGTATGACTCATTCCCCCTCCCTTCCTGGCAAACTCTCACAAGTGTGAGAGAGAGGGCAGTGCATGATGTCATAAGCCTAGGTTAATGACCAGACAAGAAACAGGAAGTGGGCTGTATAAGGTATTTACTGGCAGAAAAAAATGTTTTACTATCCAAAATTAAAACAACAAGGGCAGAAGATTTATTAGATGGAAAGTTGAAAAAATTACTGAAGGTCCGCTTTAAGAGTTCCCTTCACTGGAACTAAGGGACCAAGCCCAACTCCTGAAAAACATCCTGCCACCATAATCCCTCCACCAAATTATTTGGACTAGTCCAAATAATGAGGAAATAGGACGTCTATTCCAAGTTGGAACCTGAAAGGCTTCTAAGTTATTTCACCTAATGTCCAGGAAAGAGATCACAAGCCTCTTACTGGAAAGCCATGACCATACAATTATAAATGGTCAAAATACACATAGGATGAATGGAAATGCCTCACACAGCAATGTCAGTGGTCAACAGACAGCGTCATAGGCTCATCCAGCAGCTCCGGATCTCTCCACATTCAGAGGACAGTATATATAAAAAGGAAGATCTGCACGGATAGATGTCCTATTTACTCTTTATTTGGACTGTTAGCACTTTTGCACCTTTCTGAATGTACATACAGTATATAAATTATTATCACCCACTGGACTTTATTGATCTTTCATAAACTATACTTTTTTTGCATATTTTGACATAGTGCTGTCTATGTCCACTAAGTTTATATAATTGTAGCGCTGGGCTCCTGTCGAGCACGCGCTATATTTGTAAATTGAATGGTCCTAAAACCGCAGTTGGGTTTTAGGGTTAATTGTACTAAATTATGGTTTCAGTACCAGTCTGGCTGGATTGCACTGTGTTCTGCTTGGCCATAGGTGTCGTTTTCATCTCTTGCAGGTATGAGAACGCAGTTTGGCTGGACGCATTGGGTGCCAATCTTTCTCGGAACCAATCAGTGAGAGTGTCGTTTCGCTGTGCAATTTTTGGGAGAGGGTACTTAAGGTACTGAGATCACGTGCTTCTGGAGTTCTGGTCCAGAAGATCTTTCTGTCTGTTTGGTCCTGGTCCTTCTGACCAGCCCTCAGGGGCCCTCATGGCCTGGGGTGCGGATCCATCCAATTCCGAGTCTCTGGGCTGGCTAGCCCGAGGCAACGTAACTGAAAGAAGGATTCCAAGGTGGTCCGGTGCCGTCTCTTCTGTGGAGAGGCCCAGCAACTGAGAGAGCAACCAGGGGAGGACTCTTCAGAACAGGACCATGCACAAGGCTGGTACCTCGGCAAGAGCCTGGAGGCTAAGTTGAAAGACACCAAGTTAATCCACGCTCGTACAATATCGCCGAACCGGCTGCAAGATACTGGTACCGTATGATAGTTCTCTAAGTTTGTTCATATCCTTCCGTTACAACCAAGTCTGTGGCAGAGACTTTCATCTACAAGTTCTACAACTAAGTCTGTGGCAGAGACTTTGCTCTATTCGAATAATCTATCGGCTGCTAAGCCTAGTCAGAGAAGGTTTATTCGATAGCTGTGAAGATCAAGTTGTGAATGGATATTCTCTGGATTCTATAATGAGAGACTTTCATTTCCAGCAGTTACAAGAGTACCTGAACTTTATACCTAAACCTCTATCACTATTGAGAGACTGTGTTTGCCTATCCTTTTTGCAAATAAAAATCCCAAAGTGGATCCAGTGTCAGATTCTGCAATTCTTTGGGTCATCTACCTCGGGAAACCCCTAGACATCTACGAGGTCAAGAAGGTAACAGTAAGCCCAAAATTAAACCAGCAGCTCCTTCGGTGGTTAGTGCTACATAATATTTGTTGCTGGTGTTTATTCACTTGCATTTTTTTGTACAGGATTTACCTATTGGCATAGCGCCGTTTATGTCCATCTAACATATTTTGCATATTTTGCACATTTAGAATTTTCACTTATTAGTGTTACTCACGTGTATTTTGCATTGTGGTCGCCTGCAAGTTGTATATTTGTATTGCCATGTGTTGGACTCTGCACTACCTCAATTTTCTTTTTTTTTTTTTTTTTTTTTTTTTTTTTTTTTTTTATTTTTTTTTTTTTTTTTTTTTTTTTTTTTTTTTTTATTTTTCTCAATTTTCTTAAATTCCATTGAAGTCTTTATGTTTACTGAGATAATAGGTTAGCTGCGAGTTCCCCCTATCATATATTATACAGGGTGGTGAGTACAGATTTGTTTTTGTTTTTTTCTAGTTTGTAGAAGTTTATAGAGGCTATTATTTTGTGGGGCAGTGCAAAGGGGCCAGCAGGGCAGGAAAAAATGGGGACAGCAGGGCAGTGTACAGGGGTCAGCAGGGTGGAGAACAGGGGGTAGCAGGGCAGTGTACAGTTGGCAGCAGAGCTGAGAACAGAGGTCAGCAGGGTGGAGGACATGGGTTAACCTACATGACAGCCCCCCCCCCCCCCCCCATACCATAATGATACTTTTGCTAAATATGCACTAAAATCATTATCAGTGGACACAAGCAACATGACTTACAACGTTCCTGCTAAATCTAAAAGATAAATATCTATTGAATTAATAAATAAAGCTGTGTTTGAATGAGGTCTAAGGTATCATTCACATGGGTGCTGTGGCCTGTACAGTGTGAACCAGTGTTTTTTCTGGAGCCGTATGGGGATGCAGTGACTGTACAAACACAGCCACAGCTCCTAATTAGATAGATTTGTGGATGCAGGTGTAGTACGACAGTGTGTATTCACACACGTATTTTGGTGGGGGGGGGGGGGGTGCAGCTGAAATTTGGGAGGGTGCAGAGGGTGCAACCAAAATCTGGGAGGGTGCAGTCCATCCCAGCAACCCACTTGATCTGGCCATGCCTTTTATGCTACATTTAAAGTAAACCTGTTACAAACTTATTTAATTCCAACTGGTCATAGAATGAAAAATGCATAAGCAATGGATAAATTCCGTGAAAATCTCATTTCAAAATGATCATTGGGTCCATAAATACAGGTGAGCATTTCCTTTGCTAAAGTGAACTGTTTATACTGCTTTAGTAAATCAACCATAATGAGTCTTTGAAAGAAAAAGACAGCTATCTGGTCTGGAAGACCTGATATTGTGCTATATGGAAATGGAGGTGTCATTATCCCATTACCCAGCCCAAAAGGCCTTTACCAATTCTTAACTAGACTCTGCAGGAAGATTTACCACAGGTAAATGCTATTTCTGTGGGCACATTTTATGCATTGCTTATGTACACATGACTGGAACATCCTGTACACATACTGGCATGTAGCCCTGGCTGAAACATCCTGTTTCCAAATGTAAAGAAACAAGTGAGCAGATACTTTACAAATTAATTAAATTATCTTAAGTTGTTTAAATGCAATCCTCCTGTTGAATTTTGCACTATTCTTAATACACATTTTAATAATGATGTGGTATTATTCCTACCAAAAATAAATAGATGTATTGATGAAAAACATATTGTGATACTGAACATCTGCTATAAATTTAAATTATATGTATGTATGAAAGCTGGTAATTAAAATACACAAACTGTAGGTCTGAGAGCAATGTATTTCATGTGTGCTCTAATCAGCAAAAAAAATTGTTTCTCTGAAATCAATGAGGTGGGCAGAGGATGCTTAAATTAGTTAAGTAAAAAAAGAAAATACAATTTGCTACCTGTAAGGGCATTTTTGTACTGTTAGCCAAGGGGACTGTAAAAACAGGTGGCTGAGCAATAGTTTTACTGTCGTCCACTGGGACATTACAATCTGACAGGGCTGTACACATGCTTTGCTTTGCAGCTGCAGCAATTTTACTTGGACTGCAGAGTCTGACAGGCAACACCATCTATCAAGCTTACCCATTGAGATAAATGGGGCTGGACTGCAAATGTGAGCCTCTGTGTACTGTGAACAGCCATCTGGCTCCACAACCAGATTGTAAAGTAAAAGCAGCACACATTACACATTGTTAGGCACACAGTTAGCACAGTTAATATCCAGTTTACCTCTGGATATTAACCCCTTCCCAACCAATGTCATTATTACAGTGTCAGCATACAGTATTATCACTGATCACTGTATTAGTGTCACTAGCAACATCAGTGTCGATTAGTGACCTTCCCAGATAGTGTCTTTCAGTGCCAGAATGCCAGCCACCCTATTACAGTCACACTATAAGTCGCTGATCATCGCCATAACAGTACTGCATCTGTAGCTGCATAAATTCCAGTATATATACAACCCCTGGCAAAAAGTATGGAAACATGACTTGTTTAATTGTGTAGAAAAACTATTTATCACAGACATGCCTCAAAACTATCTTAATTTAACATTGCAACCTTCTTGCTTTAAGAAACACTTAAAAAAGAAAGAAAACTGTAATTAATTGCAACTGTTTTTGCAGATCAAGCAGAAGAAAAAAATATGAAATCACTAATTTCTGAGGAAAATATTATGGAATAGGTATAAAAAATGTAGCGCTAAAGTAAACACAATGTGTTGAAAGTGAATACCATACAAATGAAAAACACATGTGACGTGTAAATACAAATAAACACAATAATATAGTGAATATCAACGCATGTATAGCACATGTGACGTGAAAATAGGAGTAAACTCAAATGAACTCAAATAAAGTCCAGGTAAGGACTCAATAAATGGGGGGTGAACCCAGGGAAAGTGAAAAATAAATTGTATAATAAAAAGTCCAAATCAATCAAGTGAAGGACTGGTATCAGCGGATCTCTGTAGATGATTCTAGAGCGTGAAAAGGCTGGACAGGGATGTCTTATACAACTTGATAGATGGTATAGAGAGATTGAATACTCTTACCGCAAAGGTTGGATAAACTGCCATACGAGATTGTATCATGTAGGCTTGTGCGCTAAACCTCTTGCGCTGGAGAGTACCGGATCAGGCAGGAACCGAGTAAAGCAGCACGACCGATAAACCTCGTACAACCAAGCTCCTCTGCTGCCACTTCCAGCAATGTCTCCTCTCTACTTCATGCCACATGGAACCTCTGTGAAGTAGAGAGAGACATTGCTGGAAGTGGCAGCTGGGTTGTACAAGGTTTATCGGTCGTGCTGTCCATTACTCGGTTCCTGCCTGCCTGATCCAGTACCCTCCAGCGCAAGAGGTTTAGCGCACATCCCTGTCCAGCCCTTTCACGCTCTAGAATCATCTACAGAGATCCACTGATACCAGTGCTTCACTTGATTGATTTGGACTTTTTATTATACAATTTATTTTTCACTTTCCCTGAGTTCACCCCCCATTTATTCAGTCCTTACCTGGACTTTATTTGAGTTCATTTGAGTTTACTCCTATTTTCACGTCACATGTGCTATACATGCGTTGATATTCACTATATTATTGTGTTTATTTGTATTTACACGTCACATGTGTTTTTCATTTGTATGGTATTCACTTTCAACACATTGTGTTTACTTTAGCGCTACATTTTTTATACCTATTGCTTTAGACTTTGTTTGTTTTGTATGTTAGCTGCTTTGTTTTTCACATATAAGGTTAGAGCAGTTTTTCCCCCAATTTACTAAATATTATGGAATCACCATGTACTTTGCAGTTCTAAAACAAACATCTGCATCAGATTACATCTGCTAATTAGTCTGCAGTTAAAAAAAAGAATGCTTGCACACCTTGGTGAGCTATTGCACCAACCTGATTGACATGAATCATGGCTCCAACACGAGAGATGTCAATTGAAACAAAGAAGAGTATTAAAAAACTTCTTCAAGAAGGTAAATCATCATGAAATGTTGCAATGTTGGTTGTTCCCAGTCAGCTGTGTCTAAAATCTGGACCAAGTATAAATCAAAGGGGTAGGTTGTCAACTGGAAGCATACTGGTAGACCAAGGAA
Source organism: Lithobates sylvaticus (assembly GCA_028564925.1). Lineage (NCBI taxonomy): Eukaryota > Metazoa > Chordata > Amphibia > Anura > Ranidae > Lithobates > Lithobates sylvaticus. Next base: position 411,809,492 of record CM053027.1, read on the forward strand.
GACATCAAAGCGTCAAGGTAGAAAAAAGCGTCAAGGTAGAAAAAGTTGCAGTGAAAAGGAGGAACTGATGAGAAAATGCACAACAAAACAAATGAGGAACAAATGGTCGCAAACTGGAGTCAATGTCTGTGACCAAACTGTAGGACATCGCCTTACCATAACACCTAAAAAGAAAAATAGAAGGTTACAATGGGCCAAAGAAAAGCAATCATGAACTGTGGATGACTGGATTAAAGTGATATTCAGTGATGAATCACGAATCTGCATTGGGCAGGGTGATGCTGGAACTTTTGTTTGGTGCCGTTCCAATTAAATGGAGACGACTGCCTGAATAAAACATGCAAATTCCCACAATCATTGATGATATAGGGTTGCATGTCAGGTAACGGTACTGGGGAGACGACAGTCATCAAATCTTCAAAAAATGCACACTTTTCTTATTCCATAATAAGGATGTTTGGTGATGATGACATCATTTTTCAGGATGATAACACACCTTGCCATAGGGAAAAAGCTGTGAAAACTTTCCTTCAAGAAAGACATATAATGTCACTCGTATGGCCTGCAAATAGTCCAGAACCCCGATCCAATTGAAAATCTATGGTGGAAATTAAGCAAAATGGTCCATGACAAGGCTCCAACCTACAACATGATCTGGCAACTGCTATAAGAGAAAGTTGGAGCTGGATTGATGAAGAATACTGTTTGTCAATAGTTAAACACGTATTGTGGTTGTATTTTTTATCAAAGACATGCAACAGTTTACATTTTGGCCTAAATTTAAGAAGAAATTTGATTTTATTATTGAATATCTTTAAAGCAGAGTTCCACCCAAAAATGGAACCTTCACTTTAAGTGATGGTGACCCCCTAACATGCCACATTTGGCATTTCATTTTTGGGGGGGGGGGGGGGGGGGGGGGGGGGCGAATACCCTCTTTTTTAGAGGCATCCATCTCCCACTTCCTCCCGGGGCTCCACGCTGCTGGAAGGAAGTTCACCTCTCCCTGCAATCTTCTAGGACACGTCACAGGTCCCAAAAGATTGCCTGGCCATTCACAGCGCATGCCCGGCTGTGAAGCCACAGCTGGGCACCCACAGTAGTGATGCTGGCGCTGCAGAGAGGAGGGGGAGAGGAGCGGGGCTTCGTTCACCCGCATCGCTGGACCATGGGACAGATGAGTGTCTGATTATTAAAAGTCAGCTTTTTGTAGCTGCTGACTTTTATATGGGTGGAACTCCACTTTAATAACAGAAATTAGAAAATATATATTTTTGAATCTTTGGTCTTTTTTTTTTATATAATAAAATAAAAACCCCAGTGGTAATAAAATACTACCAAAATAAAGCTCTATTTGTGTGAAAAAAAAATATTTAAATTCCATTTGTGTACAGTGTTGTATGACTGCACAACCCCCAGCTAAAGAGCTAGAGCTGTGCTGAATAGCAAAAAATTCTCTGGTCACAAAGAGGGTAAAACCTGGTTAAATAACATATGTTTGTAAATATGGGAAATTTCAGGATTTCTATTAGATTTATGCTGAACATTTTTGCAATTTTTTTACTACACTTATTTTTCAACCAATTTCCATTTACATATATGATTTTTATTTTTATTTTATTTTTTATTTGACAGAAATTTGGCCAAAATTAATAATAAGTTACTTACCTATTGGTCATTGATTCTCAGAAGTTTGTCCACTGAGCATAGTCACAATTGCCTATGAGAATGTTCAGGAACAAGAATAAACAAGCAGATGTACATTAGCCTTTCAGCAAAGGAAAACAAACACTACTTGTCCTTGTTGGCGGTGTGAGCTTTCACCCTAGCCTTTGCTCACTTCAAATGCCCAGTCAAGTTCCATTTAAGTTTAAAAAGTACATTTTCTACATGAATCTGACTGGGTGAAAAGAATGCATACCTGTGTAATAGTTAGACAGGCTTCTGTTTAATCAGTTCATACATGTGTTATGGCAGATTTAATTTTTAGACTTATTCAAAATAAAATGTAATTTTCGTACATAATTTAGTTATGACAGCTTTACAAATTTATCCGTCTTAAAAAAAAATTATGTTTTTGAGCTAAGAAAAAATGTAGACTGTACAAAAGAAAAGGCTATGTTTTGTCCGATGGCTCTGTGAATCTCCACTGAATTCAGACATGCAGTCAGCTTGCGGGAAAATCACTATTTTTAAATTGTATATTTTAAATGACTCTCTACTACTAAAGTGACATTAAAGGCTCATTTAAAAAACAAAATAACAAACATGTCAGTAGTTTTGCACAGAGCCACCCTGATCCTTCCCGCCGGCACTCCTGGCTCATTCTCTTCAGCCAGGGCCCCCAATAGCAAGCCACTTTCTCTTGGGGCACTGGTGTGTGCTCGCTCCCGATGTGTCCATTAGACACATGGAGCCACGGCTCTGACCCACCTCCCACTCTCTCCTCATTGACTCACTGGCTGTGATTGACAGTAGCAGGAGCCATGGGCTCCCACTGCCTCAACCAATGAGGTATGAGAGACCCAGGGGAAGCTCAGCTCTCGTGCACATCCCTGGATTGCGAGGGGGCTCAGGTGAGTATTAGGGGGGCCTGGGGGCAGCTGCCCACAGAAGGTTTTTCAAGGTAAAAAACCTTGAGCCTTTAAAAACACTTTAAGCTGATTGGCTGCTCATGAGCAGTTAAGAGCACTTAAGCTTGCTGAGTCAGTGTAAAACTTCCTGAACCTACATAGACTTTTGTATTCCTTGTTGTTAGCAAAGTATTTAACTCCTAGTCGACAATTGCTTCGTTTGCAGCAGTTTTATTTCAGAAGAGACAGTCTACAAAAAGGAGATAACATTAAATTGTCTTTGTAAGCCTACAAATGATCATATATTAAATCAAGATTTTCCTGTAAAAATTATCACATATAAGCAAGAAAAAAATATGTAGTAACTGAATTCATTAGTTTGTACAGATAATTAGGGAGTTAATCACAAATACTAATCTTTCTATCTATCTATCTATCTATCTATCTATCTATCTATCTATCTATCTATCTATCTATCTATCTATCTATCTATCTATCTATCTATCTATCTATCTATCTATCTATCTATCTATCTATCTATCTATCTATCTATCTCTCTATCTCTCTATCTATCTATCTATCTCTCTATCTATCTATCTATTTGTCTATCTATCTATCTATCACTAAACAGGATTTATGTACCAAGTTAATTTATTTCCCACTGACTTTACCATGGTAGAATCTGGATCAGTGCATAATTAAAACTTCGAAAGGTTTTTAAACCCTGTTTACTTCAATGACTACTGGGAAACAAATGTTTCATTCCCCTGGCAGCGCCCACCCACAGAAAGGGAACAGAACAAAGATGGTTCTGTCAGGCCTCTTAACACTATAAAAAACGCCTTGAGAGGCCAGAATGTATTAGAGCCCTGCTGAGCTCATTCAACTTCACATAACAACTCATGCACACTGTACAACTAATTACATGTCAGATTAGCAATTTCTTTATTACGGTACTACCACTAATTAAAATTGTGTTTGAATATTCCTCAATTACTTTTATTTGTTTACCTTGTTATGCATTGCAATTTTAATGTTAAGATTTTTTTTTTTTTTTTTTTTTAAATGTCAAAAGGAATTGTGTTATAATTTATTGTTTTAAGCTAAAAGTATTTCAGCAAAAAGAAAACTGAAAAATCTCATTGCCAACAAAGTTTAAGTCTAAATCATTGGCTGAGAAAGCATTTCCCCTTTAAAAGTGATCAATTCATTCTCATATTCTTTGCCATTAAAGGAAGCTGAAATAAAAGGGTTACATCATTTTAATCAGCATGCTTTGCATTTTTTTTGTGCAAATGAACAAAGTAGCACTATACTTTTATGATATTTGATTAATGAGGGCAGGAAATCTGAAGTTTTTGCAATAAAACTATCAAAAAAATTAACAGACTTTTTTTTATTTTTCCCCTTATGATTTTAATTTAATGGCTCATGTTTTCATTACTGCAGAGGCTGTACACTTTAGCTTGCAATTATGTCCCATCTGTGAAGCAGTGTGTTATTACAGTTTATTCTAGTAGCTTTTCAATCACTTTTGAGTTGTGCTTTACAAGTATTCTTGCAGCAGGTGGGCTTACTGGCATGGGACCAGAAATACACAAAGCGCAAAGCTGGAGTTTAATGGCAGCCATATGCAAGTGGCACAGAGCGCCAGCCTTCCCCCATATGCTGCTAAGCAGCCTCTTCAGCCTGCCAGTCACTCTTCTTACTGACTACAGTCTCTAAGTAGTTTTCTGCCAGGGAAAAATATACCAAGGCAGCAAATTTCTCCAGTGCACCATCCTTATTACTGAGACAACCCTGTCATTAGCAAAAACACAATGAACCTGATCTGGAGATGCATACCAATTAGGTTGCATGGAGCACTTTTCCTTCTTATCTCTATGGAAACTCGGCCTCCCCGGCTGCAGTGGACAATCAGTAATGTTTCATCCACACATATGTCAACTAGTTAACACTGTGCACTTTTATATCAACCATAAATGTATTGTCCCCAATCTACAGAACCTTCTATGAGGACAAGAAAACCAAGAAGCTTCTTTAAATAAAAATAAAACTTTAATGAGAAATATCTGAAGCTGTTAACCCCCATTTTTAGCTAAAACTGATTACATATTATAATCACTTTTTTAAAGAATTATCATTGTATATATTCACAGGACGGAATGAGTAGTTAGAGCCAGCACTTTCTTTTGGCTAGTACATTTTCTGCGTTGACTTATTGCAAATACATAATTTACATAAATGTCTATTGTTCTTTTACTTACAGCTGTTGTTTTTGCACCCTTACTGAAAAAAATGTGCTTAACAATATGTTGAGGGTAGTAAACAAATAAAATGTCATGTCACGTGCCATACAGAGAAATTGGATTAATCAGATACCAACATATGTATGTATATTTTAATCTTTTTTCATGAGTTTGTAACATTCAGTGGTAAACAAAACAATGGAATACAATGAAAAGTCACACTGTAACATTTTACTGTATTAAGAGAACATGCTTAGACATTCTTTTAAAGCTAACGAATGAAAAAATTTCATTTTTTTATTAAATTCTTTTAAGTATAGTTACAAACAATAAAATTTAAAGCAACAGAATATTGTATTCTTTTTTTTTTCTTTTGTGGATGCACTATATTTCCATGAGATGTGGCAATGGCTGGTATATAGGTTGTGTTTATTAAGCATGTTTCACACACTTTAATTCACAATATTAATTCCATAATGTGGTTATCATGTTAAAATGACACCTTCTGCTTAGCCTGTTTTATTAACATGTTTTATATTAAGTCAATTAATAACTGCTTGCATTAAGACAAATTTGAAAATCTCAAAATTGTCCCACTGATATTTTGTAATATTTTTAAAAATCATGCCTTAATGCCACTGTCCATGCATTTTCTGAAGTTAGTGCAACCTTTCTTACTGCCCCCTAAAATATTTATTGTGGGTGGAGGTGTCACTGATAGGGACTGAGGGGTGTACTAAAACTGGAGGGTGCAAAATCTGGTGGAGCTCTGCATTGAAACCGGCTTCCAGGGTTTATTGTCAAAGCTTTATTAAACAAGCTAAGGTTAGAAGCTGAATGGCTATCATGTGCAGGCGCGATTCTGACTTCTCCAGTTTTAGTAAATCTGCCCCATGTGTATGTTTTATATTACCTGCATTCACATATCGAAGATAGAGTGTCTAAGACATTGAAGAAAACTCCACTGCCAACTGTTCAAAATATGTTATTTTTATCACCAAATGCTCACCACTACTTTAAAGGCTATACCTACAACTCCATGTAAAAAAAAATGTGGAACATAAACTGTCAGTCATTATACTATATTACAATGCTAAATCCAGTACAACTTGTATTATAGACTGTATCTTTCCTAATACCTCATAAATATATCTGCCAGGGCCAGATTCCCACCATTGGAGCCTGGAAACACATAACCTTTGCCACACAAAGCAAAGGAACACAATTCCACCAGAAGCACTTTTCACACAGAGCACTTTTTTGTTATAGGTGTATATAAACTCATTGGCATTGACTGAATTTCTACTGCCGATGGGGAAAAATGTGTGGCTGATTTCAATAAAGGAATAAAACCTCCTCTTTGGGTCTGCCATCTATAGAAAATCTATCCGCCCCTGTCTGTGGCTAAAAAAAAAGATCCTTTAAATAAATAATTATACATCTATATATATATATATATATATATATATATATATATATATATATACATATATATATATACATATATATTTACTGTATATTGCAAATCACAAGTGAGCTTGGATAGTGGAAGATACAGGGTATCCAAAACACTGCTGTAGCAATCATGATCCAATTTTTCCTACTCTATGAAAGACGCTAAACTGTCCACCTAACAGCAGCCCCACTACTGTTTTCCATCCTTTCTCCCAAACCACAACATTTGCTACTGCCTTATGAGATTTGTGTATATAAGTAGTGTTGCTGTTGTAATCGTTTAAATTTGTTTCTGTGGTCAATGGGAATGCAATAAATAATAGGGAATTCCAATCAATGTCACAATGAATAAACTTGTGGGAAAAATGAAGGTAGATAAAGGTGATGCAGACGAACCTTCATTGCAAGCACTATTAGTAAAGGAAAACTCTACCGTAAGCTCTGACTCATACTGAAATGTGCCATAAATGCATAGAAAAGATTGTCCAACATCTCTATGTGTCCTAATTAACTATTATCCGTTTGCATGATAGTATGGCTGCATTCACTATTGTTTATGTTTATTAAGTAGATTTACTTAATTTCACTTTCAGAAGATGTGCTTGCTTATCACTGTTTATATTACAAGAGATACAAAAATGCAATGTACACAGTCAACAATTCTTCGGACAATACTACCTTAGACCAACATTTTTTAGTCGTGGAACCCTAGTAGAGATCTTTGACTAAACTACAAATGTAACCTCTAATGTAAAGTACATTCTTCCTGCAACTGTCCATCATTCTGAAGGCCCTTGTTGCAATAATAATACATGTAAGATGACCTTCTTCTTTTACCACCAATGTAAGGGGGACTTTTCCACTGAATTCTAATTTATAGGATATTCTTTCTCCAACTTTTCACTAATGTGAATAATACCTCATCCCATTGACCCTTGGTGCAAGGGCCTTTCTCTTTTGGCTATCAATGTAAAGGGACCCTTTCTATTAGCCACCAATGTAAGGGGGGAAGAATCTCAACATACTACCAGTTTAAAGAGGGCTTTCTCCACTGGCCACCAATGTGAGGGGGCATTTTTACCATCCACTTTTCTTTTTTGAAAAAAATATTTAATTATATGACAGTAAAATATTCTTGTGCAGTGTACATAAGTTTATTGTCTAGTAAATATTGAATTCACCATGAACTTTATAATTTAGGTCATAATATACAGTATGTTGTTTGTATCTGAAAATTCCAAACTTCAGGAAATACAACCTCATGCTACATCCCTAATGTGTGAGATATTCCTTGTCTGCCTATTTGTCATCTGCTAATTTTTCTTTTTATCTTCTTTTTATCTAGCGACCAATCTGTAAACACAAGAAGCTGTGACCCCCCAAAGCTTACATATTGGCATAAGTAAAACAAAACCAACAGCTGAACAAAAGAAATCCTAGTTCTTTAAAACAAGAATTCTTAAGATTACAGTACAAAAGGAGATACAACATTTTGCTGATAATTATTTTTTTAAAGGGCACTTGATTTGAAAAAAATAAAAATAATATTAATTGAATTAATTTGTGTTCTTTCCCAGAGCCTAAAGGCAATGTTTTACAGACTACAATTATTGAGTACTAAAAAACAAAAACAAAAAAAAAAACACATTCTATTGCCCCTTAATACTGTCATATGAAAACTCTCTCTCCTTGTCCTGTTACTTCTATATATATATATATATATATATATATATATATATATATATATATATATATATGCGTGTAGGTATTTATGTTATGTGTTTTATTGGCACATGCTTTTTAAAATATAAAAATGAGGAAAATGATACAATGGGGCAGATTTTCCAAAGGTAAATAGACTGTATACTTTACAAGGGAAAATTTCTGTTAACATAGTAAATGTTGTACAGTAAAAATCCACGTCTATCTAATAATGTGTAAGGAAAAAACAATATTTTATCTTCCCATGATTGGATGACAGAAGTCAGCACAGGTGATAGAGTAAATCATTTTTTTTTAAAACAATATAGGAAAAATTAAATTTCTAAATCGTTTTCTGTCTTTCTTTCACCTTAATGTACTTGCCATTTAAATTGAAATAAATAAATAAATACCAAATCTTAAAAGAAGAGCAGGGAAAGTTGACTACTATGCTAGGTATTTTTGGAGATAAAGGTTTTAACTTATTTAACCACTTCAATACACTTTCACCCCCTTCCCGCCCAGGCCAATTTTCAGCTTTCAGTGCTGTCACACTTTGAATGCCAAATACTCAGTCATGCTAAACTGCACCCAAATTAAATTTGTATCATTAATTTCACACAAATAGAGCTTTCTCTTTGTGGTATTTAATCACCACAGTTTTTTTTTTTACTTTTCTCTATATAAGTGAAAAAGCCAAACATTTTGAAAAAAAAATAGTTTTTCTTAGTTTCTGTTATAACAGTTTGCAAATAATAATTTTTCATACATTTAGGCCACAATTTAATCTGTTACATTTCTTTGGTAAAAATAACCCAAGTCAGTGTATATTATTTAGTCTGTGTGAAAGTTATACAGTCTACAAGCTATGATATCTATCTTTCTATCTATCTATCTATCTATCTATCTATCGACACAGTATTTCCCAAAAGTGAGTACACCCCTCACATTGTTGTCATCATTTTATTATATCTTTTCATGTGACAACACTGAAGAAATGACACTGCTACAATGTAAAGTAGTGAGTCTACAGTTTGTATAACAGTGTAAATTTCAACATCACAGAGCTGGTGGATGTTAGAGACTTTGCGCTCCTCCACCTTCCGTTTGAGGATGCCCCACACATGCTCAATAGGGTTTAGGTCTGGAGACATGCTTGGCCAGTCCATCACCTTTACCCTCAGCTTCTTTAGCAAGGCAGTGGTTGTCTTGGAGGTGTGTTTGGGGTCATTACCATGTTAGAATCTCCGAAGGGAGGGGAATCATTCTCTGCTTCAGTATGTCACAGTACATGTTGGCATTCATGGTACCCTCAATGAACTGTAGCTCCCCAGTGCCGGCAGCACTCATGCAGCCCCAGACCATGACACTCCCACCACCATGCTTGACTGTAGGCAAGACACACTTGTCTTTGTACTTCTAAACCTGGTTGCCGCCACACACGCTTGACACCATCTGAACCAAATAAGTTTATCTTGGTCTCATCAGACCACAGGACATGGTTCCAGTAATCCATGTCCTTAGTCTGCTTGTTTTCAGCAAACTGTTTGTGGGCTTTCTTGTGCATCATCTTTAGAAGAGGCTTCCTTCTGGAATGACAGCCATGCAAACCAATTTGATGCAATGTGTGGCTTATGGTCTGAGTATTGACAGGCTGACCCCCCCAACCCCTTCAACCTCTGCAACAATACTGGCAGCACTCATACATCTATTTCCCAAAGACAACCTCTGGATATGATGCTGAGCACATGCACTCAACTTCTTTGGTCGATCATGGCGAGGCCTGTTCTGAGTGGAACCTGTGCTGTTAAACCGCTGTATGGTCTTGGCCACCATGCTGCAGCTCAGTTTCAGGGTCTTGGCAATCTTCTTATAGCCTAGGCCATCTTTATGTAGAGCAACAATTCTTTTTTTTTCAGATCCTCAGAGAGTTCTTTGCTATGAGGTGCCATGTTGAACTTCCAATAAACCAGTGTGAGAGAGTAAGAGCAATAACACCCAATTTAACACACCTGCTCCCCATTCACACCTGAGACCTTTTAACACTAACGAGTCACATGACATTGGGGAGGGAAAATGGCTAATTGGGCCCAATTTGGCCATTTTCACTTATGAGTGTACTCACTTTTGTTGCCAGCAGTTTAGACATCAATGGCTGTGTTTGAGTTATTTTGAGGGGACAGCAAATTTACGCTGTATGCTCACTACTTTACATTGTAGCAAAGTGTAATTTATTCAGAGTTGTCACATGAAAAGATATAATAAAATATTTACAAAAATGTGAGGTTGTACTTACGTTTGGAAAATACTGTATATATACTATATAGCCAAAAGTATTGGGACACCTGCCTTTACACGCACATGAACTTTAATGGCATCCCAGTCTTAGTCCGCAGGGTTTGATATTGAGTCGGCCCACCTTTTGCAGCTATAACACCTTCAACTCTTCTGGGAAGGCTGTCCACAAGGTTTAGGAGTGTGTCTATGGGAATGTTTGAGCATTATTCCAGAAGTATATTTGTGAGGTCAAGCACTGATGTTGGACGAGAAGGCCTGGCTTGCAGTCTGCGCTCTAATTCATCCCAAAGGTGTTCTATTGGGTTGAGGTCAGGACTCTGTGCAGGCTAGTCAAGGTCCTCTACCTTAGACTCGCTCATCCAAGCCTTTATGGACCTTGCTTTGTGAACTGGTGCACAGTCATGTTGGAACATGGGCCATCCCCAAACTGTTCCAACAAAGTTGCGAGTATGACATTTTTCAAAATTCCTTGGTATTGTCAGGCAGGGAAAACCAGTAATCAAAATGTCAACATCAGAAGAACATCTGTGCACGGTTTCCCAATAAGAAGAGCTGCACGGAGTATACGCATGCGCAGATGCACGAATGACGGTGCTCATGTGCACGGGGATGCATGTGCACACGTTGTGACAGTTCTTGGTGCCAGATTCGCTATTTAAAGTTATGTTGACTGTTGCTGTCTGGTCTACAGCGTTCTCTGTGACCCCTGCTACCTGTTGATCCTAAAAACCTGTTCAGAAGACTTTTGGTTTGTTCCTGACTGCTCCTGCCTTTCGCCTGCCTCTGATCCTGGCTTGTCCTGACTTTGCTACTGTCTCTCCCTTTTTCACCTTGCTGCCTGCCTGTTACTGACTTGGCCTGTACCTTGACTCTGCTCCAGCTACCGCATTTGTTCCTGATCTGTCCGCTAGTGTGTGATCCGGCTTGCCTGTACCTGTCTGTGTTCCATTAATCAGACTGAGACAGAAGTACAGTTAAATCACACTTGTTTAATAATAATAAAAAAGGTAAACAGAGTCAAAACATAGCCAGAGTTCAGGAACCGGAACAGATAGTCAGACAAGCCAAAACGTCAGGGAGCCAGAGAACAGCTTAGTAGCACATCAAGCAGGATCTGGAGCCAGAAGGAATGTCAGCCAAGCAAGTCTTTAACAGGAACACAGGAGAGCGTCTCTAGAGATGTGACCAAGGCAAAGACAAAGATCATTTGGACTGGATGGCTTAAGTAGGCAGAACTGACATGCGGGATCATCAACAGATGAGTCACTGTGGAGAGATAGGAGCTGGCAATTAGCCGACAGCTGAGCAGCCAGCTCAGTGAAGGAAGGGCTGGGCCCAGCCCTGACACCGATCTACAGAACACCTCCTCGCTGACTGCTGAGTCCTGCTTCCAGTCTAATCCTGTCTCCAGCCTGCCTGCCGTTCCAGCCATCTTCCTTGCTGAGAGTCTCTCCACAACCTCATCGGAAGTTCCGACCAGCCTACATATCCTGCCAGGCACTCGTGCCACTCTGCACTTCCAAGCTCCCTGTCTGCTCTATCAGGGTTTCTCGAGTCTGAGGTGTAAGAGAGGCCTTTCCCTGCATACCGTGCTCTACAATCAGGTATGTGACAGTACCAGACAGACATGTCTGAGCCTGAGCAGAGAACCTCTCCAATGGATGAACTTTGTCAGCATCTTGCTGGACTGACACAGACCGTTAAGAGCCTGCAAGAAGGTTATACTCAACTGGAAGGACGTGTCCAGGCCCTATCCTCTCCTGCTGCTCATCCAGCCTCCACCGCAACTGAGACCTCTACTACACCTACAGTGATAATGTTGCCTCCAGAGCCCAAAGTTCCTACACCCGAGAGATTCTCTGGGGAACGCAGTAAATTCAGAGAATTCTGTAATGCTTGCAAACTCTTTTTTGCCCTGCAACCACTGACTTTTTCTTTGGAGACTACCAAGGTGGGCTTTGTAATTTCCCTGCTACAAGGTGAGCTTCAGGCCTGGGCTCACCGTCTTTTGGAGCAAAAAGATGCATCTCTCAGTACCTTCTTCCATGCTATGTCCCAGCTCTTTGAGGACCCTCAACAAACTGCCACCACAGAAGCAGCCCTGCATGCTCTCCAGCAAGGCCGCAGAGCGCCTGAAGATCATGTATCTGAATTCAGGCGATGGAGTTCCGATGAAAACTGGAACGATGCCGCCCTGAGATACCAGTTTCGTATGGGCCTTTCTGAACCCTTGAAAGATGAACGGGCCAGAGTTGGCATTCCTCAAACCTTAAATGCCCTCATTAATCTGTCTATCCAAATTGATAGACATCTAAGGGAACGAAGGTCTGAACGAACATCAGGACCGTCCCATCCTGTGTGGATGTATCCAGCTTCCCTAATTCTGCTCCCACAGCTCCTGTGACTTCCACCACTGATACCTCTGAACCAATGCAGTTGGGCTTTCTCTGCCTCTCACTCACCGTTGAAGAGCATCGATGCCGGCGTCTCAACAACCTTTGCCTCTAATGTGGGGAACCTGGACACTACGTGAGATCATGCCCAGCAAAGCTTCGTAAGTGTTTATCCATCTCTTCTGATCATGCACCTGCCTTACAAAACAATTCATCTCACCTGGCTATCCCAATTCTTTTACAGCTCCCAGGAGGGAATACCCAGGTCACCGCTAAAATTGGGTTCCAGAGCTTGCAGCTGCTTTATGGACTTATCCTTTGCCACTAGGCACCAAATCCCGCTGCGACCCAGGGCTAAGGGACTTTCTGTGCATTTAGCTGATGGATCTGCTATTAAATCAGGACTAGTCATGCAAGAAACTGTCCCATTGTCCACCACCATTGCCAGTAACCATTAGGAACTGTAGTGTTTGAATATCATTGCATCCCCCTTGCTTCCCATTATCCTTGGCATGCCCTGGTTACAGGCTCATAACCCACACATCAATTGGACCACAGGGGAGATCAGCTTCCATTCCCCTTGCTGCCATCAACACTGTCTACAGGAAGTTACTTGTGCTCCCCATCCTTGCTATGTCTGGACTCTGATGCAGAAACCCGTCAATCTGTTCTGGTGGTATATCATAGCTTCTTGGACGCATTCAGTAAAAAAGTAGCACAGGTCTTATGACTGCCCGATTGAGCTCCTCCCCAGAGCCGAAGTCCCTTTTGGAAAAATCTTCCCCCTAACAGAACTTGAGTTGGGGACCTGAAAGACTTACATTGATGACAATTTATAGAAGGGGGTTCATCCGCCCATCCACTTATCCGGCAGGGGCAGGAATTTTCTTTGTGGAGAAAAAGGATCACTCTCTACGGCCCTGTGTAGATTATCATGAACTCAATAAGATCACAGTTAAAAACCGGTACCCCCTTCCCTTGGTACCTGAATAGTTCCAAAGACTTGGGGCCGCAACTATAGTCACTAAATTGGATCCTCAAGGGGCCTATATTTTGGTACGCATCCAAAGTGGAGATGAATGGAAAACGTCTTTCCGCACCCAATTCAGACATTTTGAATATTTGATGATGCCCTTTGGACTGTAATTCCCCTGCCACATTCCAGCAATTTGTTATTGATATTTTCAGAGACCTAGATCTGTTTGTCATAATATATCTGGACTATATCCTGATCTTTTCCTCATCTCTGGACAAACACTGCGGACATGTTGGACCCATGCTAAAGCGGCTTTGGCAACGCGGTCTTTACGCGAAATCTGAGAAGTGTGAGTTTGAACAACAAAGTATCCAATTAATTCTGGTGGAAGGTATCAAGATGGATTCTCAGAAGGTGTCTGCCATCCTTGACTGGCCAGTCCCTGCAGATAAAAAAGGTATCCAACACTTTGTGGGGTTCGCAAATTTTTATCGAAAATTTATCAGAGGATTTTCAGCCATCATCTCCCCCATCACACAGCTAACTAAGCAAGGCATCCCATTCCATTGTTCCCCTGAGGCACAAACTGCCTTTGAGACTCTCAAGAATATGTTTATCTCTGCATGTGTCTAAAACATCCTGATCCAGCTTTGCCATACATTTTGGAGGTAGATGCATCTAAAACAGCAGTCGGAGCAGTCCTTTCCCAGAGACAGGGGTCCAAGGCTCTATTGCACCCGGTTGCATTTTTTTTCCCGTAAGTTATCAGAAGCAGAAAGAAAGTATGACGTTGGAGATCGGGAACTGTTAGTAATCAAAGCAGCACTTGAAGAGTGGCGGTACCTCTTGGAAGGAGCAGCACATCCAATCCTGATCTATACAAATCATACAAATCTGGAATACCTGAAAGTTGCAAAGAGGTTGAAACCACGTCAGGCCAGGTGGGCACTTTTCTTTACCAGATTTTCTTTTCACATTACTTACAGGCCAGGGTCAAAGAACACAAACCCCAATGCTTTTTCCCGCATGTTCAATGAATCAGAAGTTCCCACACCTCCGGATACCATCTTGTCTTCAAGGAATTTTCTTGTGCTTCAAGGTGATTTTCTGTCACAAATCAGGCAAGCTTCCATAGGGACTCTTTTCCTTCAGACACAACTCTGCAGGCAAGAGTTGGTCTATTATGGTACAAGGAAAAAAATTTTGTTCCAGAAGATCTACAAGTTGCTATCCTGGGGTCCTGCCATGACCATAGGTTGGCCCGCCATTTAGGTGTATTCAAGACTTCATTTCTGTCTGGTCTACAGCATTCCCTGTGACCTCTGCTACCCGTTGATCCTGAAAACCTGTTCCAGTAGACATTTGGCTTGTTCCTGACTACTCATGGCTTCCGCCTGCCTCTGATCCCGGCTTGTCTTGGTTACCTTGCTGCCCGCCTGTTAACGACTCGGCCTGTACCTTGACTCTGCTCCAGCTACCACACTTGTTCCTGATCTGTCTGCTAGTGTATGACCCGTCTTGCCTGTACCTGTATGTGTTCCGATCTACAGAACACCTCCTCGCTGACTGCTGAGTCCTGCTTCCAGTCTGATCCTGTCTCCAGCATGCCTGCTGTTCCAGCCATCTTCCTTGCTGAGAGTCTCTCCACAACCTCATCGGAAGTTCCAACGAGTCCCTACATTATTGATCCTGCCAGGCACTTGTGCCACTCTGCACTCCCGAGCTCCCTGTCTGCTTTATCAGGGGTTCTCAAGTCAGAGGTGTAAGAGAGGCCTTTCCCTGCATACCGGGCTCTACAATCAGGTATGTGACAGGTATGCTGACTTCCCTTCACTGGAACTAAGGGCAAAGCCCAACCCCTGAAAAACAGCTCCACACCATAATCCCCCCTCCACCAAATGGTTTGGACCAGTGCACAAAGCAAGGCCCATAAAGACATAAGTGAGCGAGTTTTAGGTGAAGTAACTTTACTGGCCTGCACAGAGTCCTGACAGACTGGGAGCCAGGCCTTCTCTTCCAACATTAGTGCCTGACCTCACAAATGTTTTTCTGGAAGAATGGTCAAACATTCCCATAGACACGCTCCTAAACCTTGTGGACAGCCTCCCTAGGAGAGTTGAAGCTGTTATCGCTGCAAAGGGTGGGCCAACTCAATATTGAACCCTACAGACTAAGACTGGGATGCCATTAAAGTTCATGTGCGTGTAAAGGCAGGCATCCCAATACTTTTAGTAATATAGTGTATATACTGTATATATATATATATATATATATATATATATATCTATATAGCATATACATAGGAAAATTGATAAATAATGATGTACTGATGTCATGTCTCATTTCCTGAGGCCCTACAATGCCAGGACAGTACAAATACCCCCCAAGTTACCCTTTTTTGGAAACTAGACATCTTGAGGGATTTAGTAAAGGCATGGTGAATTTTTTTAAGTTGTTCTTTTTCCCACAAAATTGTTTTTTTAACAACTTATTTCTCACACATGGCATAGGCATACTTGTAATTACAAGTCAAAACACATTCTGCTACTTTTTTCACGGCCTAGCGACAAAAATCCAAGAAGAGCCTTTGAGCATTCAAGGAACTTAAATTATGTATAAATTACAATCTAATTTCCCGTACCTATACCACTTTTGAAGGAGCACATCCTTATCTGATCATGAAACCTTACCTTGCCTGTAACTAAACACCCAAGGGCTATTTCCCTCAATAGGCCTCTCCCTTCAGAAGAGATTCTATAAGTCTGTCCTTTTCCTAGAAGGAACTGAGCCTTTTGCGTTTGGGTCTAGTTACTGATAAGCTTACTACATTATGGCTTGCTAAAGTATTGCCTAATAGCCTTCTCATTATTAGGGATGGGCCCGGTGCTCGATGCGAACCCATGTTCGCATCGAGCACCGGGTGTTCGCTCGCTCGGCGAGCCCAGAACTATTTTGGCCGCTCGCATCACGTTCGTGTGATGCGAGCGGCCCCGCAATGCATTGCGGCCGGCGCAGTGCATTGCTGGCTGATGATTGGCCAAGCATGCACTGTGACCCCGCATGCTTGGCCAATCACAGCGCCGGAAACTCGAAGAGCCATAATTGGTTATAGGCAGGACGCCTGTAGCCAATTACAGCTCAGGGGCTTTAGTACACGCCCCCTCTTATAAAAGGCCGCCACGCCGTCAGCGCCGGTCACATGCGTTCCGGCGTTAGAGAGAGCAGGATCATTCTGTGTCACTCTGCTAGATTCAGTTAGAAAGATTTAGTTAGAGAGATTTAGTTAGATAGATTCATTTAGAAAGATTCATTTAGAAAGAGGGGCTTGTAGTGTGTTCGTGGCAGGCAGGCACTGGCAGGCAGTGGCAGCAAACAGAGCTCCTATATTTTGTTCCCAGAAGCACCTATAGGACTTGTAGTGTGTTCGTGGCAGGCAGGCAGTGGCAGCAAACAGAGCTCCTATATTTTGTTCCCAGAAGCACCTATAGGACTTGTAGTGTGTTCGTGGCAGGCAGGCACTGGCAGCAAACAGAGCTCCTATATTTTGTTCCCAGAAGCACCTATAGGACTTGAAGTGTGTTAGTCCCATCACACAGAGCTATATTTTCTTCCCAGAAGCACCTATAGGACTTGTAGTGTGTTAGTCCCATCACACAGAGATCATATATTTTGTTCCCAGAAGCACCTATAGGACTTGAAGTGTGTTAGTCCCATCACACAGAGCTATATTTTCTTCCCAGAAGCACCTATAGGACTTGTAGTGTGTTAGTCCCATCACACAGAGATCATATATTTTGTTCCCAGAAGCACCTATAGGACTTGAAGTGTGTTAGTCCCATCACACAGAGCTATATTTTCTTCCCAGAAGCACCTATAGGACTTGAAGTGTGTTAGTCCCATCACACAGAGATCATATATTTTGTTCCCAGAAGCACCTATAGGACTTGAAGTGTGTTAGTCCCATCACACAGAGCTATATTTTCTTCCCAGAAGCACCTATAGGACTTGTAGTGTGTTAGTCCCATCACACAGAGATCATATATTTTGTTCCCAGAAGCACCTATAGGACTTGAAGTGTGTTAGTCCCATCACACAGAGCTATATTTTCTTCCCAGAAGCACCTATAGGACTTGTAGTGTGTTAGTCCCATCACACAGAGATCATATATTTTGTTCCCAGAAGCACCTATAGGACTTGAAGTGTTTTAATCCCATCACACAGAGCTATATTTTCTTCCCAGAAGCACCTATAGGACTTGAAGTGTGTTAGTCCCATCACACAGAGATCATATATTTTGTTCCCAGAAGCACCTATAGGACTTGAAGTGTGTTAGTCCCATCACACAGAGCTATATTTTCTTCCCAGAAGCACCTATAGGACTTGTAGTGTGTTAGTCCCATCACACAGAGATCCTATATTTTGTTCCCAGAAGCACCTATAGGACTTGAAGTGTGTTAGTCCCATCACACAGAGCTATATGTTGTTCCCAGAAGCACCTATAGGACTTGAAGTGTGTTAGTCCCATCACACAGAGCTATATTTTGTTCCCAGAAGCACCTATAGGACTTGAAGTGTGTTAGTCCCATCACACAGAGCTATATTTTCTTCCCAGAAGCACCTATAGGACTTGTAGTGTGTTAGTCCCATCACACAGAGATCCTATATTTTGTTCCCAGAAGCACCTATAGGACTTGAAGTGTGTTAGTCCCATCACACAGAGCTATATTTTGTTCCCAGAAGCACCTATAGGACTTGAAGTGTGTTAGTCCCATCACACAGAGATCCTATATTTTGTTCCCAGAAGCACCTATAGGACTTGAAGTGTGTTAGTCCCATCACACAGAGCTATATTTTGTTCCCAGAAGCACCTATAGGACTTGAAGTGTGTTAGTCCCATCACACAGAGCTATATTTTGTTCCCAGAAGCACCTATAGGACTTGAAGTGTGTTAGTCCCATCACACAGAGCTATATTTTGTTCCCAGAAGCACCTATAGGACTTGAAGTGTGTTAGTCCCATCACACAGAGATCCTATATTTTGTTCCCAGAAGCACCTATAGGACTTGAAGTGTGTTAGTCCCATCACACAGAGCTATATTTTGTTCCCAGAAGCACCTATAGGACTTGAAGTGTGTTAGTCCCATCACACAGAGCTATATTTTGTTCCCAGAAGCACCTATAGGACTTGAAGTGTGTTAGTCCCATCACACAGAGATCCTATATTTTGTTCCCAGAAGCACCTATAGGACTTGAAGTGTGTTAGTCCCATCACACAGAGCTATATTTTGTTCCCAGAAGCACCTATAGGACTTGAAGTGTGTTAGTCCCATCACACAGAGATCCTATATTTTGTTCCCAGAAGCACCTATAGGACTTGAAGTGTGTTAGTCCCATCACACAGAGCTATATTTTGTTCCCAGAAGCACCTATAGGACTTGAAGTGTGTTAGTCCCATCACACAGAGATCATATATTTTGTTCCCAGAAGCACCTATAGGACTTGAAGTGTGTTAGTCCCATCACACAGAGCTATATTTTGTTCCCAGAAGCACCTATAGGACTTGAAGTGTGTTAGTCCCATCACACAGAGATCCTATATTTTGTTCCCAGAAGCACCTATAGGACTTGAAGTGTGTTAGTCCCATCACACAGAGCTATATTTTGTTCCCAGAAGCACCTATAGGACTTGAAGTGTGTTAGTCCCATCACACAGAGATCCTATATTTTGTTCCCAGAAGCACCTATAGGACTTGAAGTGTGTTAGTCCCATCACACAGAGCTATATTTTCTTCCCAGAAGCACCTATAGGACTTGAAGTGTGTTAGTCCCATCACACAGAGATCCTCTATTTTCTTTGCAGAAGCACCCATAGGACTTCTAGTGTGTTAGTGGCATCACACAGAGCTCCTATATTTTCTTTGCAGAAGCACCCATAGGACTTCTAGTGTGTTAGTGGCATCACACAGAGCTCCTATATATTCTTCTCAGCAGCACCCACAGGACTACCGACTACAATGGCTGGAAGACCGCCAAGGGGAGGCAGAGCGTGCAGAGCCAAGAACACAGGGCAGGCAGGCTCTGTTTCTAGTGGACGTGGCCGTGGACGTGGTCGTGCATCGTCATCAGCACGTGGCCATGGGACACGCGCGTCTTTGTTTTCGGCAGCTGGACATGTGGAGCCGCATCATGCTGAAGGCTTGGTAGAATGGATGACCAAGCCCTCCTCATCCTCCTCATCCTCTCTCACCCAGGCTCAGGGTACTGGCAGAGCAGCTGCCAACGCGTACTCAATGGCATCATCAGCCACCCCTTCCCTAGACCCACCATGTCCTCCTGAGGAGCCCCCCGAACTCTTTGAGCACAGTGTTGGGTACATGCTCCAGGAGGATGCCCAACGATTCGAAGGCTCGGATGATGATACCCAGCTTGAGGAATCTGGCAGTACTGTTCCACCAGCTGCAGCTTACTGCCAGGTTTGCTCTAGTGGTGAAGAGGGAGGGGATGATGAGGTCACTGACTCCACGTGGGTGCCTGAAGGGAGAGAGGATGAGGAGGAGAACGAGGAGGAGGAGGATGCGGTGTCACATGTCCAACGAGGCAGGATGCCCCCTGGAGGCCAGGTAGAGGCCAGCACAGCAACTGTACAACACCGCAGAGCTCCGCCTGTGCAGGGCGCTGCCTCTGCACGTTATCAGAAAAGTTCTTTGGTGTGGGCCTTTTTTGAGACGAGTGCATCAGATCGCACCACTGCTATTTGCAATATTTGTCTCAAGCGTATCTCGCGTGGCCAAAACATCAGCCGCTTGGGCACCACAAGCATGACCAGACATATGTCGACCTGCCATGCAGCTCGTTGGCAGGCACACATAAAAGACCCACACCAAAGAACTAAGCGGACCTCTCCTTGCTCCTCATCAGCTGGGATCTCCATCCCCACTACACCTTCAGTCCTCTCTGAAAGCTGCTCTGAGAGGACTGAAGTTGTAGAATTAGGTGTGTCACAACCAAGTACTTGCAGTACACCGACGTCCGATTGCAGCAGGCAAATTTCCCTGCCCCAGCTGCTGGACCGTAGAAAGAAGTACACTCCCAGCCATCCACATGCCCAGCGGTTGAATGCTAGCTTGGCTAAATTGCTAGCACTTCAACTGCTGCCTTTTCAGTTGGTAGACTCGGCCCCCTTCCGTGAGTTTGTTCAATGTGCGGTTCCTCAGTGGCAGGTTCCCAAACGCCACTTTTTCTCACGGAAGGCGATTCCGTCTCTCTACCGGCATGTGGAAGGCAATGTCCATGCCTCGCTGGACAGGGCGGTCAGCGGTAAGGTGCATATTACCGCTGACTCATGGTCCAGCAGGCATGGACAGGGACGGTACCTTTCTTTCACGGCCCATTGGGTCACTCTATTGGCAGCTGGGAGGGATGCAGGACAAGGTGCAGTAGTGTTGGAGGTTGTTCCGCCACCACGCCTCCAAAACGCTACTACTGCTACTGGTTGTGACACACCTCTCTCCTCCACCCCCTCCTCTTCTTCTTCCTCCAGTGCTCTGTCCTTGGAACCAGCGGTGCTCCGTAGGCGTACAAGGGGCTACGCAAGTACGCAGGCAAAAAGATGCCATGCCGTGCTTGCGCTGGTGTGTTTGGGGGACAGGAGCCACACTGGGCCAGAGGTTCTGGCAGCTCTGCAGGGGCAGGCCGAGAGGTGGTTGACGCCACGTCAGCTTAAGCCAGGAATGGTCGTTTCTGACAATGGCACCAACCTCCTCTCCGCCCTGCGACAGGGGCAGCTCACCCATGTGCCCTGCATGGCTCACGTCCTCAACCTGGTGGTGCAGCGGTTCTTGGGCAGGTTCCCAGGCTTACAGGATGTCCTGAGGCAGGCCAGGAAAGTCTGTGTGCATTTCCGCCGATCTTATAATGCCAGTGCTCGGCTCACTGAGCTGCAAAAGGAGCTGAACCTGCCCAAGAACCGCCTAATATGTGACATGCCCACCAGGTGGAACTCAACGTTGGCCATGCTGCAGCGACTGCACACGCAGCAGAGGGCCATCAATGAGTACCTTTGCGACTACGGCACCAGGACAGGGTCAGGGGAGCTTGGTTTTTTTTCCCCACGTCAGTGGAGCATGATCAGGGATGCATGCACTGTCCTCTCACCATTTGAGGAGGCCACGAGGATGGTGAGCAGTGACAGTGCATGCATCAGTGACACTGTCCCTCCTGTCCACCTGTTGGAGCATACGCTGCGTGGGATAATGGACAGGGCACTTGAGGCAGAACAGAGGCAGGAAGAGGAGGACTTCCTTGCCTCTCAAGGCCCCCTTTATCCGGCAGTGTTCCTTCTGTCCCACCAATCACACAGGAAGAGGATGAGGAGGAGGAGGAGGAGGAGGATTGTGTGAGCATGGAGGTGGAGCCTGGCACTCAGCATCAGCAGCAGCAGTCTTTTAGGGATGATGTACAGTCCCAACAAACCAGTGGACTTGTACGTGGCTGGGAGGAGGTGGCTGGCGATCATGTCATCCTCAGTGACCCAGAAGACTCCGGACCGAATGCCTCAGCTAACCTACGCTGCATGGCCTCCCTGATCCTGCAAAGCCTGCGGAAGGATCCTCGTGTTCTTCGGATCAAGGAGAGGGACCATTACTGGCTGGCCACTCTCCTTGATCCACGGTACAAGGGTAAGGTTGCGGACCTTATCTTGCCGTCGCAGAGGGAGCAGAGGATGAGACATCTCAGGGAGGCCTTGCAGAAAGGTCTGTGCAACGCGTTCCCAGAAACTGGGAGGTTACAAACTCCTGGTCCTGGGCGACGAGTTGCTGAGGCTTCGGTCAGTAGCAGAAGGAGCGGTGGGGAAGGTGGACGTCTGACCGATGCGTTCAGACAATTTTTTAGTCCGCAGCCCCAAGGTATGATCGGTTCCAGCAACCATCGCCAGCGTCTGATATACATGGTGCAGGAATACCTTGGGGCAAGGTCAGACTTGGACACCTTTCCCACCGAAAATCCTCTGGCTTACTGGGTCCTGAGGATGGATCACTGGCCAGAGCTTGCACAGTATGCAATTGAGCTACTGGCCTGTCCTGCCTCCAGCGTTCTTTCCGAACGCACATTCAGTGCTGCTGGAGGATTTGTCACCGATCATAGGGTGCGCCTGTCCACCGCCTCGGTTGATCGACTGACCTTCATCAAAATGAATCAGTCTTGGATCACCACCAGCTACCAGGCACCTGAAGCGGATATAACGGAATAATTTATAATGTCACATCCCTTCAAGACTGCCTATGCTGATGCTGAGTGACTGTCCTCTTATGTTCACTGACTATCCTCTTCCTCCTCCTCAATGATCCATGCCACCACACCAGTGCCTAAGGCACAATTTTTCAGCCCCTGTTTAACAGGGGCGTGTACATACAATTTTTATAAAAAAATGCTTTGCAACACGTGTGACTGCTGTGCTCCAAGTACAGTATCTGTGAGGGGTTGCAGTGTTGTGGCACCAGCACCAGTGCCTAAGGCACAATTTTTCAGCCCCTGTTTAACAGGGGCGTGTACATACAATTTTTTAAAAAAAAAGCTTTGCAACACGTGTGACTGCTGTGCTCCAAGTACAGTATCTGTGAGGGGTTGCAGTGTTGTGGCACCAGTGCCTAAGGCACAATTTTTCAGCCCCTGTTTAACAGGGGCGTGTACTTACAATTTTTTAAAAAAAATGCTTCGCAACACGTGTGACTGCTGTGCTCCAAGTACAGTATCTGTGAGGGGTTGCAGTGTTGTGGCACCAGTGCCTAAGGCACAATTTTTCAGCCCCTGTTTAACAGGGGCGTGTACTTACAATTTTTTAAAAAAATGCTTCGCAACACGTGTGACTGCTGTGCTCCAAGTACAGTATCTGTGAGGGGTTGCAGTGTTGTGGCACCAGCACCAGTGCCTAAGGCACAATTTTTCAGCCCCTGTTTAACAGGGGCGGGTAATTACAAATCTTGATCTAATAGTTCACAGCAGGGCCCATTCCTGCGCCCACCAAGAGTAACTATGAGGGCCTACAGTCTTGTGGCAACACCGTCCACCACCACCGCCAAAGGCCCAATTTTTCTGCCCTGTTCATCAGGTGCTTGCAATTACAAATCTTGATCTAATAACTCACAGCAGGGCCCATTCCTGCGCCCACCAAGAGTAACTGTGAGAGCTTACAGTCTTGTGGCAACACCGTCCACCACCACCGCCAAAGGCCCAATTTTTCTGCCCTGTTCATCAGGTGCTTGCAATTACAAATCTTGATCTAATAACTCACAGCAGGGCCCATTCCTGCGCCCACCAAGAGTAACTGTGAGAGCTTACAGTCTTGTGGCAACACCGTCCACCACCACCGCCAAAGGCCCAATTTTTCTGCCCTGTTCATCAGGTGCTTGCAATTACAAATCTTGATCTAATAACTCACAGCAGGGCCCATTCCTGCGCCCACCAAGAGTAACTGTGAGAGCTTACAGTCTTGTGGCAACACCGTCCACCACCACTGCCAAAGGCCCAATTTTTCTGCCCTGTTCATCAGGTGCTTGCAATTACAAATCTTGATCTAATAACTCACAGCAGGGCCCATTCCTGCGCCCACCAAGAGTAACTGTGAGAGCTTACAGTCTTGTGGCAACACCGTCCACCACCACCGCCAAAGGCCCTATTTTTCTGCCCTGTTCATCAGGTGCTTGCAATTACAAATCTTGATCTAATAACTCACAGCAGGGCCCATTCCTGCGCCCACCAAGAGTAACTGTGAGAGCTTACAGTCTTGTGGCAACACCGTCCACCACCACCACCACCCCCAATTTTTCTGCCCTGTTCAACAGGTGCATGCAATTACAAATCTTGATCTATTAACTCACAGCAGGGCCCATTCCTGTGCCCACCAGTCTTGTGGCTACACCAACATCTAATAGGGCAAATTTCTGCAGAGTATATACGCCAGGCCCCTACTTTCAAACATCCAACTTACAAAACGACTCCTACTTGCAAATGGAAAGAGAAAACAGGAAGTGAGAGGAAATCTACCCCTAGGAAGGGAAATTCTATCCTGTTAGATTTAATTTGGGAAAAAGGTATCTCCTCTCTACTGATACTTTATCACCAATCCTTGTTTCAATTAAAACCCCACTTTTCCAAAAACATTTGTCATTGGGACGGAAAGTGAGGTGACATGTTCTGAACAGATGTGCAAAGACAGCAAATGTTACAGGGGTGATAACCCCTCCCTATGTTCTCCAAAAAGCTTAAAAATAGATTTTTTTGGGATGGAGCTACACTTCATAATGTACCTGTTCAGATTCTACTTAAGAACAAACCTAAAGCCGCAAGTGGTTTTAAATGGCTTCTTTTTTTCCTTTACAAATGTCATTTTGTGCAAGGACAGTTCTAAACACGGGAAACACATGCCACTTCACAGGCATACTTTAGACACCCCCCAGGTACCATATTTAAAGGAAAATTTCACTTTTTTTTTTTCACTTTATGCATCATTAAAATGACTGCTCCCGAAAAAACGTTAGTTTTTAAAAGTTCTTTTTGCATTGATATATGTCCCCTGGGGCAGGACCCGGGTCCCCAAACCTGTTTTATGACATTAACATGCATATTGGCCGTTGTAATTAGCACTTTTGATTTCGAACGTTCGCGTCCATTATAACGTATAGGGTTCGAAAACTTTCGGTCCGTTCGAAGGTTCTGGTGCGAACCGAACCCGGGGGTGTTCGGCTCATCCCTACTCATTATCTATCCCCTCCCCTCATCTCTACACCCCCCTCTTTCCCCATCCCTTCCCCTCTTTATGTCCCCTGCCTGGGGCGATAAAAAGGACCAGTGCTACACATATTGGTTTATACCTGATATCACACACAAGTACTTTAATGTTGATGTGAATTATCTATGTTTTCCAAAGTTATTGTAAATCACTCTACTTCTTGCCTCAATAAAAATTTTAAAAATGAAAAAAAAAAAATACAAAAAAAATTACCACGTTTTGGAAAGCAAACACCACAATGTATTTTCTGAGGCATAATATGTATTTTGAACATGTCGTTTTATTGCCAATGTTTTTAGAAAATGTGGAAAGAAAATGAAAACATTTGTTTACACAAAGTTGTAAATTTATTACAACTTTGATATTGATATTACAACAAGATATTTCCAACAGACTGCATTGACATACTAAGAAATGCACCCAAAAATACATTCTGCTACTCCTCCTGAGTATGACAATACCACATATGTGAAACTTTTTAACAGCCTAGCCCCATAGAAAGGCCCAATATCCAAGGAGGGCCTTCAGGCGTTATGGGGGCATAAATTCCACATACAATTTCCTGACTACCTATCACATATTTGGAGGCTCTGCATCACCCAGATAGTGGAAACACCAACAAAAAGACCACATTTTGGAAAGCAAACCCACTAATGTATTTTCTATTGGGAAAGATAAATCTTTTCAACATGTAATTTTTTTCCACAAGCTTTTGGGAAATGTAGACATGTATTTTTTATACAGTTGGCAATTACTTTGATTTGTCTAACACACAGCACAGGCATACTTACAAATCCACCTCACAACACATTTTTCTACTCCTCCCGAGTATGGCGATACCATATGTGGTATGGGCCCTAATTCTTTGTGGCGGACATGACACCCCACTACTAATACCTGGCCTGGAACACTGTGACAGATGTTGATGGTCCGCTGGGGTCACCGACAGATGTTGATGTCCACTAGGGACACAGACACATATGTTGACAGTCCACATATGAGACACCGACAGATGTTGATGGTCCACTAGGAACACTGACAGAGGTTGAGGGTTCACTAGGGACACTGACAGATGTTGATGGTCTACTAGGGACACTGACAGATGTTGATGTTACAATAGGACACTATTGCAAATGTTGATGAGGCACTGGTACACTGTGACAGATGTTGATAGGACACTAATATATGTTTTTGTGCTTTGGTACACTATGACAGATGTTGATGGTCCACTGAGGACACTGAAAGATTTTGACGGTCCTCTAGGGACACTGAAAGATGTTGACGGTTCACTAGGGACACTAACAGATGTTGATATTGCAATGGGACACTATTGCAGATGTTGATGTACAGTGGTACACATGTTGATGGGACACTGGTACAGATGTTGATGTACATTTGGACAATGTGAAAGATGGTGCTTGGTGCACTGTTTACAGAAAGCTGCACTGCAGGGAGGTCTGTGTGTAGCTGCACAGTAAAATCAGCAGCTACACACAGATTCCTAACTACAGCATTCTGCTCTCCCTCTCCTCACTGACCTCTCGGGCTGCGATTGGACACAGCCATCACATGATAAGGAGGCCAGAGAGCCCATGTCCTAATCTGTGAGGTGCTGTGCCAAGGGACACCCCAGTCACAAAGATCTCCCGATGCATGTCCCAGGAGGTGCGCAGGAGACACACTTTTAGGAAGAATTCAATGGATGCACTCCCAGAACTAGAGAGCCATGCTGTAGCTGTCTTGTTGCTATAGCATGGTTGGGAAGCAGTTAATGTTGAAAGTCTGCTTGTATACTTTTTAATGTTCCACCCGAATATACAATGAGGTCCATCAGGTAGTACATTAAACTTCAAAAACTTCTATGCTTGTGATATTTTATCCTACATATTCTTGTCAGAACTCCAATGTAAAAGATACACTCTAGAATTATAATAAAAGTAAGTAGAGTGCTATAGTAGCAATCTACCTAGATATTAAACATTTTAGTGCTAAAGAACTCAGTGAAATGTTGCAATTAATCAAAAACTTGTTATCGTGACATGCTATTCATGCTTCTTCAACTGCTCATACATTATACAATTAAATTGTGTGATCATTCTTGTAACACAATTTTAATAATCAATCCTTCATTAAGTCCACACATATAAAGATATATTGTTGTTCACAATGATCTTCAACTGTGCAATTTCCTTCTAAATGGTGTATAAAGCTCTTCTTGTGTCGAAAGCACCCTTTTGTGTCACTCATAGCTTCCCGCACATTGAACAAATTCTTACTTTTCAAGATGGACCTTATGCACAAAAAAGGTCTTGGACACTTTGTCCCACACAGGGTTTATATTGCAGAGATTTATCTCCCAGTAAATTAAACTTCCAATGAACTCCAGCTCAAAAAGAGAAGGTGCAAGCAAAACTCATAGTACTTTCCATGAAATCAAGGATCTATATTATTTAAAAACAATAAAACACTTGCTGTGTAATTTTGTGCACACAGTTTAAACCGCTTGTAATACTTGGGATATGGAGTCCTGGTACCGCTGCTGCTGCGTATTCAGACATAGACCGAGGCTCCTCTCTTCACTCTGTCACTCAAGGCCCACCATTACTAGTCACATTTAAAAAAAATAAAACATATTTCATGGCACAGCAAACCAGGGAGTTATCAGCTGTCTGTCAGACAATAAAGGATTGATGTACTAAAGGCAAATAGGCTGCTCACTTTAAAAGGGAAGTTGCACTCCGCAAGGTAATCATTCTCAGAGCTCTCTGAATGTGGTGCAATTTTACTTTGAAAGAATACCCAGTCCCAAGCAAGGAAAATAAAACATTTTTGGTTGCACATGATTGGATGATGGAAGTCTGCAGAACTTCACTTCCTGCATTAAGCTCAGGGGAAAAGTACCTTGCAAACTGCAACTTTCCCTGCAATGTGAACAATCTGTTTTCCTTTAGTAAATCAACCCTTAAATATCCAAGATGTGAATTATAGCTCCTAAAGAAAAAACATCTTGATCCCACTAACTAATAATGCAAATAGGAAAGCCCAGACTTCAAAATTAAGGGTATTTACAAGTTAAAATATTTTCCTTGTTTTAATTAGGTACAATATAAATGTAGTCACTTTCTCTGTGTCATTTATTTGCCTTACCTTGTAATGATGGGCTCAGATGTGTCTGCAGTGTGTAGTCTCATAGCTGTTTGATGTCCCTTCCCTATGTATTGCTTCACCTAGCATGTTCCTAATGACATCCAACTTTTTGTTCCGGATCAAATAACATTCAGAGCGTGCCTTGCTATATCCTCTGTTTGGTGTCCTAAATGTTGGAGTTCTAATGTGATTAAACCCATCTGTTTCTACATGGTAATCTCTCTCTTAATTGCGCTCCCTCCCTGTTTTCAGATCTAATTATTGCGTAGCTCACATCAGTTGACTGAGAGACACCAGGGATTGTGGGATATGTAGTTCCTTCACTGGAAATGTTAGTTCTGAGACTACAAGCAGAGGGTGTGCATTCACCTGTGCAGTGCCATGTGACATCCCTCATGTTTGTAAACACCCAGAAAATTCTGACGCAGGAATGTGAAAATTATAGGCTGTGTGTACAGGACAACAAATGACACCATAAAACTACAGGATAGATGCACATATTATACAGGTGAAAAACACAAGGTGGAAGAGGGAAGATTTATAATGTCTTTAAACATAGGCGTGCTCACGGGGTGTGCCTGGGCACACCATAATCCTCCCTGTGCCAGCCAGGGCTTTTTTCTGGTGAAACTGCTGGGTTTGCTAATGGACACTCACTGGCAGTGACAGTGCTGCCAGTGAGACAATTTTGATTGGTATGTATACTCCTAGAATCACCCTATGAGAACTGCTGCCGCAGAATAAGCTGACAGCTGGCCGTATTTCCCGATGCTCCCTCTATAGTTCCGGCAAGTGATCTCTTACTGTAGGTGGCGAAGTGATACAGCTGCACTCCGCCTGCCCTCCAGTGCCTCTTCTGCTGTCATAGGATAGGAGGTAAGCAGCACCAAGTGGGGAGCATGGACGAATCTAGAGGGTAGATTTCACTTAATTTACAATGCTCTGCCAGCAAAAATCCCCCCTCCTCCCTCCCCCTCCCCTCCACTCCCCTCCACTCCACACCACACGGAGAGGAGAGAGGGCTCAATCCTCTCTGGCTCCTCCAGCTCCATCCCCTGTGTCTGCCCCATCCACACTGAAATCCTTGTGTGCAGCCTTGGCCTGAGAAAGAAGATATGTGGGCTGGAGAGTTTATGTACAACAGCTGACAGATCCGTGAGGGACTGCTACACTGATTCCCCTGTGTGAACCTGCAGATACCAGCCAAGTGAGTGAGCAGTCCCCCATCTCCCTCCCCTCTCTCCCCCATCTGCCCCCCCCCCCCTCCAGGAGCTGCCAAGTTGATTTCTTGTCCAGCTAGCACTTAGGGATGCTTTAACTCTGATGTAAGGGGCACTGGCCATGCTTTGATGTCGGGGCACTGTGCCATGCTTTGATGTCAGGGGGCACTGTGTCATGCTCTGATGTGATGTCAGGGATCCCTGTGCCATGCTCTGATGTAAGGGGCACTGTGCCATGCTATGATGTTGGGGGCATTGTGCCATGCTATGATGTCAGGGCACTACTGTGCCGTGCTATGATGTCAGGGCGGCACTGTGCCAAGCTCTGATTTTAGGGGGGCACTGTGTCATGCTCTGATGTCAGGGGGCACTGTGTCAGGCTCTGATGTCCGGGGCACTGTGCCATGCTCTGTTGTAAGGGGCACTGTGCCATGCTCTGATGTAAGGGACACTGCGTTGTGCTCTGATGTCAGGGGGCACTGTGTCATGCTCTCATGTAAGGGGCACTGTGTCATGCTCTGACGTCAGGGGGCACTACTGTGCCATGCACTGATGTAAGGGGCACTGTGTCATGCACTCATGTAAGGGGCACTGAGCATATATACGTGGATCTCTGCACATAGGTGTCTCCAAAGAATTCCATAATAGGAAATGTAAACACAGCAAAACAGCAAAACATTGAATAATTTCAGATTGTATACATTCATTCAAGATGTAACAGATTTGTGTAAATTCAGTGAAGCACATATTGTTTCTCAAGATGTCAAATATGTGTTCACACATGCTGATGCACAACAAATAGAAATAAATGCAAAGCAAACATACATATAGAATGTGGGGCAAAGATAAAGGCAAGCCCTTATGTCTATTATGTCAAATGTGGAAATGCAATAAACACTTATGGTCATTGATAGTGCACATAGAACATATTGAACAGGCATATAGATATGTTCAGCTTTGGTTAGTTTTCAGCATGTATGTCTGCTTTGAAATTATGTTTGTGCTTATTGTGTGCCTAAAATTAGCATGAATCTACAGTAAATCTAATACAACTTGAAATAACGGATAGAAGGCGATACTTTTCACTATGATATAGCTCATGTGCCTTTGCTTTCTGCTTGTCTGCATCTAATGCCCCGTAAACACGGTCGGACATTCCGACCACAAAATCTGTTGTCGGACACTTGTCGGACACGGTCGGACAAAGTTGTCGGAAAATCCAATCTTTCCGAATGAGGTGACGTACAAAACGTACGACGGGACTACGTAGAGGCCAGTAGCCAATAGCTTTCGTCTCCAAATTTCTTCTAAGCATGCGTTGCACTTTGTGCGTCGGAATTCTCTACACACGATCGGAAAAAGTCAGATTGGATTTTGTTGTTGGAAAATTTTAGATCCTGCTCTCAAATGTTTCCCATCGGAAATTCCAACGGGAAAAGCCCGCTAGAGCCCACACCCAATTGGATTTTCCGACAACATAATCCGATCAGACTTTTTCCATTGGAATATCCGACCGCGTGTACGGGGCAATATGCCTGCTCTACAACTGTGCTGCATAAAAAACATTTCTATTAACAGAACTCTTTTGGAGACAACTATGTGCAGAGATCCATGTAAAGACCAGATTAAGCTTCACTTTGCAAAAAGTACCCAATCACGTGCAAGGAAAATAAAAAAGACTGCATTTTTGCTTGCACATGATTGGATGATGAAAGTTAGCAAAGCTTTTGCTCATTTACTAAGTTCTGGAGCAACTGCTCTTGTAGAGTGCAACTGCACTTTGCAAAGTGCACAGTGTATTTGCCTTTAGTAAATCAACCCCTGTGTTTTAGACTAGTGTATTGAAGAGCCATCTAAGTGACTTATTTTTTGCTTACAGAATAGTGTGTACACTGAGGAGCGGAGGTTGATGTGGTTATAGAGACCTTTTCTTTAATTCTCCCTTTTTCACTTTTTCTGGCAGACCAGAAATGTGATGTATTGGGTTTCACTCCTAATTATTTGTATATTAATATACTTAAACTACAATAATATTTTTTGTTCTAAGCTTTTTCTGCAAAAACAAACAAACCCTTATATTTGAGACAGTGCTCACAAAAACATGGTTGGGCAACAGCTAAATGGTTTATACTCCTCCTGTTGTAGAAATAATGGAACATGTAAAACTCTAATGATTTACAACTGACTTACTTTTATGTTTATAGAGGTTTTGTTGGGCAAGTTTTAGTTTCAGTTATAGCAGTTGTACCTTTGCAGCAGTGTCCTTGGATCCTACATTGTACAGACTATTTAACCACTTGCCCACTGGACACTTAACCTCCCTGGCGGAGGCTGGCTCGGGGTGGAATTTCAGTACCATTAGCGGTTACCCAGAGACAGACTCGGGATCGCATTGTAGGATACAGGGAGAGTTACTTA
Source organism: Lithobates sylvaticus (assembly GCA_028564925.1). Classification (NCBI taxonomy): domain Eukaryota; kingdom Metazoa; phylum Chordata; class Amphibia; order Anura; family Ranidae; genus Lithobates; species Lithobates sylvaticus. The sequence goes on from CM053027.1 coordinate 411,841,709, forward strand.
CCTTGTCCCCTGGATCCTGTGATGTCTCCCCGTTGTGTGTGCGAGCTCCTCCACTCGATTCACACAGTGCCGATGAGCTCCGTTCCTTGCGACGTTGCGACGCACGGGATCGGAGATAGGTGCAAAATTCAAAAAAGTAAAAACACACAATACACATGGTAAAACAAAGAAAAAATTGCGCTGGACACAAAAACGTGAAAAAAGACGGAAAGCAGCAACCAGAATGTGATAAGCAAATGTGAAATGGAAAAAAGACAAGGCTGCGCTAAATAATGGGGGATATATGTGAATAACAACAGTGATTCTGGCAACCAATATTGTGACAAAAAATGGAAAAGTATATAAATGACAGTAAATATGTCTCACCCAATAAATATAAACGAAATAACTAGTGAGGTAATGAAGACTACTAAATGTCCATCATGGGCATAATCAGTCAAATAAACAAACAGGTGATACACAATAAGTAAAATGGTTAAATAGGAGAATGTCCAAGTAGATTGAATATTCAATCAAGTGCAACGGTAAGTGACTTCCATGTGTTGTAAGCGGTGACTTTTCAGGGATTCAAAAATAGGTGACAAGTGCTGTAGTGATCCCACCACCAGGAAGATTGCAGGCTTACCAGACTGTAGAAGGGGAAACGCATGTTGGTAGTGGTTGGGAGGAGCGACGTGCTGACGTCACCGCGCTTTACGTCCAATAGCACGGGCGGGTACTGCTGCCGGCCGGCCGCAATTTTTAAATACAATTTTATCCAGTTTTGTTCTTGCATGTGTGCCTATAGGCAATTTTTATCCCAATAAACCCCTTGGATTCCACCCATGGTGTGTTCCTTTTCCTTTTTTCATATTTGGGCCAATCCTTCTTTGGAGATCCGCGGACTAACTCCCACGGCCGTGGGGTCCATGAACCACTACCATCAGTGGTAAGTCCCGTGTTCACCTTCACCTGGAGTGAACAACTTCTACATCTGAAGTTTGGATATTAGCAGTGGTGTGATCGAGCTGTGTCGGAGGACAAAGGCCCTGGCTGGGTATTAGCCACATGCGTTTCCCCTTCTACAGTCTGGTAAGCCTGCAATCTTCCTGGTGGTGGGATCACTACAGCACTTGTCACCTATTTTTGAATCCCTGAAAAGTCACCGCTTACAACACATGGAAGTCACTTACCGTTGCACTTGATTGAATATTCAATCTACTTGGACATTCTCCTATTTAACCATTTTACTTATTGTGTATCACCTGTTTGTTTATTTGACTGATTATGCCCATGATGGACATTTAGTAGTCTTCATTACCTCACTAGTTATTTCGTTTATATTTATTGGGTGAGACATATTTACTGTCATTTATATACTTTTCCATTTTTTGTCACACAATACACATACAGTACTGTAATCTTACAGATTACAGTACTGTATAAAAAAAATTACTGTATTTTCTGGCGTATTAGACTACCTTTTACACCGAAATTACACAGGCAAAAAGCGGGGGTCGTCTTATACGCCGGGTGAAGAAGCCGCCAGATGGATATCAGTCCGCCGGGCTCTCCGCCGATGCACTCTGATGAATACAGATGAATACAGAACCTGCTAAGCCTGCTTGGATTGGGTAACAACCTCTGCCAATCTGAGCAGGCTACATGAGTCAGAGCGGCGCGGGCTGATGTCACAGCCTCTGCCAATCCAAGCAGGCTTTGTATCCATCAACAGATTAGTAAAATACAATGCCTGCCGTGATTGGCTCAGTGGTGTACACTGTATTCTGAAGTGTACATGGCGCTACTGTACTAACACAGCATCATATACTGTGTGTACTTGGTGCTCTACATATTAACAAAGCATCCTGTACTGCACATCCAGCTCCAGATCTCTGCTTTGGAGGAGAGGATTCGTTGTTGCTGCATACCAATTGGGCGATCTCTGGGACTTGTACTTCACCAGTTTCCTTTTCTGATGTTAAGTCTAATGTTTTTTTTTGTTTCTGATGGTTTTTTGTAAATGGTGTTGCCTCTGAAGGGGGGTAGTCTTATATGGCGAGTATAGCCCCAAACCTAAGTTTTCACTGGAAAAATAGGGGGTCGTCTTATACAACCAGTCGTCTTATACGCCGGCAAGCACATCCCCTTTGTGCCTAGTAGTCTGTCCAGTGCCCTGCATGTAGTTTTATATTATAAATACAGTTTTTTCTGCCTGGAATTGGAGATTGTCCATAGCAACCAAAAAGTGGCCCTTTATGTCAAAAGTGATTTTAGACCAGCTAGAAAACAGCGATAATAAATTAGAATCACTTGCAGAATTGAGCGATAGCGATTTGTGGGGAAATTCGTCATCAAACACTAAATCTAATGACAGCGACAATTCTGCAACTAAGCAACTTTCAGTCTTTTTGATTTGATTACATTATTGAATCATTTTTATTATTATTATATTATTATTTGTTATAATTATTTATAGTTATTTATTATATTATAATTTATGATTTTGTGTTTCAAACTTTATCATACCCTGGATGTCTACTAGACTTGGTTTGGTTTGGACAGATTCTTATTCCTAATGCCCCATACACACGGTCGGAAAATCCAACCACAAAATCCATCGGATTTTTTCCGACGGATTTTGTCCGACACTGGTGTTACATACACAGGGTCGGACAAAGTTGTCGGAAAATCCGATCATTCTGAACGTGGTGACGTTTGTTGCCTACGACGGGACTACGTAGAGGCTAGTAGCCAATAGCTTTGGTCTTGTAATGTGATCTGAGCATGCGTGGCACTTTGTCCGTCGGAATTCGCTACACACGATCGGAAAAAGTCCGATAGGACTTTGTTGTCGGAAAATTTGAGAGCAGGAGATAAAACTTTGTCCATCGGAAAATCCGACGGAAAAAGTCCGATGGAGCCTACACACGGTTGGAATTTCCGACAACGTTGTCCGATAGGACATTTTCCGTCAGAAAATCCGACCGTGTGTACGGGGCATAAGAATTGCAGGCCTAGAATATAAAATGCCAAATTTCCATGCAAAATAATTGTACCGCTTTCAGCACCTAAAATCTGAAATAATCATGCCGCCAGGGAGGTTAAACCCCCTTCCTAACCAGACCAATTATCAGCTTTCAGTGCACTCACATTTTGAATGATAATTATGCAACACTGTACCTATATGAAATGTTTGTCCTTTTTTCACACAAATAGAGCTTTCTTTTGGTGGTATTTGACCACCTCTGGGTTTTTTATTTTTTGCGCTATAAATGAAAAAAGACCGAAAATTTTGTATAAATTTTTTTTTCATCATTTATAGCCAACATTTATACTGGTATATATCTTTGGTAAAAATAACCCAAATCAGTGTAAATTATTTGGGCTTTGTGGAAGTTATAGAGTCTACAAGCTATGGTGCCAATCATTGAAAATTGATCACACCTGATGTACCGAAGGCCTATCTAATTTATTGAGACACTAAGTGTCAGTTCACACTGGGGCAACATGACTTACAGCGCGACTTTGCAAGGCGACTTGGAGGAGTCTTGAACGCAACTTCAATGCGACTTACAACACGACTTCAAGTCGCCCCCAGGCCAGGCAACTTTGGCTGTGACCAATTACAGAATAATCAGCTCTCTGGAAGGGAGGGGTTGTCCTCCCTCCCAGACCGCGATATTGTGTCAATCTCGCCGCTTTTATCAGCGAGATTGAAAGCTTGCAAACCCCGTCGAGGGGGAACTCCACGCCAATTTTTAAATAAAAAAACGGCATAGGTTCCCCTCCAGGGGCATACCAGGCCCTTAGGTCTAGTATGGAATTTACTTGTCCACCCTTATTAAAGGGGGCTCCCAGATACGGATAAGCCCCCCGCCCACAGACCCCGACAACCAACGGCCAGGGTTGTCAGGAAGGGGCCCTTGTCCTCATCAACATGGGGACAAGGTGCTTTGGGGTGGGGGGCCGCAGGGCACTCCCCTTCCACCCCCCCATGTTGAGGGCATCCGGCCTGGTACGGTTCAAGAGGGGGGCGATCACTCGTCCCATCCCCTTTCCTCCCTCCCAGACTGCGATATTGTGTCAATCTCGCCGCTTTTATCAGCGAGATTGACACCTTGTGAGCCCCGTCGAGGGGGAACTCCAAGCCAAATTTTAAATAAAAAAACGGCATGGGTTCCCCTCCAGGGGCATACCAGGCACTTAGGTCTAGTATAAGGAAAATAAAGCTGCGCCAATATTACAAACTGCTAAACATATAAATCAAAAAATAAAACCCATCAAAAAACATAGATGGAAAAGCACTGATCACATATAGGACAGTCCCAACAAGAATGTAAATGGTGAAAAGTCCAATATAGATCAATCTTGACATCAGGCATGAATCAACTCAATGTCCACGGGTAGATCATATGCAAAAAGACACCACGGTGCTCGTGCTGCAAATTATACAATGTGTCATGCATGCAAACGGTGCTTCATCCCGACCACCTGATGAATAGGAGGCTTACCAGATGGTAACAATAATAGGGCACTGATAATAGACTCGTGGTATATCCAGTAGGCGAGAACTGATGGGGTTAAACAGCTCTAGGGAAATCACTCCAAGTAGGAAGGAGAGGGAACCCGTCACATACTCTGCTCACAACCAAGATAGCCAGCCAGATCCTAGTTAGTTCCAGAACTTACATCATGTGGATACCAGTCCAAATGCCTCATGTGTTGGGATGATCCTGCAGACACCAAAGGGAAAACAGTGTGTGTCTCTCTTTCTATCTATACCACCCTCTCATCACCTCCAGATTTCCACTCATCTCGATTATGTCTATTTTGTCTTTTTTCCCTTTTCATTTTAAGTTTCACCTTCCCAATCCTCACCCCCTTGTGTGATTTTTCCCTTCCAGCGCGGTTTACCCAAATTTATTTTACTTAGGTCTAGTATAGATTTTACTTGGCCACGCCCCATGTCTATATAAGTCATTGTGCACCTCGCACACGGCATTACAGCGGGAGAGAGCATCGTGCCAACATCGGAAGAAGAGAACAGGGAAGAAGACGATGGAAAAGACTGGGCCACCGCTAGTAAAAGAGCTGCAAGAAGATAGCGGAGGAGCCCGGCAGAAGAATCGGAGAGCGGGAGAAGAATCGGAGACCGGGAGAAGAAGCCCGAGACCGGGAGAAGAACCAGAGAGTGGGAGAAGAGGCCGGAAAGAGCGGAGGAGTCGGAAGAGACCCCCGAAGTCGGAAGAGACCCCCGGAGCTGTCTAATAAATTTACTTTAAAAACCTGTCTAGTGTGTTTTTTTATTGACACTTTTTTCCCCAAGGGGAATGGGTAGGGGTACGATGTACCCCATACTCATTCACATAGGGTGGGCGGCCGGGATCTGGGGAATTTTTAAATACAAAAACGGCATAGGTTCCTCTCCAGGGGCATACCAGGCCCTTAGGTCTAGTATGGAATTTACTTGTCCACCCTTATTAAAGGGGGCTCCTGGATTCCGATAAGCCCCCCGCCCGCAGACCCTGACAACCAACGGCCAGGGTTGTCGGGAAGGGACCCTTATCCTTATCAACATGTGGACAAGGTGCTTTGGGGTGGGGGGGCCGCAGGGCGCCCTCCTTCCCCAAAGCACCTACCCCCATGTTGAGAGCATGCGGCCTGGTACGGTTCAGGAGGGGGACGCTCGCTCATCCCCACCCCCTTTCCTGACCGGCTGGGCTGCGCGCTCGGAGAGGGGTCTGTTATGGATTTTGGGGGGACCCCCATGCCGTTTTTTCGGCGTAGGGGGTTCTACTTAAAATCCATACCAGACCTAAGGCCCTAGTATGCCCTTGGAGGGGAACCCATGCCGGTTTTTATTATTAGAGAGGCGACATTGTCGCTTCTTTCTCGCGCTCGCTGCAGTAGGAAAATTAGTTTTTCCTATTGCAGCCAGCGCGAGATGTACATTGCCCTGTCGCCGAGAACCAGCACGATGGGATCGAGCTGGAAACACATTCTCGCGGGCAGGTACTATAATTTATTTTCCTGTAAAGCCGCTTCAATATAGATGGAGATCCGACTTGGAGGCAACTTCCATTGAATTCTATGGGTACAAGTCACCTAGAAGTCGGATTGAAGTAGTACAGGAACCTTTTCCGAAGTTGGAGCGACTTCAGTAATGTACATTACCGTATATACTCGAGTATAAGCCGAGATTTTCAGCCCTTTTTTTTAGGGCTGAAAGTCCCCTCCTCGGCTTATACTCGAGTCAGCACCGTCTGTCTGCATGAACAGTGTTCACTATTTAAAAGCCACGCCGCGCCTCCGCCTCCTCCAAATTTAAAAGCCGCGCCTCCTCCTCCTCCTCCTTGTCCGTGATAGGCGGACACTAATTTTCCCAGCAGTAAGTGTTCCGCCTATCACGGATGTCCTGTCATTCTCATCTCATGGACGAGGATGAGAGGATGTCCGTGATAGGCGGAACACTGCACACTGACTGCGGGGAAAGCAGAGTGTTCCTCCTATCACGGACGAGGAGGAGGAGGAGGCGCGGCTTTTGATTCTGTAATGGCGCCGTACACGCTGATCGCCCGGATCAGCATGGGGGGGACACAGGACGGGGGACACAGGACATCCAGCGATTGCGATTGTGCCGACAAGGAGGCAAGCCTGCAATGGTGGACAGATCGGAGGTGACAGATCGGCACAGGTAGGCTGCAATGGGGACACAGGGGGGGTTTGTGCAGGACACAGGGGACATGCAGCTGCAGATGGGCATTTGCTGACCCTCTTTTCCACTTACAGTAGCTGCTGCATTTTTCACACTCGGCTTATACACGGGTCAATAAGTTTTCCCAGTTTTTTTTTGTGGTAAATTAGGGGCCTCGGCTTATACTCGGGACGGCCTATACTCGAGTATATACGGTAAGTACATTATTGACTGTAATGTAATTCCTAATGTCAATCGACTTGGGGCGACTTGAGGGCTGACAGGTCGGATCCCAAGTCATTGTAGTGTGAACTGACACTAAAGCCTCGTACACACGATCAGATTTTCGGACAAACATTCGTCCATTTTTTGTTGCATGTTAGACTCTTATGTCGAAAGTGAAGAGGTTACAGAATACAACTTCAGAAGTGACGTAATGTGTTGACTAGTTTTGTATGTATTCTTTAGTTTCTGACCATGCGCAGTCTTGCTCTTATGATTTGTTTCATCCGAAAACCGTACTAAAGGAAAATTGAATGTTGAGTTCACGTGTGACAAAAAATGTATAGTCTGCACATCCAGCTTTTGTCTGACGAAAAAACGAAATCGGCTGTTGAAAGCATACTAACAATCCGAAAATCGTCAGATCGTTCGTCGGACGTAATTTTACTTCCGATTTCCATATCGTGTTTACGGCCCTTAACAAGCCAGGAAAGTACAAATACCCCCAAAATTACCCTTTTTGGAAAGTAGACATTCCAAGGTATTTAGTAAGAGGCATGGTTCGTTTTTTGAGCTTGTAATTTTTTCTCGCAATTCTTTGCAAAATAACAATCTTTTTCCACAAAATTGTCATGTTAACAGGTTATTTCTCTCACATGGCATGTGCATACCACAAATTACACCCCAAAATACATTCTGCGACTCCTCCTGAGTATGGCATTTCCACATGTGTAAGACTTTTACACAGCCTAGCCACATACAGAGGCCCAACATTAAAGTAGCACCTTCAGGCGTTCTAGGAGCATAAATTACACATCTCATTTCTCAACCACCTATTACATTTTTGAAGGCCCTGGAGCACCATGACAATGGAAACGCCCACAAAATGACCCAATTTTGGAAAACAAACACCCCAACATATAATCTATGAGGCATAATGAGTCTTTTGAATAGTTCATTTTTTCCATACATTTTTGGAAAATGTGAAAATAAAATGAAAATGCATTTTTTTTACACAAAGTTGTTCATTTATAGGATATTTCCAACACTTATCATGTACATAGCAAAAATGACACCCCAAAATAAATTTTCTACTCCTCCTGATTATGGCGATACCACATGTGTGAGACTTTTACACAGCCTGATCATATACAGAGGCCCGACATTGAAATAGCACGTTCAGGCGTTCTATGATCATAAATTACACATCTCATTTCTAACCACCTATTAAACTTTTGAAGGACTTGGAGAACCAGGAAAATGAAAATGCCCACAAAATAACCTAATTTTGGAAATAAAACACTCCAAGTATAATCTGAGATTTTTACACAGCCTGGCCACATACAGAGGCCCAACAACCAAGGAGCACCATCAAGTGTTCTAGGGACATAAATTATGCATCTAATTTCCTGACAACCTATCACATTTTTGAAGGCCCTTCATATTTCTAACAAATAGCATGTACATACCAAGAATTACACCCCAAAATAGGCAGAAGCTTGGTCGTGTAGCAGGCTAGGGTCAGTTCCAGAGAAGGCAGCGGTATGTACAGTTTAGTGCAGTGGCATAAGTGGTGTGGAGGTAAATGACATTTATGTTTACCATACTTCCCTAATAATGTAGAGAAGTATGGTAACGGTGGAAACAGTCACCTATACAGAGGCCTGGTTGGGAAGGACATTGGGGACAATAATACGTGGTGTCTCTTCTAACTCCTCCTCTGGAGCACACCTGGCATTTCTTTTGATGTCTTTGGCCTGTTTCACTGGTTGGATTTTCTCTGGAATGTGGCGTTCGTGGAGTCTGCTCACTGAATCAGAGTGAAAGCTTTCTGGTGGGCCTTCAGGGTACAATAGGGCGGTGATAATTTCTTCTTGGTAATGAAGATAGGATACAGGGGTCTCAGTAGATTTTTGGTAAATAACATAAGTGTTATATATGGCCAAGCTGAAAAAATAAATGGAGACTTTTTTTATACCAATGGCGGGATTTTCTTGTGGGAAGGTAGTGTTTGATTATCTGATCATTGAAGTCCACTCTCCCCATGAACAAATTATAGTCATGGATAGGGATGAGCCAAACAATATATATATATTAATACACCGCCTGAAGTGTATTATAAACTGTACACACTATTATATACTGTGTACACCACCTGACGTGTATTAGAAACTGTACACACTGTATTAGCTACTGTGCACACCTCCTGCACTGTATTAGAAACTGTACAATGGATGCACTGTATTATATACTGTGTACACCACCTGAAGTGTATTAGAAACTGTACACACTGTATTATATACTGTGTACACCGCCTGCACTGTATTAGAAATTGTACAATGGCTGCACCGTATTATATACTGTGTACACCACCAGAGGTGTATTAGAAACCGTACACACTGTATTATATACTGTGTACACCACCTGAAGTGTATTAGAGACTGTACACACTGTATTATATACTGAGTACACCTCCTGAAGTGTATTAGAAACTATACACCACCGAATGCACTCTGTATATTGGCTTTACTGAATTCAGAGTATATATATATATATATATATATATATATATATATATATATATATTGATACACTGCCTGCACATAGAATATACACTGAATATATAGTCTATGCTAAATGCAAAATATACAGTATATGTAGATTTTAAAAATCAAGAAGGTCAAAATTATCGGTGTTGGGGCACCTGGCTGGACGGTGAAAGGGGGATGTTTGCTGCTCCAGAATTAGGGGGAAGCCACAGTGGGTTTTGAAAGGCATAGGGAAGGCTGGCATGGGCCCTAACCCTTTGGGGCTGAGGTGACACCCCACTAGTGCTTGACCTTTGTTGCAGTGGTACTCTTGTGGATGGCACTGCGCTCGAGGTGCAAGGCACTGCACTTTAGGTGGATGGCACTGCGCTCGAGGTGCAAGGCACTGCACTTGAGGTGGATGGCACTACGCTTGAGGTGGATGGCACTGCTCTCGAGGTGGACGTCACTGAGCTTCTGGTTGATGCCACTGCTCTACTTGTAGTAGGCTGCTGCTCCATGCCAAAACAACTTATTTTCATGGGCACACGTTCCTCTTCCTCCAATTCTGTAGCAGACCCACTGCTTAAAACAGGTTCATATGCTGAATCAGAATCGGACTCAGACCTTAGAGAGCTGCCCGCTGCTCTCGTCACTCAGGCGATAGGGACACTAGGACAGATGTGGCTGCACTGCTGGGTGCTGATGAGGGTGCACTGATGGGTGCTGAATAGGCTGCACTGGTGGGTGCTGATGAGGGTGCACTGCTGGGTGCTGGTGAGGGTGCACTGATGGGTGCTGATGAGGGTGCACTAATGGGTGCTGATGAGGATGCACGGATGTGCACTAATGCACTGCGGCTGCACTGATTAGTTGGCACTGATGTGCACTATCGGGCACTGTATTGGCACTTATGAGCATTCTAGTGGCACTGATGGTACTGTAATGGCACTGGTGGCACAGGTGAGCACTGTAGTGGCACTAATGGGCACATTTGGCACTGATGGGCACATGTAGCACTGGTGGCACTGATTGGCACTTTAGTGGCACTGATGAGCACTGTAGTGGCACTGATGGCACAGATGAGCACTGTGGTGGCCCTGATAGGCACAGGTGGCACTGTAGTGGCACTGGTGGAACAGATGAGCACTGTAGTGGCACTGATGGGCACAGGTGGCACAGATGGGCACATATAACACTGATGGGCACAGGTGGCACTGATGTGGCTCTGTAGAGGCACTGATTGGCACTGCAGGGCACTGATGTGGTACTGTGGTGGAATTGGTAGCACTCATGTGGCACTGTAGTGGCACAGGTGGCACTGTAGTGGCACTGGTGACACAGATGACACAATAGAGCACTGATATAGCACTGTATGTCACTGTATGGCACTGTTGGGCACTTGCTTGGCACATTAAAATATTTAAAACTCACATTTGAGCACACGATCACTCTCCTCTCCCTTCACGCTGTATCGGTGTGAGGAGAGGAGAGCGTTGAACCCCTGGATGACCCTGCATTGTTTACATTGTAATCGCTCGTCATTGGACAGAGCGATCACATTGTAAAGGGCCCTTTACCACGATCCGTGACGTGCCGTGTCCCGTGAACCCGGCGAGCATGGACAAATAAAGCAAATAAAAAATAAATAATATAGCATATACAATTGTGACTCCAGTCATATTGTAATTGAATGTTATTAAAAAGGACCTTTCCATTTCAATCTGCAGCAGCTGTAATTTTCTGTAATTGCAATGCAATATGGCAGCCTGGGGGTGTTCTGTACACAGAATGTGTACAGAACGCCCCCAAGAAACATAATTTTCTGCTTGTGTGATTGGCTCACTGATTTTCCCAGAAGTCTTCATTAAGATACAAATCTGATTTTTGGCATCCCCTGTAACAAAAATGTAATTTTTTGGTAAGGTACTCCCAATAGGAAATCCCATCTAAAGGGATGCAGGCCCTGACATTTCCTCATTAGAGCTCAGCTCTAAGGCTGCTTTCACACTGGGGCGGTGCGGGGCGGCGACGGTAAAGCAGCGCTATATTTAGCGCTGCTTTACCATCGTTTTACCCGCGGTATGCGGCCGCTAGCGGGGTGGTTTTAACCCCCGCTAGCGGCCGCAAAAGGGTTAAAAACCTCCGCAAAGCGCCGCTGCAGCGGCGGTTTGCGGGCGGTATCCCCGCGGTTTCCCATTGATTTCAATGGGAAGGAGCGGTATAGGAGCGGTAAATACACCGCTCCTTCACCGCTCCAAAGATGCTGCTAGCAGGACTTTTTTTACCGTCCTGCTAGCGCACCGCTCCAGTGTGAAAGCCCGCCGGCTTTCACACTGGAGTGAATGGGGCCGGTTTTTTCAGGCGGTGTACAGGCGCTATTTTTAGCGCTGTACCGCCTGAAAACCGCCCCAGTGTGAAAGCAGCCTAACAGCTGCAGCAGCTGATTGATAATTATGAAATCACTCCCATTAGACTCACTCAGAACAGGGGCACAGAGGAACAAACAGGGATTTCTTCAGAATAACAAAAGGTAGGGATCTGCAACAAAGTTTGTTAAAATCCCTGCAATGTACATCACCCAGGGGGAATGTTTTTTTTTTCTTAACAAATGTGGAGTTACACTTTAAATACTGTAAATGTAAATGGTAATAATCAACTTATCTCAAAGCACCACCTGAGGCACAATGCTTCCCTTATCTTACACCTTGTGTGCCACTAAACTAATGGTTTGGAGTGTAAGGGATCATATTTGCAGATGGAGTACAATGGATACCAATGAAGAAATTACAGCAAGCCTTTTATGTAAATCAGCTATGTGTTGCAACCTGGAATTTTAATACCATGGCTATCTGCATAGGCACATAAATAAGTGTCCCTGACTGCCTTAGTGGAGATAGAAGCAATGAGTCTCGTAGGCAAATTTAATTGTTCAGCCATATTCCCAGTGGTACAAAGCCCTTCCTGCAAAGCCTTCACTGTCGATGCGGTATGATTGGTGCAAAAGCCGCCCCTCCATTCCTGAACTGTTGTTCTTTCTCACAAAAGGCGAAGAGAACAGTTCATACATTGAGCAGATTTCTGATCTCGCTACAGAAACAATTAATGTATACTTATGATGCTTATTTGAAGATCAGGCCATGTAGATGTTTCCTAGAGCATGAGTACAAATGTTTCCGACAATTGGAAATAAAGGATATCACATAAAGAGATTTTCCTGTTTGTTGAACAAAGAAATGACAAATTCATGAAGATAAAGCAAAATATTGACCTATATTGTGGAAACAATTGTTCATGTTACAAGTGGTTTATAGTTGTGAAGACCAAACCAGAATTATATATACAGTATCTTTCTAGACAGGAATATGCAGTATATAACTATGTTTCCCTTAGCAACAATCCTATGAAATGCTTAAAATAGAAATAAAAGCAAAATATTTTGTACAGTTTATCACAATTAAATTTCAGTGTCAGACTACATCTAAAAGGGAAATCTATGGTTGTAGGTCCCTGACTAAGGATGAGTGCAGCTTTAAACTGAAAATTCAACAACAATTATGATTATAGTTGATAAATCATTAATGATTAATTAAGAGAATTGTTGAATAAAGTGAGGAATTTAAATTAAAATTGTCTCTTTAAATTCTCATTCATCTCATGTACGATGGCATGGTTCTCCATTCTTTATGGTTATTCAATAGATGTATTTACTTTATTTTTTTAGATGCTGGTTTTCCTTACTAAAGTGCAATCACACCTTAAATGGTCCCTAAAAAGTTCCTGTTTATTGCCAGTAAATGTGTGCTCAAGTTTCCCAATATAACCCTGAACTAAATTAACTGACACTTTAAAGTGACATTAAACTCTGGTTTAAAAAAGATAAAAATCAATTCAAGTTCAGTATGTATTCTTCTATGTATTCATGTAGTTTTGACTTAAAGAGTAATTCCACTTTTGTTGAGAAAAAAACAATCCCCTCTGGATGATCTATGTACTACTACTTTGTTGTAGGTTCCTTCCTTTTGTTATTCTAAAGTAATAGCTGTTTGTCTGTGTCCATGTGCTGAATTGATCTGTAAGCACGTTTTTAAGATTATCAATCCGCTGCTGCACCTGCAGAGTTCTAATGAGAAAAGTGGCAGAGTCTTCATCCCTTTAAATGTTATTTTCCTTTGAGAGTATCTTGAGATGCTCAAAACCTAATTTGTATCTTAGGCCAGCCATACACTGGCATATTTCTTTAGCTTTATTCCCCCATCAACAAAGACAGTGTTGATGAGGCAAGGAACAGTTCTGGACAGCTGCACTCCGGAATATAGCCTTTATTGTAAAAATCCAAAAATACAAGCCACAGCATAAAATGGGACAAACTTACTTAAAAGTGCTTAATCATGAGTTATATTCTGGAGTGCGGCTGTCCAGAACTGTCCCTTGCCTCATTTGCTATATACTTAGCCTGCACCTGGTATTCCAGTCCTGAGGAGAGTCTTCTATCCACATATTCACCTGGAGCTGTGATCACTTCCCTTTTGTTCCTGGATTGTGCACAGACAGTGTTGATGCAGGAATCCCTCCTGGCGAGCCATTGTCTGCTTCCATCGCGGGGGGGGGGGGGGGGGGGTGGCGGGAGCCGCCCCCACTGGGAGAAGACAGTGATCGATAATCACAAGAGAATCCAGCAGGCTGGTTGTACCCAAGTTGAATGATTGATCAACTTGGTACATTCAGCCTGCCCATTAACGGTTCGAATCTCGGGCAGTGCCTGCTGAACCATGTATAGCCAGCCTTAATGCAGACATCTGGGAAAATCAGTAAGCTAATCATACAAGCAGGAAATTACATTTCTGGGAGGGCAGATCGCCATTACACATTCTGTGTACAGAACACTTCCAGGAAGCCATATTGCATTGCATTTTACAGAAAATTACAGCACTGCAGATTGAAAACGAAAGGTGATTTTTAATAACTTCATATTCACTTATTTCTCTATTGTATCTATAGAAGGAGCTATCATTGTCACAAAGGCTGGACTTCAAAGAGGTCTGCCTTTCTTCATCCCCATTACATGGTGAATTATTGGGCTTAGTGTATACAAGAAAGAAAAGGTTGTTTGTGCTTTAATTTCAACTCACAGGAAGTGACAAAGACGTTGCGTTTTTACTATATCAGCAGGTATTTTCTGTACTCGCTGACCCCATTCTAAGTCTGAATATTTAAAACGAATGCAGGCATTACACCTAAGGATTGGTATGCTGCAATAGATCACATTTCTTTTATGCTTACATATGAATATTTTCATTTCTAATGTATATGATCTAATTGTTGCTTACCTGGAGCCTGTTGTCCTTGATTTTGTGTTTTTTTTTCTATGTAGTTTTAGTTTAAAGCCAGACATGGAAACAGCATAAATGAAACCTGTGAAAATAGGAATATAAAAGTGGTCATTGTTGTGTGCCATGCGTTGTGGTTAGGGAGCAGGCAAAACATATACACTCTCAGTCCATTGGTGTTACTAACAAAGCAACCAGTTATAACTATTTAATAGACTGAATACCTTTAACCTCTTGCTGACCAGCCGCCGTCATTATACTGCGGCAGATTGGCTGTTGGTGTACGTCGGCTGCTTAAAGAGGTATAGGGGGCGCGGAGCCGATGCATGTACACAGACAGATCCCCATTATGTCAGGGAAGTAGAGATCTGCTGTTCCTAGTGATCGGGAACAGCGATCTCTCTCTACTCCCTGTCAGTCCATCCCCCCCACAGTTAGAAACACCTCCTTAGGGAACACTTAACCCCTTGATCACCCCCTAGTGATAACCCCTTTCCCTGCCAGTGACATCTATACAGTAATCAGTGGCTATTTTTAGCTCTGATCGCTGTATAAATGTCAATGGTCCCAAAAAAGTGTCAAAAGTGTACAATCTGTCCAATGCAATGTCGCAGTACTGCTAAAAATCACTGATCACCGTCAATACTAGTAAAAAAAAAATAATAATAATTTTTTGGCGATATATATTATAGCAAAAAGTAAAAAATATTGTTTTTTTTCGAAATTGTCGCTCTTTTTTTGTTTATGTTGCAAAAAATTAAAACTGCAGAGGTGATCAAATACCACCAAAAGAAAGCTCTATTTGTGGGGAAAAAAGAGGACATAAATCTTGTTTGTGTACCATGTCGCACGACCGCGCAATTGTCAGTTTTTTTTTTAATAATTCAAACTTTATTAAACATTTTCCTTCACTTCACAAGTCATTTCCATCATTTGTGTTTGACATGCAAATATCTTATCTCTTTCTAAATTTGTCCGTTTGGAGGTTGGCTCCCCTAGCGGCTCTCCTTTCCCTCTTCCTCCCTTTTCTTCCCCTCAAGGGGAAGATATCGGGAGGGGACATAGAGTGAGAGAAAAAAAAAAGGGGGGAAAATATATTATTTTCCTTCTCTCATTCTCTCCCCTCCCCTTTTAATGTTCCCCTCCCTCTCCTCCTTTCCTCATCTTGTCTCCTTCCCTCCCTCCCTCCCTCCCTTGTGTAGTTCCACTGTCTATTTCAAATTGCATTATGTGTTTATATATATTGCGTATGTGTTTATCTGAGTGCATTTCCATTCTGTTTTTATCTATAGTGTCCTATTATCCGTGCCTTTCGTGCCCCCATTTCTTTTAGTGTCTTCTATTGCCTATACCTTCATTTTGTTCTTTCTCAGGAGATAGAACAACAGTTCAGGAATGGAGGGGCAGCTTTTGCACCAATCATACTCCATCGACAGTGAAGGCTTTGCAGGAAGGGCTTTGTACCACTGGGAATATGGCTGAACAATTAATGTTGAGTTTTTAGTGTTTTTCCTTTCCCTTTCTTTAAATTATTCTTCTCTGGTATGTGTATTCTAATTATCCTGATCCTTTTCCCCTTACTTCCCACTTCCTTATTGTGTGCTCTTTAACCCTCTTAAGGACAGTAAGGGGAGAGAGAGAGAGAGGCGAGGGGCTTGAGAGTGAGAGCGTCTCTAATAATTATTAAAAAAAAAGAAGGCTAAAAAAGAGGGGAGTGTCTAGTTTTAAAAAAAAAAGAACTACAGTTGCGAGAGGAGCCTCCCTCCCCCATCTAGTTATATCATGTCATCACATTTTATCTTCATTACTTTTCCATCACATCATTTAAATATCATTAAAACATAAGGATTACAGGTTGTGGTTCTTTCTTTTACTCTCTCCCTTGTCCCTTTCTTCCTTCCTATCTTTTCCTATTTATTGGCAATTATTTCCTTCTCTATCTCCTGTGCATATTTTCCCCATTCTTCCCATATAATGTAATATTTGTCTTGTTTGTTTCTGATCTTATATACCCATCTTTCTGCCTCTCTTATTTCATCCACCTCCTTTTTCCATTCTTTCAGTGTTGGACCTGTTGCCTGTTTCCAGCGTCTTGGTATCAATTTCTTTGCCGCATTTAATAAATGCGGTGTGATGCTACTTTTATATGCCTTTCTGGAGTCCATAGCCCCATGGAACAGGAAATGCCCAGGCTTAAACTCTATTTGTCCCCCAGACATCTTCCCGATCCACGGGCTATGTCCTCACAGAATTTCCTTATTACAGGGCAGGTCCACCAGATATGAAGATATGATCCCTCTTTTCCGCATCCTCTCCAGCACCCCTTCTCTGCTGTTGTGTACATCTGTGCAAGTCGTACCGGTGTTCTATACCATCTAGTCAAGAATTTATACGACATCTCATGAATAGATGAGCTTATCGACAGGGAGTGTGTTGCTTCTATTAGCTTTTTTATTTGTGTTGTCGTAAAAATACAATCTAGTTCCCTTTCCTATTCCTTTATAAAGTAAGGTGTTGTATTTGTCTCCTCACTCATAACCATTTTATACATGTGGGATAGTAAGTGGTTTGGTTTTGATAGCTTCTGCATGACTTTTCGAATATGGTTAGGGTGTCCTGGGATCTGACTTGCGGTTCTATTTTCTTAAAAAGAATTTTCATCTGGCTATACCGCCAGCCTGCCATTTTCATACTTGCCTGCTTTAATTCGAGCTCACTTTGTGATAATAGGGTCCCCCACGGGGCATATCTAAGACACATTGTGTTACCTTCTGATTCCCATGGTCCCGAAGCCCCCTTCTCCTCCCCGGGGGGAACCATGGATACCCTCCTAGTGGAGCTAATAGAGATATTTTGGGAGTGTATTTACCCTTGTTGTTTAATCTGTCCCACACTGCCAATGTGTTTCACGTCAGTGGGGATGTCCATTTGGATAATCCCCTGTCTTTTACTGGTATCCAGTAATTGTCAGTTAAAACAATGCAGGGGATAAATCCTTCAGGGGCCGAAGTGGTTAAAGTAACCCTGTACCTAGATTATGCACATTAAAGTATTTACATATTCTATTTTATATGACAATCAGTAAAAGCACACCTCTTAAGTTGTAGGCACTGCAGAGAAATCTGTATTCAAAATTTACAACATGCTCCAACATGACTTTACCTGAACTACTGTGCATAAGCTAACCCTGAATATATATGACGTCAAAGAACCTACATTTTGCTAAATGTATAATATATATTTTTTAAGTGTATATAACCCTAACAATGAACTTCTCTTATTTGCTCACTTGATATTTTAAATATATAATTGAAAGCATTTTGTTATCAGTTTTTCTAAGCACAAAAAATGACCTGTCAATCCAATGTCCTTTGCTCTCTGCCTGTATTATCTTAAGAAGGCTATTTAACCCTCTCTGTTCTCAATTTGGACTATATGTTAATTATTCCCTATGCTGTGGATAATAGGAGTAGTTAAGTAGTTTAGCAAAAGGCAATTGGCACTCAGGACTGACACCACTGAGTTCACAGGAATACCTGGGAGAATTCATAAAGGATGACATAGACGCCTTTTAGAAATCCATTGGGGCACAGCACCGAAAGTGTCAGTGCATGCACCTGACCCATGTACCTGTGAGAGATGGACACTCCTTCCTCACTGCACTTTCTCCATCCCCGGCCACTGTGCCTGTCACACTGAAAAGTGCATGGCTGGGGGGGTTCTTGTACTAGGGGTGGGTGGAGCCTGATGGGGAACTGTGAGTAGCCCATCAAGTCAGGTTTTCAATGCACGGCAGTGGCCAGATCCATAGCTGCTATTCAATTCAATAGCAGCCCCCAAATCTGCCTATTGCTTTGTGGTGTCAATTAGATGCAAAAAACGACCTGTTGGTGAAATCGTTTCTCAGTTCCCACCAGGCATCACCTACCCAGTAACTAATGATTGCCTAAATATGAACATTGCTCATATTTGGGTAATAACATTACCTGCATACCTATTTATATTTCAGCCTGGTAGCTGAATGTTGCCTGGAATACGGCTTTGCGAGGTAAGCTGTCACATACAAGACAGCTTCCAAGTACAGGGGCTCTAAATACTAACACACCTCTGTACACCAGCTCAGAGTTGGTCTTAATTACCAGTTTCCTAATCTAAAAAGCCGCTGTAATTCTTTAAGAATTTGTTGCTGCCATAGCGACAGATTCCTAAAGCAGTGGTAGTAAGAGCTACCTGAATTTGCTGCATGCGTTGGTAATGCACTTATTGAATATCCTGGGTATGTTGGTCTTTGTTGTTCTCCTCCTTATCCTTGTTCCTCTGTATGTAGGGCAGGAGCATGCTCATGCATAAATATATGGCAGAAGAAATCCACATAGTGTAATTCTGTTATTTAGTATAAAAATCAGCAGGTTAAAACATATCCACTCACATTGATTTGGTAATAGACAGGCAGCAAAAAACCCAGAACCGAAAGTCCACAATGACGTGCATCTCACTGGCTGGAAATTACGCCACCACCTACGGTTCACTGACGCGTTTCGCCCCTCCCACAAGGCATTATCAAAGGCAGCCTTTGATTTTATTTATGCATTAACACACTATAGCCCTAAATATGGAGGCACAAGAAGGAACAAGGATAGCGAAGAGAACAACAAAGACCAGCATACCCAGGATATTCAATAAGCACATATGACTCCTATCACTGGGAGTCCATAGCAGTTGGTAAATGTGTGGGCACACAGAAGGGGAGCAAGAATTGCACTTTATTTAGAACTTACAAGCACTTTGGAACTTTTTTCCCACGATGGACAATTTATTTGCAAATATGAAGACTGTATATCACTGACTTTTATATTGCTGTTCATATTGATATAATTTTGTATTACTTATTGTTGATTATTGTTTGATTGACACATAATCAGTAAGGGGAAGGTTCCCCATACACAGGGAGCATTCTTACACATTTATTTATACAATGTACACTACACAAAACTTCAACACTGTACCTTGGGAACCCATGTTACTCTTCCTTCTCTACCACTCCCCTGCAGCTATTGCCAGCTAATGAAGCTTCTAAACAAGGTTTTGAAACCTAACTGAGAAATACGACGTAACAATGTTATTGTTACATTATATTTATTCTTACATTCATGCGCATAACAAAAGGGTGTCTTTTTTGTTTTATTTGTTCCTATTAACACTATTCATTTATTTACCCCTTTTTAATTCTCAATCCCATGCTGGATGCAAAATAAAGGGTTGGTTTACTAAAGGCAAGTGCAGTTGCATTCATTTTCTCCAGAGCTTAGTAAATGTGGTGAAGCTTCACTTCACTTCACTGTAAAGAATAACCAATAAGTTGCAATAAAAAATAAATAAAAAAACAGAGCACTTTTGCTTGCACATGATTGGATAAAAAAAATCAACAGCGCTTTAGCACATTCAGTAAGCTCTGCAGAAAAATAGTGCCTTTTGTAAATCAACTAAGTCTCATAGTGAGTACTGTCACCCCAATTTTGCTTAAAATAGAAAGCTTTAGCGAGGATGCACACTAATAAGGACTATAGCATCCCCACCCCCCAGGCAAAAAAAAATATTCATAGCAATTTCTTCGTGCTTCTAAAAAATAGTAGTTGTAAAACATATGCATACACATGTAGAGCTCTAATCCCAGCTGGAGTATAAACCAAAGCAGCATATATTTAGTTCCTTATTCCCCAGCTGGATCGTTTAGAATGAGAGGAATCCTAACCTGAAAATGGCTATAAGTGTTCAGGGATCTTTAAGGAGAGGGTCTATTTGTGCCTCCCTTTTTACATCACCATCTGCAAGTTAAACTGCATCAAAGGTTGAGGATATGATGTGCATATGATATAATCAAGATTTGGGTAAAGTTATTCCACTACTGGACATGTACTGTATCTCCAAAAGATACAGGAATAAAAAAGAAAACAGATTATGGGATAAAAAAAACTTTTGTGTGGACTTTAGATTACTGGTTTGAAATACAAATGTAGAACATATTACAGCATTTTATGTACAATTTATCTTCTACTTACAAGCCTTTAAAAAAAAAAAAAAACTTTATATATATATATATATATATATATATATATATATTTTTACACATCCAAATATGCTATAAAATAGTTTGATATACATACAAAGATGATAGATTGAAGCTGGATTTTTTCCCCCCTTGTCTAGCCTAATTTCTGTATAAAATGCAGTATACGTTTCTTTATTTCTGGAAATTCTACACTTCAAGACACAATCCACTTGGGAGCACTTTGCTATTCAATTACACTTCACTGTGTCATTTCCTAATTTACATATTTTTTCATAATTATTCAGCTAGCCTCAAACCTGCCTACATTACTAAAATCCTACTCTTAGCTTCTAAGTTGAATTTTAATTGCAGCTGAATAAGATGTAGAGAAGGTTGTATGTTTTCTACATTTAAAGTAGTTTTTTTTTCACATGTATATGTCTAAAGAGGACTGTGTAAGTCACATGTCTAAATTCCTGCTTGCTATGTAAATTGGAATGTAAGAATACATGGCCTTCACATTATACTGTCTGTCCTTGTGTTTTTTAATGGGTGATCTCTCTATTACTGCCTATGAATCTATAATTCAGAGATTCTAATGATATTTATTTACCTCTTATATATTAGCAGAGATAGATAGAATATTAGATGGTATTTTACATTCACCAAATTATTTCTACTGTAAAAATATAATGTTAATATTATCTAATATGAAAATGTATTCACCAACAATTAACGAATTGACAAAAAATATTGAAATATTAATTAGTGTTCAAAGATACTCTTGCTGCATGTGTGACTATCTCTAGGCCCCTATATTGTCAGATATTGAAAAGGACATGTAAAATTTCAAACTGTAGCTCCACTGTTCATTTGTATTATCCTTAATTTAATAAAGCAAATTAAATGGTATAAAGGCCAATCTATGAAACAAGCTGAAAGTGAAACTTCAACCAAAAGGGCAAGTTCTGCTCTTTTTCCCGGTCCACCCTGCCACATTTGGATTGTTTATAAATGGTAGATACCGCACTTAGGTAAGGCTAGGCTGCTGCCTCCCCTAGGGGCTCCACTAGTGAAGCACCAACAAAAATGCGTATATATGTACAGGGGTGGGTGGCGCTGCCTATCACCCGGAGAGTAACCTCCAATGATGAGTTGTAGTAAAAAGTGCAAGTGCTAGTGACACCACTATGTGGTATAGACTGGGATTGTGTGGTATTATGTGACTCTCCCTGTCCCCTATTATTGAGGGGAAAAAAGAATGAAGAGTGGTGGGTGTAAATTTCAAAACCCGTGTTAAGGTATGTAGAGTGACCTGAACCTCTCCACTAATATACAATGGTGTATATTACATTCAAAAATTAAAGTTATTAAGTAGTGAATAGTAAACTCAAAAATAAACTTGAATATCATTTGAATTCATCAATAAAATAATAAGGTAAAGGCTTATGTGCAATTGTGCAAAACAATCGTAGGTAATGTCGATTCAGTCTATTGGACTAATCGCATGTCAAGCAGTCCAAGGAGAGTTGTGCAAAATCCTGGGGATCCCGGGGGATGTGTGCCAGATGTGAGGTGACGTGTTTCTCCTGCTTGAAGCGGCACAGAGCAGACGACCATCCAGGAACCGGCAGCCACACTCATTTCGCTCATCCCCAGCAGGAGCATAATCAGTGGACACCCTTCGGTCGGAGAAAACAGGGAGGAAGACCTCTCTAAAAGAAAACCCACTTTATGTGGTTCACCCCTGCAGGGATATGAGGATCTGGTGAGTGGGGACTGAAGGGGAGCACGAACGTCACCTTATGCTGCTTGCACAGGAATCTGCACAAGTCACTTTAAATGTCACCTTATGCTGTCTTCACAGGATTTTGCACAACTCACCTTGGACTGCTTCACATGCGATTAGTCCAATCGACTGAATCGACATTACCTATGATTATTTTGCACAAATGCACATAAGCCTTTACCTTATTATTGTATAGATGAATTCACATGATATTACATTTTATTTTTGAGTTTACTATTCACTACTTAATAACTTTAATGAATTGTTGAATGTAATATACACCATTGTATATTAGTGAAGACGTTGAGGTCACTCTACACACCTCAACACGGGTTTTGAAATTTACAGCCATCACCATTCATTATTTCTTCCCCTGAATACTACAATAGGGGACAGGGAGCATCAAATGATACCACATAATCCCAGTCTATACCACATAGTGGTTTCACTAGCACTTGCACTCATCATTGGAGTTTACTCTCCAGGTGATAGACAGCGCCACCTACCCCTGTACATATATACACATTTGGATTGTATTTGTTTGCACAGTGGACAGCCGGCTGTGAAGACACAAGGCTTCACAGCCGACTACCCGCAGTTAACATGCCGGAGCAGGTGAATGTCTGTTTATTAAAAGTCATTGAATTTTTGCACACCTGACTGAAGCTCCTCTTTAAGAAGGTGTCTACAGCGAATCAACTCCAATCTGACTGTTTACAGGAAATGTTCATATATCTGTATGCGCTTTTTAACACCTTGCTATTGTGGAACTTTCAAGGGTCAATGTGAGCAACCAAAATGTTTTCCATGCCAGTCATTTTTGTCTTATGCCCCGTACACACGGTCGTATATTCCGATGGAAAAAGTCTGATCGGATTATGTTGTCGGAAAATCCGATCGTGTGTGGGCTCTAGCAGACTTTTTCCGTCTGAATTTCCGACGGAAACTATTTGAAAGCAGAATCTCAAATTTTCCGACAACAAAATCCGATCTGACTTTTTCCGATCATGTGTAGGGAATTCCGAAGGACAAAGTGCCATGTATGCTCAGATCAAATTACGAGATCAAAGCTATTGGCTACTAGCCTCTACGTAGTTCCGCAGTATGCAATGGACGTCACCACTAAGGATGGGCCCGGTTTTCGATTCGAACCCATGTTCGAATCGAACATCGGCCGTTCGACCGCTCGTCGAAACCCGAACTCTAAGGACCGTTCGCATCAAATTCGTGTGATGCAAACGGTCCACAATGCACTGCGCCAGTCGCAGTGCATTGCTGGCTGATGATTGGCCAAGCATGCACTCTGACCCCGCATGCTTGGCCAATCATCAGCCAGCAATGCACTGCGACTGGCGATTGGCCAAGCATGCACTGTGACCCCGCATGCTTGGCCAATCATAAAGCCAGCGGCGAGGAGAGCAATAATTGGCCACAGGCAGGATGCCTGTGGCCAATTATAGCTCAGGGGGTTTAGTACACGCCCCACACTATATAAGGCCGCCGCGCCGGCGGCCTCATGTAGTGTGTTCCGGCGTTAGGAACAGTGACAGACTGTACTGTACAGTGTCTGCTTGTGCATTATCTGCTTGTGATTCATCTGCATTATCTGCTTGTGATTCATCTGCATTATCTGCTTGTGGATTCTGGGGATTAGTGTAGGGAAAGAGGAGATATAGGCAGGGTAGTTTATTCTTCTCAGTGCTGTTCTCAATCTCTACCAATCCAGCCATCTGCAGGAGTAGTTAGTGTGTGTGAGTGCTGTGTTAGTATAGCACAGCAGTAGCACACTAAACCAACTTTCCCTGTATCTGTTCTTCTGGCCTGCTGTCATCTAAGGCAGCCAGCCAGCCAGCCATCTGCAGGAGTGTGTGTGTGCTCTGTGACTATAACACAGCACACTAAACCACATTACGCTGTATCAGCTCTTCTGGCCTGTTGTCATCTAAGTCAGCCAGCCAGCCAGCCAGCCATCTGCAGGAGTGTGTGTGCTCTGTGACTATAACACAGCACACTAAACCACATTACGCTGTATCTGCTCTTCTGGCCTGTTGTCATCTAAGGCAGCCAGCCAGCCAGCCATCTGCAGGAGTGTGTGTGTGTGTGTTCTGTGACTATAACACAGCACACTAAACCACATTACCCTATATCTGCCCTTCTGGCCTGTTGTCATCTAAGGCAGCCATCTGCAGGAGTTAGTGTGTGTGCTGTGTGACTCCAGCACAATATACACTACCCATTACAATGTCTGGAAGACCAACAAGGAGAGGCAGACAGTCACGAGCCAAGAAAACAGGGCAAGCAGGCTCTGTGTCTAGAGACAACAGTGCTGGTCGTGGACGTGGTGCATCGTCATCAGCACGTGGCCATGGGACACGCTTGTCCTTATTTTCGGGAGCTGGACATGTTGAGCCGCATCATGCCGAAGGTGGATGACCAAGCCCTCCTCATCCTCTCTCACCCAGGCTCAGGGTACTGGCAAAGCAGCTGCCAACGCGTACTCAATGGCATCATCAGGCACCCCTTCCCTAGACCCACCATGTCCTCCTGAGGAGTCCCCCAAACTGTTTGAGCACAGTGTTGGGTACATGCTCCAGGAGGATGCCCAGCGTTTTGAAGGCTCGGATGATGATACCCAGCTAGAGGAAGGCAGTAGCGTGAGCACAGAGAGAGGGGATGCTCAAGCACAGCAATCTGGCAGTCATGTTCCACCAGCTGCAGCTTACTGCCAGGTTTGCTCCAGTGGTGAAGAGGGAGGGGATGATGAGGTCACTGACTCCACGTGGGTGCCTGAACGGAGAGAGGAGGAGGAGGCGGCACATCTCCAACGAGGCAGGATGCCCTCTGGGGGCCAGCTTGAGGCCAGCACACCAACTGAATCACACCACAGAGCTCCGCCTGTGCAGGGTGCTGCCTCTGCACGTTATTACAAAAGTTCTTTGGTGTGGGCCTTTTTTGAGACGAGTGCATCAGATTGCACCACTGCTATTTGCAACATATGTCTCAAGCGTATCTCGCGTGGCCAAAACATCAGCCACTTGGGCACCACAAGCATGACCAGACATATGTTGACCTGTTATGCAGCTCGTTGGCAAGCGCACATTAAAGACCCACACCAAAGAACAAAGCGGACCTCTCCTTGCTCCTCATCAGCTGGGATCTCCAACCCCACTATACCTTCAGTCCTCTCTAAAAGCTGCACTGAGATGAATGAAGGTGTAGAATTAGGTGTGACACAGCCAAGTACTTGCGGGAACTCTGCTAGCAGTACACCGACGTCCGATTGTACCAGGCAAATTTCCCTGCCCCAGCTGCTGGACCGTCAACAGAAGTTTACTCCCAGCCATCCACATGCCCAGCAGTTGAATGCTAGCTTGGCTAAATTGCTAGCACTTCAACTGCTGCCTTTTCAGTTGGTAGACTCGGCCCCCTTCCGTGAGTTTGTGTGGCACTTTTTCTCACGGAAAGCGATTCCGGCTCTCTACCGGCATGTGGAAGGCAATGTCCATGCCTCGCTGGACATGGCGGTCAGCGGTAAGGTGCATATTACCCCTGACTCATGGTCCAGCAGGCATGGACAGGGACGTTATCTGTCTTTCACGGCCCATTGAGTCACTCTTTTGGCAGCTGGGAAGGATGCAGGACAAGGTGCAGTAGTGTTGGAGGTTGTTCCACCACCACGCCTCCAAAATGCTACTACTGGTTGGGACACACCTGTCTCCTCCACCCCTTCCTCTTCTTCTTCCTCCATGGCCTCTTTGAGTGCTCTGTCCTCGGAACCAGCGGTGCTCCGTAGGCGTCCAAGGGGCTACGCAAGTACGCAGGCAAAAAGATGCCATGCCGTGCTTGCGCTGGTGTGTTTGGGGGACAGGAGCCACACTGGGGCAGAGGTTCTGTCAGCTCTGCAGGGGCAGGCCGAGAGGTGGTTAACGCCACGCCAGCTTAAGCCAGGAATGGTGGTTTGTGACAATGGCACCAACCTCCTCTCTGCCCTGCGACAGGGACAGCTGACCCATGTGCCCTGTATGGCTCACGTCCTTAACCTGGTGGTGCAGCGCTTCTTGGGCAGGTACCCAGGCTTACAGGAAAGTCTGTGTGCATTTCCGCCGATCATATATTGCCAGTGCTCGGCTGGCTGAGCTGCAAAAGAAGTTGAACCTGCCCAAGAACCGCGTTATATGTGACATGCCCACCAGGTGGAACTCAACATTGGCCATGCTGAATCGACTGCACACGCAGCAGAGGGCCATCAATGAGTACCTGTGCGACTACGGCCCAAGGACAGGGTCAGGGGAGCTCAGATTTTTTTCCCCACGCCAGTGGAGCATGATCAGGGATGCATGCACTGTCCTGTCACCATTTGAGGAGGCCACGAGGATGGTGAGCAGTGACAGTGCATGCATCAGTGACACTGTACCTCTTGTCCACCTGTTGGAGCATACGCTGCATGGAATAATGGACAGGGCACTTGAGGCAGAACAGAGGCAGGAAGAGGAGGACTTCCTTGCCTCTCAAGGCCGCCTTTATCCAGACAGTGTTCCTTCTCTCCCACCCATCACACAGGAAGAGGATGAGGAGGAGGAGGATTGTGTGAGCATGGAGGTGGAGCCTGGCACTCAGCATCAGCAGCAGCAGTCTTTTAGGGATGATTTACAGTCCCAAGAAACCAGTGGACTTGTACGTGGCTGGGAGGAGGTGGCTGCGGATCATGTCGTCCTCAGTGACCCAGAACTCCGGACCGAATGCCTCAGCTATCCTTCGTTTGCATGGCCTCCCTGATCCTGCAAAGCCTGCGGAAGGATCCTCGTATTCTTCGGATCAAGGAGAGGGACCATTACTGTCTGGCCACTCTCCTTGATCCACGGTACAAGGGTAAGGTTGCGGACCTTATCTTGCCGCTGCAGAGGGAGCAGAGGATGAGACATCTCTGGGAGGCCTTGCAGAAAGGTCTGTGTAACGCGTTCCCAGAAACTGGGAGGTTACAAACTCCTGGTCCTGGACGACAAGTTTCTGAGGCTTCGGTCAGTAGCAGAAGGAGCGCTGGGGAAGGTGGACGTCTGACCGATGCGTTCAGACAATTTTTTCATCGCAACCATCGCCAGCGTCTGATATACATGGTGCAGGAATACCTAGGGGCAAGGTCAGACTTGGACACCTTTCCCAATGAAAATCCTCTGGCTTACTGGGTCTTGAGGATGGATCACTGGCCAGAGCTTGCGCAGTATGCAATTGAGCTAATGGCCTGTCCTGCATCCAGCGTTCTTTCCGAACGCACATTCAGTGCTGCTGGAGGCTTTGTCACCGATCACAGGGTGCGCCTGTCCACCGACTCGGTTGATCGAATGACCTTCCTAAAGATGAATCAGTCTTGGATCACCACCAGCTACCAGGCACCTGAAGCTGATATAACAGAATCATTTATTTTGAAATGTCACATCCCTTCAAGACTACCTATGCTGATGCTGAGTGACTGTCCTGTTATGTTGACTGACTATCCTCTTCCTCCTCAATGATCCTGATGATAGCTTGGAAGAACATTTTTGTTTCTGGGTGCCACCACCAGTGGCTAAGGCCCAATTTTTCAGATTAAACAGGGGCTTGTTAACAGGGGCTTGTTATTACAATTTTTTATGCAATGCTTTGCAACAGGTCTGATTGCTGTGCTCCAAGTACAGTATCTGTGAGGGGTTGCAGTGTTGTGGCACCAGCACCAGTGCCTAAGGCCCAATTTTTCAGCCCCTGTTTAACAGGGGCGTGTAATTACAATTTTTTATGCAATGCTTTGCAACAGGTCTGATTGCTGTGCTCCAAGTACAGTATCTGTGAGGGGTTGCAGTGTTGTGGCACCAGCACCAGTGCCTAAGGCCCAATTTTTCAGCCCCTGTTTAACAGGGGCGTGTAATTACAAATCTTGATCTAATAATTCACAGCAGGGCCCATTCCTGTGCCCACCAAAAGTAACATTGGGACGGAAAGTGAGGTGAAATGTTCTGAACAGGTGCACAGACAGCAAAACAAATGTTAGAGGGGCGATAACCCTTCCCTATGTTCTCCAAAAAGCTTAAAGATAGATTTTTGGGGATGGAGCTACACTTAAAAATGTACCTGTTCAAAATTACAAACAGATTCTACTTAAGAACGAACCTACAGTCCCTGTCTTGTTTGCACTGCCTGTATACTGCTGTTCAGAGTATATAGGGTTGTAGGTATAGGGTTTTATTTTGGGTGCGGGGTTCCCCTTAATATCCATACAAGACCCAAAGGGGCTGGTAATGGGCTGGGGGGGGGGGGGGGGGGGTGATGGGGTAGCCATGCCATTTTTCTCAAAGATTTTCATCCATATTGCCAGGGCCCAGGACAAGACATGACATTAAAGCCGCAAGCAGTTTTAAATGGCTTATTTTTTTCCTTTACAAATGTCATTTTTTGCAGGGACAGTTCTAAACACGGGAAACACATGCCACTTCACAGGCATACTTTGGACACCCTAGTACCATATTTAAAGGAATATTTCACTTTTTTTTTTCACTTTATGCATTAAAATGACTGCTCCTGAAAAAATGTCCGTTTTTAAAACTTCTTTTTGCATTGATACATGTCCCCTGGGGCAGGACCCGGGTCCCCAAACCTGTTTTATGACATTAACATGCATATTGGCCGTTATAATTAGCACTTTACATTTCGAACGTTCGCGTCCATTGTAACTAATAGGGTTCGAATGTTCACACAAACTTTCGGTCCGTTCGCAGGTTCTGGTGCGAACCCGAACCCGGGGGTGTTCGGCTCATCCCTAGTCATTACGTTCGGAACGATCAGATTTTCTGACAACTTTGTCGGACAAAATCCGTTGGAAAAAATCAGAAAAATCCGATTTTGTGGTCGGAATTTCCGACCGTGTGTATGGGGGCTAACTCCCATAATAAATGGGATCTTAGTCATAACTCATTAACAATTGATATTTAATACTTTTAATTGAATAAATAATACTTCAGTAAATACCTGTGGTTTAAATTGGCCGTGGCCTTTTATTTATAGGTATAAATGATAAATCAGTTCATATCAACTTTCAATAAATCATAAATAATCAATACACTTAACGTGTATTAAAATTTAAATGTATTAAACGTACATCAATATATATATATATAAATAGCTCAGCCATTTAAGCTCAAGCTATACAAATAAAAACAAATATAATTTTCCCTTTTCAATAAAGGGAATAAAACCTCATAGAACCAGGCCATGACAGGGAGGGAGGGTGGGATGTGCTTCTCTTCTGATCTTCGCCATGTTCTCCCAGTAGTGACGCATCCTCTTTTCTTTTATAGGCTGATGCTCATGTTAGAGGACCGTTTGGGGCAACTGTCAAACGTATTAACCATTCTCAGGTAAGTAAATACAATTTATTTTTTAAAGAACTTTAATTGATTTGGTTAGGTCTGACACGATCCCACAGGTGGTGGGGCGGGGACATTTTATGCCCCGCCCTTCACCTTTAATCAATGTCAGGCGCTCCCCCTTCCCTCTTAGATTGTTTTTTAACTTGAAAGATCATAGGTTGGTACTGTCATTTATACATGGCTGACTACCATGAAAAATCAATTAGTAGACCAGTTCTCTTAATTTAAAGTTATTATTTAAATATATTTCACTGAATCCCATGATAACAATAAATATCAAAATAATAGATAATAAATTGTGCTTTCCATTCACAAAAAAAGTTGGTTGTATTAGACATTTTAGTAGTGCTTATAGTCTTTAAAGAAAGCTAATGAAATGACTGAAATTGAGGTTTCAAGTGAATTTGATTTTAAGTAATGGAAAAATGACACCTGATATAAATGAACAGTTTGTGTAGCTCCATTTAACACATTATAGATTTTCACAAATTAAATTAACAATTAAAACTGCATATTCTTATTAAATGAACATTACCTGTACAGATATCATGTCACTCTTTCCATCTGTACCAAAATGAGAGCAACACTTCTATAAATCTTAAAATTTAAATTCACAAATTTCAAGAAAGTATAATCAAAACATTTTCTTGATGTCATTAAATAATCTTTCTTTCTCAATGTCTGACAGCATAGAAAGTTTATGGTGTCAGATTTTCCCAGGGGAGCAGATATAGAAACATTGTCATTCGTTTTAATGCAAAATGTGAACTAGCTTTGTCCTTTTAGCTTCTGGCATGTTAATCCTAGTTGAGCAATTCATTTTACTTAAAAGGAGATCCACTGTGTATTTGACACAGACGGCAATCCTTAAAGATATTATAATCTACATTAAAGCAGTACATGTGTCTTTTCAAGCACATTTGGGGTGTTCCAATACAGTGCATGCTCTCCCATGATCCCTTGAATGTGTTCAAAGCCCTCATGTGCTTGCATATTCTCAGCAGCAGATCAGGAAAAGTGATGTGTGCATATGATGCGCGAGCTACATATTAAATTAAATTCCGAGACCAGCAGTTGCTATTTGCAGTCTGCTTTCTGAAATCGGTTCTTAAGCTGTAAAGGGGTTTAAAAGGATTTCATATGAAAAGGTATGCCTTGATTACTATTATCTTGTATAATTATTTTTCTAGTGACTTACCTCTAGGATGTGTTAAAGCAAATGTTACATTTAAAAAAAAACAAAAAAACATTTGCTGCTAAATGACATATCCCAGACAGCTTTGTTCTGTTTTTAAACAAAACAAGACTGATAGGTAAGAGATTGTAAAAAAGAGGGCACGGGATGCTGTGAACATATACCACTACAACATAAATAAATAAATAAGTTCAATGGCTCTTTTAATAAGGATTAAAGGGCAAAAAGGCACAATTCCTTTAAATAACATGCTTTCATGATGCCTTAAACCTACCTGTGAAGTGGGGAACCTGTAGCATATACTAAAGAAAAACTGACATATACAAAGGAAAAAAAAATACATTTGGCATTAGGTGCATTCTGTTTGTAAGCAAAAAACTAAAAAGGCTGACAGCGCTCAGGGGCTGAAGTAGGTGTGTGTAAAAGCAGCTGCAATAATCCACAGCCAATGCCCAATGAACTTACTGGCGATTTATTTACAATATGATTTAAAAGAAGTACATGTTCCATATGATATAGTTTCAACGTTACCACTCTGACTCTAGAGCTGTGTCCTGGACCAGGAGAGCCATGGGGAGGTGCCAACCACCATGGCTGCAAAAATGGAACAAGCTGCAAGAAAATCCAAGATAGAGCCCACCGGCATGAGTAGATGGTGCCACTGAAACACCTGGGTGGAAGCACGGCCCCCAGGAAGTAGGTAACCCGATGTGGCCAGCATGGAATGCATGCATCCCTGTTGCCGTGACAATGCATTTTGCATCCATGTGCCTTTTTAAACCATTGGAATGACGTCAATCAGAGGTTTTTAAGCCCAATATGGGGGGGGGGGGCATAGGGCAG
The DNA here is from genome assembly GCA_028564925.1 of Lithobates sylvaticus. NCBI lineage: Eukaryota > Metazoa > Chordata > Amphibia > Anura > Ranidae > Lithobates > Lithobates sylvaticus. Next base: position 411,873,738 of record CM053027.1, read on the forward strand.
AACTTGAGGGAGAACTACCAGTTAACCCATCAGTACCCTTTCCATATAATATAACTCATAACCTTTTTAATGGTACCATAATTCTTATAAAATATATAAAAAAATATAAAAAAAACAATTCGATGAACAGTCATTATGAAAAATATAGTCAATAAATACAAAACTATACAAATTATACAAATAATAATAATATATAAATAAAAATGAAGAATGATATGAAAATAATATGAAAAAGTAGAAAGAAAAAGGAAAAATGTAAATATTAAAATATTAAAAATGGCCAAAATATGCGTATTAAAAGATTTAAAATGATATGCACAATATTATCTTATTATTGTAATTATAAAAATGATTATTAAGCAATAAAGCTAAATACCCTTGTAGCGATACCCCCAGTTAAGGGGGCCGCAAGTTTGATTTGGGTCCCTGAGTACAGCTCCACCAACCCCCAGGCAATCTGCTCTACCCGCTCTGGCACAGTTAATAAACAGATAGATATGTATGCACATATAAATATCACTTATACTCTAAGTGTAATGGATTCAAACTCACAGGCAGACTGCTAACTGAAATAACTGTCTTTACTTTTGGCAAGGTGAAAAAGAAATGGTAACATGCATTAATATTTGACATACAACACACTAGCAGGTCCCTGCAGTATGTACTACAAACATGTATACATATGTGACTGGACAGCAATAGGGAACGGAGCGCCACGTGTAGCGACCGTCTGCTAAGCACCCCTGAGGTGCAACAAATCTAACTGTGACTACCTAACGGACCAGGCCTGATCCCTAACAATGGAGCTCAGTCCTGGAGGAAACACAGTATTCTTCACCGGCACAAGAACTGTAGAGGTGGTGCACATGTAGAATTAAATGGTGTATTTGTAATCCACAAGAAAGAACAATCTTCTGATCTCTGAGGTAAATGGCCTTGGCAGTCTGATAGGCATAAAGTGTGAAATAACAGTATAAGATGAGCTTTCAGCTCGCTCACCACTCCGGATACCGTCCTTAGCTCCGGGACTTCCACTGGCCGACCGTTCTCAGGCAAAAGTCTCCGTTCTGCACTGGCTGACAGTGAGGTGTGAGAGTCTCTCTCAGCCTGCTGCAAGGCCCAGGCTTCAGGCCTTCAGCAGTCCCGGTCCGCACAGGTGTCTCCTCTCTCTGTGATCCCTGCGTCAGAAGAGGAAGAGGCGGGCTTCCCCCCTTCCTTATATCACCTCCCCCATCAGCCTCTCGGGCGGAAACAACCAACCTCCCGGGAGCCTGGGGAATTATGGGAATCGTAGTCTTATCCCCTAAAAAAGGGGAACAACCCCGCTACACACTCCCCCCACTTTGAATCTTTGGTCCCCAAAGACATTGTTCAATCTACAAGCCTTTTTTGAAACAACACATTCACATAATTCAGACAGAGGAGCCTCCCACCAATTATCATAGGGTGGGGAGCTGTCCTGTCTACAGGTCGCTTCAGTGAGGGCGACCTGTCTAACTGTGCCAGAGAGTGAGCTGGGGTTGCCCTCCACCAAATGAACAGTGGATGGGTCAGGGCGTTCAACACTCCTCCTTGCTGTCATAACAGAGTCCTCTGAACTTTTTCCCATTTGGGGGTAAGTTAGCTTCTTGGGAGGTCTCACAACTCTGCGAGCTCTCTGTTCTCTTGGCACTTCAGGCACTGATACCACAGGTTCTTCTTCAGGAACACACTCTGGCAGCATCACTGATTCTGGAACATCTACTTCCTCTTCTTCTGAGTAAAGGCCAGGGATATCTTCCCAGCACTCGAGCACATCACTGGTGGGAACGAATTCTGTAGCTTCTGGGTTCAATGTTCCATCTTCCACATCCCCAGTAAGTGGAAGATCTATGGCGGAATTTCCTGGAGTTGAGGAAGGCCATAGCCATTCAAATTCTCCTTTCTCTCCTTCAGCCGGTTGGGGGCCTTGTCCCCCTTTAGTTTGGGAGGTCTGGGACCGAGTGTTGGGTCTGGGTGTATCCAGAATGGAAACAGATTCAGGTAAGTCTCTCACTGGAGGTATTCTGACTGCTTCAGTGAGTGGGAGCAAGTGATTCCTATGCCAGGTCTTCAAAGGCCCCACTCTCCCTTCTGGCTTAAACTTATAGACAGGCAATCCCGGTAGTTTTCTACAGATGATATATGGCTCTGATCTCCATCTATCAGCAAGCTTGTGTTTTCCAGGGATCCCTAGATTGCGTAACAGTACACGGTCCCCCGGCTGTAGGTCTTGTACTCGAACCTTCAGATCAAAGTTCCACTTGTTTCGGGCCCCCCTCTGGTCAGAGGCCGCCTGAGCTTTCTCGTAAGCTATTTTCAAACTGTGCCTCAGTCTGTCCACATATCCTTGGTGGGAGGCAGCAGAGGCATGGTCTAAGGAAATGCCGAAGGCCAGATCCACTGGCAACCTTGCTTCTCTCCCAAACATAAGCCGGTAAGGGGAGAAACCCGTCACATCACTGGTTGTACAGTTGTAAGCATGCACCAGAGCTGAAATGTGTTGGCTCCAATGTTGCTTCTTCTCTGTCTCTAAAGTTCCCAACATGTTCAATAGGGTCCGGTTGAACCTTTCAGGCTGAGCATCTCCCTGAGGGTGATATGGTGTAGTCCTAGTCTTCTCTACTCCCAAAGAGTCCAGTAGCTTCCGGATCAGGCGACTCTCAAAGTCCCTTCCTTGGTCTGAGTGGATTCTCTGTGGTAATCCATAATGAACAAAGTATTTTTCTAGGAGCACCTTGGCCACCGTAGAGGCCTTCTGGTCCTTGGTTGGGAAAGCCTGAGCATAACGGGTGAAATGATCGGTTACCACCAGAACATTTCCCAATCCACTCAAATCGGATTCGAGGCAGAGAAAATCAATGCATACCAGATCCATTGGGCCTTGACTCTGTAGATGGCCCATTGGGGCAGCTTGATGGGGTAAAGTCTTTCTCTGAATGCATTGTGCACAGGAATGGCAATACTCCTCCACTTCGGCCCTCATGCAGGGCCAATAAAACCGGTCTCTGACGAGTTGGAAGGTTCTCTCTGCTCCCAAGTGACCATGCTGGTCATGTAAGGCAATCAGCACAGTCTCTCGATGCTTTTCGGGGAGAAACAGCTGCCACTTATCTTCTGAGCTATCAGAGGGGCCCCTTCGGTAGACCACCCCCTGATGCACCTGTAATTTATCCAACTCTCTCCTCAGTAGGCGAGCCTCTTTGGAAGGGTGATGTCGAAGTCCCTCTGGACTTTTGTTTTCCAAGGCTTCCAGGACCAATTTCCCCATGGGGTCTTCCAATTGGTCACACCTTAACTCCTTCTTGGACAGCTTCGACAGACACTCTTCTTCTAGTTGAGTTACCCCACAGTAGCATTTTGGGACTCCCACAGTGGTAACTCCTATCTCTTCAGCTCTGGATCCTCCTCTGGCTTGGAGTTCAGCCCCCTGACAAAGGGCTCGCACTCCTTCTGGGGCCACTTGGGTCCAGTCTTCCCAGTCATCAGTCATTACATGAGACCTTCGGGACAGGGCATCTGCATCCCTATTTCCAGCCCCTGGCCTGTACTTGAGGCTGAAATTGAATCCAGATAACGCCGCCAACCATCTGTGTCCAGTTGCATCCAGCTTGGCGGTGGTGAATAGGTAGGTCAAGGGGTTGTTATCTGTCTTTACAGTAAATTCGGCCCCATAAAGGTAATCCTTTAATTTGTCGACTACGGCCCATTTGAGGGCTAAGAACTCCAACTTGTGGGTGGGGTAGTTCTTCTCCGAGGGGGTCAGGCTCCGGCTCACATAGGCCACTGGTCGCAGCTGATCTTCATACTCCTGGTAGAGTACTCCACCTAGGCCCTCATGGCTGGCATCAACATGTAGCTCATACGGTCTAGTGGGGTCAGCATAGGCCAAAACTGGGGCTGTGGTGAGACTCCTCTTCAAGGTTCTGAAAGCCTCTTCACACCTTGAGTTCCATTGGTCTTGAACCGACTCACCGGGCCTCCTGGGCCCCAAGCCATCCTCCTCTCCTTCTGTCTTGAGCAGCTTGTTTAGGGGTTTTGCAATACGGGCGAACCCATCCACAAATCTGCGGTAGTAGGAGCAGAACCCCAAGAAAGATCGAAGTTCGGTGACTGTTGTGGGTCTTGGCCACAAAGTAACTGCCTCCAACTTCTCAGGGTCTGTAGCCACTCCTTTTTCAGACACTATGTGTGCCAGATAGTTCACAGAAGACTGGTAGAACCGGCACTTCTCGGGGGAAAGTTTGAGTCCCTCCTCACTGAGCCTTCTCAACACTTTCTCCAATCTGGCTTCATGTTCTTCCAAAGTTTTTCCAAAGACAATGACATCGTCCAGGTACACAAGGACTTCTATGAGGTTCATGTCTCCAACAGTCCTTTCCATGAGGCGTTGAAAGGTAGCAGGAGCTCCAGACAGGCCCTGAGGCATCCTGTTGAACTCAAAGAACCCTACTGGGGTTATGAAGGCAGTCTTTTCTCTATCTTCTGGATGCATGGGAATTTGATAGTACCCACTCTTGAGGTCCATCACACTGAACCACTTAGCTCCAGATAAACTCTGTAAGGCATCCTCTATCCTTAGCGTGGTGTACTGATCAGGAATGGTCCTCCTGTTGAGAGTTCTGTAGTCAATGCAAAGCCTCAACGACCCATTCTTCTTCCTGACCACCACTATTGGGGAGGCATAGGGGCTTCTGGACTCCCGAATCACTCCCGTCTTCTTCAGTTCCGCAAGCTGCTCCCTCAGATCCTCCAGATCTGCTAGCGGGACCCGCCTTACTCTCTCTCTGAATGGCTTGTCCTCTTGCATGCGGATTCGATGGGTGGCACTCCTTGCACACCCCACATCAAACTCATCTTTAGAGAAAATCTTCTCCCATCTGGTCAGCTGGGCCTTGGCTCTCTCCTTCCAAGCTCCAGGTAGGTTTGGGTTTTCCATGGAGAGTTTCTTCCAAACATCTTCTCCTTCACCCGTCCCTTTCACTTCTGACCAGCCAACTGGGACAGCAGGACTCACCTGTCCCAGCAGCATCCTGGCAGGGATCTCCACGGGCCGCTCCGTAGGGTTCCTCACGCTCACTGGGACTCTTCCTCTTGCCTTCTTCAATGCCTTGATTGGGATCACTTCTGGGATCACTTCCAGGCCTGAGTGACCCTCCATTGGGTCAGATTCCAGCATAACATAGCAGATTAAGCTTCACCGTAGCCCTAAGACAGGCTACCTCTCCGGGCTGTATCACCGCTCCTTCTCTTCCAAGTCTCCACACCTTTCCTATCCCCTCATTTGGGGTCTTCTGCTCTAGGACCAACCGCTGGTAGGCCGCCTTAAGCATGGGATGGATCTTGGTAGCTGAATAATTCTGCTTCTTTACAAGGGGGGTCAGAAGCCTTCTGACTAGATCCGTGTTCGTCCCTATAATTAGGGAAGTCTTGCTGGTTCCAGGCGGGCGGGGGCATACCACTGCTAAGGTGTCAAACACTTCAGTCTTCCCAGCCACGGATGGGTCAAAGGCCAATTGTATAGGCAGGTATCCATCATAGGGGAAACTCTGAGTTCCCAGCCCCCATATCTCCAGCTCCTCTATCTTCTGAATAGGCAAATGACTCAGGTATCTATCATAGAAGTCCCTGTACAATAAGGTCACTTGTGCTCCAGTGTCTAGGAGAGCCTGTGTGTATACTCCCTCCACTTGGATGGGTACAGTAGGAGATGGACCAACCAGCTCTTCTGGGTAAGGCCAAGTTGATGCTGTCTTCTTTTTTTGGACTCTTTTCTTTCCAACTAGATTTGCGCTTTATCCTTTCCTGAGCCTGGTATGCATTAATTTTCTCCCTCTCTATGGGAGTACGAACCCGCTGAGGGACATTGTTATCTCTCATTTTTAGAGGTTCTCGCTTAGGGGTACTGTATCTCTTCGGAGGGGTCTTGCCCCCTCTCTCTGGGGTGTATCTTGGTTGCGGAACCCTGGGTTCCCTCCGAGGAGTTTGGTCTCCTCTCTTTCTTTTCGTCCTATTCTTCTTGGAGCTCACTGAAGGTGATGGGCCCCCGGTTGACTCCTTCACTGGGGCCCTCTGGAGTTTCCCGCCGGCTGGCGGCTATGTGTTTTCTTCCTCTTGGGACTGGAACATACAGCTGCAATATGGCCCACTCCCCCGCAGTTAAAACAGATCATCTCTCCCCAGTCAGGTGGGGATGCTGGTGCTGAAACAGCTGGAAATAATTCCCTCCTGCTTGCCTCTCTCTTGGGACTGGGCGCCTCTCTCGCCACCAGAGATGTCAGTATCTCCATCATCTGGGACATCTGCAACTTCAGAGCATCTACTTCTGTCTCTCTTTCAGGGGTTAAGGCCGACCTGACCGTTGCCACTGGAAGTTTTGTAGGCCCCATCGCCTGTTTTTCCCGTTTCTCTTCCAACATGGCCTCTTCCTCTCTGACCATCCGAATGAGATCGGGGTAGTCCAGGCTCTTCCCGTCCTGTCGGGTGCGTAGTACTAGTGCAATAGGGTCTAGGGGTTGGGCTCCCCTCATCACCTGCTGAGCACGGACTTCGTCTACTTTCCCTGGATCTATCCCCTTCTTCAGGATAATCCTATGCAGGATCTTGTCTATGCGTCCTATGTACTCCGACAGCTTCTCCCCTGTCTTCTGGTAACAGTGTTCCAGTTGATAGGTAAGCTCCGTGATTTTCTCTGTCCCACCAAACACACTCTCCAGGATGTCCAGGCAATCCTGGGCAGTGCAATCTTTCTTGCTTATCTTCAGGTTGCGTATGGCCTCTAAGGCAGGCCCTTTTAGGCTCTCAACAATCCTTTGCTTCTTTCTACCTTCCGGGACTTCCCATTCTTCTAAGGCCTGCGTGGCACCATCTAGCCACTCTTCAAATCCCTCTTCCCCCGAGGGTACGGGTTTCCTCCCGGAAAACATCCAGAGTTTCCTGTATCCCAACATCGGGTAGTCCCCGGGGTCTCTTCTGCACTGAGTCACAATCTCCCCTAGGACAGCGCACAGCTCTGCACTAAGAGTGTTTTTCACAGGTGTGGGACTCTCTGTGTCTTTCTGCTCTTCCACCTTCGGGGATAGCATGGTTTTCATTTGAAAACAGTCTCCCTTGCGCGGCAGCGCATGCAGCAATTGATAGGTCTGACCATCCAATGCTTGTATGCTTTGGCTCCTGAACTGCTCTGGGGTCTCACTTCTCCATTCTACTAGGGCGTATGTACACCCGGCATCATTTCTCATGTCCATTATCCGTGCTTTGTGGCATGGGGATAGGGACATTATGAGCTGCTTGACTGCCTCTTCCTGCCATATCCCTGGTAGTTCAATGACTGCTGCTGCGGCTGGATCAGTGCCCCATATTGTGTACCACCGTCCCACTTCTATCGGGTCCATGCCGGTACCTTCTGGCGGGTTTTCCCGCTGTCTCAGGATCCCGGATTACGAGCCCCCACGTGTAGCGATACCCCCAGTTAAGAGGGCCGCAAGTTTGATTTGGGTCCCTGAGTACAGCTCCACCAACCCCCAGGCAATCTGCTCTACCCGCTCTGGCACAGTTAATAAACAGATAGATATGTATGCACATATAAATATCACTTATACTCTAAGTGTAATGGATTCAAACTCACAGGCAGACTGCTAACTGAAATAACTGTCTTTACTTTTGGCAAGGTGAAAAAGAAATGGTAACATGCATTAATATTTGACATACAACACACTAGCAGGTCCCTGCAGTATGTACTACAAACATGTATACATATGTGACTGGACAGCAATGGGGAACAGAGCGCCACGTGTAGCGACCATCTGCTAAGCACCCCTGAGGTGCAACAAATCTAACTGTGACTACCTAACGGACCAGGCCTGATCCCTAACAATGGAGCTCAGTCCTGGAGGAAACACAGTATTCTTCACCGGCACAAGAACTGTAGAGGTGGTGCACATGTAGAATTAAATGGTGTATTTGTAATCCACAAGAAAGAACAATCTTCTGATCTCTGAGGTAAATGGCCTTGGCAGTCTGATAGGCATAAAGTGTGAAATAACAGTATAAGATGAGCTTTCAGCTCACTCACCACTCCCGATACCGTCCTTAGCTCCGGGACCTCCACTGGCGGTGTCCGGCCTCGTTCGTCACAGCCCCTGCGCTCCGGTCCTCCCTCTGACCGACCGTTCTCAGGCAAAAGTCTACGTTCTGCACTGGCTGACAGTGAGGTGTGAGAGTCTCTCTCAGCCTGCTGCAAGGCCCAGGCTTCAGGCCTTCAGCAGTCCCGGTCCGCACAGGTGTCTCCTCTCTCTGTGATCCCTGCATCAGAAGAGGAAGAGGCGGGCTTCCCCCTTCCTTATATCACCTCCCCCATCAGCCTATCGGGCGGAAACAACCAACCTCCCAGGAGCCTGGGGAATTATGGGAATCGTAGTCTTATCCCCTAAAAGGGGAACAACCCCGCTACACTCTCATAGGGATAAAATCTCCTAGATATCACAATATGTTGTTTAATTCGTATTTAAAATAATTGTGATTTTGGCATAAGCATAAAAACCCTAAAACTGTACTTCCAGGTCCTCATTGAGGCCATTAGGTGACAGAGATCCAAAATTATAAATCCTAAAGACTTCTCCCTTGCAATGGAGAGAAAACCTCTCATTGTCTGAAAGGGTACCTTTGGGGATAGCTTCAATCGCAATCACCTCCAGGCATCTAACATTTTTATTATGCACCTGGAGGAAATGGCGAAGAACACTATGTTCATCCCAGCCCTTGTGTATGAATCTGAGGTGTTCACCTTATGTGCTTGCGCAAGGTGCGCATGGTGCTACCCACATACAGCAAGCCGCAGGGACACCGCAGGACATATATAACAAACTCAGTTGAGCTTGAAATGAATTGTCTAATCTGGATTTTTTTAGCTTTTTTATCAACTATTTCAGTCCGTCCAATTCTGTTGTCAAAATAGGATCTGATACTGTAGAGCCGTTTCTTATTGGTGGTCTGTAACTTGCTGGGGGGCTAAAATATTTGTTAACGTGCGTGCCCTCCTAAAAGCTACCTGAGGGGCCAGAGGCAATGTGGGAGCCAATCTCTAAACCGGCTTTAGAATACTGTAGTGTTTATTCAGGATTTTGAAGATGGACCTATATTTCTCATCGAAATAAGTAATGAATCTTATTGCATTTGTGTTGTTGTCTGATATTCTGTTCCTGTGTTTTTTATGGGAAGGATTTGTATTCTCATTACAGGCCTCCTTAACGAGCGTTGAAGGGTACCCTTTATCTTCAAATTTTTTCATCATCAAAGTTCCCTGTGCAATTTAATCCTCCATCTTGAAGCTGTTTCTTCATAACCTATTGAATTGTCTCCCAGGGATATTATGCTTCAAAGCAGGATGATGACAGCTAGAATCGTGGAGGTAAGAATTACCACTGGTGGGCTTAGTGTGGTTCTTGCTGATGATAGTACCTCCTTCATGTGATAGAACCAGGTCCAAGAAAGCAAATTCCCTTGGATAGATCACATGTGTGAAGGACAGCCTTAGTGAGTTTGTGTTTCAATTCGCCACAAAGGAGGAGAACACATCTGGGCCACCCCCCAAATGAGGAGGATGTCATCGATATACCGGTTATAAAACAATATGTGTTCATCAAAGGCACTGTTGGCCCAGATGTGCTCCTCCTCCCAGTAGCCCATAGTGAGGTTGGCATATCCTGGGGCAAAATTGGCCCCCATGGCTGTGCCTTTCACTTGCAAATAGAACTGGTCCAGAAATGTGAAATAGTTGTGTCTTAAACAAAAGTCGGTACTGTCCACTAAAAAGATGGCCTGTTCAGAGTTTATGTCGCCTGCTTTGGTTAAAAAATATTGGAGAGCAGCAAAGCTCACTTCATGGCAATGGACGTATAGAGGGAAGAGACGCCCACATGTAACTGTCTTTCCATGAGTAATGTTTGAGAACCTCCAGTATGTGGCTGGAATCTCTGATATATGAAGGAAACTGACACACAATGGGTTGGAGAAAGTAATCAATGTATATCGACAGCCCACTGGTGAAACTATTGGTGCTGGCTACTATGGGTCTCCCTGGAAGGACTTATGTACCTTGGGGAGGTAACAGAAGTAGGGAGTGCTGCACTCAAGAGGAAGCAAAAATGTATTTTCTCTGTCCTCCAACACTCCCCCGCCATATACTCTCCACCAAATTCTTGAGGTCTGATAGAAAACCAGGTAAGGGGTCAGAGGCTAATTTCATATAGGTATTAGTATCAGCCAAGAGGCGACAAGCCTCCTGGAGATAGTCAACTCTATTATGTACCACCAAACTGCCCCGCTTGTCGGCCTGCTTGACAATAATATGCTTGTTGTTAGCTCTTTAAGAGCCTGTCATTCTGGCAAGGTAAGATTACAATGAGTTCCTATGAATGTATATTTTTTTATATATTTTATAAAAATTATGTCATATGAACATGTATTTCTTTCAATCATATTGTGAATAAATCACCAGTGAGTTCATTGGGCATTGACTGTGGATTATTGCAGCTGTTTTTACACTCACCTACTTCAGACCCTGAGCGCTGTCAGCCTTTGTTGTTTCTAGCTTCTCATTATTTAATGCTACTTGATACCAGCACAGTTGAGCTGTAATCATATAAAAATAAATAATTATTTACTGCGCTTGTATTAACACTTAAGAATAAAAGAAAACTAATCACATAGACAGCAGCTAGCACAGTATTAGTGAAATGACAATAGAAAGTTACATGAATGAGGTGCAGCGCTTGTATAAAAGTCCACAAGAAATAAATCCAGGAAAACGGTGTTCAACACAGTTCATAAATTGTTTAGCAGAAAGTAAAACATAGAGGAAACCATCATCGGCACCCAATCCCACAGCCTCTTGCCCTTCTTAGTGGACACTCATTACAAGGGCCACATAAGCATGTAAATAAAACAGAAAGCCAATCAGTCTCCACACATCCTGATCTTGAGACAGCTCACCGGATTATGGATACACCAGTCTCAGGTAACAGTTGCGTTTGCATAAGCATCCAGCAGTCCCACCAACAAGATGACTGCCCCGTCCCAGCATACAGCATTGTCACGTCTCTGACTTCTGCCTACATCGTTTTGTCACAGAATGACGTTGTCATAGTGAGGAATTTACAGCTAGTAGTGCCTGGAACTTAGTTTCTATTGTTTGTAAAGAAAGCAGTGGGAGTCTCCTTATCAACCATAACAGACTTTTATTCTAGGTGAAGGTCTGGAATGTATTGTAAGTGGGAATCCTAGAAAAACCATTGATGAGGATCTGAAATGGATCCTAAGGGGATACCATAGGGAAAAAAAGCAAGAAAATAAAGTGCGGGGTCCCCCCAAAATATCATACCAGAGCCTTATCTGAGCATGAAGCCGCTCTAACTAAGACTTTGAGGAGCAAGAATCCCCCCTTCCTCCCGGAAAGGCACTTTTTCCCCATATTGATACCACATTCTGTACCCGATGGATGTGGGGTCTGTTGATGGGCCTAACAGACTCTGTAAGCCCCCTTTAAAATAAAAGTGCACATGAATATTTGCTTTATGAAGGAGTAAGTACATGGATCCCCTGGTTACTCATTCACAAAAAAAATGGATGTAGATCCACTAAAATGACAAATTGTATACTTACCTTTACATAATTTTCCTTACCTGGTGCATCTTCTTAGCAGCATATAATAGGTAGAAGTTACTTAAACTGGAGGGTGCAAAATCTGGTGCAGCTCTGTATAGAAACCAATCAGCTTCCACATGTTTTTGTCAAAGCTTAATTGAACAAGTTGAAGTTAGAAGCTAAATACGTTAGATTAGCTCCATAGGACAAAATATCTATAGATTTGCTTCCCTCTGTGTCAGACATTGACATTATTATAAGCCAGCCATAGCATGAGATGAATGTGTGTGCTGCTATGAAGATGCACCAGAAAAAAAAAAAAAGCATGGAAATGTAAGTAAGCAGTTTCCCCTCTTCCTGGGGCACCATAGTAGCACATAATGAAATATAACGATCACATAGTTGGGAGTGCACTGCCAAGTGCCAATACAAAATGTATTCAAAGTTGGCAAAGAGGCTATGGTTCTGGTTGAGGTCAGCAGGACTTTTATGCCTGTGTTAGGAATGAGAAAGAGTCTATTTGAAGATCTGAACTTGATGTATGGTTTAAGTATGCTTCTGACATTAAGTGCATGAAGTCTAATTCCTCTAAAAAGATAGGAAGTACTATGTCCTGATTCAGTTGCCTTTGGTGTAAGTGGAAGTTACCTTTAATAGAAAATGGAGTAACAGTCCAGAGAAAATAGATTAAAGGGCCACCAAGGCTGCTCTGATTACTAATATATTTGAGACAAGAGTGGAGATTTTAAAACTACACTTCCCTTGAGCTGCCTGGTCTTTGTAGTCAGAGCCCAAACCCTGGTGGCTAGCATTGGAGGTAAAGATTACCACTGTGTCTGGAACAATAGAAAGGTGTCTGTATAAATTTGAGCTGTGTAACCATTGCCATTCACCATAGCAAAAACTCCTCTGAGGTACCAGGGATAGGTTGTAGTGGCAGCTCTCTAAGCTCTATGGTACAATACATCTTGTGTTGCATCGCTAAGGCAAGATTGGTTAACCAACTTTTCAGGCCTAGCAGCCACAAACACATCAGGGTTTTTTGTGAGGATGTCTGTGTCTGAAGTTTTAATGATGACTTTGTTTGTAGGAACATGACTGGCTCTTGTGACGGTGGTGGTGTCCATATGAAGGAGACCTCTCTACAGCGTTTTCAGGAAGGGGGCTGAAAAGGTCAAACATTTATTTTTTTACCATACCCTTACCATTTAGAGGAGGCTGTGGCTTTTAAGGCATTACTGTCTCTCATAATGCATAAAAAATGCTGAAAGACAATGGAGAGGGAAAAGGTTGAAGTAATAGTGAAAATAATTAGAAAGGATAGCTGCCAGGAAAGGGCGGTAGGGCAGTACTCTCAGATGTGTAGGTGTCAGGGCTGGGCTCAGCCTTCCTTCTCTGAGCTGGCGTCTCAGCTGTTGGCTAATTGCCAGCTCATATCTCTCCACAGTGACTCACCTGTTGATGATATCCTGCTCGTCAGTCCTGCCTATTTAAGCCGTCCAGCCCAGATGATCTCTGCCTTCGCCTTGGTCACATCTCCAGAGATGCTCCCCTGTGTTCCTGTTAAAGACTTGCTTTGCTGACATTCCTTCTGGCTCCAGATCCTTTTGCTGTTCTACTATGCTCATCTCTGGCTCCCTGATGTTTTGGCTTGTCTAACTATCTGTTCCGGTTCCTGAACTCTGGCTATGTTTTGACTACCTTTACTCCATGTACCTTTTTTTATTATTATTAAACAAGTGAGATTTAACTGTACTTATGTCTCAGTCTGATTCATGGTTTCTGACAGTAGGGAAGCAGGACACAGCAAATAAAGGTCCTTGCCCACAGCATGTCTGCCGAGTAACTTACAGCTCAAGGGGAGAGTGCCAACATCTCAATGGAGAGAAGAGGCAAGAAGAAAACAAAGCAAAAGAAGTGTCATTATGACAGAAAGTAGTCATATACCAATGCCATTCTCTGTTTCTCTGGACAGGTGCCATCTATGTTGAAACCAAAGTGTTTTCAACATAGATGGCACCTGTCCAGAGACATAGAGAATGGGAGCCCTTACTGTGTGTCACATTTAGAGTCTAAATCAGGGACTTCAGTCGAAGAGGGATTGAACCTGGCTTGCTGGCTGCAGGAAGATCGGGAGTTAAGGGTGAAAATAGCAGAGTAATCAAAAAAATCTGTATCTTATTATCTAAAAATAATGTTCATGGGATTAAAGGGGCAGAGTGTTAACTATTGTTTGTTGCCATGATGCCTCAGGAAATATGGGTATGTGCATTACAGAATTTTTAAAAGTACTTCAAAAATCTCAATTTATGATATTTATTGCCATTGCTACAGTGACATAACACCACCCATTACTGCAGTGATGCAATGCCGCTCCCACAAAAATGCCTTGTCCTGACCACATCATGTATGGCACACGATGTGGGCTCACGCTGATGATGTCTTGAGGGAGTTATCATCAAGCTGGGCATACACATCTAGTCACCAACCACTGTCTAAGATTCACCCATATAAGGGAAGATTGAGGGAGGACAGAGTGAACCAGAGGCATGCCAGCTATCCAGACAGTAGGACTGTGTCTGGAAACAGATCCAATATAACCTCCTAGGTACCCTTGTAGCACCAACTAGTAGTCCCCACCAGGGAACAACCACACCTGCAAAGTTTATATACTGTATATTGCCCTGGTTATACATCAACAAAACACAAGCTCAAAACATTACTCTAAATAGCAGATGCTGTATAATAGACTTATACTCTATATGCATTTGTTAGTAATCATATGTTATATACAGTATATCAACACAAAACAGAAAAAGTATTAATAATAAAGTGCAATTAAACAGGTAAAAAAAAAGAACTACATTAAATATAGTTGGATAAGTATATCAAAAAAGGAAGCCAACAAAGTGTGAGGTGCCAGAACACTAAAATTTGCATTTATATCAACTTAAATAGTTTTATTAATAACATTTAAAAAGTCATGCTTTAAAAAGTGTGCTACCAAATACGATCAGTATAATGCCTCCATCACATGTTGATCCCTATCCAGCACCTATTTGCAATATACATATCACTGTTAGACATATGCACAACAAAAAAAAAAAATATTTTCGTTTAGTTTTTTTCATTTCCGAAAAAAATTTGTTTTTTTTCGTTTCGTTTTTTTCGTTTCCATTGATTCGTAACGATTCGTACATTCGTAAGTCGTCAGTGTTCGGATTTGTAACGATTCGTACATTTGTAAGTTGTCGGTGTTCGTATTCGAAAAAAAAAAAAGTTACGAATCGAAAAAAAAGTTACGAATGTACGAATTTTTTCGTTCAATCCATTCGAAGCACGTTTAGCAGCACCATTGTAAGGGACACGGAAAATTACCAATTCAACAAAAAAAAAAGGTACGAATGTACGAATTTTTTCGTTTTTCGGATTTTCTTCATTAGTACATTCGTTGTTTCTAATTATTTTTTTTCGGATTTTCGTTGTTTTTTGGATTCGTTCGATTCCAATGATTCGTTAATCGGATTCGTACGATTTGAACGATTCATTATTCGGATTCGTACGATTCGAACGATTCGTTCATTCATACGAAAACGAACGAACGAAAATAACGAAAAAAAACTAAATGAATTGCACATGTCTAATCACTTTTTCTGCTCTCTGACTAGCAAGGTAGTGTACTAGGGACCTGTTATTCCTTAAGGCCTCGTACACACTTGTGTGACACGAAAGTCGTGCAACTTTTGATCTGACTTTGCCCTGCAACTTCAGTCCGACTTTCATGCGACGTCCATGCGACTTTAATGAATGTGATACGGTTTTGATCTGACTTTGAGATGAGTGCAACTTGTCCTTTGACCAATTAAAACAATTATTTTGGTTTTGGTATGGATGAAACCTCAAGCTAAATTTATTTAAAAAAAAAGGCGTTGGGTATTCTGCCATGTCTGTAGAAAAAGTCTTACACAATATAAAAAAATCTATATAAAAAAAACAATAACAAACAGAGCATGTATATTGTCTATCTTAAATAGATCACCTTGCTATTGCTATGGTAGCATGTAAACATCTATTCCCGCGGCCACCCGGAAGTCCCTGTGTTCCAGGGATTGCTTCCTCTCGACTCCAGAAGATTACAAATTCCCTAGATATTACACGGGGACATGGCAACACCATCAAATTTACTCTATTTGCCAATTTTTTAACAGTGCAATTTGCCAGACCATCAGATTACACTTTATATATCTATTAGATTTAAGTCGTCATACACAGAACTCCTTCCTAGTGTTGCTCTAAAACGACATACTAAAATCGTAACAAATGTAAACAATATAATTAACATATCTAACAGATACAGAGGTTCATACAGAATTTTGTTAAAACTGCATTAAATCATATATTTACTGGACAGCAGAAAGAAATGAGCTATTACAGATAAAACTGTTTAAATCAAAAGCTAAGTTTAAACCTCTGGGTGCAAGAACCTAATCTCATATTAAATACAAATGGATTCCTGTTGACTAAGAAATCTCACAAAATCACCCCCCCCCCCCCAAATAGTTATTAACTTTTTCTAATCTCCAAAATTTTAAGTGGAAGTAAACCTGTTTTTAATTTAAATGGCTGACAGGCAGGTTATTTATGACAAAAAATACCCTATTGGTCTCTTCTGTCATAGATACATCCTTCTGCCTGTCAGCTGTCATGTGCACTGAGCCGTGCATGTTTAGGAGTGGCGTCATCGTGGCCTCGCCTATCAAGTGGCTGAAGGCACGATACCTGATAGAAGGACCGGTAAAGATGGAAGCGCCTAGGGGCCGCCAGATCGGTCCCAGCGCTGAGCTGGAAGACACCGTATGACAGGTAAGCATAGCTCTCAACTGTCCCTGATTTCAAGGGACTGTCCCTGATTTGGAGCAATGTCCCTCTGTCCCTTATTCCTCCTCATTTGTCCCTCATTTTGGTCTGATCTATATAGATGTATATAAAATGCACTTTTTATCTATCAAAAAGTGTTTTCCAGCACTAAACCTTTCATCCAATTTCTAAATTGCTGCATTTGTAAATTCCAAAAGCCAATATAAAGGAATAGTAGTGGTAAAAAAAGGACTTGTGGTTTAACCAATCTTGTTTTTTGTAAATGAGGCGTGGAAAGGGGTGTGTCCAATGCCTGCATACTTTTGCTGATAGGTGTCCCTCATTCCCATCTCAAAAAGTTGGGAGGTATGGGTAAGTCTGCCATAATGTACTAATGTGCTGTGCATACTAGTACATTATGGCATAATCCACCTGGGGGGCTTTGAAAAAAAAATATAGCAGGCTTTACTTCCGCTTTAAGGTCATTAGGATTTCTACTGTGGACATCTGTAAGTGTTTTGGTACGCTATGTTCTTTTTTACCTTTTTTAATATTAATATGTTCACGTATCCTGACCTGTAAGGGTCTGGAGGTAAGTCCAACATACTGAATATTGCATGAGCACTCTAACATATACACTAGGGATGGTCCCGATTTTCGAATCGAACGTAAGTTCGACTCGAACATCGGGTGTTTGCCTGTTTACCAAATAGCGAACAATTTGGGGTGTTCGTGGCAAATTCAAAAGCCGCGGAACACCCTTTAAAAGTCTATGGGAGAAATCAATAGTGCTATTTTTAAAGGCTTATATGCATGGTATTGTCATAAAAAGTGTTTGGGGACCTGGGTCCTGCCCCAGGGGACATGTATCAATGCAAAACAAAGTTTTTTTTGGGAGCAGTGATTTTAACCACTTCAATACCGGCGTATAGTCATATGACGCCCACAGATGGGATCTCCCATCCCGGGCGTGCGTCATATGACTTCCTCCCATTCTCGGCCATCGCTCGGGACACGGTGCGCGTGCCCAGCGGCCGCGATGTCCGCCAGGCACCCAAGATTGCCCGGGAACACAGCAGGACAGTGGATCTGTGTGTGTGTAAACACACAGATCCACGTCCTGTCAGTGGAGAGGAGACCGATGGTGTGTTCCCAGTACAGAGGAACACCGATCTGTCTCCTTCCCTCCCCCCCACAGTTAGAATCACTCCCAGGGAACATAATTAACCCCTGCAGCGCCCCCTAGTGTTAACCCTTTTCCTGCCAGTCACATTTACACAGTAATAAGTGCAATTTTATAGCACCGATCGCTGTGTAAATGTGAATGGTCCCAAAAATGTGTCAAAAGTGTCCGATGTGTCCGTCACAATGTCACAGTCACGAAAAAAAAAACGCAGATCGCCGTCATTACTAGTAAAAAAAAAAAATGCCATAAACCTATGCCCTATTTTGTAGACGCTATAACTTTTGAGCAAACCAATCAATAAACGGTTATTGCAATTTTTTTTACCAAAAATATGTAGAAAAATATGTATCGGCCTAAACTGAGGAAAAAATTTGTTATTTTTTTTTAAAAAATTGGATATTTATTATAGCAAAAAGTAAAAAATATTGTGTTTTTTTCAAAATTGTCGCTCTTCTTTTGTTTATAGTGCAAAAAATAAAAACCGCAGAGGTGATCAAATACCACCAAAACAAAGCTCTATTTGTGGGAAAAAAAGGACATCAATTTTGTTTGGGTGCAGTGTCGCACAACCGCGCAATTGTCAGTTAAAGCCACACAGTGCCGAATCTCAAAAAGTGCTCTGGTAAGGAAGGGGGTAAAATCTTCCGGGGCTGAAGTGGTTAATAATGCTTAAATGCTTAAAGTGAAACAATAAAAGTGTAATATTCCTTTAAATTTCATACCTGGGGAGTGTCTATAGTATGCCTGTAAAGTGGTGCATGTTTCCCGTGTTTAGAACAGTCTGACAGCAATATTTTGCCTGTTTGCATGTTCTGATGCGAACCGAACGGGGGGAGTTGTTCGGCCCATCCCTAATATACACTACCTTCTTAGTCATACAAGAGAAATACTGTAAAATACTGTAAAAAAATGTTTTAACATTATTCCCTTTTGTTGTTCTACAGGCTAAACACTTCCCACAGGCATAAAAAACCTGATAAAAGGGTTAACATCCCTCCTGTTTTATTTATGTCTTCTTAATGTCTACAATAAAATCGAATATACAGTAATTCTGAAGTCATCTTCCTACGGACACAAACTGCCAGATCCTTCTCTTCAACTAAATCCTTCCTATATGTTTTTTTAACTGCTTCAATTTCTCTTTTAATACATAAATTTTCATAAATTTTTTGTAGAAATTGTTTTTCAAAACTACAGGAATGTTCTAAATGTTCTTCTATTTTGTACAATTTCTCTGCAATCGGACAAAATGTCCCTAAGGCCCCCTTCACACTAAGGCGCTTTGCAGGCGCTAAAGTGCTAAAAATAGCGCCTGCAAAGCACCTTGAAAGAGCCACTCAATGCACTCCAGTGTGAAAGCCCTGAGGGCTTTCACACTGGAGCGGTGCTCTTGCAGGACGCTGAAAAAAGTCCTGCAAGCCGCATATTTGGAGCGCTGTAGGAGCTGTGTATTTTTCGCTCCTAAAGCGGCCCTTACCATTGAAAACAATGGGCAGCGCTCCAAACCCGCCTGCAAAGCGCCGTTTTGCGGGCGGTTTTAACCCTTTTTTGGCCGCTAGTGGGGGTTAAAACTGCCCCGCTAGTGGCCGAAAAGCGCAGCTAAAACGACAGTAAATATAACGCCACTTTACCGCCAGCGCGCTCAGCGTCCCAGTGTGGAAGTAGCCTTAGGGGTATTAAGGAGCCAGGGTTGGTAATAGCAACTATTTGTGACTATATAGCCATTGGGATCTGTTGGTTCACAGTAATGCCTAGTATATATCATAACATATTCAACAAAAATTTCTAAGTCAAGAAAAAACATATTTTTATTGAAGATTCTGAGGCCACATGGAAAAAGGTGTTACGGTCAGATGAGACAAAAATGTTATAATTTGGCCTTAACACCAAACAATATGTCTGGCGGAAATCCAATACAGCTCACCATTAAATACCAGCATTTCTGCAGTAAAGCATGGGGGTGGTAATTTCCTGTTATGAAGGTGTTTCTCTGCAGCAAGGACTGGAGCACTTGTCAGGATGGAAGAAAAATTGATGGGGCAAAATACCTTCAAATTCTTGAGGAAAATCTGCTGTCCTCTGCCACAAAGTTGCCAATAGACATGTGCGATTATTTTCGTACGAATTCGTAATTCGTCGCCAAATTATTCGAATCCGACTACCAAATATTGAATTTCAACTAATATGAAAGAAATTATTATAGCGGATATAACGAATGATTCGAATGATTCGTAAAACAAAGTGTCATTTTTGCAGGAAAAATTCCGTTTACGAATTTCAGCTCCAAATTATTCGAATCAAACTAGCAATATCGAATTTCAACTAATTTGAAAGAAATTATTATAGA
Source organism: Lithobates sylvaticus (assembly GCA_028564925.1). Lineage (NCBI taxonomy): Eukaryota > Metazoa > Chordata > Amphibia > Anura > Ranidae > Lithobates > Lithobates sylvaticus. Next base: position 411,893,789 of record CM053027.1, read on the forward strand.
GGATATAACAAATGATTTGAATGATTCGTAAAGCAAAGTGTCATTTTTGCAGGAAAAAAAGCTATTTAAAATCACTCGCGGCTATTGCCGGCTAATGAATTGTCGGCTCTGTAACACAGAGAACAGTCATTCATTGATAAAAAAAAAAAGCGTGGGATTTTAAAAAAATGATGTGGGGTCCCCCCTAAATATCCATACCAGACCCTTCAGGTCTGGGATGGATTTTAAGGGGATCCCCGGCCAAAAAAATAAAAAAAGGCGTGGGGTCCCCCTCAAAATCCATACCATACCCTTTAACCAAGCACGCAACCTGGCAGGCCGCAGGAAAAGAGGGGGGGACAAGAGCGCCCCCCTCCTGAACCGTACCAGGCCACATGCCCTCAACATTGGGAGGGTGCTTTGGGGTCCCCCCCAAAGCACCTTGTCCCCATGTTGATGAGGACAAGGGCCTCGTCCCCACAACCCTGGCCATTGGTTGTGGGGGGTCTGCGGGCGGGGAGCTTATCGGAATCTGGAAGCCCCCTTTAACAAGGGGACCCCCAGATCCCGCTACCCCCTGTGTGAAATGGTAAGGGGTTACAAAAGTCAGGGGTTACCTAAGACGTCGACGCCATGGAAGAAGATGCCGGACGAGAAGGACGAGAAGACCAGAGCAAGAAGAAGCGGATCGGAGGAAGAAGAAGATGGAAGAAGATGCCGGAAGGAGAAGATGAAGAAACCGAAGGATGAAGAAAGGAAGAAGGAAGACCAGAAGAAAGAAGATTTTAATAAAGGAATTGTCAAAGACCGTCTCCTGTCATTTTTACCATTTTTGTAACTTTTTTGGTGAAATGGTAGGGGTACTTTTGTACCCCCTTACCATTTCACGCTGGGGGGCAGGATCTGGGGGTCCCCTTTGTTAAAGGGGGCTTCCAGATTTCGATAAGCCCCCCACCCGCAGACCCCCACAACCAATGGCCAGGGTTGTGGGGATGAGGCCCTTGTCCTCATCAACATGGGGACAAGGTGCTTTGGGGGATCACAGACCCCCAAAGCACCCTCCCAATGTTGAGGGCATGTGGCCTGGTACGGTTCAGGAGGGAGGGGGGCCGCTCTCAGCCCCCCCTCTTTTCCTGCGGCCTGCCAGGTTGCATGCTCGGATAAGGGTCTGGTATGGATTTTGAGGGGGACCCCACGCCATTTTTTTTTTTTTTGGCCGATGTTCCCCTTAAAATCCATCCCAGACCTGAAGGGTCTGGTATGGATATTTAGGGGGACCCCTACATAATTTTTTTTTAAATTTGAAGTGGGGTTCCCCTTAATATCCATAGCAGACCTGAAGGGCCTGGTTATTGCATTTGGGGGGACCCCCACGCATTTTTTTATCAATGACTTTCAATGAATGACTGTTCTCTGTGTTACGGAGCCGACAATTCATTAGCCGGGAGTGATTTTAAATAGCTTTTTTTCCTGCAAAAATGACATTGTGCAGGAACAGTTCTCGATATTACATATACTGAATCTCGAATTCATTCAAATCATTCGAAGCATTCGTTATGTCCGCTATTATAATTTGTTTCATATTAGTTGAAATTAGATATTTGGTAGTTGGATTCGAATTGTTCTCTGTGTTACGGAGCCGACAACTCATTTAAATAAAATCACTAGCGGCTAATGAATTGCCGGTTCCCGTAACACAGAGAACAATTTGAATCCAACAACTACTACCAAATATCTAATTTGACGACAGCGACGACAGCGGCAAGAGCAGAAGAGACACCGGAAGACCCCCGAAGGCGGATCGAGACCCCCAGATGACGGCGACGACGAAGAAGAAAGCCATCAGTTTGTGACCTCAAGCTCAAGTGCACTTGGGTTATGCAGCAGGACAATAATCCGAAACACAACAGCAAGTCCACCTCCAAATGGTTCAAACAAAGCAAAAATTTAGGTTTTGGAGTGGCCTACTCAAAGCCCAGACTTAAATACAATTGAGATGCTGTATCATGACCTTACACTTTTCACAATTCTGCAAAGAAGAATGGGTCAAAATTGCTCCACAGCAATGTGAAAGACTCATAGTCAGTTATCGCAAACTCTTGATTGCAGTTGTTGCCACCAAGAGTGGCACAACCAGTTATTAGGTTTAGGGGACAATTACTTTTTCACATAAAGCCAGGCAGGTAAGTCATTTAAGTGTGACAAATATTCAAAAAAAAAATCAGAAAGGGGGCAAATACCTTTTCACAGCATTGTATCTGTTATAACTGATGTATCAAACGGAATGCTCAAGTGGTCCCTTCCCGTCGACCGTACGCACATATGCAGCCTCGACTTTAGTGGGTTATACCGGGATGATGCAGGCAGCTGCATGCATCATCCAAGTATCGTTTTTTAGAGCGGGGAGTCGGCACTTCAGGGATAACAACCGATACGGCTAAAAGCCGCTCGGCTGTTATCTCGGAGGAGTGGGAGGGGTTGCCCTCCCTCCTGCCGCCACTCTTCCCAGGCCTCCCGTCCCACCGGGAGACCCGATGCACGATCTGGCACTTCCGCAGTCTAGAGTGAGACTACCGTAAACGGCTTCAATACAGTCTTCTTTGTGTAAACACGGAAGCGACATCACAACGTCACTTCCTGTTTACTCGGCTGCCAATGCGCCATTTAAAAAAAAAATTACAGTATTTAGAATTGCCATTTTTGGCGATCTGAATACTTTGAAGTTCAAAGGAGGAATTTGGGGTGTTTTAGACCCCCGATCCCTCCATAAAGAGTACCTGTGACTACCTATTACTGTCACCAGGGACGTTTACATTCCTTGTGAGAGCAATAAAAATTATAATTTTTTTTTTCAAAAGTGACAATGTAATTTTTTTTTAAAAAATAAGAAAAAAAAAGAAAAAGCTCCCGCATATGTAAACGGTGTTCAAATCACACATGTGAGGTATCGCCGTGATCGTCAGAGTGAGAGCAATAATTATAGTACTAGACCTCCTCTGTAACCTGGTAACCATTTTTTTTTTTTTTAAAGCGCCACCTGTGGAGATTTTAAGGTACCGTAGTTTGTCGTCATTCCACGAGTGTGCACAATTTAAAAGCATGACATGTTAGATATCTATTTACATAATCTTTCACATTATACAAAATAAATTGGGCTAACTTTACTGTTTCGTTTTTTTTTTAATTCATGAAAGTGTATTTTTTCCTAAAAAATTGTGTTTGAAAGACCGCTGTGCAAATACAGTGTGACATAAAATATTGTAACGATCACCATTTAATTCTCTAGATTCTTTACTAAAAAAATATATATAATGTTTGGGGTTCTAAGTAATTTTCTAGCAACAAATATGGATTTTAACTTGTAAGCAACAAATGTCAGAAATAGGCTTAGGCATGAAAGGGTTAATCAGAGCAGACAAATTATCCTGACTTTTCTTTAGCAATACCAGCTTTCTCAAGGAATGATTTCAAGAGAATAATTTTGAAAAGTAAAATCAATATACCCAGGGCACTACAAAATTCTTTCACCATTTTCCTGTCAGTGTGATGGGCACAGGGGCTGGGGAGGGAGAGCACTGAGGAAGGAATGTCCAGTATGACAGATTTATGCACCTGTTCTGAAAAAGCTAGTGTGGCAGCCCAACAAAATTCTAAAGGGAGTCTGCAATATCCTTTATAAATTCCCCAATTGTCCTTACCTGAAACTTCTTGCAGCCACCTATTTTTTTGTTTGCCTACAGTATAATGCCTATCCCATTTAAAGCTGTATACTAATTCATGCATCTGCCTAAACAATCACTACTTTGGTCTATTATATATTTATATATATATATATATATATATATATATATATATATATATATATATATATATATATATATATATATATGTATATATATATATATATATATATATATATATATTGTTATTACAGATCATATATTGTAAAGTATTAAAAATACAACTGATTTATTACAGTTAGATTTCTTTTATAAACTGTATTACTCAAATTTTTCCTTGCATTCAAATACTTATACTGTCATTTTCCATTGTAGATGATAGATGATTTTAGTTTTAGATTCAGGGACAAGATAAAATCATATAATCCGGAAAAAAAAACTGCAAAGCAAAGAATCTATGACGGAAAAGGTCAATGTGACTACAAATGTATAATGATTAGTTTACTGCTCTTCTAATAAAGTTCCGCAACAATGAAATTAATCTTTAGAAAGAGAAAAAATTAAGAGGTAGTTTACCCCCAAGAGAGACTTGATGGGATTTTGCTTTATAAGTTATGATGAGCACTCTTCAGGACAGACAGCAAAACCCCATGACGCCTCATTGTTTAATCAGTTGGGATAATATCAAGTTGATTAATCAGCTGCACTTCCCTTTGACATAACCCTGCTAATACTGGCTGTTGTAGAGATATTTTCATCCTGTGTAGGTTTCCCACAGAATTGCCCTTTCTGAGCCATCATGTTTGAGGTTAAATGTATTTGAATTTATAAACCTCTGCACTTGAAGTTGCTCCTTATATTAGTATTTTAATGGAATGTTGAAAGCTTGGCAATAAACATGTGTGTCCAAAAGAAGGTAGTGATGTAGTTAAACACTTTTTTACTGAAAGAATACAGTGGATTCTAAACACTTTAAAAATAATTCTAACAAATAAAATTAGTAAAAGCAATAAAATAGTTAATTCCCATCTCGGGGCAGAAGATTGTTTTTTATTGAATAAAGTTGGGAATCTTTATAACCTCTTGAAAACAGATGTTCTAACCCTTCCTAAGGCCTCTTTCACACAGCCGATCCATTCAGATCTGCCTGTCAGTTTTTCAGGCAGACCTGAAGGGATGCTCCATAGAGGTCTATGGAGCGTCGGATGTCAGTGGTGACATGTCCTCTGACATCCGACCGGCTCCGATCCGAAAAAGTGTGATGGAGGAAAAAGCTATTTTTCCATCCGTCATCGGATAGGATCGGATGACGACAGACTCTACGGTCCGTCGCCACCCGATCTCCCATAGGGGAGAGCGGCGCTCTGACCGGTCCGTCTCTGCACAGTCTGTACACTGGCAGCTCATATTTGAGAAGAAAATTATTTTTTTCTTTGACAATTAGCTTGGAAGCAGAACCCCGATCTGAATAATTGAAAAAAAAAAAAAAATTCATGTAGCTTTAACAATGACACATGCTTTTTTTTCATCAAATGGTGGAAGACCTGCTTTGCTGTGGCAGTCCTTGTTCTCACTAATGCAAATCTGTCCTGCTGCTGGCCGATTTTTTTCAAGCTCTCATTAAGATATAGAGACCACTGTAAATACAGCAGTGTAAATTTGCCTAGAAATAGAGCATAGACAGTTTTTTTTACTAAAATAATATAGAGACTGCAGCTCACACAGCAGTGAAAAATTGGCCAGCAGCAGGACAATTTTAATCACTTGCCGACTGCCACACATAGGAGTACAGCAGCAGAGTGTCTGGCCTGGCCAAGGGAGGAGCTTCATTTTGTGATGCCCCAACCAACAGAGAACATTCCTAACTGCATTCCTGAGTCCTGGATGGATAGCACGTGAAGGTAAAGGTGCCCTCACACACTGGATGAAGTATTGTCCTTTTGAGTTTGGCAGATTCCATCCTACACTTTGCTACAGTTGATGTGGGTGCCTGCGGGAATCAAGGATATTCCTGCATCTTCAGTGAGTCTGCACTGGGGCGAAAGCTTCATGAGAGAGGACTAATAATTCTGTCCAAAAGGCCACAGCTATGTACAATGCAGCCTAGTCTGCCATATGTGATTGTGACAGATGAGGCTTTTGGACTGGCCTGTTGTACTCCTACAATTAACATGGACAGATTTAAGGATAAGACATTGAACTTCCACCTGTGCCGTACCTGTCAGGTGGTTGAGTGCACATTTGGATTCTGTACAGCTAAGTGGCATGTTCTCCTAATGGCAATTCAATTAAATGTTAAGAATTCTGTCAAAGTGGTGCTGGCCTGTTGTGTGCTCCACAATTAGGTCATTCAAAAGGCAACAGTAACTTCAGAACCTGAGCCCTGTAACCCTGCTCAGGACATTCAGTTCAGGGACATACAGACCTGCAATTATGTGATGCAAATTAGAAATCAATTTACAGATTATTCATTCCTCCCAACATTTTGAGATGGGAATGAGGGACACCTACTAGCAAATGTATGTAGGCATAGGACACGCCCCTTGCCACACCACCTTTAAATGAGGATTCGTTTAAAAAAAGGTTAATTAAGTCCACAAGGGACTTTTTTTCCACTACTATTCCTTTATATTAGCTTCTAAAATTTACAAATGCAGCCATTTATAATTTGGATGAAAGGTTTAGCACTGGCAAATACTTTTTGAAAGGTAAAAAGTGCAATTTTATATACAACTATATAGATCAAACCAAAATGAGGGACAAATGAGGGGGAAAGAGGGACAGAGGGACATTGCTCCAAATCAGGGACAGTCAGGGCCAGATTAAGAGCATCATGGGCCTGGTGCTGAAGATTTTGGTGGGCCTTTTTATGGAAACAAAATGAAAATGCAAACAATTTTTCGCTAAAACAAATTAAATATACTCTCACCAGTAATACCAGCCGTGCAGCCTTTGAGCAGCAGCAACACCAGCAATACCACCTGCTATGCAGTCTCTCACCAGCAGCAACATAGGGAGACCACATTTCCAAACTGCCATTCAGGGACAACCCCCCTTCCCAAAAAAAGATGAGGGTGGGGGATGTAGTCTCGGGGTTGATGGGGAAATCGGCGGTGGAGGTGATTTGCCAGGCAAATGGCTGGTGTTAGCACTTAAAATCATCCTGACATCATGCTTGATATGGTGTCAGGATGATCAAATTCCTTTATTTCTATTACTACATTGTAATATATAGTGAAATATTTCAAATAACCATCATGCAGAATCAGTGGGAACCTGAGCTTGTCACTTCTTACCAGATGCAGCTTGTTACTTGCCACCATTGCTTGCCACGAGATGCAGCTTGTCACTTGCCACCCATAGCCTGCCACCAGATGTAGCGTATCACTTTGCACAGTTGCCTGCCGTTAGATGCAGCATGTCACTTGCCACCAGCAGTCTTCCACCAGATACAGTGTGCCACTTGCAACCAGATACAGTGTGCCACCCACAGCCGGCCACAGAAACAGCGTGCCACTTGCCACTAGCAGCCTGCCACCAGATACAGCGTGCCATTTGCCACCAGCAGCCTGCCACCAAAATACAATGTGCCACTTGCCACCAGCAGCCTGCCACCAGATACAGTGTGCCACTTGCCAACCACAGCCTGCCACCAGATACAGTATGTCATTTGCCAACCACAGCCTGTCACCAGATACAGTGTGCCACTTGCCACCAGCAGCCTTCCATCAGATACAGTGTGCCACTTGCCAACCACAGCCTGTCACCAGATACAGTGTGCCACTTGACACCGACAGCCTGTCACCAGATACAGTGTGCCACTTGCCACCGACATCCTGTCATTAGATACAGTGTGCCACTTGCCACCGACAGCCTGTCACCAGATACAGTGTGCCACTTTCCACCGACAGCCTGTCACCAGATACAGTGTGCCACTTGCCACTGACAGCCTGTTACCAGATACAGTGTGCCACTTGCCACCTATAGCCTGCCACCAGATACAGCGTGCCACTTGCCACTGACATCCTTTCTATCAGATACAGTGTGCCACTTGCCACCGACAGCCTGTCACCAGATACAGTGTGCCACTTTCCACCTATAGCCTGCCACCAGATACAGAGTGCCACTTGCCACCGACATCCTTCCATCAGATACAGTGTGCCACTTGCCATCGACAGCCTGTCACCAGATACAATGTGCCACTTGCCACCGACATCCTTCCATCAGATACAGTGTGCCACTTGCCACCGACAGCCTGTCACCAGATACAGTGTGCCACTTGCCACCGACAGTCTGTAACCAGATACAATGTGCCACTTGCCACCAACAGCCTGTCACCAGATACAGTGTGCCACTTGCCACCAGATACAGTGTGCCACTTGCCGACAGCCTGTCACCAGATACAGTGTGCCACTTGCCACCGACAGCCTGTCACAAGATACAGTGTGCCACTTGCCACCGACAGCCTGTCACCAGATACAGTGTGCCACTTGCCACGACAGCCTCTCACCAGATACAGTGTGCCACTTGCCACCGATAGCCTGCCACCAGATACAGCATGCCACTTGCCACGATAGCCTGCCACCAGATACAGCGTGCCACTTGCCACCAACATCCTTCCATCAGATACAGTGTGCCACTTGCCACCGACAGCCTGTCACCAGATACAATGTGCCACTTGCCACCGACAGCCTGTCACCAGATATAGTGTGCCACTTTCCACCAGATACAGTCTGCCACTTGCTGACAGCCTGTCACCAGATACAGTGTGCCACTTGCCACGACAGCCTGTCACCAGATACAGTGTGCCACTTGCCACGACAGTCTGTCACCAGATACAGTGTGCCACTTGCCAACGATAGCTTGCCACCAGATACAGCATGCCACTTGCCAGCGATTGCCTGCCACCGGATACAGCGTGCCACTTGCCACCGACATCCTTCCACCAGATACAGTGTGTCACTTGCCACCAGCAGCTAGTCACCAGATACAGTGTGCCACTTACCACGACAGCCTGTCACCAGATGCAATGTGCCACTTTCCACCAGCAGCCTGCCACTCCCTCCAGGACTTTTCCTGGATGGGTAGAAGGGACAGGGCCTACATAGTAAAACAAATCCCTGGAGCCCCCACCCCTCCTGAGCTGGGATGGTATGGCTGTGTGTAAAAGGAATGTCAGCAGTATTGATCAGACCAAGTTCTACAGAGGGGGGTGTGTACAAGCCTTTGGGCTCACATTGGTGTACTGCAGTTTTGGCTGCACTGCTTGTGTATCTGCAGTTTTAGCTGCAGTCATGTTGATTTATATCATGTTGCAAGTTTTTGAAGCATTTTCTGACAGTGCGCCAAAGATGCAGCATGCAGAAATGTTGGTGTGCTTTCAGAAAAATAAACATGCAACCAAATAGAAATCAATAGGACTGCGGGTAAAACGCAAACCAGTGTGAACCCACCTAAAAGCACAAGGAGCCAAGTCTAAACATATTGGCTGCAATTATAGCAGCCATTGCTGAAGGAAAAAGTCAAAAAAAAAAGGTGCGAGAAGGGAGATAGGAGTCACTGACACTTGGATGGTCGGAAGCTTATCACTCAGATATGTGTTCAGTTCACCTTACATCTGCCGGCTCCTCTGTTCACAACTTCCCTGACCACATGGCTCCTTCACTGCACACAGAGAGAGATGGGAGGGGGGAGGCAGAGCCATTTGTGTAGGGGGGGAACTGTGCACTGTGACACTGTAATAACCACAGTGAGCCAACACAGGTACAGCCAGACACCCCTTACATTTACACACAGCTTCTCCTGTCCCATAGACGTTTATGGACAGGAGAAATCGGGCTTGTACTGCTGGCTGTGCGGGCTGATTTTAAGGCAGGGGCCTGGAGCTGCAGCTCCATCAGCCCCTATGTTAATCTGGCCCTAGGGACAGTCCCTCAAAATCGGAGACAGTTGGGAGCTATGGATTATTTAGTGTCCTCAGAATGCCAAGTGCACTGACAAAACATATATATTTAGGCTATGATATCTGGTCCTGTGTCTGTAAGTAAATGATAAATACATACTTTGAGTTACTAGTGTAATAAAAAGGCATGTTTCCTTAATGTCCTGTGTGTTTGTATTTTACTTCAAGGTGAAGATATACCTCCAAGATGGCTACTGTATGGTAATTATTGTAATTTGACAACATTGGTAGTATGGTAAGCATATTGGGTACAGTCATAAACTTGACATAAAAGGGGTCACTGTCTGGTAAGTGTGCTACTGAATAAAAGACTTACCACACACACTTGAAAATGACTGTCTTTTTGGAAGCGTGTGTGGTAGCTGGGTATGAAAGCCCCTTATTGCACATGCCTGACAGTAGCCAGTGCTCATCAAGACTCTGGGGTAGTTCTGCTACACTCGGTGCGTGAAAGAACTACCCCACACAAATCACAAAAAACAACTATTGCCAGGTGATAATTATTATATTTGCCATTGGTTGGGTTCAGGTGTAGTGTACAGAAATCTAAAAAAATATATATATATTTTCAAGTACCAAACAGAACTAAAGGCTTTCAGTGGCATATCATAAGGTTGCAAAGAAAGGTGCAATGTTGTGGCTACATGCACTTTTTTTTCCATACATTTTATATTGAAGTCAAAAACAGGTAAGTGTTTACAATTTGAACATCATTTATATCATGCAAATATCTTACGTACTACTAGTGTCCTTCAAGCCATACTGTGTACCAGAAAAAGAAAAAAATAGCAAAACATTCAGGGATCCATATAAGCACATTCTCAATTTCGTTATGCATATGGTCGTTAATCTTGTTATGCCGTGTGCATTGGAATTGTCAGTAAACCAAATTCAGAGAAAGACAGGGGAAGAAAGGTGGAAAAAAAGAAATGAAAGGGTTAGAGAGAAAGAGAGAGAAGAAAAGAGAAACAAAACAAAAAAAACCAACATGAGGGAAAGGGGGCGGGGGAGGGGAGGAAGGACAAAAGAGAGAGGAGCCAGAGTGAATGAATGATGGGATTAGAATGGCGGGCCCTGTTGTACCTGCTTCCCATGTCCCCCAACCGATCCTTTGTGTGACTTGAACCCTCACATTCTTTATAGGTAATATGTGTCAATTCGTTTGTCTAGGAATTAGAGATTTGGAAACGTTCGGTGGCTACGTGCACTTTACCTTACAGATTATATCAGTCATTTTACTGCAATGTAGGACATCGGGGCAATGTTTGGAGGACAGTCAGGTTGACCTTTATAAAACTGGCTATAGATAGTTATTTATTTTGTTTAGCCAGTGTTGAATGAATAAAAAAAAGATTGTGATTCCTCCAACAACACAAAGTAGATTTTATTCTAACAGTGAGTTTCTCCACTGCTAAGTTTTCCAGAAATGGATCCAGATTCATCCAGTTCAGCAGAGGCCAGCTGAATTCCGATCCATGTATGGCCATCCCCTTTCAATATAAGTACTGTACATTTTTATTTTAAGAAATCACCAATCTAAAAGATAAAGTGTCACCATATATTGAATCTGAGAAATATAAATCAGATACCCTTTAAAAGATTTTAGAAAAGGAGGAGCAGGAACAAAAATTTAAAAAGCGAAATTAATTATTTAGGAATGTTGAGGACTAAGGATGAGCCGAACACCCCGGTTTGGTTCGCACCAGAAATTGCGAACAGGCAAAAAATGTGGGCAAAAAAAGTCTATGGGACACGAATATGAAAAAAAAAAAGTGCCCATTTTAAAGGCTTATATGAAAGTTATTGTCATAAAAAGTGTTTGGGGACCCAGGTCCTGCCCCAGGGGACATGTATCAATGCAAAAAAAGTTTTAAAAACTGCAGTTTTTTTAAGAGCAGTGATTTTAATAATGGTTAAAGTGAAACGATAAAAATGAAATATCGTGCCCGGGGGGTGTCTATAGTATGCCTGTAAAGAGGCACAGTTTTCCTATGTTTAGAACAGTACCACAAACAAAATTAAAACTCATTGAGAAAAAAAAACGGCATGGGTCCCCCCCCAGTCCACAACCAGGCCCTTTGGGTCTGGTATGAATATTAAAGGGAACCCTGAACCAACATTTTTTTTCAAAATTGTGTGGGGGTCCCCCCAAAATCCATACCAGACCTAAAGGAGGCATGGGTATTAAGGGGAACCCTGCGCCAAATAAAAAAATTGGCATAGGGGTCCCCCAAAATCCAATTTTAAGGGGAACCCTGCGCCAAAATAAAAAAATGGTGTAGGGGTCCTCCCAAAATCCATACCACACCCTTATTTGAGCACGCAACCTGGCAGGCAACAGGAAAAGATGGGGAACGAGAGAGCGACCCCCCTCCTGAACTGTACCAGGCCACATGCCCTTAACATGGGGAGGATGCTTTGGCCACCCGGTGATGTAAACTGGTAACCCTGCCCCCTCTGATGCCACATGATGTCAGAAAAAGGCGGGGTCACCCGCTTACACCACCGAATGGCCCCGCCCTCAGCTATATAACAGCTGTCATCGAGAAGATGCGTCACTTGGCGGGAGCCTCCTCTGGTGGCGGAGCTGTTGTGGCTTTTTTTCCTTTTTTTGGCTCATCGGGCGGCATGAGATGGATCTACATCGAGGGAAATTTTTTTTATTTTTTTATTCTTTAATAAAGGACTTGTCCCAAAGTGTCTCCTGTTTTTTTTACAATTTTTGACACTTTTTTTGTGAAATAGTAGGGGTACAATGTACCCATTACCAATTCACATGGGGGGGAGGCTGGGATCTGGGGGTCCCCTTGTTAAAGGGGGCTTCCAGATTCCAATAAGCCCCCCTCCCGCAGACCCCCCACAACCACCAGACAAGGGTTGTGGTGATGAGGCCCTTGTCCCCATCAACATGGGGACAAGGTACTTTGGGAACCCCAAAGCATCCTCCCCATGTTGAGGGCCTGTGGCCTGGTAAGGTTCAGGAGGAGGGGGCCGCTCTCTCGTCCCCCCTCTTTTCCTGCAGCCTGTCAGGTTGCGTGCTCAGATAAGGGTCTGGTATGCATTTTGGGGGGCCCCTATGCAATTTGTTTTATTTTGGCGCAGGGTTTCTCTCAAATTCCATACTAGACCTGAAGGGCCTGGTATGGATTTTGGGAGGACCCCTACGCAATTCCCTATATAATTCATACTAGACCCAAAGGGCCTGGTAATGGACTGGGGGGGAACCCATGCCTTTTTTTGAATGATTTTTTTCTATATTGCAGAGGCCTGACAATTCATTACAGCCGCGATCAGTTTTAAATTACTTTTTTCCTTTAGAAATGTCATTTTGCTGTGGTACTGTTCTTAACATGGAAAAACTGCACCACTTTACAGGCATACTATAGACACCTCCCAGGCATGATATTTAAAGGAATATTTTTATTGTTTCACATTAAGCATTATTAAAGTCACTGCTCCCAAAAAAAATCAATTTTTAAAACATTGATACATGTCCCCTGGGGCAGGACCCGGGTCCCCAAACACTTTTTATGTCAATAACTTGCATATATGCCTTTAAAATGAGCATTTTTGTTTTTTCATGTTAGTGTCCCATATACTTTAACAGGGTTTTCACATAATATGCATTGTTCAACGAACGTCTGCACAACCAAAGTTCAGCCCAAACTTATGCTCGGGCCGAACCGTTCACCCATCCCTATTGAGGACTATGATATATATAATAATGTTGTTTTTAAATACCAGAAGAAAAAGGATGAGAAGGGACCTTATGGGACAGTGGCTGGATCATCTTTTCCCAATACTCATGGTGGTGGGAGACCCGGCCCCTTGTTCTATTCTGTCCCTCAGCCTTATCCACCGAGACCCTATCAGACCCTACAGGGTGGTTGGGAGCATGCCCATAATAGATGTCTCAACATAAACCACCCTTTAGAAGGTCAGGCCCCCCCTATCCTGGTGGGAGATATCCAGAACATTGCAATAATAAGTATGCCACAGATGAATATCGAAAGTACACACCACATAGGAATGGGGGGACATGGGCTCTTTTGGACAATTTTCTCCTTTAGAGAAATTACATTCCTTTATCTAATAGGTTACACAAAAAAAACAATGTAGGCCTAGTGTGCATATACACGGCCAATACCCCTAGGGGATGCTTGGTAGCAATAGATAGTCACAACTCAAATTTACATTTCTCAATCTTATGCACACAGTCCAGAAAAAAGCCTGCCTTTTCTGGCACATTAAATCATTCAAGGCGTATATGGCTCATGGTATCAACCCCTTTGGTCTCAGGGTACAAATCTTCCCTACTTTTCAAGACATTCGCCCAGATTTCAAACAATCTTGGGAAAATGTCTTGAAGCAATGCTCTATTGATTGATTGACTTATTCAAGAATATGAATCACAAATGACCATCTTGGATATTAAATTAGAGATGATCAACACTCAATTAACACAATTTACCAATCATCCTCTGTACAAAACTTTGGATGAACAATAAAAAACCTGTTTTGACAAATTTATTCACGATATTTTGTCACAAAAGGACAAAAAATTATTTGGACCGAAACAACACGTGCAGGCCGCCCATCGGCCCCTGCACGTCCTGTTTCCAAATTGCCACTCTCCCGAACTACTGCTGACAGGGACCACACGAACTCCCAACTTCCCCATACACTAAATTTTTCCCATGGTCCTCACAAACCCAAAAGAGGCCGCACACCCAACATCTCCAGTGATGATGTGTCTGACATGGAGGGACTCACTGGCGCCTCCCCTGGTAGGCACTCGCCGGTCGCTCCCTCACTGTTGAAGACCTCCAGATCCCACTCACTACCCTCCTCCTCCTACAACACTGATTTTTTAGACAAAATACAGGCCAGAAGATCCAACAGCAAAACACTCCACCCAATTCAAAACAAAAGAAAACATCACGCTAAATACACCCTCTTGCAACATCATCAATCTTTCCACACACATATTAACCAATCATGAAATCTCTGTTTTAGAAAAGGGTCTCACTTTTTGCCTTGTCTCACAGCTTGACAAATTTACCGTCATCAAAGACATACACCTTTTCATTCGTAAATATTTGCTACACAGCATGTACACTCCCAACCCTTTTTCTGATTCACTTGCACACACTGCCTCAGAGACTGCTGCCCTCCGACAGCTCACTGAGCTGTTGGAGGAAAGTGATTGCACTGATTTAATCGACACTCTCGATCTAGACACCATCCTTGCCATTGTTGACGATGATCCCCCTAGTTGTCCTTCCCCTCCACCCCACAAGATAAGCATCAAGAAAAATTCTAGCTTTTTCCCACCCCCTAGCACCAATCCCCGAGCAGCACTGTTCCTGCAATCAGTTACCCGTGAGATTCGCAATCTAAAAATCTATCCGAATCGCTCCCAGACCAAAAATCTCTCTTACAACCAACATTTCGCTTTACAAAACCTTAAAACGAATCCTTCTATTATAATCAAGCCAGCTGACAAAGGCGGCAACATAGTCATTCTCAACAAAACTGACTATGTCAAAATGTGTCAGGACATCTTGCAGAATAAAGAGTGGTACAAAGTAATTCCAGTATCATATATCTCCTCTTTTCAACAAGAACTCTATACACTCATTGACCAAGCCTTTCAACAAGGCACTATTGATAAACACACCACTGAATATGTTAGGACCCCATTCCCCAGAGAGGCTACTTTTTACGCACTACCAAAAGTGCACAAAAACCTGCCTAGTCCACCAGGCAGGCCTATCGTCTCTGGACGAGGCTGCCTCACAGATAACCTTAGTCGCTATATCGACAAACTTTTACAACCTTTGGTTCTGTCTTTACCCTCCTATATACGTGACACTACACATTTACTACAGGGACTTTCGGGCCTCCACGTCGATGGCGACACCATCCTAGTTGCCATCGATGTGGAGGCCCTATATAGTTCCATCCCTCACTCCTTGGGACTATCTGCTATTCAGCATATTTTATCTACTACCTCTGTATATCCTCCTGATTTGTCCACATTCATTGTCAAAGCCCTAAACTTTATACTCACTCATAACTTCTTTTCCTTTAACCACTTCGCATCCGGCCGTAGCCGAATGACGGCCACAGCGCGGATGCCAAATCCCGGGAGGCCGTCATATGACGGCCTCCCCTTTCCTCGTTCCCTGTGCGCGCTCACGAGCGCGCAGCAGGGAAATTCTGTGTTGGCCGTGTCCCTCGGACACGGCCAATCACAGATCGCTGTAAACGGCCAATAACAGCGGCCGTTTACAGTGCGATCGCCCTGGCCAATGAGAGATGATCTCATATGTAAACATATGAGATCATCTCTCAGCGCCGCTCCTCCTCCTCACACAGAGACAGCGTGTGAGGAGGGGGAGATGAACGGCTGCAGCGCCGTAAGTTTTTTTTTAAAAATAAATAAATAAATAAAGTGCCATCCCCAGTGCCATCCCCAGTGCCATCTGCCAGATCCATCCCCAGTGCCATCTGCCAGATCCATCCCCAGTGCCATCTGCCAGATCCATCCCCAGTGCCATCTGCCAGATCCATCCCCAGTGCCATCTGCCAGATCCATCCCCAGTGCCATCTGCCAGTGCCATCCCCAGTGCCATCTGCCAGTGCCATCCCCAGTGCCATCTGCCAGTGCCATCCCCAGTGCCATCTGCCAGATCCATCCCCAGTGCCATCTGCCAGTGCCATCCCCAGTGCCATCTGCCAGATCCATCCCCAGTGCCATCCCCAGTGCCATCTGCCAGTGCCATCCCCAGTGCCATCTGTCATCAGTGCCATCTGTCATCAGTGCCACATATTAGTGCCATCTGTCATCAGTGCCACCTGTCAGTGTCACGTGCCATCTGTTATCAGTGTCACCTGTCATCAATGCCACGTATCAGTGCCATCTGTCATCAGTGTCATCAGTGCCACGTATTAGTGCCGTCTGTCATCAGTGCCACGTATTAGTGCCATCTCGCATCAGTGCCACGTATTAGTGCCATCTCGCATCAGTGCCACATATTAGTGCCACGTGATATCAGTGCCATGTATGAGTGCCATCTCTCATCAGTGCCACATATTAGTGCCATCTGTCATCAGTGTCACGTGTCATCAGTGCCCCGTATTAGTACCATCTGTCATCAGTGCCACGTCAGTGTCACCAGTGCCACGTCAGTGTCACCAGTGCCACGTCAGTGTCACCAGTGCCACGTCATTGTCACGTGTCATCAGTGCCACGTCAGTGTCACGTGTCATCAGTGCCACGTCAGTGTCACGTGTCATTGTCCTGGTGCTCCAGGGCCTTCAAAAGTGTAATAGGTAGTCAACACTTTAGATGTGTAATTTATGCTCCCAGAACACGTGATGGCGCTCCCTGCATGTTGGGCCTCTCTATGTGGCCAGGCTGTGGAAAAGTCCCACATATGTGGTATCGTAATAATCAGGAGGAGTAGCAGAATTTATTTTGGGGTGTCATTTGTGGTATACACATGCCATGTGAGAGAAATAACCTATTACAATGACAATTTTGTAGAAAAAAAATAAAAAATAAAAAAATAATTCATTTTCCAAAGAATTGTGGGAAAAAATGACAACATCAAAAAGCTCACCACGCCTCTTACTAAATACCTTGGAATGTCTACTTTCAAAAAAGGGGTCATTTGGGGGGTATTTGTACTTTCCTGGCTTGTTCGGGTCACAAGAAATGAGATAGGCCACCAGTACATCAGATGTGATCAATTTTGTATGATTTGCACCACAGCTTGTAGAGTCTGTAACTTTCACAAAGGCCAAATAATATCCGCTAATTTGGGTTATTTTTACCAAAGATATGTGGCAGTATAAATTGTGGCCAAAATTTATGAAGAAAAATTAATAATTTGCTAAATTTTATCACAGAAACAAAGAAAAATGCGTTTTTTTTCAAAATTTTCGGTCTTTTTTCAATTATAGCGCAAAAAATAAAAAACCCAGAGGTGATCAAATACCACCAAAAGAAAGCTCTATTTGTGGGAAAAAAAGGACAAAAAATTCATTTGGGTACAGTGTTGCATGACTGAGTAATTGTCAGTCAAAGCGTGAGAGCACCGAAAGCTGAAAATTGGTCTGGATGGGAGGGGGGTGTTGGTGCCTGGTAGGCAAGTGGTTAATGGGTCCCACTATCTCCAAGTACAGGGCGTCGCCATGGGCACCTGTTGCGCACTGGCGTACGCGAACCTGTACTTGGGGGAGTGGGAACGACTACTATTTGTGGACAGATCTGCCAGTATATATACAAAATACATTGCGACCTTCCGTCACTATATCAATGACATTTTGGTCCTTTGACAAGGGCCAATAGTAATATTACATCAATTCCTACACTTCCTCAACACTTCCAACTCGCTAAATTTGAAGTTCATCATGACATATAGTGTTACTTCCATTTCTTTCTTAGACCTTACATTAACTAAGGATCATGATGGACACATACCGAGCCACCTTTTCCGGAAACCCACAGCTGGAAACACAATTCTGGCTGCCTCCAGTTTCCATCCACAACCACTTTTAAATTCAATTCCATTTGCCCAGTATCTCCGTGCTCGCCGCTATTGCTCGACTGAGATCTCCTTTGAACACGAGGCCTCCGTCTTACGCAAAACACTCCGAGCACAAGGTTAGACTAATAGTGTCCTCAAAGACGCATATAAAAAAGCTAAATCTAAATCACGTCTCACATTACTCTCTCCTCCCAGTACCAAGGACACTTGTCCTCCTCTTAGAATCATTACAAACTATTGCCAACAACATTGTCAAATTACCCAGATACTTTCTCGATACTGGCATATACTTGCTACCGATAACTCTCTTTCTACCTTTGTCCCCACACGTCCTCTACTAACTTATAGACGTGCCCCATCCCTCCGACACAAACTCATTAGAAGTGAATACACTACTACTGTTAAACCTCATAACAAACTCAGAGGCACATTTCCTTGTGGCAACTGCAGGTACTGCAGATACCTCCATACACCCATCACTAACAAACTTTTGCCTATTGGCCAACAATTTTTTCCACAACACTACGTTAATTGCCGCTCAATTGGCATAGTTTACTTATTGGAATGTGAATGCGGATGTTTCTATGTGGGAAAGACTAAATTACCTTTTTGAAAAAGGAAAATATCGTCATCTTCTTAGTATAAATCAAAAAGACCCTGACCTTCCCCTTGGACGACACTGTGAGCTTTTGCACCCAGACTCTACCCCAAAAATCTTGTTTAAAGCCTTAGATCATATCCCACCACCTAACCAAGGAGGTGACTACAACAAAGCTCTATTACAGAGCAAATTGAGATGGATTTTCCACCTCAATGCTACCTCACCCCCCGGCCTCAATGAGGCCTTTAATTTCAAACCATATCTTGAAAGATTTCAATCTGGGGTCTGCGAATTAGACCTCTAGTCTTCCACATATATACAACCAGCACACTTTACAAATTTGTATTATACTGTTTGTGACTATATACTCATGTTTGTACTATAATATGCCATACAAAACTGTCCCCATTCCCTGCTCTGTACATGTACCTAAATACAATTATGTTGCTTCTTTTCTATTTGTCTTTACAGATGGTTGCAACAACTTGTGGATCTGGACTCACAATGCACGACTTATATAGAATACTTATCATCCTATATTGTATACCGTTTTAATTGTTATGCTACGATTTGTAATTTTTACACACACTTTAGATATGGGCATTAGTCTGGACTACCCAAATCTGTGCTGCCCAGCGCGGGTAAGACATGGCGCATGCATCCGATTCACTTGGGCGCATGCTTTGGTCTCTATGTGCGCCGGTTCTCCAGGCGCCTTCCTGTTTGCGCTCCAACCTGGAGAGCAAATAATAGCAGAACTTCCGCCCGCGACGGTGACGCTGGACGCGGCTCTGCCCACCGGACATGCCCGTGCCCAGCGCCTGTACGTCAGAGGTCTCACATGGGACAACATACAGCCTGATAGGCTGCTTCCCGTTTGGCTTCAGGCCAATCCCCACCCATCGTCACCGGCGCACCTCGTTTTGGCGCCCACATCCAGCTGGGATCAATCTCGTCATCCACTATATCTGACAAGCAATGGTGGCCACAATCATGCCGTTCAATTGCTGGCGACTCGTGGCGACATCACACTTTAGAATACCTCATACCCAGGTAATAATCTTTATACCTATTTACTTTTATGACTTTTTTTGATGGTCCTTGTAATATGACCTACTCTATACCAACACTCTTTATGCTCATATTTTGTTACAGCTCTCAGCACTTATTGGCCATACGCCTACAAGTCACAGGCTACCAGCCTGCTTCTTGTCTGAGACCTTGCAGCCTTTGGAGTCCTCCCCAGCCCGCCACCCACCCACATGGCATTATCTCTTGATTTTATCAGCACATGCACCATACCTATGTGCACATTTGTTCTATGAGGCCCATACCCGGCTTGTTAGCCTACCATATCTAACAGAGATTCTCTTTGTTGCATGTGAGTACCACATCCACAATTTTACTACTTATGTCGATTGATATGGCAGTAATAACCTATGCATTTTATGTACTTGTTGTTCTAATATGTTCTGTACTAATATTTACACATTCACATACCTTCAGATGTGAAAGAACAGGATATTAAACCGCCTTTGAAAAAAGGTCAAAGTCCGAAACATGTCGGCGTTTTCCTATACCCTTCTACATATTGCAAGTTTATAAGCTTCCTGTCAAAGATATTTCTATATATTTGATTTCTATGTTTGATATGGTCAAATAGTGTATGCCTATTGTATGCCCTCTTTGACATACTGTATGTACCCAGTATATTTGCGCATTTTTGGTGCCTAGTCCATACAAATAAAACACAACATATTTTGAATCGCATAAACTTTTTTGTGTCTATATATTGCTACCAAGCATCCCCTAGGGGTATTGGCCGTGTATATGCACACTAGGCCTACATTGTTTTTTTGTGTTCACTTAATAGGGATGCGATAGGCCACTCTCACACATTCTGTCATCACCTGCCCAAATTTTTCTCTTTATCTAATAGGTTTGAACCTCTTGCTGGAGATTCTCTTGGTGGCTATGGTGAGTACGATGACAGGTATATCACGAACCACCCTATGAATAAGGTAATCATCACCACAGAATTCTAATAACCAATTTTTCAGGAAGGAGGACAGAAAAACAAACTAAATCCAGATCTAAGAGAGGGACCAAAAGGGGGAGGAGGAGAAGAAAAGAAAAAGAGTGTAAGTGATTTTGGATTTTTTTTATTTAAGTCAGACCACCCCAAATGTGTCCTTAATCATGGATTGAAATATGCTCCTTCCAAATCTCTGAACAAATTTGGTGTTTTTATTGATATACAGAAGTATATCTGTAATTTAAACGTTAAATGTTATTTGATATCTAATCCCATTAGAGAGCCTCGAGGCGATTCAGTTTGCAGTTGCAGCGCTATACAAATCATTCATTCATTCAAAGTGTTAGTGTAGCTGATGGCATTAGACATTCAGGATTGTCTAATGCTTCTTTATTCAATTCTCCTGGCTTATTGGCTCCCTCATTAGGTGTTTTAAGGACCCTGTACTTAAGGATTTGGAATCTGTTAATATCCAGCAAGCTAGGAATGATCTAATATTTACACAGGGTATGGAATCTCTTAAACAAAGAAATTACATTATTGTCCGCACTGCTGATAAGGGTGGAGAAATTGTCATTTTGGACAAATCTACTTATTTGTCAGAGATGGGGAGGATATTGTCGGATCATGAGACTTATACTTCTCTGACATCTAATCCTACCCATAAGAACAAAAATTAGTTGGTCAAACATATTGACCAGGGATATCAAGGTAAAATTTTAACTAAAAAGGAGAGAAACCACTTGGTTCCCGTGGCTCCACGAGTTCCAGTTATCTATTACCTCCCAAAAGGCAAGGATCCAGTTAATCCCCCTAGCAGGCCCATTATTAGTGGGTTGGATTTCGTGACCTCGAGGATAGGCAGGTATATACATCTTTTTTACGTGATTCTACACAAGTCCTCAATTTGCTGGGCAACATACAGTTGAAGGAGTGCTACGTCTTGGCCACTGCTGACGTGTCATCCCTGTACACCATTATATCCCAAAAACATGGTTATGAGGTGGTGGACACCTTTTTGGTACGAGTTCCTAATTTGGTGCCGGCACAGCAGGACTTTATTTTATCCTGCTGACGTTTGACATGGAATATATTTACTTCTGGTTCGGCAGCTCCTTCTATATGCAGAGTAGGGGAGTCTCCATGGGTGCGATATTCCTGCCCAGAATGGCAAATATTTTCATGGCCAAATGGGAGGAGGACGTTGTCTATAATGATCGTAGGCCAGAGCTCCTCCTTTGGAGGTGGTATATAGACAATGTCCTTCTCCTGTGGGATGGGGATGTGCAGTCCCCAAATGATTATATTGATTCATTGAATGATAACCCCTTGGGCATCGTTTTACAACATGAGGCTAGTCATGAAAAGGTTCACTTCTTGGATCTGAACGTGGAGGTCAGGGATGGTGTTATAGTTACCACCACTTACTTTAAGGAGACCAACCGTAATAGCTTTATAGGCCAGGGTAGTTGTCACCATTCTTCCTGGCTAAAGTCGGTCCCTTAGAGTCAATTTCTTAGAGTGCGTCGAAATTGCACCATCATTGAGGATTATTTTCAGCAAGCTTCTACGTTGAGATCCCTAACAGAGAGGAGGGTGACATCTAAAACATATGACATCACATCTTATATCACTTGTTCTTCAACTAATGTGGTATATCTCTTACAGTGCCCATGTGGCCTACAATATGTGGGCCAGACTATTAGAACTATGCAGATTAGAGCCAATGAACATTTGGGTAATATACAATGTGGATTCCCTAATTTGGGCCAAAAAGTCTATGGGACACGAACATGAAAACTCAAGAGTGCTAATTTTAAATGCTTATATGCATGTTATTGCCATAAATGGTGTTTAGGGACCTGGGTACTGCCCCAGGGGACATGTATCAATGCAATTCTTTTTTTTTTAAACTGAAGTTTTTTAGGAGCAGTGATTTTAAGAATGCTTAAAGTGAAACAATAAAAATGAAATATTCCTTTAAATATCGTGCCTGGGGTCCCCTTAGTCTGCCTATAAAGTAGCACATTTTTC
The DNA here is from genome assembly GCA_028564925.1 of Lithobates sylvaticus. Classification (NCBI taxonomy): domain Eukaryota; kingdom Metazoa; phylum Chordata; class Amphibia; order Anura; family Ranidae; genus Lithobates; species Lithobates sylvaticus. The sequence continues at coordinate 411,916,638 of CM053027.1, forward strand.
CCATGTTTAGAAAAGTACTGCAGCAAAAGGACCTTTCTAAAGGAAATTTTTTTATTTAAAATTACTCACGGCTGTAATGTATTGCCAGATCCCAGCAATATAAATAAAAAATCATTTTAAAAAACAGTCTGGGTTTTCCTCCCCAGTCCATACCAGGCATTCGGGTCTGGTATGGATATTAAGGTGAAATCCACACCAATTATTTTTTTTTTAAATGACGGGGGCTCTCCCCCCAAAATCCTTACCAGACCCAAAGGGCTTGGTATGGATGGGGGAACCCATGCCATTTTCTTCTTAATTCTGTCATATGGCTCCCATTAACCACTTCAATACACTATATTTTATATGGTACACTGCACTATATACCCTGCACTGTATTATATATACCACACTGAGGGCACTATGTACTCTGAACTGCAGTATATATGCTATACGGACAGCACTATCTACTCTGAACTGCGGTATATATACTATACAGACTGCACTATATACTCTGCTGAAAAATTGAGCCTTAGGTGTTGGTCGTGGCAGAACATGGTAACCCCTGACATGATGGGTATTTTTTTTTAACACCGCACTACACTGTGTTATATACTGTGTACACCGCCTGCACTGTATTATCTTCTGTACACCGCCGAATGAACTGTATATATAGGCTACGCTGAATTCAGAGTATATCTATATATATATATATACACTAATACATATATATATATATATATATCAAATACACTGCCTGTACTGACTGAATATATCAAATACACTGCCTGTACTGACTGAATATAGAGTTTACACTGTATATATAGGCTACACTGAATGCAGAGTGTATATACACACTAGTCTGACTGTATATATATATATCAAATACACTGCCACTAATTAACTTGCCTGCCTAATCTATCTCAATCTCTCTATCTACGTCCACTATAACACACTATACAGGCGCTGTGTAAGCCTTATATAGTGTGGGGTGTGGACTTAGTCCCCCTGAGCCATGATTGGCCAAAGGCACCCTGCCTTTGACCAATTATGGCTCTCGCTGAGGAGTGTTCTGTGTTTGGCCAAAGCATGCAGGTCAGGTGTATGCTTTGGCCAATCATCATAGAGCAATGCACTGCGGTCTTGCAGTGCATTATGGGGTGCTTGAATTTGCCGCGAATGCCGCATAAAATTCGCTGTTCGGCAAACGGGCGAACACTCAATGTTCGAGTTGAACTTACAATCGACTCGAACTCTAAAGCTCATCCCTACTAGTTACCATGGGAAAATCCCTAAGGGAACTCTTATCTTAGGTATAGATACATTTTCTCCAAACTGGAGAGGGAGTCATGTCCAGTGGGAGATCTCCAAAATGGAGACCCACTGGATTTGTGACCTTTTTTTTTTTAAATCAAATATTTTTTTTATTTTTATTATTAAGCATTCCATACAAAAAAGAAAAAGGCAAAAAATAAATGTAACCACATATAAATCATTGTAGGGGGAATCCCCCTAAAAAAAATCACCTTGTGATATACATTCAATTACATAATTTATAAAAAAAGAAAAATAACAAGACAAACAAAACTAACTACTCTCGAATTAAAATAACCAAGTTATACTAAACAATACATAGTATTACACAGAGACATAGACACGGTTCCATACATTGATCTTATGACAACGTCCCTTCTCTTACAGACTCATTTCTCCTCTCCTCTCCTCTCCTCTCCTATCCTCCCCCTCCTCTCTACTAAATAAGCCATCATATAATGGATTTTTGGGGTCCAACCAGTAGGACCATATTTTTTTCGAATTTTTGGGGATATTCCTCTATGTTTATACGTTAACATTTCTCTTTTTAATATATAATTACCCCATTGTTTATGAGTTTGGTAAGCGGGAGAGATAAGTTTACGTGCTAAATATAAGGACCTAGTCCACATAGTACACATCTCTACTGGTAGCTCTCCATCAGGGATTATTCCCAGCAATGCAAATTTGGGAGTTCCTATTATTTCTGTCGAACATAGTGAATTTAAAGTTAAAAACACTCTTTCCCAATAGCAATGAAGTTTTGGGCATCGCCAAAGAATATGAATAAGGGATCCATTAGATAGAGAACAACAAGGACATAGTGGTGTAGTATATTTTCCCCAGGCATGGAGCTTTTGTGGGGTATAATGAGCCCTATGTAAAATAAACAGCTGAGTCAGCCTCTGAGACAGCGAGAGGGATATCTCAGGTAGTTCCTCCATCGCCCGTATCCAATCCTCCTAATTTATGTCCTCTATATCCCTTTGCCACCCGGGTAAAACTATTTACTTGTTTTCCTTTATTATCTACAGTTTGTAGAATAAAGTAAAGGTCTCCTATTAACCCTTGTTTCATACAAAGTACTGTAATTGCCTTCCATAATATCTTAGATGGGTTATATTGTAATTGAAATTTTGAAATCTGACTTTGTAGTGCATGACTTATTAGGAGATATAGATAAAAAAAAAATATTTGATAATTGATAGCAATCTTTTAATATATTAAGAGGCAGTAAGATATCCCTATAGCTGATATAAAAATATTATGTCGGCTTTTTTCCATTCTAATAATTCTGGCAGTTTATTTAGTTCACATAAACAGTAATTATCCCATATAGGCATGTGTCTTGTGTAGCCCTTATGCTGAGTAATAGTTTGTACTGCCTCCCATAACCTATGGGTTAAATGAAATGTGGGAAACTTTCTTTTATTATGAAAATGATGAGCAACTATTAGTTGTATTAAAGGGGATATCTTAAATTGGGATATTATAATCTTCTGTATGGGATCCTGCATGTCTACCTCCTCCCAATCATACCAGTGTTGCAGTTGTGCTGCAAAAAAATTAAATCTTGCAATTTCCCCTCTATGCTTTGCCTGTTGCAATATTCCAAGTCTAATTGTATATATCCATATAAAGTCCCATAAAACAGTTAATAGTCCTATATAACCATAGTGTCAGCCATAAAGGGCAGTTATGTAATACGTATAACATTTGGGGCATCCACACCATTTTCACCAAATTTGCTCTACCCATCATAGTCAATGGGAATTGACTCCAAGTTTTACTCAGTTGTCTAAATTTGATGACAAGAGGAAGTACATTCTTATCTATATATTCAGTAACGTTTGGTGTAATTACCACTTCCAGATATTTAAATGATGTAACCAGCGTCATCTGATGAGCCTGTTGTGGAAGCTCCAAATGTATAGGATCAATGGGCAATGGGTAAATATTTATTGTAATGGTCGAAGCAGGTTAGGTTGAAGTGCCTTATAATAGCCATTAGGTAGCCCGTCAGGGCCTGGGGACTTGCCCATTGGGAGGTCCTGGATGGCCTTTCTGATCTCAGTTTCTGTAATTGGGGTGTTGAGGGCCTCAAGTTGTACTGGGTTTAGAGATGGGAGATTTATAGACTCTAGGAAGGTTTGTGTGCTCTGATCTGTTGGCTGGGGAGTGTTTTCATCATCCGCTAAGTTATACAGTGATGAATAGTAGTTGGCAAAGGAATTGGCTATATCTTTAGGGTTAAACAATTTAGCCTTACTTGTGGGGTGTAAAATATAAGCGATTTTGGCTTTGGATCTAGCTGATTTAAGTCTTTGTGCTAGAAGTTTGCCTGCTCGGTTACCCGAGGAGTAGTGGGCTAGTTTTAGAAAGTGCACGTGTTTATCGAATTGCTGGATAAGGAGAAGCCTGAGATCAGAACGAAGCCTCGAGAGTTTTTGTGCTAGTTGTGGGCTGGCATTTGTTTTGTTATCAGTGTCTAAAGTGTTAATTTCTTTAATAAGGAGATCAACTTTCTGGGTCCTCTGCCTTTTCTCCCTTGCACATATCTGTAGGATCAAACCTCTAATAAATGCCTTATGGGCACACCATACTACAGTGGGATCAGACACAGAGGCATTATTGACATCAAAAAAATCCGAGAGGTTTTTTTCTAAGTACTTAACGTGTGTGGGATTATGAAAAACCCTGGAGTTTGCTCTCCAAATGTAGGCAGGGCTCGGTGTGTAACCCTCCACCACCGTGATCGAAACAGGTGCATGGTCTGAGAAGGTAATGTTATGAATGGTGGAGGATGACACAGCCTGCAGGAGTGATTTGTCCACTAAAATCAGGTCGATCCTGGAGTAGGAATTGTGTCTAGCCGAGTGGTAGGAGTAATCCCTTTCTTCAGCGTGTGGGCACCTCCAGACGTCATATATGTCCTCAGCGTTCAGTAAGGGTTGGAGTAGGGGAGGAGTTTTCTTTGCAGAGGAGGTTGTATCAATAGAATGGTCAGGAGAAACATTGTGGTCTCCACAAATAATCAAAGAGCCCTTCTTGACCTGGGAGATTCTGCCATAAAGTCTGTGGAGAAACCTCAGTTGATGAGAGTTAGGGCCGTAGAGGTTCACAATTGTGAAGGGCTTGTTGTTCAACTCACCAATGACTATCAGGAACCTGCCTTCTGGATCAGATATTGAGTCCTGCAGAGTAAAGGACACAGAGTCCCTGATTGCTATGAGAACTCCCTTTTGTTTAGACGATGCCGATGCTGAAAAAATATGGGGAAAGTTTCTATGGCAGAATCTCGGGGAGTCTTTATGTAGGAAGTGGGTCTCTTGGAGACATAACACATCCGCCTGGAGTTTAAGGGCCTCTTTCCAGACCGCAGATCTCTTGGCAGGATGATTGAGACCGTTTACATTGAACGAAACTATTTTAACTGCCATTGGAAGTCAGTAATAAAAGATGAGAGGCATACCTTGATTGGAGGTGACCAGGGTGGCCATCGATTATGGTTGTCGGTATATCTGTGGTATTTTCCGGATTCCATTGGAAGAAGGATGGCTGCGTCATGTTGTCGGTCGGACCAGAGGGGTGAGGAGAAAAGAGGGGTGGAAAAAAAGATTAGGGTAAGTCTGTAAAAAAACAAACAGCGTAATGTGAGATCACACACGTATTTGAACTTGAGGGCAGATCTGCTGCCCATAACTCGAAGGGGTGAAAGAAAAAGATTCACAACTGAGAACTCCAGGGTTCAGGAACCTTAATCAGGTAAATTTGAATTAAGACTTTTGCTTGGAAGCTTTAGCGTCATGCTGTTTTTTGTTCTTTTTCTTAGACACCGTCTGCCATTCAAAGCGGGCATCTGAACGTGGAGGGAGGGAGGGTGCCTCAGGCGGGTGCTCGGGTATGATGTCCCATGACTTGAGTAGTGCGAGCCCTTTGTCCACGTCAGAGACAGTAGTGGTGTTGCCTTCATGGGTAATTGTTAATTTCACCGGATAGCCCCACCTGTAGGGTATGTTGTGGTTGCGCAGCGCTTTCGTTATCGGCAGAAGTGACTTACGCTTTTGCATTGTATATTGGGACAAGTCAGCGAACAGCTGGATGCGCGCGTATCTGTCAGGAGGTTGTTGATTTTTACGAAAGGCTGCCATAAGCTGTTCTTTTGTTTGATAAAAATGTACCCTCATCAGTACATCGCGAGGTATATTATCAGGCAGATGGGATGGTTTTGGCAATCTGTGGATGCGGTCCACATGGAGGTCTGCGTCAGGTATGGTTGGAAGGAATGATCTGATCAGGTCTTGTGCAAACTGGTGCAGTTGGGTCGAGGGGATCGTTTCAGGGACCCCCCTAATCTTTATATTGTTACGTCTCGACCTGTCTTCAAGGTCAGCGACCTTTGACCTCAGCCACTCCAACTCCTCATCATGTTCATTATGGGCGTCAATGAGAGTGTTATGGGACTCAGCCAGTTCCCCCATCTTCCCCTCAATATGCGAGACTCTGTCCCCCCATGCCCCCAGCTCTGTTTTAAAGCTAGTGACGCACTGCATAATGTCTGTATGCATGGAGCTGCGGAGGGAGACCAACATATCTTTCAATGTAGTATCGGAGACAGGCTTACCCGAGGTAGGGAAGGCCGTGAAGGGGTCCACCAGTTCCCTGGTCTCCTCCATGCTGTCCTGAAGCGTGCGGCCTGTCTGATGGTCTGTCTCAAGCCGTGGTTTTGATTTAGCAGGGCTGCGGGAGACAGGGGTTGAGGCGCCCGGTGAACTTTGATCCGGGCTCTGCTGTGACTGAGGGCTAGATGCTGCTGAGCGCGGGCTGCCCACGGAGGAGGGAGAGCTGTTCCCGGAGCCGGCGCCATCTTGGGCCTGGTCCCGGCTTTTCGGCTGGAAGAAGTTCTGCAGTTTGATCACCTGCGTTGCTCCTTTCCTCTTACGGGCCATCCTGATGTCTCCTCAGTACCTCCGATCCCGATCGCTGGGTGTTTTAGGCGGCGGTGTCGCTTCTAAAGCCTCCGGTTCCCGAAGCTGGAGCGGAGCTAGGAAGTCAGGCGTCCATTTAGTTGCGTGGTAGCCACGCCCCCCCAGAAAGCCCCCTCCTTACGAGACCGTCTAGCCCCAGGAGTAGTGGATCCTCCTGTTCAAACTGAGAGCAAACTTTTTTCTTTTCTTTCTGGTTTCTATTGCTGTGGTCGTTGCACAGCTTGCAAGCATTCTAAATGTAATGTTAAAAAGGGGAAATCTTTTACAGATGCGGCAACTAATAAAGAATATAAAATTGGTCAACTGATTACGTGCACGACAGTAGGGGTCAGATACATGCTTCAGTGTGGGTGCAGCCTCCAATACATTGGGAGAACATCCCGTCCCCTGCATGATAGGCTTGGAGAACATGTCAATAACATAAAAAATGGCCTAAAAACGCACAATGTTTCTAGACATTTCAAAGCAGTTCATGATCAAAATCCTAAATGTTTGAGTTTTTGGGGCATAGAAAGGGTTATCAAACATTGGCGAGGTGGCAATTTTATACGACAGCTCAGCCGTAGAGAATCCCATTGGATTCACGAAACCAGAGTTCTTACACCTGGTGGCTTGAACATGGATTTCGATCTAAATTGTTTCATTTCTGATCGGTGATTTGGTTATTTTAATTTTATTGATTTTTTTTTTTTCTTTTCAGTGTTCATTTCATCTTATTCTATCTTTTTTCTGATTGTGTTTTCATATATAAATACTTTATGTATGTCTTTATATTCATACACAGGGTCTCCTCTCTCTTGATATATTTATATTCATATGTATATTTTTTAGTATATATTTTAATATTTATTCACATATGTTTGTGCAATGTAGTTATATTCTTTGTAAACCTGCATTGGGGATAGTTGATATTCATTTCCCAAGGGTAGGAATGTTTTACCAATGAGAATGTATTTATATCGCACTTTGTGCATTTATGTTTTTTACCTCAGTATATGCGATTTCCCATAGAGATCAACAGGGACGCAGGGTGCAGTTCATATTACTATTATTTCTTAGAACAGTTTGGTCAAAGTTAGATCACTTATGACTATGGGCACAGCATGTCCTATTATGAACATGCTTTATATCATGTTTTTAGAATGGTTTGCGATGTTTAACATGCCGGACGGACAAGCCTTCTGTTCTCATAGATGTTTGCACTGCCGCATGTTGTGGCTATCAGGGTGTCATGGGTACTGCCGTGCACCTGTTTTGATTGGCCAGGTTGGTCAGCTGACTGAGTAGTTAAAGCGAGTGACTTGCATCATGTCGTCAATGCTGATGAAGTCCCGCCCCCTTGGGATGTAACGCGTACGGACGGAATACCACATGACTGCAAACGTGACGTCACCCGCGTCCTTACTAGCTGATCTCCATGGATCTCTTCGCATTTAAACAAGTGATTCATCCTTAGCACTGGGGTACAGTGCGATTTATGTGAGTGCACCTTTTTATTCCTAATAAACGTTTTAAGTAGCAATCAGAGAGCACTAGATTTTTATTACTTTTATTACATGTAAAACTCCGGAAGAGAGTATTGATGATGATTAGCCTGGAAATCTACACCTGATATCAGTCTGCAGCATATTTGATACCAACACTTGGGCATACCAGTTGTTTTGATTCCCTGTAAGGGACCATTTTATCTGACCTGACTGATTCACTCAGGGGTCTATCGTCTGAGGTGAGCGGCCATTGCTGTTAATGGTGGAGGGTGTCACGCAAGTCACCATTTCTGATGATTTACATCACTCAAATCACTGGAATTTTCCTTTTGCACGCTTGTTGGATGCACCAATTTTTTATTCAATTTTTCTTTTGTATTGATTTTTGTTTACACAAAAAATGGACTATTCTCTTTGCATATATTTGTGTTCACTTATTCTTATTTAGTCTTTATTTAATATTTGCGCTGTACTGCTTTTTCACACAATTAATATTAAATCCAGAGAATGTTCCATAGATATCTATTAATGACATAACTGTGGACAAAGATGTATATATATCCTCTAGAAACATTAGGGTATCGTCCGCATAGAGTGATTTTTTTTCTTCACCTGTAGATCTCTGGAACCCCACAATATCTATGCAACTACGGATAGCCTCTGCCAGTGGTTCTATGGCCAGTGCAAAAAGGAGCGGAGACAGGGGACAACCCTGCCTTGTTCCGCTATTCAGTAAAAAGGAGCCGATATATATCCATTTATCTGTACCCTTGTACTCAGGGAGTTGTATAAAAGTTGTATCCATTGTATATATCTGGGACAGAATCCAAAGCATTTTAAACAGTTCATAAAAAGTCCCACTCTATACTGTTGAATGCTTTAGTCAAGCGACAATATGGCTCTATTTCATTTATTATCTATGGGAAGTTGTAAATTTTAAAATAGACGCCTAATATTACTGGCTGTGGATCTATTAGGAATAAATCCTGATTGGTCACAATGAATTCATTTTGTAATATATTTTGACAGTCTAGTCACCAATACCTTTGCCAGTAACTTAATGTCTGACGTTAACAAAGAGATTGGGTGGTATGCATCGGGGTTACTTGGATCTTTACCAGGTTTCAAAAGCACAATAATTACTGGTTCGGTCATCAAGGGAGCCCACCTCCATGGCATGATTAAAGACTTCCAACAGATCGGGTAACAGCACATCTCCATATTTATTGTATATTTCCCCTGGGAGGCCATCTGGTCCTGGTGCTATTATTAGGTGAATTAGCTACTGCAAGTCTTAGCTCCTCCAACATCAGTGGTTCCTCCAATACCTCTCTCTCATCATCTGATATGGTTGTTAGGTTAATGGTTTCAAATAATTTATTCAGGTCCTTCTCTAAATACTTTTATATAGGGCCCGATAAAATTTCTGAAACACCTCCAAGATCTCTGGGGTGGAGTCAACCCTCTTATAGGAAGAAGATTGTATTTCAGTTATATATGATGCAGGCCGCTGGGCCTTTACAATAGTGGCCAATACATGTCCTAATTTATGTCTAATTATGACCTTAAAAGTCATTCACCACTGGGTATGAACATAAAGTGGGATGTCAATTGTTTTTCTAAATAATGGCTGATTTAGGGATAATTGACTTCCCATTTCTTAATATTCCATATAGTTTATGCACTTTCTATATATCCCATGCAAGGCAGGAAAGGACGATGCAAGCACGCTATTTGCCATGGCCATTTGTACACAGATATGCTTGTTTTTATATTGATGAATGTGAGTGTCACTAACTAAATTAAAGTAGAGATCCAGCTTTTTTAGAACATACTGCACTATTGTTGTGTCCTTGTTTCTTTTGAGAAAAAAGGCTATTTTGCATTCACCTACTATTTGAAGTATGAGCCCCCTGTCCTGGGATTGTGATTCACATCTTTCCTGAGTCAGAGTGGTGTTCGTAGAGGGAGTCTGGTGATTCAAACTCCTTGCCTGGGTTTTATCTATGCGTGTATGACCCTGTATAATCTGAGGGTCCACACAGTTTGGTAAGCAGGATTGCCCTTTCAATCACAGCGGTGACGATTGCATCAATTTCCTATACACTTCAATTGGTGCAGGGACTATATCATCTCCAATTTTACCATCTTTATCCTCTATCGTTGGCAGACTTTATATACTCTTTTTTTTAGGACATTTGTCTATTATTTATTGGCACTGCACCCTTTGTGTTTTATATCAAGTTTTGTCAAGAGTGCAAAATCTGGTGCAGCTGTGCATGGCAGCCAATCAGCTTCAAACTGTTCAATTAAGCTTTAACAAAAAACCTAGAAGCTGACTGGTTTCTATGCAGAGCTGCACAAGATTTTGCACACTCCAGTTTTGGTAAATCAACCCCAATGTGTCAATGGGAAGTATTCATATATGTACCTTGCTTGTGTGGATGGAGGAATCCTTAAAAGAGAAATAAAGGAATAATTTTTTTTTTCTGTTTTATACGTACCTCAGTGGATGTAGCATCGGTCTGATGCTGCATCTGTCCCCCGGCGCCTCTACACTGAGAACCGAGCTATCGAACACCGCTGATGGCTTGGTTCTCACAGAACCCCGAGCAGAGAGCTGCTGACTGCCAGTAGGCAGCTCTCTGATCTGCTCCTCCTTGGTCACTGGAGCACTGAACTGTGGAGGGGCAGGGAGCGGCCGTCTAAGGCTCTCAGCGGCTCGCTGAGAGCCTGAGATGGGTTTCAGTCCAGGCACCTGGAAGATCCAGACTTCCATTGTCAGGATGATGTGGTGCCTGGACTGATTTCTGTGACATCAGCAGAGAGCGGACTTCAGTCTGCTTTCTGCTGAAAACAGGTCACAGGAGTGCAAAACTAATTGCACTCCTGTGATCCATACGAGAAGCCCAGACAAAAGAGCTTTGGCTGGACCCCTCCTTTAATGTTTTTTCCATCAGCGTGTTGGTTGATGGATAAAAAAATATTTGCCCGGCTTCAGAATCCACTAATCACTGGCTGCAGCCCATTGGCTTTACCTTCTAATCAAGAAAACATTTCCAACATTCCCATTGCCAAAACTCGATATAATTATCAACTTGCTCCAAAGACATTACCACACACAGATTAACATTTAGCAGATCCCAATTGAACTAACCAAACTTCAATCAATATATAGCCAGGTATACATCATGCTACATAATAATGTCTTCAACATTAGCAACATAACATCAACATAACATGAGTCTGGTGAAATTGGTCAACTTACTATATTATGACTTATTAACAGACATATTTAAAACTCCTGGTACTGTGGGAAATCAAAAATGGAAAAGAGTACATGGTAGTATGGTGCTTCTACAACTTGTTTATCTTCTGCATTTGAAATATCCTTTTGTTCTCCTCCTGTTTAGTGATGGTTAGTTTAGTCCTAGGTATACCCTCCTAGTCTTTATTATTTGTTACAGTTAATCTTAAGTTTTCATTGCAGAAACAGGATCTAGAAAGCTGTTGTCATCTTATACTTCAAAAGTTTGAAAAAACATATTTTTTATTGTACTTATCTGAGGTAAAATTGATTTGAATTCAACTTCTGTGCCTTTTTGATGAGTTAGGCTCTTGACAAGTCACACCAAGTCAGTACATGGTCATACTGTGTGCTCAAACTGGGTTTACAGAGATATGCTATTGCATATATTAACATTTAAAACAGAACACAAGGAGTTGCAAACTGAACCACTTCAAGGACTTTTCTTCATAGGAATGGCACTAATAAAGTAAACAAATGGGTGCATACGTGAAAATCAGCACTAAGATTGTATTTACATACTATGAAGGGATGTAAAACTGAAATTTATATTGAAGCTTTAGGGAGAACTAAAAACTGCTTTATGAGTGTCTACCTGTACTCTGGGAGTATACCTAAAATTAACTTTGTGCTGTAACTCAATGAACTTGATTTATATAAGGCGGTAAGTACTTTCACTTTCAAAGGGAGTTTCCCTAGAGATTGAGGTGAGACATAATATACCTACACTTTTTAAAGAATACCCATCACATGCAATGAAAATAGAAAAAGTATTTTTGCTTGCACGTGATTGAATGATTGAAGCTAGCACCTTCACCTCATTCACTATACTAAATGAAAACTAATTTTGAAAGTGAAAATGCTTTACTTATTTAGTAAATCAACCCCATTGCATGGTTGCTGCATGACCTCACTTTTTACTTGTTATTAAATTAAATCTCTTTGTATTTTTTATTTGGTCAATCACATCCCCCAAGATCCCCAGCCAATAAAGCCTGGTACACACTGAGTTTTTTTTCATTCAGTCGAGTAGGTTGAACGAAAAAAAATGTCCGCTGAGCTGATGTGTTCTGACAGGGGGTCGCCCCCCCAGCCCCCTTGCCAGAATGCTCCAATCAGCACTCTCCACCATTGGCTGCTGGTTTTCCAGCAGGGTGCCATACACCCGAATGTTGGCTGTTTTTTATTGAACTGGGCAATGGCTCCTGACACTCGGCCCATGTGTGTTTACAAGCAGAACAAAGATGACGAGGAATGGTGGTTTTCCTTTTTAAATGTCACTTTTTTCATACTGGTGTGCACTTTCATGTACAGGTTTATGGCATCCCAAACATGTTCTTTAAATGTGTGTTGCCCTTTAAGCCACATTAAAAGACCCTCTCCCTGCTGAGCAGAATTTTAATTTTTTTTGCATTGGTACACATCTCCCATGGCAGTATTCAGCCAACCACCGCCGCTTTGTAACAATACCTTTCACGTTGACCTTTAAAAAGGCCAAAGAAAAAACAAGACTTAGCTTACATACAGTTCATTCGGGTTTGCTGCTATGTTCAGGTTCAGCTAATTTTTGTGTTCAGTACAGGTCCAGTAAGCAAAACTTTGTTTAGTTCGCTCATCACTACTTATAAATCATTGCATTGTGAAATTTCAGTACTAACATACATGGTTAACTTGTATAACATAGGAGATCTGCTTCATAAGATTCAGCTACTTATTTAGTAATGCTTAGGCTGACATTGATGTGATGACACCCTGATGTAATTACAAGTCAGTAAGCCACAATCCAGAGAAGATCACAGGAGGATTAAAAATCTTGCCTGCTAAACCAATATCACAGGCTTGTTCTTGCTGGGGAAATGACTAATTCAGAGTTTGTTCTCCTACAATTAGTCATTATTATGCTTCAAATCCTTAAGCTAAAACATGTTTGCATATTTTCAGCAACTTTCAGTTTCATAAAAACAAGCTTGCAGGCATTAATTGATAGTCACAGAGAGAAGCGATGATTAAATATTCTATTCTTAGATTAGTTGCGCAATATACTGTAGATACATTTTTGAAAGAGTCATCAAACAGAAGTCATGTAAAGGTCATTAACAATTTAAAATAGCAAAGATCTTTGTATGAAAAAAAAAAATCTCCTGTAGTCCAACTTAGTTTTGCTGTAGAAATTGAGGCAATTTTAATATTTTAAATGGATTATATTTAACGTTGTAAACATGTGTCACCAATTCATTAAGATTGTCTCGGCATTTGCCTGCCCATTCTGGGTGTGCAGGAGGGAGAAAAGACCCTGGGAAGCAGCTTTATTATGATACATTTGTGTATTGTGCAGGAGACCCTGAGTCAGGAATAGCAGGGCCAGATATTCTATCATTTCAATATTCCAGCTTTTGGGATCTGGTAGGCAAGTACTGCTGTGCCTGATTCAGATAAATAAAAGCTAGCGGTCCCTTAACCTTGGTCTCTTTTAGCGTGCTGGAGCCATGAACTGACAAACCCTAAAGAGCACATTCTGATTTACAGTATGTTGTGAGGTATGATTGCTAGCCAGGCAGCAAAGATTTTGTGTTACTGTTCATGTTCACAAACCCCTTTCAGGGAAGATGTCTCTTTTTAATCCTTAAATGGACATCTTTTAGATTCATGTACCAAAGGAGAAATAAGAACCTCTCCAGTGAATGATGCTAACATATACGAGGCTGTCTCTGAAAAACAAACCAAAAAAAAATCACAGCTTTACACATTTACTGCATATTCACAGGTAAATAGATGCCACGGATGTCAGAATAATCCATAGCTAATCCATTAGTCCACTGGAAAGTTATTTCTTTGTTTTGTTTTTTTGTTTTTTTCAGTATTCTTTTTAAAATTCTGCACCATCCCTATATTATTATTTTTATTATTATTAAACTGGACTTATATAGCGCCAACAGTTTGGCGCTATATAAATATAAAGGGAGACAATACACCAACAGTACAATTCAGAACAAGAGGGTTAGAAGGGCCCTGCTCCTGCAAGCTTACAATCTAAGAGGGAGGGGCTGGTGAAACAAAAAGGTAGGGACTGTGAGGGATTAACTGATGAGGGAAGTAGAAGATTTGGTAGTTAGCTGGAGGCAGGATAGGCCTCCCTGAATAGATGAGATTTCAAGGATCGCCTAAAAGTGGACAGAGTAGGAGATAACTGGACAGATTGAGGTAGTGAGTTCCAGAGGATGGGAGAGGCTCTGGAGAAGTCCTGGAGATGAGCATTGGAGGAGGAGACAAGGGAGCTAGAGAGCAGAAGGTCTTGGGAGGAGCGGAGTGGATGGTTTGGGTGATATTTGGAGATAAGATTGGTGATGTAGCTCTGGGCAGAATTGTAAATGGCTTTGTATGTAATTGTTATGCCCCGTACACACGATCAAACTATCTGGCGGGTTTGTCTTTTTCTTCCCAAAAGTCTGGCAGACTTAGCAAGAAGTTTTGACTCAAAATTATCCGCCGGACTCGGCAGTCCGGCAGACAATCCGGGCGTCTGTGTGCTAGTCTGCAGGAATTTTGAAATTAACGGACTTGCCGACACACGGAGTAAAGTCCGTTCATTTATAACGTGACTCCAGGAAGACAGGACTAGTGAAGGAAGTCAATGCCTCAGCCTCTATCGGCAAGATTAACACTTCGCTAGCCCCGTCACCTGGTATGGATTTAAAGGGGAATCCCTACGCCAAAAGAAACAGCGTGGGTGTCCCCCCCAAATCCATATCAGACCCTTATCCGATCACGCAGCCCGGCCGGTCAGGAAAGAGGGTGGGGACGAGTGAGCCCCCCCCTCTTGAGCCGTACCAGGCCGCGTGCCCTCAACATGGGGGGTGCCTTGGGGAAAGGGGGGCCTGCGGCCCCCCACCCCAAAGCACCTTGTCCCCATGTTGATGAGGACAAGGGCCTCTTCCTGACAACCCTGGCCGTTGGTTGTCGGGGTCTGCGGGCGGGGGGCTTATCAGAATCCGGGAGCCCCTTTAATAAGGGGGCCCCAGATACCGTCCCCCACCCTATGTGAATGAGTATGGGGTACGATGTACCCCTACCCATTCACCTGGTGAAAAAAGTGTTTTTAAAAAACTTTATTACACAGCTCCGGGTGTCTTCTTCTGTCTTGGGGGGTCTTCTCGCCGGACTCCTCTGCTATCTTCTGCTAGCTCTTTTACTAGCGGAGGAGCCCAGCTTTCTCCTTCGTCGCTGCTGGGTCTTGTTCCGACTTCGGGGGTCTTGTGCCACTCTTCGGTTCTTCTGTCGCCATAGTTGTCGCCGCCGCTGTCGCCGCCGCTGTCCCCGCCACCGCCTTCTGCTTCTTCTTCTTTCTTCATCCGATGTTGACACAACGCTGTCTCCGCTTCTAATGGCCCAGACGTGTTGCGCGGCCAGTTATATAGGGACAAGGGGCGGGACCACCGGCTCATGTCACATGGTGACCCTGCCCCCTATGATGTCACAGTCCCGGATGATGCTAGGATTGACATCATAAAGGGCGGGGTCACCATGTGACATGAGTCGGTGGCCCCGCCCCTTGTCCCTATATAACTGGCTGCGCAACACGTCTGGGCCATTAGAAGCGGAGACAGCGTCAAACAGAAGAACGGGACAAGACCCCCGAAGTCGGAGCACGGCCCCCAGACGGCGGCGGCGACGAAGGTGAAATCCGGGCTCCTCTGCTAGCAAAAGAGATAGCGAAGGAGTCCGGCGAGAAGACCCCTCAAGACGGAAGAAGACCCCCGGAGCTGTGTAATAAAGTATTTTAAAAACTTGTGTTGTGTTTTTATTTACACTTTTTTCACCAGGTGAATGGGTAGGGGTACATCGTACCCCATACTCATTCACATAGGGTGGGAGGGGGCAGAATCTGGGGGCCTCCTTATTAAAGGGGGCTCCCAGATTCCGATAAGCCCCCTGTCTGCAGACCCCGACAACCAACGGCCAGGGTTATCGGAAAGAGACCCTTGTCCTCATAAACATGGGGACAAGGTGCTTTGGGGTTGGGGGGCCGCAGGGCCCCCCTTTCACCAAGGCACCCCCCCATGTTGAGGGCACGAGGCCTGGTACGGCTCAGGAGGGGGGGGCGCTCTCTCGTCCCCACCCCCTTTCCTGACCGGCTGGGCTGCGTGCTCGGATAAGGGTTTGTTATGGATTTGGGGGGACCCCCACACCGTTTTTTTTTTTTTTTTTCGGCGTAGGGATTCCCCTTTAAATCCATACCAGGTGACGGGGCTAGCAAGGTGTCAATCTCGCCGATCGAGGCGGCGGCATTGACTTCCTTCGCTAGTCCCGTCTACCTGGAGTCATGTTCTAAATGAACAGACTTTACTGTAAAAGTCCGGCAGACCTCCGCCAAAACTCCTGCGCATTGTCCGCCGGAAAAGTCCGGGCGTGTGTGGGCAAGTCCACACGTTCGTGTGTGGGCAAGTTTGCACGTTTGGAAAGTCCGGCGGACCGATCGTGTGTACGTGGCATTAGTGTTTTGAATTGTATTCATTGATCAATGGGAAACCAGGGGAGGGATTGGCAGAGAAGAGTGGTGGATACTAAAAGGTTGGTAAGGTGGATGCACGTGAAAGCAGCATTCATGATAGACTGAAGAGGGGTTCCTTATAGAATCCAGGCTTAAGTGACATTAAACCCTGATGTAAAAAAAAAAAATCTATTCATGTATTTTTTTTTTTTTTGTGTTTAATGTAATCCAATTTTCTTTTAGAAAGTGGCTACATTCTCCATGCTCCCACTCTATGTAGTAATATAGCCACCCTCTCTTGCTCCCTCCTGAGATGGACTATGGGCTATGGGATGTGCAGTGTGCATAGAGCAGTGAAGCATGACCACAACTAACAGGCACTGTATGCTCCAAATAGAGATGGGAAGGCCTCGGGGAAAAAACAGAGAAATTGTGAAAAACATTTTTTTTTAAAGTGTTTTTTTGCTTTTTCCCAGATATATTGGGGAAAAGTGTTGATTATTTTCTTTTACAATGACAGGTAATGTATCGATAGCATGGTATTCAAACTATATAACATGGAAACCTTTCTGAGATTTCTGATACTTTATGTATAATTCTTAATTATTGCACGTTCTTTCAGCTGAAGAGAAGCAAATCCTTGAATACAGTTCAAGTGACACTATACTTCTAAATGCAGTTCTCAAACAAGAGAAATATGCATTTCACGGGGAAAGACTCCAGGTTAGTTTGCTTGTGGGCTCCATCTTGTACCGCCTACAGTTGGGTGATTGTTGGGATACAGTAGATAGTTTCTGTCTTTTCAGGCCTTAATTGACAGGTAAGAGGGTAAATTGGTATTTTTTAACCTGTAAACTATTAATGTTCTCCACTATCACAGCATAATGTTTACCTATAGTCTGGTCAGTAAATAGTTTTCTCTTTTCCTCTTTTGAGACCAACATCTAGCGCTTGTAAACATTTCCACAGCGGCATTTCTGCAATTTATAAGAAGAAATATTTGTTTCCAAATGCTACCAGGATGATAAAACACACCATTGCATACCAGAGGTGCCCTTAAAGCAGAGTTCCACCCTAAAGTGGAACTTCCGCTCATCGGAACCCTCCCCCCTCCGGTGCTACAATTGGCACCTTTCAGGTATCTGCACCCACTTCTGGGCATAGATATCCGCAGTATCTGCAGGTATTTATGCCACTTCCTGTCCCCCCAGCTGTCTGCTGGGAAACACACAGATCCCAGAGACAGCAGGGACCATCCATATTGCGCAGCATGACTCGCGCATGCGCAGTAGGGAACAGGAAAGTGAAGCCATAAGGCTTCACTTCCTGATTCCCATACTGAAGATGGCGGCGGCAGCACCCGAGAGCCGAGCGGCACATCGGCTTCGAGTGCCGACATCGCGGGCGCGCTGGACGGGTTAGTGTCCATATTTTAAAAGTCATCAGCTGCAGTATTTGTAGCTGCTGATTTAAAAAAAAAAAAAAAACGGTGGAGCTCCCTCTTTAAGGCATTTAAAAATAATTCATGGAATGAAATGATGAGGACCATAATGAAAGGGTAGGTAGCTTTTCCCTCCAGAGTTCTCATTCCAGAAACACACTGCTGCTTCTGGATCATTACAAAGTGTTTCTTCACCAGTAGCATCTTCAAGTAAGGAAGTATTACAACCACTGCCTCACAAAAATACATAATCCCTTCATTTATAGATATCATTTATAGATATGACGACACATGAAAATCAGGCGAAAATTGATCAAGCGATTGTAATGCCGTGTACACATGATCGGACTATCTGGCAATCCTCCCGTGTGTGGGCTCCGGCGGACCTTTTCTTCCCAAAAGTCCGGCGGACTTAGAAAGAAGTCTTGACTCAAAAGTCTGGCGGTCAATCCGGCCGTCTGTGTGCTAGTCCACGGGACTTTTGAAATGAACGAACTTGCCCACACACAGAGTAATGTCCGTTCATTTTGAACGTAACTCCAGGTAGACGGGACTATCGAAGGAAGTCAATGCCGCCGCCTCCATCGACAAGATTTACACCTTGCTACCCCCGTCACCTGGTATGGATTTAAAGGGGAATCCCTACGCCGAAAAAGACGGCGTGGGGGTCCCCCAAAGTCCATACCAGACCCTTATCTGAGCACGCAGCCCGACCCCCTCACACCAAAGCACCTTGTCCCCATGTTGATGAGGACAAGGACCTCTTCCCGACAACCCTGGCCGTTGGTTGTCGGGGTCTGCGGGCGGGAGGCTTATCAGAATCCGGGAGCCCCCTTTAATAAGGGGGCCCCCAGATCCCGGCCCCCCACCTTATGTGAATGAGTATGGGGTACAGGGTACCCCTACCCATTCACCTAAGGGAAAAAGTGTTAAAAAAAAAAACACAACACAGGTTTTTAAAGTACTTTATTAAACAGCTCTGGGGGTTTTGGGGTCTTGTCCTGCTCTTCATTTCTTCTGCTGGGCCTCTGCTATCTTCTTGTAGCTCTTTTACTAGCGTTGGACCGGCCTTCTGGTTTGTCGCTGTTGTCGCCGCCGCCTTCTGCTTCTTCTTCTTCCTTCTTCTCCCGATTTTGACACAATGCTCTCTCCGCTTGTAATGGCCGGGACGCGTTGCGCGGCCACTTATATAGGAACAAGGGGCGGGGTCACTGGCTGATGTCACGTGGTGACCCCACCCCTTATGATGTCACAGTCCCGGCACCTCCAGGAATGTGACATCATAAGGGGCGGGGTCACCATGTGACATCAGCCGGTGACCCCGCCCCTTGTTCCTATAAAAGTGGCCGCGCAGCGCGTCCCAGCCATTACAAGCAGAGAGAGCATCGTGTCAACATCGGGAGAAGAAGGAAGAAGAAGAAGAAGCATAAGGCGGCGGCGACAGCGGCGAACCAGAAGACCGGGCCAACGTTAGTAAAAGAGCTTCAAGAAGATAGCAGAGGGCCGGCAGAAGAAACGAAGAGAGGGACAAGACCCCCAAAGTCGGAAGAAGACCCTCGAAGTCAGAAGAAGACCCCCGGAGCTGTCTAAAAGAGTACTTTAAAAACCTGTTGTGTTTTTTTTAACACTTTTTCCCTTAGGTGAATGGGTAGGGGTACCACGTACCCCATACTCATTCACATAGGGTGGGGGGCCGGGATCTGGGGGTCCACTTATTAAAGGGGGCTCCCAGATTCCGATAAGCCCCCCGCCCTAAGACCCCGACAACCAACGGCCAGGGTTGTCGGGAAGAGGCCCTTGTCCTCATCAACATGGGGACAAGGTGCTTTGCCCCATGCACCCCCCATGTTGAGGGCACGCGGCCTGGTACAGCTCAGGAGGGGGGGCGCTCGCTCGTCCCCACCCCCTTTCCTGACTGGCCGGGCTGCGTGCTCGGATAAGGGTCTGGTATGGACTTTGGGGGGACCCCCACGCCGTTTTTTCGGCGTAGGGATTCCCCATCAAATCCATACCAGGTGACGGGGCTAGCAAGGTGTCAATCTCGCTGATGGAGGCAGCGGCATTGACTTCCTTTGCTAGTCCCGCCTACCTGGAGTCACGTTCAAAATGAAAAGACTTTACTCCGTGTGTGGGCGAGTCCGTTTATTTCAAAAGTCCGGCGGACCTCTGCCAAGAGTCCGGCGGATTGTCCGCCAGACCTAGTCCACCGGAAAAGTCCGGTCATGTGTGGGCAAGTCCGCTCGTTCTCAAAGTCCGGCGGACCTCCACTGGAAGGTCTGGCGGACCTCCACTGGAAAGTCCGTCGGATTGTCCGTGGGACTAAGTCTGCCTAATAGTCCGATCGTGTGTACGCAGCATAAGAGTTCAATAATTACAATAATACCTGGACCACACAAAGGAATTACAAAATAATAAAAACGGCCATACTTAAACCTCACATCATGAATGTAAAATATACAAAAATGTATAAAAATATAACAAATAAATATTATTTATAAATGTAGAGAAAATTACTGTTATCACTCCCAGACAGTAGACCATGCCATCTTGTGGTTTGAAACGAGAATTACAATCAGAAATAAGAGTAAATAAAAAAATGCTATTAGGTTTATATTCTTAGCAAAAATTTAAATAACACTCCTAAAGCCACATCCGTATATATTTTAATTGGAAAAGGGGAAGGATAAAGAGCCACAAGGCCCTAGATCGGACTTATATTTTATTAACAATGAATCATATCAAACAGGTCAAGTGGAAAAGAATTAAAAACATACGATAATATGTATGTTAATTGGTAAATATCTAGTGTAAACAAGAGAGTTGACACCAAATCAACAGCAGTGAGCCCCTGTGCGTCAACACGTTTCGCTATTTTGTTTCTTCAGGACACACTCGGGGGTCGAAAGAAACAGGTCTCACTTGTCAGCATAAAATTATCTCCACATAGAGAGCTCCCAGATGATCACCAGAGAGTCACCAAGTAAAGCAGGAGGTAGTTTCATAGTAGTGCAAGTGACCATGTATGGGGCTGATGGCGTAGAGATATAGAAATATAGATATATACTTGTATGGTTCACCGGGGAAAGGAAGGAGACACACGTGTGTATCCAGATCATTGAAAGGAGAGTGCTAGAAAAGGAAAGGGTAGAACAGACAACACCTTTCCATCTGTTTCCAGTCTACACATACAGGGGCTTCAGCAGTAATCCATATGGACAAATATACGTTCCTTTAAGGCTGGATATACTGAACTCTCCTACATCTGCCCACAGTCAGTATGACTATATAAACTCCATAGATATATTTAAACATGCCACAATAGCATGAGGTTCAATATCTCCCCCCTGGGAACAAACAGGTCACTGCCGTTCATTTGGTGTCAACTCTCTTGTTTACACTGGATATTTACCAATTATCATATGTCTATCGTATGTTTTTAATTTTTTTCCACTTGACCTGTTTGATATGATTCATTGTTAATAAAATATATTGTACCATACTATTGTCCATCTTGCCTGTAAAGTCTGAACTAGGGCCTTGTGGCTCTTTATCCTTCCGCTTTTCCAATTTGTTTATATTCTTAGTTAATCAACTACATCAGATAAAAAGGCAGGATCTAAAAGTTCAGAACCATTCTTGTAAAATACCACAGAAAAAACAAATAAGAGGTGAATTCATATTGAAAAAATACCAAAAAATTACTTAACCAATAAAGGCATTTCTTTCCATTTAATGTTGAGCCCATATGGGACATAAGTCTTTAGTGTAAATCTACCAGGTCTCTAGTCTCACCTGGTACAGTACGTATGTTTCCGGTTTTGGTATTTGGAATGCATGGGTCCCACTGTGAGGGCAATTTTTGCTAACTGAGTATTTATAGCGTGATTCCCATCGGTAGCAACGTCCCTGATGATGTCTTAAGATGACAAAACGCGTAGGGTGAAACATTGGCGTGTGATGTCATCACTTACTGGAGCGTAATGCAGCCATTTTACTGGTTTGAAACATTGATTTGCCACGCTGTTTTTATGCTGATTTATATGAGTGAAATTCTACTTAATAAATTGAATTGACAAATGTACTACACTATGAGAAGGCTTTGCTTCTTCCCTTGATTTATATCCTTTGCAGATTCAATAGGGTTTAGGTCTGGAGACATGCTTGGCCAGTCCATCACCTTTACCCTTCACCTTTACCCTCAGCTTTTTTAGCAAGGCAGTGGTCATCTTGGAGGTGTGTTTGGGATCGTTATCATGTTGGAATACTGCCCTGTGACCCAGTCTCTGAAGGGAGGGGATCATGCTCTGCTTCAGTATGTTACAGTACATGTTGGCATTCATGGTTCTCTCAATGAACTGTGCCTGCAGCCCCAGCCCTTGACACTCCCACCACCATTCTTTAATATAGGCAAGACACACTTTTCTTTCTACTCCTCATCTGGTTGCTGCCACACACACTCAAAGATGACCACTGTCTTGCTACTGAAGCTGAGGGTAACATCCACCAGCTCTGTGATGTCATCATGGAGGAGTGGAAGAGGACTCCAGTGGCAACCTGTGAAGCTCTGATGAACTCCATGCCCAAAAGGGTTAAGGCAGTGCTGGAAAATAATGGTGGCTACACAAACAATTGACACTTTGGGCCCAATTTGGCCATTTTGTTGCCAGCGGTTTAGACATTAATGTCTGTATTTTGAGTTTTTTTTGAGGGGACAGCTAATTTACACTATTATACAAGCTGTACACTCACTGTACAAGTGTCATCTCTTCAGTGTTGTCACATGAAAAGATATAATAAAATATTTACAAAAATGTGAAGGGTGTACTCACTTTTGTGAGATACTGCATATATATATATATATATATATATATATATATATATATATATATATATATATATATATATATATATATATATATATATATATATATATATATATATATATATGAAACACACATTGATTATTTTGATTGACATTTTGTGTCTTATGTGTAATTATATTGGTATACCCAGAATTATTTTTACTTTGCACTTTTGTGCGATGCGCTTACGGTATTGGTATTGTAATGATGTTGGAAAATGTGTGCTGCAGCTTATAGTCTTACGCACTTTTTCACATATTATTTTGTTTTACAAGTCGGTGAAGGCAAGAGGGTTTTTTTTTTTATTGTTTTCTTTTTTGTTTCTTATTTTAAATCAGTGTTAACTTGTCAGGGAAAAAACAAAACATGGTCTGCATGCATGGGAATTCTAAATAACATGAAGTAAAAACCTAAGTGTTATTTACTGCTGTGACTTGCTGGCCTTGTCTTAAAATGAGTATTAAAAAATCTGTGGAGCTATTTTCCTCTCATTGTACACTTTTATCAGACACCACTTTATATATTTATATGGTATATATATTGTAATATGGAGAGCCAGACTCACCAGCCAGTGGTTTGTAAAAGTAAACAGTCTTTACTGTTACCTATGCAAACAAATAAGCAACCAAAACTTATTTCTTCAGCCAGACAGAAAACAAAACAGTCCAAACTCCTGGTACAAAAATCAAATGTTAGGCTTACTTCCTGTACAACTTGTCCTTTACACAGGGTAAATCCATCCTTTACACAGGGTGCTTCCTCCAGGGGTTCAAAGGCCAGGTTACCAGCACTTAGCAGGTTCTCAGTCACAGCAGTCCACCACTTTGTCTTCCAATTGTGTCCTGCCTCACACTCCACTTCAAAGACACCTGCTCACTGTTTCTTCTTTTTTTTTAGCCTCCCTTGCAGGTGGTTTAACCCTTTCAGGACCAGAGTCCCTGTAATCACAGATGGAGGCTCTTTCCCACCCATAGTCTCTACAAGCTTCTGAATTATGGATCTCATATAAGGACTTACCAATCTTTATCTTTATTATATAGTGTATGAGTGCATGTATGTACTGCATGTGTGTGTTTACATATATATTTATGGCCTCTGGTATGCCCATGCTTGGTGTTTGTCAAGAGTCAGTAATTCCACAGAAAAAAAACAAATGTTGCATTGTCATTAATCATATGATCATAAAGTGCATATAGTGAAATTGAAAATACATCTGTTTAAATTAATTCATATAATTTAGTGCCATGATGCAAGAAAAATGGTAAAGTGCAAAGTCCAAAGAAAAAAAACAGTTCCAATGTATAATTCACAAAGGTGATATTCAGAGCGTGCACTCCTAATTCCTTAGTGCTGCAAGTGGTCACCACCCAGTGCTCCCTTCTGAAATATGCATAATCAGCCTCTTACCAGATAACAAGACCTTATCCAGTTCTGTGTTTGCCTGACCCAGCTCACCCCTCACTCTGGTTATATAGTATATCTTGTTTCAAACTGACCATCAGATGGTATAGTTTTCCAAAAACTCTTTACTGCGGATACTTAAACAGAGTATTGAAGAGCATAGCAATAAAAAGAAAAAAAAATGTAATTGTGCAATGTCCTCTTAATATTAAAATTGTTTTTTAAAATAGATCTACTCACAAATCCATAGGAAAAAGCTGTCATTCAGTATACACACTCATTCTGCACCCTGGCCTTTGTACTGACGTCACAGATATTTCCTCCATCCACTTTATGATGCTATGATTAATTACAGCGCAACATTTGTTTTTCTGTAGAGTTGTTATATATTGGTGTGTACAATATTGTGAGTGCAGCTGTCAATATACACAGATTTTTTTATTACCGTATTTATCGGCGTATAACACGCACTTTTTCCCCCTTAAAATCGGGGGAAAGTCGTGGGTGCGTGTTATACGCCGATACCCCAAAAAAAAGTGGCCAAAAAATTAAAACGGCGCCGAAAAACAGCGGCGGCCGCCGAAAAAAAACGAGCGCCGCCGGAAAAAAACGAGCGCCGCCGAAAAAGACCGATCTGTCTGTTCCGCTCTGCTCGCAGTCCCGCCTCCCTGCGCTTGCTTCCGAAACAGCAGGGAGGCGGGACTGCGAGTGGAGCCGGAAAAGCCCGAGCCGTCTGTTCCGCTCTGCTCGCAGTCCCGCCTCCCTGCGTTCGCTTCCGAAACAGCAGGGAGGCGGGACTGAGAGCAGGAGCCGAACAGACGGCTCGGGCTTTTCCGCCGCCGCTCGTTTTTTTTCGGCCGCGCGGTCTTTCTAGGCGGCAATTTCAAATGCGCAAAAGATGGAAATGACGCTGACAAGCTGCACATCACACTGGGCAAGCTGCACATCACACTGGGCAAGCTGCACATCACACTGGGCAAGCTGCACATCACACTGGGAAAAGCTGCAAATGACGCTGACAAGCTGAAAATTACGCTGACAAGCTGCAAATGACGCTGAAAAGCTGCAATGACGCTGGGCAAGCTGCAAATCATGCTGGGCAAAGCTGCAAATGACGCTGGGCAAGCTGCAAATGATGCTTAAATGTAAGTGTTTTTTTTCCCTAAACTTCCCTCCTAAAACTTTTTTTCCTTAAAATGCCCTCCTAAACTGGGCAAGCTGCAAATGATGCTGTGCTGTGTTAATACTTTTTTTCCTTAAAATGCCCTCCTAAACTTGGTGCGTGTTATACGCCGATAAATACGGTAATTTTACACCGAGCATAGATTCTTTTTAGATAAAGAGTCAGTAATTCACAGAATATTAAAGCAAGGATAAGAATAACATTCCGGGAGCACATGACATCAACACCAAGTCACAGTGTTATTCACTATATTTTTTCCTATGGATTCCATATGAATGTTATTTTCTCCATCTTTCTATGATTTCCTGTAGGACAGTTCAGTAGATCATGCAGAGCTGAATATTGGGCATGGACAATGAACACATTTAGAGGCCAGAAGTACTTGAAACTAATCTCTGACACCCAGGATACTGCAGGGCATGGGAGACAATAACATTACATCACCAAGCAGCTTAGTAATTACTGAAGAAGTGGCTTGTGCAAGCCCAATGTCTTACTGAACACAGGGGAAAATATAGTGTTGACATGTTGCAGGAAAAAGAGCTCAGGGGAATATGGGCACAAAATGAGGCAGAATGATTGATGCAATTCAGGGCCAGGGCCAATTGGGGGTGGGAGAGGCTTGTGCCCTGGGTGCAGTGCTTCCATGCAGAAGAGGGGCGCCAGCTTAGATGAGTTCCACGCAGAGTAGGGACTCACTCAGGCTCCTTCCCCACAGTTTTCACAGGATGTTGCATATCCCTCCTAACTCCCGCACCCTTCAGTGTCAGCCTCACAACTTGCTGGCTGCCCAGACTTGTTTTTTGCTGGTGGAGGGAATGGGAGGAGGGAGCCAAACACTCTGGTTGGCTGGGGGTGTCATCTGTCAATCACACTGACCCCGCCAGAGCTTCTTGGCTATCAGTGAGGAGGCTGGCACAAGCAAAGTGGTGCCATGCAAGGGATGAGGGAGGACTCCTAGTATCCTGCACTCTACTACTTCTAACAGATCTATTAACACATGCTCAGCAAGGACATTCTACATCCATGGTGAGCCACAATTGCTGTATGATGTCAGTTAATTTCCCTCTGCAAAGTAAATGAAATGTGTTTTGTGCAAACACCTTCAAGCTGAAAAGGTGACGGCAGCAAAAATAAGCACCATCGTAAAGACCTCTGCACATATTCCTGCAAATTTTAATGCATTCTTTCCTTACTATTTTTAGCAAATTTTGTGCATAATCAGTTTACCTTTAGGACTTTTAGGTGAATGTTTCTCCTTTTCACCTTAGCTTATTCACCCTGGATGTGTTCAGCTGTGTTGATCTGCATTGATCAACACAGGCTCATCAGAAAGGTACAGAGAAAACAGTTATTCTCTTTGTGCCCTATTCATACCATACATGAGCGTTGGTATGTGTCGTGTAAAAAAGCAGCATGTCTGCATTTTTTTCTCAGTGCAACACACAACAGCACAGCGCAGCAGTTGAATGGATTGTCTTTTCATTTTGAAAAGGGAAAAAGTAAACAGTGATGCATTTTAACAAAGCATTGCATTGCTCCACACAATGCATACCAGCAGGCATGCATCAAATGAACCATTATGCGCCTACTGGTCCCCACGTGCTAGCAGCTGTGTCAAAGACAAAAGTTCCTCCTTCTCCATAAAATGATAAAATGATGAAATCATGAAATGATAATCTTTATAATGAATGTAAGAAAACTGCTTCTTTCTTCAAGAGGCCTTGTCAGACTGTATGGGGCCCCATGTATGCTGCGGGCTGCCTTCTATAATATCAATCCCTGCACTGTGCTTCTGAATTGCATAAGGAGGAGATCTATGTTCCCAAAGGCATTTTGTTGATGGAGGTGTACTGACAGTTCTGCAGTCATGACCTCAGTTCAGGCAGCTTGCAGCACCGTGTCACCAGGTCCAGAAATAAAACAACAGCAAATAAACGGAATCCCTAACCCACACTTTAGCCACAGTGCAAAGAATCATATCACGGCAGTGCGACAATGGTGGGCTTTACCACTGGTCCAGGCTGACCAGTTGCGCTGATTACTACAGGAGAGGGTGGTGGCTTTGCTGGCATCCCCTGTGAAAAGGAGGATTGGCAGCCTTATATCTGGAAAAGAAGCTCCTTGAATCAGAATTGCTTCTGATGAGCAGAATATACCTCTGCTGGAAGCTTATAGAAACATTGATGAGGTCTCCTAGTTACACCTCCCTTTAACCCCCTTTTTCATTACAGCCCACCCCTCCCAGGTCATAGTGACTTCCTGCCAGGGGTGGACTGACCAATCAGTGATTTGTTCGCCGCCCTGAGGGCCCGGGGCCATTAGGGGCCCATGCCTGGCCCAACGAGAGACCCCTTGAAGCGGCTGTAATAATACCGCTAACGGCGCGCTGCTCCCCTCTGTCCCCTCCTTCCCTCTCGTCCATGATGGACGGAAGGGAAGGATGGGCCGGCAGGGAGCAGTTCGCCGTTAGCTGTATTATTGCAGGTGCTTCACTCACCCGATGCCTGCATTGCAATAGTACCGCTAACGGCACGCTGCTTCCCGCCTGTCCCTCCTCTCTTCTCGTCCATCCTTGACTCCTAGGTTATACAGTGCAAGGCTTGCACTGTATCACCTAGGAGTCTAGGATGGACGAGAAGATAGGAGGGACCAGCGGGAAGAAGCGTGCCATTAGCGGTATTATTACAGGCATCGTGTGAGTGAAATTTTTTTTTTACTGGAGGGTCGCCATCGGAGGGAGGGGGCAGTACAGATGTATGGGGCCCGGGCCACACTTCAGTGTGCTCTCCCCCCCTCCCCACACTGTCCCCCCTGTATGCTCCCCCCCCACACTGTCCCCCCTGCCCTGTATGCTCTCCCCCCACACTGTCCCCCCTGTATGCTCTCCCCCCACAGTGCCCCCCCCACACTGTCCCCCCTGTATGCTCTCCCCACACACTGTCCCCCCTGTATGCTCTCCCCCCACAATGTCCCCCTGTTCTCTTCTTCTGATGTTGACACAAAGCTCTCTCCCGCTGTAATACCATGTGCGAGGTGCGCAATGACTTATATAGGCATGGGGCGTGGTCACTGGGTGATGTCACACGGTGAGCCCACCCCTTATGATGTCAAGTCCCGGGGGATGCTGGGAACTCCACGCCAAATGCCACTACCAGCCGCTACCAGAGAATCCCATTTTAGTTATGACCATGGAGAGACATTCAAAACTTACGTTGTCAAAGGCTTTCTCCGCATCTAGGGTAATGATTGCGTGGTCTCCCTCTGGATTGCATTTAGCGTGTTCCAGGGCCATCATCATCTTTCTGATGTTCATGGCAGAAGTCCTGCCCTTCACAAACCCCAATTGGGCAGGGTGTATCAGAGGGGATGATGGTGGCTAATCTAGTGGCAATGATTTTGGAGAGAATCTTGACATCAAGGTTTAAAAGTGAAATAGGTCTATAGGAACCTGGTTCTTGTGGGTCCTTACCCTTTTTTGCTATTAGTTTAATGATGGCTTGGTTGCTCATCTGTAATTAGGAGCCGCCTGACCATATGTGATGATAGAATTCGTGGAGGGTGGGTTCCAGATGTGATTGTAGGGATTTGTAGAATTCGCCCATGAAACCATCTGGGCCTGGGGCTTTAGAAGGGGCTGGGTTCCAAATGGCAGTTGATATTTCAGGAAAGGAGATGGGCGCGTTTATAACATCCAGTTGAAAGGGAGAGTTTTGGGTGAGGGTTATTTTCTCAAGAAAGGAAAGTGCTGTCGGGTTGTCTATGGGGTCAGCTACGTATAAGAATGAATAGTAGTGTAACATGGCTTCGTTTATGCCTTTTTGTGAGGTTTTGATGGTACCCGATGTGTCTCGTAGGGAGGTATTATAGGTCGGACTGTGGGGGTCCTTACAGAGTCTTGAAAGTTGTTTGCCTGCCTTGTTGCTGACTTTGTGAAGGGTGGCATCTATGTGCGCTTTTTTGATTAGTTCCAGGGTTTCAGCCCAAGTGTCAAAGGATTGCTTAGCTACCTGCCATGCCTTCCTAGTGTCAGGGGTGTCATATGTGTACAGGGAATGTTGAGCTTGGTGCAATCGGGAGCTGGCCATTTTGTAATTTTTAAGTGTGTTTCTTTTGAAAGAGGTCACATAAGAAATAATACGTCCTCTGAGGAAGGCCTTGCCTGCTTCCCAGAATAGATTAGGGTTGTCGGAATGCGATGCGTTGGTCGAGGTGTATTCAGACCATGCGTTTTCCATGTACAGTCGGAAGTCAGAATTATTTTGGAGGTAGGAGGGTAAGCGCCATAATTTGAGACTTGGGTGTAGGTCAGGGTTATCAAGCGATGTTGAGATAGGTGCGTGATCGGATATAACAATGTCGTGGATGTCAGATATCAGTGGGACAAGATTGTCTGAGCAGAAAAGTTAGACAATTCTAGTGAAGACATTATGGGGGTTAGAGTAGAATGTGAACTCTGAGTCCATTGTGGAGGCCAGAAGTGTCGGAGCACTGGGGTCTGGGAGGGATTGTGGGCATTTGGGAGAAGATCTGTCTTAAATTAGGTTTAGGGTAGTATTAAAGTCCCCCCCCCCCCCAATTATATGTGGGAGGTGTGGGTCAGAAAGGAGCCAGGTCGATAGTTCACCAAAAAAAATGTTTAATGGGGTTATTGGGTGCGTAAATGTTTGTGATTATCAAATCTCTGGTCCCTATTTGAACAAGTGCATAAAAAATTCAACAGATAAGACCGTGCAGGGAAGGTTTTTATGTATGAGTATTAGAACCCTGCTTTGCAGCCATTTGAGTCAGAGCCTAGGACTGTGCCCACCCATAGTTTTTTCATACGTTGGAAGTCAGGGGTGGAGAGGTGGGTTTCCTGAAGTAGGGCAATGTCGGTCTTAAGCCTTTTGAGGTGGCAAAGAATTTTCATTCTCTTGGTGGGGGAGCGAAGCCCATTCACATTCCAGGAGACTATTTTCATATTGGGGGGCCATAAGGGAGGTATGGGCTGGTGTTGTACCAGTTGTGTGGAAGATCATATGTAGGTAGCTGCGAGTACAATTGGGGATATGAAGGAGCATGCGCTGTATGAGAGTATTGAGTTAGAGTGTCACGTACCTGGAGATGGAGACCAGAATGCAGGGAGAGGCCTCTCATATGCCTCTGGCTCGAGAACCCCCAGAGGAGCACAAGTGCCTGACAGGTGGCAGATGTGGGGCTAGTCCGGACCTCAGAAGTGGCTGAAGAGAGACTGGCAGGGGCAGCGGGCTGGAGCTGATGACTGGAACACCACAGACAGCCAGGAGGAGTTCTGTAGAACAGCCGGAGCAACAGGTAGCACAGAGGTGTTCTGTAGTACAGCAGGAACACTGGATCCGCAGGCTGCAGGGAGGTGCACTGGAACCTAGCAAGAACACTGGAACAGCTGGCAGCATGGAGGTGCTCTGTGGCTGGGCAGGAACTCTGGAACAGCAACCAGCGAGGAGGTATTCTGTAGTTCGGCAGGAACGCTGGATCAGCAGGCTGCAAGGAGGTGCTCTGTGGACAGGCAGGAACACTTGGCAAGGTCAGACAGGCCGGGTCAACACTAGCGGGCAGAGCAGGTACCAAATGGAAGCAGGAGGGTAGTCGAGGTGCAGGCCGGGTCGGTAACAAACGGACAATGATCAAACCAAAGGGAGAGGCAAAAGAGTAGTCGGGACAAGCCGGGGTCAGAGGCAGGCAGCAAACAGAGGTCGTCAGGTACAGGCCGGGTAGACAAGAATCAGACAGGTAGATAATGAGTAGCAAGGGTCTCAGGAAATGCTGTAGACCGGACAGCAAGAAAGCATAGTGACAGACTCCTTTAAATAAGCCTCTTGGCGACAAATGCTGTTACATGGCGCCCCTGCGTGCACCCGCACACACCCGTGCGAGTTCGCGCCCGCCCGTTCGCATCATCACTCACCCGCCTGTTTGCGCTAACGCGCACCCACGTGCGCCGGTTGGCTCTTCTGAAAGGAATTCTGCGGACAGGTCTTCCACAAACAGCTGGATTAGCAGAACGTCTTTCTTGACATAGAGTTTGTTGGTGCAAACATACCACAGGATGGGAGTGCATAAGGAAGGGGGCAAAAGGTAGAAACAATAGAACATATCTGAGAAACTTCACTTTTCTCCGCATGGAGGTCGCTGTGTAGTCCAGCTCCCATTACAAGACCCATTGACTGCAGCTTCTAAACCCATGGATTGGAGGGTCGTGTATGCTGGCAGCTCTGGTTTTGGACAGGAAGCGTGGGCTGATCTATGCAGGGATGCCAGGGGAGAAAAAAGTTTTTTAAGATAAAAACGATAAACAAGCAATAACATTTTAACATTGTGCGGATCATTAGAAAAGGTACCTGTACGTGGAGTACCTGATGAGGAAGAGAGAAAAAATCTCAGCCTGGGATGATCCACAAGGTCAGTTGAGGAGCAATAGTAACAGATATTACAGTGCTGTTGGAAGAGCTCTCTCAATGAGGGGTGGAGCAAATTTGGTCTGAGTCTGAGGTTTTGAACCGTTTTGGAGAGTCTTTGTGTGGGCTCCTTTGGTCTAGAGCGTGGTTGATAGGAGCTGTTCTGGAAGTGGGGCTGAGGTGCGGACCTGTGCGTAGTGATCTTAGGAAGGCCTTGGCCTCGGACGGATCATGGAAGGAGAGCTGGTCACCATTAGGGGCTTTGAGCCGGAGGGTAGCTGGGAAGGCTAAGGTGAATTTGATTGTTGCTGGTGTAGCTCCGTGCATATTTGTTGAAATGCTTTCCTTTTCTTAGACACTTCTATGAAGTAGTCCACGAAGATGAGGATCTTTATTTCATCGATCTGAAGAGATCTGGATTGCCAGTATTTCTGTAGGATGAAAGCTTTGTCTGAGTAGTTTTTGCGATAATTGGTTGGGACGATTTGCGATCCACTGTGCAGGGGCCTGGGAGACCTAGCGCTTTGAGTATGCAAAGGTCCATGAGGGCTGAAGGTTGAAAAGATTCTGGGATGCCCACAAAATGCAGGTTACTCCTTCTGGACCTATTTTCCAAATAGTCCAATTTCTCTAGAATATATTTGTTTCTCTTGTCTTGGGCCTGTTCTGTGGATTGTGCCTGGTACAGTTCCTCTTCTATGTTAGTTATGCAGTGTTCAGCCTCATTCAGTCTGGAGGCATGTTCCCTTAGCTGGGCCTGGAGCTGCTGCATGCCTGTGCTGACTGCTTTCTCCATAGAGGCTGCTATCATGGGGGAGAGGAGAGCTGCCACAGCCTGGGCAATGAGCTCTGTGTGTTGGTCTCCATTGTGTTGTGGAGAAGTGTCATGCTGTGAGAGGACAGCCAGGCCGCCGTTTACCTCAGGCACCGTCTCTGTGAAGGGATCTGTGTAGGCCGAAGCCGGGGCCATGATTTACAGCTGTGTGCCGATCACGCCGTCACGGTCGCATACGATCGCGGGCTGGTTTTCTCCACAAACCGGTCCATCTTGTGGCCAGGTGTGAGGGGAGAGGCTGCCAGTGTTTGGAGTGGGTATAGCCAGTTTTATATGCCGATTTTGGAGTCTAGCTGCGGGAGCTGATGCGTGTGCAGCTACTCCATACGGCGCCAAAACCGGAAGTTGATCCCCTTTTTAATGCATGCCAATATTCTGTTTGCTTTGTTAGCAGCAGCTTGGCATTGCATGCCATTGCTGAGCCTATCATCTGCTAGGACCTCCAGGTCCTTTTCCATCCTAGATTCCTCCAGAGGTTCTCCCCCATGCATTCATATTTTTGCCACCCAAATACATAATTTTTTTTACATTAAACCTCATTTGCCATGTAGTTGCCCACCCCTTTAACCACTTAAGCCCCAGACCATTTGGCTGCTCAAAGACCAGAGAAATTTTTGCGATTCGGCACTGAGTTGCTTTAACTGACAATTGTGCGGTCGTGCAACGCTATAAACAAAAAATAGCGAAAATTAAAAAATATATATTTTTAACTTTTTACTATAATAAATATCCCCAAAAAATATATAAAAAAAAACATTTATTTTCCTCAGTTTAGGCCGATACGTATTCTTCTACATATTTTTGGCAAAAAAAAATTGCAATAAGCGTTTATTGATTGGTTTGAGCAAAAGTTATAGCGTCTACAAAATAGGGGATAGTTTTATGACATTTTTATTAATCATTTTTTTCTAGTAATGGCAGCAATCAGTGATTTTTATTGTGACTGCGACATTATGGCAGACAGATCGGACACTTTTGGTGCGATTTTGGGACCATTCACATTTATACAGCAGCGATCAGTGCAATTAAAAATGCATTGATTACTGTGTAAATGTGACTGGCAGTGAAGGGGTTAACCACTAGGTGGCGCTGTAGGGGTTAAGTGTGTCCTAGGGAATGATTCTGACTGTGGGGGGGGGGGCTATGTGTGACACGACACTGATCACCGCTCCCGATTACTAGGCAGAACGGGAAAATGCTTGTTTACATCAGCATTTTACCGTTCTTCCTCTCCATGAGACGATCGCGGATAACCCCCGTGGACATCAAGTCTGCGGGAACACGATCACACTCACCGAGGTCACGTCGGGTGTGGGGCGGTTGGAAAGCGGTTAATTTGTTCAGATCTTTTTGCAAGGTTTCCACATCCTGAGGAGAAGTTGTTGCCCTGCTTAGCTTAGTATTGTCCGCAAATACAGAAATTGAACAGTTTATCCCATCCTCCAGGTCATTTATGAACAAATTAAATAGGATTGGTCCCAGGACATAACCCTGGGGGACCCCACTACCCACCTCTGACCATTCCGAGTACTCCCATTTATCCCCACCCTCTGAACTCGCCCTTGTAGCCAGTTTTCAATCCATGTACTAACCCTATGGTACATGCCAATGGACCTTATTTTGTACAGTAAACGTTTATGGGGAACTGTGTCAAATGCTTTTTCAAATCAGATACACCACGTCTACGGGCCTGCTTGTAATGCAAAGTGGATTAGCCTTTTCGTAAATAACTCCCATTGAGTGAACTTATTTAACCACATGAATTGCACAATTTTGTAAATGTCACTTTTGTAAGGTAGAAAGGGGAAACCATAGAGGCACACAATATAGTAAGTGGCAGCTCAACAAATTTCACCCGAAACTACAAATGGTGCAAATTTTTTGTTATGAAGCAGAGAATGTTTGTTATATGTAGAGAATCTAGGTCAAAAATATGTTTACAGAAATCTGTTTGCTCATCTTTAACATTCTGTGTTTGCAATACATTTCATTCAATTTTTATGATTTAAAACACTATTGTTATTATTCAGCACTTATTTGATTACAAAAGTCTCTGGAACAGAAGTTATCAAAATCCAGATTACAAATGCAACATTCCGCAGGGTTAATTCATCTTTGATATAATTGAAATTTATCTTAAGATGTACTTTACTAGGGTAAAGTACATACATAATGCATCTGCACCTTTCTCCCAGATGGTAATAAGGTCTGTTTATAACATTCAACATGCTAGTCTTTTTTTTTTATATTTTTCCTCTATTCCAGTTTATGGTTACAAACACTTTTTATGTGGTTCAATATTTACAAAAGAATTTCAAAATCAAAAGGAATCCCATGGTTACAGGAGACAACATAATTATAAGGGTCAACTTGATAAGACATATAATCTTCAGAAACCCGCAGGTTTTCTTAATAAAATATTTATATCACTCACAGTTGGGCACCAAAAGAGAGGGTAATGTAAATTAATTCCTCGACAGCAACTTTTTAATGTGGAAATATCTACCGTAAATCTATAACCATGCTTAAGCCAAAGATCAGCTGAAATAAGTATGTATTTTTTCCCCTATGTTATCAATTCCTGCAAGCAAAGTGTTTACTATAAAAAAAATGTTAAAATCTATTTCTAGAATTTATTTTTTCAATATAAATTCAAGAAGTGAGAAAAAGTTAAAATGAAACATCTATTTTGTTTGATTTGCCATAGCGCAAGAATGTGCAGTGGAAGAAAACTCAAAGAACATGGAGGCTTCAGTATGTAAGTTTCCACTCTACTGTTTCTTATGGTTTGACAGTACAATATCCGTCACTGATCCAAAACTAATATGTACATCAGACTTTCTATGCTCACTTTTTGCTTGTTGCCTACATGTTCTGGACTAGTGATTTTGGAAGTATTGAAGCCACTCACAGCCAGGCAGCTAGCCTTTTCTGAAGAAAGTCTTATATGTAAGTCACTATATTTATCTTTATACAGGTTTAAGTTAGGGTAGAAAAAAGCAGAAGGCAATTCCAGATCCAGGCCATTCACAAAATAAAAATAAAAAATCTCAGCATGAATATGGAAAAGTTGCAGACCACAGCAAAAACCTCCACTAAACAGATCTTATAGAGCCTATCAAAAGTTTTTTTCTTTTGTTTTTTTTTTGGCAGTTGGCTGAATTAATATTTGCACTGGGGCATTTGCTGGGCATGAAATCATGTATGCCTGTTCAATAAAAGGGTGCATTTCAATGTGCATAATTGTAAAAAAAATTGCAAGAGACATATCGTAAAAAAAACGTTAACATTTCATAAAGGAAGGGATGCCACATATGTGACAATTGCAAAATCTGTGGTGCTCTGATTTGTATTTTTTTTTTTATACCATCCATATTCAGGACACAAATTTTTCATTAAAGATTATTACAATTGCACCACAGAGTTTTTTATCTACTTGCTCAGGAGTAGGGATGAGCCGAACACCCCCGGGTTCGGTTCGCACCAGAACCCGCGAATGGACCTAAAGTCCGTGCGAGCATAAGAACCCTATTAGTTACAATGGATGCGAACGTTCGAAATCAAAAGTGCTAATTTTAAAGGCTAATATGCATGTTAATGTCATAAAAAGTGTTTGGGGACCTGGGTCATGTATCAATGCAAATTTTTTTTTTTTAAAACGGACGTTTTTTCGGGAGCAGTGATTTTAATAATGCTTAAAGTGAAACAATAAAAGTGTAATATTCCTTTAAATTTCATACCTGGGGGGTGTCTATAGTATGCCTGTGAAGGGGCACATGTTTCCTGTGCTTACAACTGTCCCTGCAAAAAGTGTAATTTTTGCAGGAAAAAAAGCTATTTAAATCACTCGCGGCTAATGAATTGACGGCTCCCGTAACACAGAGAACAGTCATTCATTGAAAGCCATTGATAAAAAAAAAGTCATTGATAAAAAATAATTTTTAAAAAAAAAAAAAGCGTGGGGGTCCCCCCAAATTCAATAACCAGGCCCTTCAGGTCTGCTATGGATATTAAGGTGAACCCCAGCCAAAAAAAAATAAAAATGGCGTGGGGCCCCCTCAAAATCCATACCAGACCCTTGAGGTCTGGGATGGATTTTAAGGGGAACCCCGGCCGAAAACCCCCCCAAAAAAATGGCGTGGGGTCCCCCTCAAAATCCATACCAGACCCTTATCCGAGCACGCAACCTGGCAGGTCGCAGGAAAAGAGGGGGGACGAGAGCGGCCCCCCCTCCCTCCTGAACCGTACCAGGCCACATGCCCTCAACATTGGGAGGGTGCTTTGGGGGTCTGAGACCTTGACCTTGACCTCATGGGGAAAGCCATAGGGAATTCCCCATGACGTCCCCGTGCGTCAGAGGGGGGCGGGGTTACCAGGTGGCCCCGCCCTCCGTTATAAAAGACCTGTCAGACGCAGCGGGAGCCTCCCATTGCACGGACCCAGAAGAGACGCCGACGCCATGGAAGAAGATGCCAGACGAGAAGACCAGAGCAAGAAGAAGCGGATCGGAGGAAGAAGATGATGGAAGAATAAGATGGAAGAAGATGCCGGAAGGAGAAGATGAAGAAACCGAAGGATGAAGAGAGGAAGAAGGAAGACCAGAAGAAAGAAGATTTTAATAAAGGAATTGTCAAAGACCGTCTCCTGTCATTTTTCAAATTTTTGACACTTTTTTGGTGAAATGGTAGGGGTATCCACCACGGCATATTATTATAAGGAGAATCCACCACGGCATATTATTGGAAATATCTAGCAAGCTTTATTGATCTTCAAATAGTATGTTAAAAACCACTAAAAAAATTACAGAAGTAACATTAATGTGGAGTCATTTACCCAAATACCCAACAATAAAAAGGTGACTATGACTATGTTCTACTTAACCACTTAAGGACCGAGCCTCTTTCTGAGATTTGTTGTTTACAAGTTAAAAACATTTTTTTTGCTAGAAAATTACTCAGAAGCCCCAAACATTATATGTTTTTTCTAACACTCTAGAGAATAAAATTGTGGTCGTTGCAATACTTTCTGTCACACCATATTTGCGCAGCGGTCTTACAAACGCACTTTTTTTGGACAAAAAACACTTTTTTTAAATTAAAAAATAAGACAACAGTAAAGTTAGCCCAATTTCTTTTTATATTGTGAAAGATAATGTTACACCGAGTAAATTGATACATGTCACGCTTCAAAATTGCGCCCGCTCGTGGAATGGCGACAAAATTTTACCCTTAAAAATCTCCATAGGCAACGTTTAAAAAATTCTACAGGTTGCATGTTTTGAGTTACAGAGGAGGTCTAGAGCTAGAATTATTGCTCTTGCTCTACCAATCGCAGTTATACCTCACATGTGTGGTTTGAACACCATTTTCATATGCGGGTGCTTCTGCATGCGAGCTTGTGGGGCATGTTTTTTCATATTTATTTTACCTTTTATTTTTAATTTTTATACTGTTCTTTTTAAAAAAAAAATGGCGTCAAAAAGACCTCAGATCTCATATTTACACTAAAATACAATAACAAAATTTTTTTTTTGTCATAAAAAAAAAAAAGAGCTATGAGCGGAAGTGACGTTTTGACGTCACTTCCGCCCTGCAATAATATGCAATGGGTGGCCAATCAGAAGTGTGAGCCGCCAGAGAGGCAAGGCAAGTATTTTTACTTTCATAGGTTTTTTACATTCATGCATAGAATGTAAAAAACCTTGTGCCTTTACAACCAATTTAAATTAAGAAACATGTTTACTGTATGCATTTGGGTTAGTCAAGAATACAGCACTGTGGTGTACACATTACATGTTGTCATGGTAATGGTTTGTGCATTGTGACCCTTGGAAAAGACAGCCTGGCTGATCACACTTGTTCGGGTGATTACAGGATTACATCATCCTGGACAAGCAGTTTGTTAACATTAGGAAAAACTGTGTAGTGCTAAAAGTAAATGAACAGCGATGAGATGAGAATACAGTGTTATAAATGGACAACACATTGAAATAAAGTCCAAAAAAGTGTTAAAGTGAAAAAATGCTAAAATGGAAAAAAAATATATAAGTCCAACCTTGTGGATGGAAATCAACAATAAAAAAACAATGTAGTGAACAAATATAGATTTAAATGCATAGTCCCATGTTAGGATCAGCAATACAAACTTATTGTTGAAAACACAATAGTTCAGTGCAAAGATGTGCACAAAAAGAGGTGATCCAGTACAGTGCTCCAGAATCATCCACCGCACCCCTGTCAAATGGACACTCACCGTAAAAGCTAGCTGCCATTACAGAAGCAAACACGCACTGTGTAGATCTGCCATCTGTTGTGGGGAAGGCTGTCCAGCAATTCGCACCATCCAGATGTAGCTGTAGTAAATAAAGATAAAGTCTCCATAGTGTAGTATTTATTGGAATTGTATGTTAAAAGCCAAAATAAAATGAATCATAAAAAACATATGACAATGGGTGCCACTGCCGACCCCGGTATCGGACAGTGGCCTGATGTCAGAACTAGTGCCCGAAGTTTTTTTTATCCAATATGACATTATTAAGGGGTCCTCTAGTAAGTGGTGCTGTTGTGATGTTGGTGCAAAAAAAAAACAGGAAGTGTAGTGTACAGCGTGGTGTGTGGTGGTGTGTGTGGGAGCTGCGGACCAGACTGACCAAACCGGACCCCCCCACTGAGACCAAGAGAGGTGATGGGCAACTGAGAGTGGCGATAGGCCGCTGCTGTTGGAACCATTGGGATTGGAGGAGCGGGAGAGCGGGAGTGACTTAGGACTGGGCCACTTTGACCAAGGAGGCGGGACCAGAGTATTGTGGTATAACTGAGTACTGTCGAGTAACTGAGTATTATGGTATAACTGACTACTGCTGGGTAACTGAGTATTGTAACTGTGAGTACCTGTGGTCTGTGAGTACCTTTGAGTGCCTGTGAACTGTGAGTGCCCTTTTACTGTGTGTGCCCGTGTACTGTGAGTGCCGAGTACTGTAAATGCCCCTGTACTGTGTGTGCCTTTGTACTGTGAGTGTCCGTGTACTTTGAGTGCCAGCGTACTGTAAGTGCCCAGGTACTGTGAGTGCCAAGTACTGTGAGTGCTAGAGTACTGCGAGTATCCATGTATTGTTGAGTACCTGTTGAGTATTATGCCCCGTACACACGGTCGGAAAATCCGACCAAAAAATCCATCAGATTTTTTCCGACGGATTTAGTCCGACACTAATGTTGCATACACACAGTCGGACAAAGTTGTCGGAAAATCCGATCATTCTGAACGTGGTGACGTTTGTTGCCTACGACGGGACTACGTAGAGGCTAGTAGCCAATAGCTTTGGTCTTGTAATGTGATCTGAGCATGCGTGGCACTTTGTCCATCGGAATTCGATACACACGATGGGAAAAAGTCCGATAGGACTTTGTTGTCGGAAAATTTGAGAGCAGGAGATAAAACTTTGTCCGTCGGAAAATCCAATGGAAAATGTCCGATGGAGCCTACACACGGTCGGAATTTCCGACAACATTGTCCGATAGGACATTTTCCATTGGAAAATCCGACCGTGTGTATGGGGCTTTAGAGTCAGGAAGATAGCTGTATGATAAATCGGATGGAGATAATTCTAGATCCCCATTAAATTAGTTGGTATGATGCCCGGTGGGTGTGGAGATGCGATTTGGTGCACATCTCGCGGCATGTATGCGTTCCTTAATCATCCAATCAAGGGTGAATACTGATGCACAAAATGTAAGCACATTGTTTCCCTGGAAACCCAGGTTCTGAATCTAGGGAAGCAACTGTCAACACTGAGAAGACTCTCCATACTCAAGGAGAGTTGGGATCGTACCCGGCAGGTGTCGGCAGGGGCCAGCACAGAGGTGGGTGGAGACAAAGAGGTGCAGACACCAGAGCAGAGTAGATTGGTGACACTCAGGAAGGGTAGAGGGGAAAGTGTGCGGAAGGCCGGTCCTGGGCTGGAGCACCTCAATAAGTATGCTCTTTTATGTGACAATGGGGAAACCGGTCAGGGACCAGCATTGCTGGAGCAGAGTGATGCCCCCAGCTGCCAAGGAAAAAAAACTCCTCCAGTGAGAGCGGGGGTAAAGCCGAGGGTAAGGAAAGACAGATTCTGGTGGTAGGGGATTCAGTTATTAGAAGGACAGAGAGGACAATCTGTCATAAAGACCTGAAGCTGTACGTATGTTGTTTACCGGGCGCTCAGGTTCGGCACGTCACGGATCTGGTGGACAAATTACTGGGAGGGCCTGGGGAAGACCCAGCTGTCATGGTACACGTTGGCACCAATGACAAAGTCAGAGAAAGATGGAGTGTCCTAAAAAATTATTTTAGGGCCTGTAAAGAGCCCCTGCTCGCTCTGTTCCACTCTCCCAACACTCCTATGCTGCTATTGGATCAGATTTCAGATATTATGGTCGTCCGATGCTCTGGGATTCGAACTACAGCTATGTGCTGTTCAAATCCAGTTGTGATAGCTCAGAACAAACACTAGGCAGGCTGTATGTAAGTTCAAACAGGAATCTCACCTTTTTTGGATGCACACAACACACTTTTATACACAGCAGTTTGAACACCCCACCCAAATAACCACTTTCCAATTGGTCAATTGTAAAGTACACTCTAGTTATTACTTAGATCCTCTTGGCCATGCAAATGAGGACTTGAAACAGGGTCAGCAGGGATTGGTCCGATAGTTTAAATGGGAGGTGTAATGTGTAATGTGTAATATGTGTAATGACACAGAGAAGTCCAAGGAGATAATTGAAGTAGACTGTACACAGAACAATGCCTTCCTTCCAGACCACAGAGCCTCCTGGAGGGGGGTTAGCCTTAAGACAAATGGTGAACAATGAAACAAACACAGGGTGACCAAAACATAAGACAGGGCGGAGGACCCACCACTGTGTAATAGAATCAAGGAAAAATACCTCAGTATTCCAAAGACCATGACAGGGCCTTAGGAGCTAAATTGAGGAATAGGACCTCCAAGGTAGTATTCTCAGAAATGCTACCGGTACCTCGAGCCAAACCAAAAGGGTAGTAAGAGATCAGGGAAGTTAACAAGTGGCTGAGGAGCTGGTGTAGAAAGGAGGGATTTGGGTTCCTAAAGAACTGGGCTGACTTCTCAGTCGGTTACCAGCTCTTTAGCAAAGACAGACTTCACCTAATTGGGGAGGGTGCAGCTCGGCTGGGAGAGAAGATGCCTGAAAAGTTAGAGGGGCTTTTAAACTAGGCGATGGGGGGTCTAGATTTAGAGATAGCCAGCATGGAACA
Organism: Lithobates sylvaticus; assembly: GCA_028564925.1. Classification (NCBI taxonomy): domain Eukaryota; kingdom Metazoa; phylum Chordata; class Amphibia; order Anura; family Ranidae; genus Lithobates; species Lithobates sylvaticus. The sequence continues at coordinate 411,958,615 of CM053027.1, forward strand.
AATTGTGGTGATATTGGGGGCATTAGTGGTAGGGTGACTAGAACCCAAGGTAAGTAAATTAAAAAATCCATATTCCAGCCTCAGAACAACCAAAAAGGAGATAGCATGCAACAGGACAAAACTACAAAGCTTGTTCACTAATGCCAGGAGTCTGGCTGACAAGATGGGAGAACTAGAGCTGTTGTTGTATGAGAAAGATTTAGATTTTGTGGGAATTTCATAGAATTGGTTCAACAGCACTTATGATTGGCTGGCAACCATTCAAGGGTATTCCCTATAACGCAGAGATAGGGAGGGTAAAAAAGGGGGAGGGGTATGCCTGTATATCAAGAATGATGTGCAAGTGAATATGAGGGACAACATCACTAATAGAGCAGGGGAGGAGGTGGAATCCTTATGGGTAGAGTTTCAAAGGGAGAAAACTAAGGGGAAAGTAATACTGGGAGTATGCTATAGGCCCCCTAACCAGAGGGAGGAGGGGGAGGCGGCCTACTATCACAGTTTGGAATGGGGTCAAGGATGGGAAGTGTCATTATAATGGGGGATTTTAATTATCAAGACATAGCCAGGGAGCGTAAGAAACCGCGCATTCGACCAAGGCTCGCCATTTCCTAAATGTCTTGCAGGACAATTTCATGGGTCAGATGGTGAATACACCAACAAGAAACAATGCGTTACTAGACCTACTGATTACTAACAATACATCAGACACACAGATCATGTGTGTCTGTCCTCTGTCTACCAGGAAGTTTCTGAAGTGATCTGAAAACTACAGCCATGGATGGAGGCATTCATATTGAGGCTTACTAAAGGGAAATACTGTGCCTATTCCGGTCTATCTGTGGATGTCCGGATTCGGTGTGGAGGTCTGATAGTCCGGGTTACATCAGGACACCATTGAGGTGCAGGCTTATCCAAGCTTGCCTTTTGGTAAGCACATTATTAGAGCGGTGGTGGATCACATTTTTCCTGGTGGATCACTTCACAAGTCACGGATTGACCTTGCATTTTTATTGTCACTTTCTTTAGAAAAGTCACTTCAATAATTTTTTTCACATGAACTTTAAGGATTGAATATTTCTTTATTAGTTATTTTTTTGCACTTGGACTTTACTCATCAGTATCGTTATAGGACATTTATTATCCTATTTTGTCACACAGCGTGGCTTTTTGTATTGTTTTATTCTGTTAATGTGTATATCCACATTTTTTTAGCTGCTGCTACTTATATTATTTTTATTATTTTTATTATATCATTTGTAAGAATATTTACATTGAATTGGTATACAATAGCGCTGTGTTTGCACCATTTTGTTTACTAACAATACAGACCTGATTGCGGATGTGGAAATACGGGGCAATTTAGGAAACAGCGACCACAGGTCAATTAGTTTCAGGATAAATCACACTAGCTCCTTGCCAGAAGATATTACATGGAATAAATCCTGGTTACAAAGAACACGGAGGAAAAATGGGAGTGCTTTAACCACTTCAGCCCCGGACCAATTGGCAGCCAAAGGACCAGGCCCCTTTTTGCGATTCGGCACTGCGTCGTTTTAACTGACAATTGCGCGGTCGTGCGACGTGGCTCCCAAACAAAATTGGCGTCCTTTTTTTCCCACAAATAGAGCTTTCTTTTGGTGGTATTTGATCGCCCCTGCGGTTTTTATTTTTTGCGCTATAAACAAAAATAGAGCGACAATTTTGAAAAAAATGCAATATTTTTTACTTTTTGCTATAATAAATATCCCCAAAAAATATATAAAAAAAACATTTTTTTTTTCCTCAGTTTCGGCCAATACGTATTCTTCTACATATTTTTGGTAAAAAAAATCGCAATTAGCGATTATTGATTGGTTTGCGCAAAAGTTATAGCGTTTACAAAATAGGGGATAGTTTTATAGCATTTTTATTAATATTTTTTTTTTTACTAGTAATGGCGGCGATCAGCGATTTTTATTGTGACTGCGACATTATGGCGGACACATCGGACATTTTTGACACATTTTTGGGACATTTGTCATTTATATAGAATTCAGTGCTATTTAAATAGCACTGATTCCTATGTAAATGACAGTTGTAGTGAAGGGGTTAACCACTAGGGGGCGGGGATGAGTCAGTGTGACGTGTTGTGTTCATTTTACTGTAGGGGGGCGTGGCTGTACGTGCGACGTCATTGATCGGCGTTCCCGATGACAGGGAACCGCCGATCACTGACAGTCAGTGTAGGAAGCGCGGGGAGAGGTTTGTTTACACAAACCTCTCCCCGTTCTTCAGCTCCGTAACCCGATCGCGGGACACCAGCGGCGATCGGGTCCGCTGGTCCCGCGGCCAGGGTCACGGAGCTCCAGACCGGGTCGCGTGCGCGCCGCTAGCGGCGCGCGCGCGACCCACAGGCAGGCACATGCACGATCACGTACAGGTACGTGATTCTGCCTGCCCGTGCCATTTTGCCGACGTATATCGGCGTTAGGCGGTCGGGAAGCGGTTAAGAGTATAATAAATAAAGGTATTGGCCAGTGAATCCCAATGGGAAATACATTTAAAAGAGCTAACAAAAGTCATGGGTGGCTTAACTCCAATGTAAAAATGCATACAAAAGAAAAGGAGAAGGCCCTCAAAAAAGACAAGCCTGAGGGTTTTTTGTCAGCATTCCAACTTTACAAAGAATGCAACAGGAAAGTAAGGGTGCAATAATCAAGGCGGCATAGATAGATAACAAAAGGCATATAGCGGAGGAGAGTAAAAAAAATATATATATTCTTTAAGTTCATAAATAGTAACAAAGGGAGGTCAAAACATATTGGCCCCATAAAGGAGGATGAAGGGAACCTGGTTACAAAAAATGGAGAAATGGCAAAGGTTCTGAATTTATTCTTCTCCTTAGTCTTCACAAGGGAAACGGGGGGATTCCGTAACCAAGTCTACAATTTTTATCTTCATAGCACATCACACGAAGCAACCTCCTGGCTAATAGAGGAGAAGTAGACTTGAAAAATGTAACATAAATAAGTCACCGGGACCAGATGGCTTGCACCTGAGGGTCCTTATGGAACTCAATCAGGTGATAGCCAGGCCATTGTTCCCAATTTTTATGGACAGTCTACTGACTGGAATGGTACCAGCTGACCGGAGAAAAGCCAATGTAGCACCATTATTTAAAAAAGGGCCAAGATATATCCCTGGGAACTGCAGGCCAGTTAGCCTAACTTCAATAATTTGTAAGCTCTAGGAGGGGATGTTAAAGGGGTTGTAAACCCTTACAAACCACTTTGACCTACAGGTAAGCCTACATTAAGGCTTACCTGTAGGTCCAAGAATTATCTCCTAAACCTACATGGTTTAGGAGATATTTGGCAAAAGACATGCACCGTAGACAGCGTGCCACTTTTAACTGCGATATGCTGCATGTGGCAGCTCCCATGCGCATGCGCGGGAGTGACGTCATTGCGGCTCCATCGAATGAAAGCGCCAGAGCAGCGAGACCCACCAAGAAGATGTAGGCTCCGTACAAAAGGGGACAGTGGTGACATCGCTGGCTCCTGTGTCAGGTAAGTGACACATAATGTGCTGCTATGCGATGCATAGTAGTCCATTATACTTTACATTTGCAGGGACACAAATTAGGGTTTACTTCCTCTTTAAGGGACTATATTCAAGATTTTAGTAATAAAAATTTTATAAATAGCAGAAATCAGCATGGATTCACGAAGAATCATTTTTGCCAGACCAATCTATTAACCTTCTATGAGGAGGTGAGCTGCCATCTAGATAAAAGAATGGCCTGTAGATGTGGTGTATCTGGATTTTGCAAAGGCATTCGATATACTTCCCCATAAACATTTACTGCACAAATTAAGGTCTATCGGCATAGCCCAAAGGGTGAGTACATGGATTGAAAACTGGCTACGGGGCGAGTCCAGAGGGTGGTGATAAATGGGGAGTACTCAGAATGGTCTAGTGTGGAAAATGGGGTCCCCCAGGGTTCTGTCCTGGGACCAATCCTATTTAATTCATTCATAAATGATCTGGAGGATGGGATAAAAAGCTAAATTTCAGTATTTGTGGATGATACTAAGCTAAGCAGGGCTATAACTTCTACGCAGGATGTAGAAACCTTGCAAGAAGATTTAAACAAATTAATGGGGTGGGAAAATACATGGCAAATGAGGTTTAATGTTGAAAAATGAAAAATAATTCATTTGGGTGCAGAAACATCATTTTGGTATGCATTAAAAAGGGTATTAACTCCAGAGATAAAACAATAATTCTCCCACTCTACAAGACTCTGGTCCGGCCGCACCTAGAGTATGCTGTCCAGTTCTGGGCACCGGACCTCAGGAGGGATGTGCTGGAACTGGAGAGGGTCCAGAGAAGGGCACAAAGCTAATAAAGGGACTAGAGGATCTCAGCTATGGGGAAAGACTGTAAGCATTGATTTTATTCTCTCTGGAAAAGAGACGCTTGACAGGGGATATGATTTCCATGTAAAAATACCGTACTGGTGACCCCACAAAAGATAGAAAACTTTTCCACGCAAGGGAATTTAATAAAACACGCAGGCATTCACTAAAATTAGAAGAGAATCAGTTTAACCTTAAACTGCATAGAGGGTTTTTTACTGTAAGCCCCCGTACACACGGTCGGAATTTCCGACCACAAAATCCGTCGGAATTTTTCCGACGGATTTTGTCCGACACTGGTGTTGCATACACATGGTCGGACAAAGTTGTTGGAAAATCTGATCATTCTGAACGTGGTGACGTTCGTTGCGTACGACAACGTAGAGGCTAGTAGCCAATAGCTTTGGTCTCGTAATTTGATCTGAGCATGGGTGGCACTTTGTCCATCGGAAATTCTCTACACACGATCAGAAAAAGTCCGATTGGATTTTGTTGCCGGAAAATTTGAGAGCAGGATCTCAAATTTTTTTTCCGACGGAAAAAGTTCGATGGAGCCCACACACGGACAGATTTTCTGACAACATGGTCCGATCGGACATTTTCCGTCTGAATTTCTGACCGTGTGTACGTGGCATAAGAGCGGTAAGGATGTGGAATTCTCTTCCACAAGCAGTGGTTTCAGTGGGGATCATCGATAATTTAAAAAAGTATTAGATGGGCCCCTAAACGACCACAACATACAGGGGTATACAATGTACTATTAACATAAAAACACACACACAGGTTGGACTTGATGGACTTGTGTTTATGTAACTATGTAAAAATTGCAAACAGGAAGTGATCCTTCACCCATTTTGACAGTGACCAGAAGTGACACAGCCACCGTTATATCTATGCTCAAAGGCACAGGAAATACCAGAAATGCCATTTTGTTGAAGGCCAGGAAGTAACCAAAACCCCTTTCTTTTTATGAATTGTTGCTACAAAAATAAAGTTATGTACAAATGATTTTATATAACGTGTTGGCGCAGTGGATATTAACCCAAGGAAGTACATGGAAATTCCCAAACCTTACTCAAATTTCCATAATTGTCTTTCAAGGGATGGTACTTCCTTAGGATGCATATTGATTCACATTCTACCCCCACACACAAGACGTGTTTGGGTGATTAGTATACTATACATTTTGTATATACTGTATAGTCTCACATATCTGTCGGCATCCATGTCTGTCTGTCGCAGACAGAGAGAGAGTCTGCATACTCTCAAAATGTTGGATTCATTTTTTTTGCTGATATGGTATTTCAGTAAAAGGTCATTCTGGAACATTGTTGGCTTTTAGGCGTTTAGGCTTTTATCACTGTCTGTGTTTCCATTAGGAAGACTCACCCTCTCTATTTGTCTTGGTAACCAGTGTTATCGCACGTGAAAGTGAAAGACAATCCAAAATTTCAGTTTGGGAAATTCTCCAACAGGAATACTAGTTCTGGTGATTACTCTCTATGATGGGATTTCCCTCTTTGTGGAGAGATTTTCTCTCACTTCTTGCTATGGCTATGGGACAAAAAGGAAATCTTTACAATAGGACATAAAACAAAAAAGTACAGGTGTTTTAATCCCCCCCCCCCCCCACACACACTCTATCCAAAATGAAAAAAACAAAAAAGAGTGTTTTTTAGTTATGCTTTAACAGTGTGTTCTAAATTCCAGTGCAGCATAGCACATTGGTAAAATAATTAAATAAACATAAATTAACTTTAGGGGTCTTGATCAGATTGTTATTTTTATCCCTCTGCATATAAGTGCACATTTTTAACAATATTATCAGCTAAATATCTTTAGGTACATCACAATTTTTAAATGTTTAAATGCAGCACTGATTTTATAACAATTTATTTGCTCTGTGATAACATTTCTCATCAGTATGTTTTCACCTAAAATATATTTTAAAATCTGCATATATTTGAAAGACAATACTAAAGGTAATACTTTATGGAGAATCAACTTGGTGCCTAACAATAATTTTTCTCTTTTCCAAGGTAAAAAATAAACATTTCTCCTTCCAAATAAAAGCATTGCAACCATTCTCTCTTTGCAAAGTAAGATGTTATGTTTCCATTTGTTTCCATGTACACATCAGAATACAAGCAGCAGGATTATAAGGAGGTACGTGGCAATGGAGGGAGTTTTCTTACTAATGGATGTTCTCTTGACCTCTCTTACTTAGCGTAGAAGAATATAGTGTTGCAGTTTGTCAGCACATTATGCAAAGGAAAAAAGGAAAATAAATAATATTAATAATACATTGGACAAATGTAGTACACAACCAATAAACAGCTTATCAGGTGCAATGTCTCAGAACCTAAACTTGAATTATCTTGATATACATATATTTAAAGAAAATATAAACCCAAACACAGAATTAGGTTCAGTATGTGGTATAACACGACATGTGTTTTGTTGTGTGCTAAATGCACAATGTTCCCCAAGCTAACACTTATAGATGGTGTTCCTTGTAACATACAGCTTGAATTGGTGCTACAAATCAACATGAGATCCAGCAAAATGGAGCATGTCACAGCAGGCTAGTGCACTAAATGCAACAATGCATAATGGTCAGCCACGTGACCTTTTTCTACTGCCTTTTTTTCCCAAATGTTAAGAGAAAGGAAGACAAAGGTGAAGGTGGGGGGTCTGTAAAGAGAGCATGGACAGATTCCCTTATTGTAATTAACTATCTTAGCAGGATGTGGTTGTTACATGCAGTCTAATCCTCTTGTGCCTGACATTTTTCCATTAGCACCATGAACAAGTAGGGTCCTTATAACAACTATGGATGTTGTTCTATGTATTCACAAGCTTAGGGTTAGTATTTTTCCTAGTTTTTCTTAAGAGGGGAATGTGAAGGACAGTGCATCAACTGCTAAATCATGGACAAATAAACCTGTTTTATACTATAAATTCAAATATACTACATTCTGGTAATTTGCTGTAAAATACCAAGATAATGTTTTAACGTCTCTTTTTTCCAAGTAAAATGTGCTGTTAATGAAATATATATTTATATCTACAAAATGGGGGGCATTAAAATATAGCTAGTGTAGATTTTTATTAGAAACTAGTTGTAACATCAAAACTTCAGTACCCAGATAGCAAGGATAACTTGCCACAAATGTGTGGTAGTGTTGAACTGTAAGTCTTGTTAACTTGCTGCACATTTTCACTGGCAAGTTGTATACTTGCAGAGTGCTTGCAGCACAAGCTCTAGTTGACACTTTTCCAATTTGTACCAAATTTGCATGGCAAGTCTCTAGCAATAGCAAAGATGCAGTGGTGAGTGTACAACAAGAGCTCTGCAAGTCCACAGCATGCACATTTTGCCACAGTGACCCCTATGGTGGGAGGACTATTGCACTACTCAACCAGAACCTGTAGCAGACTTGCAGAATGTTTGCAAAGAAAGTTGATCTGGAGTCATGCAATGCCGCCTTGCTGCAATTGTGCAACAAACTTGTGAATCCTGGCAAGTCTAGCAATAGCTTAGCAAGTAATTTTCAAACTTGCAACACAATTGCTTGCTATCTGGGACTAATATCATATGAGCATGGTCACATAAAAAAACTATCTTCTTTTTGTACTTCCTAGCTTTTGAGGAACAGTTTGGTACAGCGCCTTTTTTGGACATCTGTTGATTTCATTGACTTTCTAAATACCTTTTCAACCCAAATTTTTATAAAAAATGTTTTTTTTAAATAAAATATGCACATGATATATTACATGAACGTAAAGAAAATATCAGAAAGATACATTTTTGTATTTGTCCAATGCAAAAACAGTAGAATTCTGCTTCTTTGAGGTTTTTGCATGAGATTGCCTCCGATAAGGCAATCTAAGACCTGGATTTTAAGTAGCAAGATCTTAGGTGCACCAGAAAGGAGGTTCTCAACTTGCCATCTGGGTGTTGTCTCTGTTCCCTTTGTCGTGTGGGTTTTTTAAGTATATAACAAGATATTATTTACAGAGAGACAAAGCTGCTTCCAGGAAAAATTGTCTTTCCTATCTATATGTGCAATGTAAACAACAAATGGATCCCTAGCTGTTATACCACCAATCTAAATATTTTTTTCTGGTTTATTGTGCTTTACTTTACAAGTCAAAATGCTGCAGGCAAGCACTTTATTTCATGAATGTGGCACCAAGTAACACAAGATGAACATGTGATAATTGTTGAATAACGCAGTACAAACTATGAACATATTGTTCAAGCCTATCTGCACACACATGCACCAGCATACTAGCATATACCTGTAGTCAAAGAATGTCTTCACTAGTACATTTTACAATTGTCATTTAATGTTAGTTAGATCTGTTCTGTATTACGTAATATCTGCTAGACAAGCTGCTAAACACTAAGAAAATGTCACAAAGTAAAAGAAAGATTAGAAATAGTTGTTCCTGAGTAAAAACTATTTCATGAGGAAATGTTGATAGAATGTTCTGTTGAAAAACGATTGAAGAATGCAAAAAATTCTGTAAAATAGAATGTTTTATCAATTACATTGTACTCAACATTCCATTGAGCTATATAACTGTACAATTCATGAGAAAAAAAATAAAAACCATTGAACAAATGCCAATGTGAGCTAGAGTCAACAGAAGCAATACACAGCAATCTGGACAGAAATCATTTACAATTTAGAAATTGTCACAAAAGAATCCTCTTCAGTTACCACTAATAGAATCATTTATTTTGTTTGTTTACAGTTTGTCTTCCAGGAATTTGACAAATGCTTGATTTGAGCCTCAAAACAATTATTACACTACACTGAGTTTTTTTTTACATCTGAGATATTGTTTTTGCTTATAAGCTTTTAAAGATGTGATGTTAAATACCACATTAATGGGCATATAACACGGACCTTTTCCCCTTGAAAATCATAGGGAAATCGTGTGTGCGTGTTATACGCCGATCCTTGCTGTGTCTGAGGGAAGGAGAGCAAGCGCCGCTGAATTACATAGAGCCGCAAACTCCTGGCCCCGTATTGTGCCACTATTCTGTCTATCATATGAGCAGGGCCAGGAGCCTGTACCCCCCCTGCTTTTCTGTCCCACCACTGAACCCCCTTCTCATCCCTCTGCACATCTGCCTCACCACTGTACCCCCTTGCTCTTCTGTCCCACCACTGTAACCCCCCTGCTCATCTGCCCCATCAATGTACCCCCTTTCTCATCTGCCCCACCACTGTACCTCCCTGCACATCTGCTCCACCACCATATCCCCATGCTCTTCTGTTTCACTACTGAATCACCTTCTTATCTGTACTAACACTGAACCCATCTGCTCATCTGCCGCACCACTGTAACACGCTTTCTCTTCTGCCCCACCAATATACCTCCTGCACATCTGTCTAACCTCTGTGACCCCCTGCTCATCTTCCCCACCAATACACCTCCTTTCATATCTGCCCTACTGCTCTACCCCCCTGCTTTTTTGCCCCAACACTGACCCCCCCCTGCTCATCTGGCGTAACACTGAACCCCCCTACTCTTCTGTCCCACTGCTGAACCCCCTTCTCATCTCTTCCACCACTGTATCTCCTTGCACATCTGCCCCACCGCTGTACCCTCCTGCTCTTCTGTTCCACCTCTGGGTCCCTCCTGCTCATTTTCCCCACCGCTGTACCCTCCTGCTCATCTGCTCTACCGCTGTAACCTCTTCTCATCTATGATATGCATGATGTGCATAGTGGTGAAAGGAAGCAGAGATGAGACACATCTACCTGTCCTGGCACACTCATCCTACTGATCCACCTCTCGCATCCAGCCCACGTGCTTGTATGTGATGTCACATACAAGCATCTGGAATGGATGCACAATGATGGGCTCAGGTCAGGAGCATTTTCTGAAAGCAGTGGGCCTGTGTGCAGGATCATAAGTTGGGCCCCCACAGCTGAGAAAAAGTGGTTGGGTGTGATTTTTATTGTGCTCAATACTGGCTGTGGCTTAAAGGGACATATTGCATGGGTTCAGTTGTAAGTGACCCAAAGGTTCAGGAATAATTTCAACAAAGTTCCCAGAAGCTCAACAGTAATTCCACAAACTGTCACCTGATTGCTGTTCCCAATCACAGTGAAATCCCTTCTTTCTTAGATCGGTAGTGGCAACCAAGCGGGTCATCTTCCTCCAGATGGTGGATGGGGGTAGCAGGACTGTGATTGGCCTTAGCAGTGGCTAAGACAATCCTCCTTCTCTGGGAAACAGGGACCGCCCCCCCCCCCCCTAGCAGAACTGCACCCAATCTCTTCCCCATCACAAAATCTGCGATCGCAGCTACAGAACCAAACAATGTTTGTCATCTTTTACAATGTGTGGGGGCACAGTGCCTCCCCCTCAGTGCAGGTGCAGCGTGGGAAATTCTGAAAATGGAATGCATTAGTGTCTCACTTTCCCTACGCTGCTCTTCTCTGAGTCGAGTGCTGGCAAAAGAGGCTTCAGTTGCCGGGGGTTGCCATATAGTGTATATATATATATATATATATATATATATATATATATATATATATATATATATATTTATTGTAACCTGGGGGACAGGTAGCAGGTACAAAGCTCCCTGGGATGAGCTGTTTAGTTAGGCACAGATACCAAATCCACTTGAGGTAGTGAAAACAGTGCTGAGTTTCTTTGTTTTCAATACAAGTCCATACACAGGTGCTGCACAGTCTTCCAGAAAACATATCAAAACAGAAATAACAAAACAAAAGTCCTAGCCGTGTCTCGGCTCTAACTATACCAACACCATCCCTAACTATCAGGCTGAGCAAGCCTACCGCTTGTCAGTTTCTGTAAAGAGTTTTAAAGCGTTTTACCAACCTTTTGTCTCCTCACAAACCATCCATGTTTGTGTGTCCCAGGAAGAGAGCAAAGGCTGTCTGCTCAGGTGAGCTTAAATTAGCCTGGGGAAAAGGACTAAGATCCGAACTGGATCTTATATCAGAGACCTCTGAATGTGTATGAGAGGATCCTGGGAGACGTATAAATCCCGAACAAGACTTCTCCTGGCTCTCTCTGGGACGCTCTGCTACATATCCTCCCCCCTTGTTTCAACCCCAGGGTTGGAACACCTGTGGCCCAACAGGAGTGAACACGGGACAGGGCATCTACATTCCCCATCTCCACACCTGGCCTGTGTTTTACGGTGAAGGAGTAATCCTGTAGAGCCAAAAACCACCGGTTCACCCGTCTATTAGTCTCCTTCTTTTGGGCCATCCATTTCAGGGGAGCATGGTCAGTTATTAAGTCAAACTAGCGCCCTAACAAATAGTACCTGAGCGCGTCCACGGCCCACTTTATGGCTAAACATTCCTTTTCAATGACTGCATACTTTTTCTCATGGTCATTGAGCTTTCTGCTTAGGTACACGACAGGGTGTTCTTCCCCATTCCGAGAAAAGTGTTTTTTGTTGACCGTGCTAGTGTTTCTGTCCCAGAGTATAAGGGGCAGAGGGATAATATGTTTTCTGTCAGCCCTTTATGTCATACCCAGTATATTAGTTTAGGGGTTGATGTCGTAGCCAAAGTCGCATAAAAGAAAAGAAACCCCACTCAATTTTCCATAGGGGATACCAAGAAAGGGCAGTCCCTTATGGAAGTGAGTGAGAAAGAAGCTACTGCAGACATCATAGAGAAAAAAAGGGGGGGGGGGGGGGGGAACTGAGAATTAATGCTCAATGATTAACAGAAAAACTAATTTATTAATTACAAATTATAACATTGCTGTTGAAAACGACAAATTGTCATATCACATACATGGAATATATCCTAAGGTTAAAAATACCCGCCCTCCGGGGCTAAACATATAACACGCCACAAATATGGACAAACAAAAAGTATACAAACATACAACAATAACGGTTGGAGGCACCTCCTGTATCACTGATGTGTCAATGTTCCTGTTAGGATATCCAAGTATTAGACCACTTTATGGTCATGTTAGTGCATTGACACATATGTGATAAATGGGGTATGGAGAAGATTATACCACCTAGGCAAATAAAATGTTCTTCCCCATTGTATACCTGTGATAGTACTGCCCCGATACCAACATCAGACGCATCCGTCTGAACCAAAAACTCTCTGGAGAAATCAGGGGAGTACAGTACTGGCTGTGCACATAGAGCCTTCTCCAGGACCTGGAAAGACTCCTCTGCTACTGGGGACCATTTCACCATTACTGAGTCTTTCCCTTTCGTAAGGTCTGTCAGAGGGGCAGCTATAGTTGCAAAATTTGGGATAAATCTTCTATAATACCCCGCAATACCAAGAAAGGCCCTGACCTGCTTCTTGTTTGCAGGGCGTGGCCATTCCTGGATGGCTGCTATTTTACTCACTTGAGGTTTTATGACACCACGGCCAATAGTGTAGCCCAAATACTTGGCTTCCTCTAGACCAATGGCACATTTTTCGGATTTGCCGTAAAACCTTCTTTGAAGAGGGAATCAAGAACAGCCTGGACACGAGGCAAGTGAGACTCCCAGTCAGTGCTATGTACCACTATGTCATCTAGATAGGCTGCTGCATATCGTCGGTGGGGTTTTAGGGTCCTGTCCATGGCCCTCTGAAATGTCGCGGGGCATTTTGCAACCCAAAAGGCATTTTTTTATATTGAAAGGAACCGTCTGGGGTCACAAATGCAGTCTTCTCTTTGGCGCTACCAGTTAGGGGTATTTGCCAATACCCTTTTGTCAAGTCCAAAGTGGTAAGATAGCGAACCTTGCCAAGTCGCTCTATAAGTTCGTCTACTCTGGGCATTGGGTATGTGTCAAACTTTGTCACCGCATTAAGCTTCCTGAAGTCGTTACAGAACCTCCAAGTGCCATCCGGTTTTGGGACTAACACGATGGGGCTAGACCAGTCACTATTGGATTCCTCAATGACATCTAGCTCCAACATTTTTTTAACTTCATTGCTGATGTCCTTTCTCCTTGCTTCAGGAATTCGGTAAGGTTTGAGCTTGACACGTACCCCAGGTTCAGTAACAATATCATGCTGAAGTGCTGAAGTCGTGCCAGGTAACTCTGAAAACTTCTCTCTATTCCTTATCAGGAATTCTCTAGTGTCCTGTTTTTGGGAATATGAGAGGGTGTCTGGAATCGTGACCTCAGGGATGAGAGGGGACTCAGTACCCGTAGGCGTTACTGGGAGAGGCCTTGCAGTTAACGCCATTCTATCCTTCCAGGGTTTTAACAGGTTTATATGGTAAACCTGTTCGGGCTTCCTTTTTCCTGGTTGATAAACCTTGTAATTGACCTCCCCAACTCTCTCAATTACTTCAAAGGGACCCTGCCACTTAGCCAGGAACTTGCTCTCAACAGTGGGAACTAACACCAGGACCCTGTCACCAGGTGAGAAAACACGGAGTTGGGCCCCCCTGTTGTATATTCTCTGTTGGGCTGCCTGGGCCTGCAGTAAGTGTTATTTTACCACTGGCATGATTGCTGCAATCCTCTCCTGCATTTGAGCAATATGCTCAATGACACTTTTATGGGGTGTCTGTTCTCCCTCCCAAGTTTCTTGGCTATGTCTAAGAGTCCCCGAGGGTGTCTCCCATAAAGCAACTCAAATGGGGAGTACCCCGTAGAGGACTGGGGAACCTCCCTGATGGCAAACATCAAGTATGGTATCAGGAAGTCCCAGTTTTTCCCATCCTTGTCCACAACCTTTTTTAACATGCTCTTTAACGTCTTATTGAAGCGTTCCACTAAGCCATCCGTTTAAGGATGATACACTGAGGTTCGCAGCTGCGTCACCTTAAATAACTTGCAGAGCTCCCTAGTTATTCGCGACATAAACGGGGTGCCCTGGTCTGTAAGGATTTCTTTCGGGATGCCAACCCGACTGAACACCATAAACAGTTCTTTGGCAATGTTTTTAGCAGACGCGGCGCGTAAGGGAACTGCTTCAGGGTAACGGGTAGCATAATCCATGATTACGAGGATATGCTGATGACCCCGGGCAGACTTGGGAAGTGGGCCCATGGCAATCCTCTCAAAGGGCACTTCAATGATAGGCAAGGGTACTAAAGGACTTCGGAAGTGGGATAGTGGGGCTGACATCTGACACACAGGACAGGATTGACAATAATTCTTAATATCTTTCTGTATCCCAGGCCAGTAAAACCTGCGCAACACCCTTTCAGTCGTTTTTTCAACCCCTAAATGGCCTCCTAGCAAGTGCCCATGGGCAAGTTCTAACACCAGCCGTCTGTATGGCTTAGGGACCACCAACTGGTCAACCACTTCATCATTCATTTTACATACACGATATAGTAAATCCTCATTGCTGCTGAAATACGGAAAACAGGGGCTGTCCCCGGGTTCGACAGGTACATCATTAATCACTATTACATTTTCCCAGGCCCTGGAAAGGGTATGGTCTTTTCTCTGCTCAGTACCAAAATTTTCCTTATGCACATTAAGGTCATCAAACTCTAACATAGGCTCGGAGTCAGCAGACGGCTGTCCGGCTCTACTGGTAGTGGGGACTTCCTCAGGGTCCTCCAGCTCTCCTGCCATAACCGATAGAGGAAAACCCGGGGAGCCCTGAGAAGAGTCCCCTGAACCCACATTGTCAGTAGGGGCCAGGAATTCTGGCTCTGCGACTGAGTCGGGTACTGCGACCGGGTTGGGATGATCCCACAGTTCCCAGAACTTAGGGAAGTCCCTACCAATGATGGCCTCATGCACCAAGTGGGGAACAAGTCCAACCGGATGGGTCACTGTACCTAAACCAGTTTTAAACTGAACAGTGGTTACAGGATACTCCCGGGTATTCCCATGTATACAGATCACAGCAATATTTTTAGCATGATAATTCACAGGTTCAATAATTTCAGCTGTAACCAAAATCACTAGACTTCCAGAGTCCAGCAAGGCTGTAATAGGCTTATCATTCACAGTCATTTGGCACATTGGTTTTCTCATATTTGGCGTTGCAGTGCATGAAACCGCTGCAAACATAGACTGCCTTCTAATAGATAAATCACACTGCATTGGTTCATCTGTCAATGGACAATTTGCCGCAACATGTCCCATTTCTTGGCAACGAAAACACCTGACATTTCCCCAGTTTGGTTTGCTGACAGGCACCGGCTTCCCTTGTTTGGGAGGGCAAGCTTCAGTCCTGGCACCAAAAATCCTCCCCCCCTATTTCCTTGCCATGCTTACCACCCACTTCCCCTGGAACAGTCTTACCGGTTGCCTGGGGAGACCGTGGCTTTGGGCGTAAAGTCCGTGCGGCTGTAGGGGTGGTGACCAGGTTCTTTGCAGCAAAATACATTTCAACAAGTTCCACCAGGTGGTTTGCCGAATTGGGGTCTCCTTGACTCACCCACTCCTGCAGGGGAATTGGTAGTGACCTCAGAAACTGGTCCATGACCACACGCTCCACTATTTGTGGCCCAGACAGGGACTCAGGCTGTAGCCATTTCCTCACCAGGTGAATTAGGTCGAACATCTGCGATCTTGGGGGTTTCTCGTCTTGGAAGGACCAGCTGTGGACCCGCTGTGCTCGAACTGCCAAAGTGACACCAAGTCGTGCCAGTATTTCCTGTTTGACCTTTTCATAGTGTCCTGCTTCTGCTGACTCCAAATCATAGTAGGCCTTCTGCGATTCCCCAGTAAGCAATGGGGCGACCAGTCCTGCCCACTGGGTTTGAGGCCAACCTTCCCTCTCAGCGGTCCATTCAAACGTTAGCAGAAAGGCCTCTGGATCATCATCTGTAGTCATCTTAGACAGAAAGCGAGCCACATGGATGGCTGAAGGCTTGTCTCCAACATTATCAACTTTAGCAGGTGACCATTGTGCTAATGTCTCCACAACCTCAGACAAGGTTTTCCTATCTGCTTTGGCATCAATGGCTAGCTGTTCAAACAGCCTCTGCGATTGCTCCTGTGCGATAGCATTGGCTTGCTGTAATGCAGCGCTGAGTGCCGCGTTTGTTTTTTACTGTTCAGCGTTTGCTTGCTGTTGTGCAGCGTGGAGTGCAGCGTTTGCTTGCTGTTGTGCAGCGTGGAGTGCAGCGTTTGTTTTCTGCTGTTCAGCGCTTGCTTGCTGTTGTGCAGCGTGGAGTGCAGCGTTTGTTTTCTGCTGTGCAGCGTTTGCTTGCTGTTGTGCAGCATTGAATATCATCAATTGTTTTAGGATTTCCTCCATGTTTAGTTACTGGCCTTTTAAGTAGTAACTTACTACAGCTGCCCGCTGAACTCCACCATATGTAACCTGGGGGACAGGTAGCAGGTACAAAGCTCCCTGGGATGAGCTGTTTAGTTAGGCACAGATACCAAATCCACTTGAGGTAGTGAAAACAGTGCTGGGTTTCTTTGTTTTCAATACAAGTCCATACACAGGTGCTGCACAGTCTTCCAGAAAACATATCAAAACAGAAATAACAAAACAAAAGTCCTAGCCGTGTCTCGGCTCTAACTATACCAACACCGTCCCTAACTATCAGGCTGAGCAAGCCTACCGCTTGTCAGTTTCTGTAAAGAGTTTTAAAGCGTTTTACCAACCTTTTGGCTCCTCACAAACCATCCATGTTTGTGTGTCCCAGGCAGAGAGCAAAGGCTGTCTGCTCAGGTGAGCTTAAATTAGCCTGGGGAAAAGGACTAAGATCCGAACTGGATCTTATATCAGAGACCTCTGAATGCGTATGAGAGGAGCCTGGGAGACGTATAAATCCCGAACAAGACTTCTCCTGGCTCTCTCTGGGACGCTCTGCTACAAATATATATATATATATATATATATATATATATATATATATATATATTTGAAAATGGAACAAACCTGATGTACTGACTGCCTATATCATTTATTTAGGCCTTAGAATTCCAGAACAGTAAAAATACCCCCAAAATGACCTCTTTTTGGAAAGTAGATAGTCCAAGATATTTAATAAGAGGCATGGTGAATTTTTTTAATTTATAATTTTCTGTCCGTTTTTTCACAAAGTTGTAATTTTAACAAGATTTTTCTCACACACAGCATAGGCATACTTGGGAGGCATTTCACAATGCCTCCCAAGTATGGAGATTTACATGTGTGAGACTTTTTAACAGCCTAGATGCACAGTGGTGGCCAAAATCCAAGAAGAACCTTTGAGCTGTCAAGGACCATAAATTGCTTCTCTCATTTCCTGACCACCTGTCATATTTGTTGTGTCCTTGAAGTGCCAGGACAAAAGAAACACTCACAAAATGATCATATTTTGGAAAGAAAACCAAAAGTATGTTTTGAAAAGCATAGTGAGCCTTTTAAAAATTACATTTTTGCCATACGTTTTTAAAAAACGTAGAATGAAAATATATATATTTTTTTTTTACACAAAGTTGTTAAACAATTTCTAACACACATCATAGGCATACTTAAGATTACACCCCAAAACACATTAAGCTACTTCTCCCAAGCATGGCAATACCACATGTGTGAAACTTTTTCACAGCTCACAGCCTAGCCACATAGAGAGACACAAAATCTAAAGAGCACCTTCAGGTGTTTTGGAGGTTTTGGAGCACCAGGACAGTTCAAACACCCACAAACAGACCATTTTGGAAAGCAACACCCGCAAAGGCTTCAGCCGCCTGACAGTTCTTAAATAACTAAGGGGCAGGTGTCACCCAGTGGCATCATCAGATGGCCCCACTCCTTAGTTATTTAAGTACTTGTCAAAAACTGTCTAATGTCTTTATTAAACACAACACATTTTTTGGTGACTAAGTAGGGATACTTTAACCCCCACAACCATCGGCCAGGGTTGTGGGGAAGAGGCCCTTGTTCCCATAAACATAGGGGTGGGGTAAAGCCTTTCCACAAAGCACCCCCTCATGTTGAGGGCAGGTGGCCTGGTATGGTTTACGAGAGGGGGGGTGCTCGCTCGTCTTCTCCCTTTCCTCACCTGCCAGGCTGCATGCTCGGATAAGGGTTTAGTATGGATTTTGGGGGGGACCCCATAAACTTTTTCTTAAATGTTGGTGAAGGAATTCCCTTCAAAATCTATACCAGACCTGAAGGGCCTGGAATGGATTTGGATGGGTGCCATACGCCATTTTTTTGCCGATTTTTTAATTGCCAGCAATTGTTCTTTTTTACTTTCAGCTGTCAGCTGGGGAACCCGCTGACAGTTGATGACTCATCAGTTGTTAAGGATGTGGCGAGCTGCCCGCTTCTTAACAACCATGACAGTTACTGATTGTGCGCCGGCTCCTTAATAACCAGCTAATGACAGCCTGTGGTAAGGATGCAGATTGTATTTTGTGTATAATAATAAATCAAACAATTGTATTAAAACCAATGTATTGTAATGGTTAGACACAAAGGCATCATAGGAGGTCATGTATTATCTAGGTACCACAAATAAAGAAGAGAAACCAGGTATAAAAAATATCAAAATGTAATTCAAGAATTATTTAAAAATAAAAAGAGTTCATCCAATTAAAATCAAAGTTATCATAAACCCCCCTATAGCCCCGGTGAAGCTTCCATACTCAATAGAGAAGAACATCAGGCTACAGATGCAAGGAAATATACAAATCAGCAGGCCCTCAACATGTTTCATGGCACAAGCCGCTTCTTCAGAAGGAATGAGAAGTATAAAAAGTCTGAAAAGAAGCACAGCATTGCTTAGAATATATGTATACTCTATTGACACAATAACATCAATAATCAATAACAACACAATATATGTAAAATAAAAACTGTGGTAAAGCAAGCTTACCCCAAACTAATAGATTGTGGCCAATGCAGCAGGAGAGACCAGGGCTAGCGGTCAAATCCTCCCTGGGGGCAGACATGGAAGCCAATGTCAACTAGGGAGCATGTTTAATCAAACTGTTCGGGATAAAAAAAAGTGTGCATCTAGCATAATCAAAATTTCAGGGAGGCAAAAAAAAGCCCACAAGGGGCAAAGTATGGATCCACCATTAATATAAGTCCTTTATGTATGGATGGCTTTGAATGAATCCCCATTGTGTCAAAATGTAGACGATTATCAAATTATAAAAAAGTTACATGGAATATGGACTATAGTTTAAGAAGCATTGTCTCCCGAGGGGTTAGCAACTCCACAATCAAAATGCCAAAGGCTGGTAGACAGAATGATCTTGCCAGTCACAGCAACCTGTCAGGTAAACAGAAACCCCCACAAAACTAACATTAGCCTTACGTGAAAAAATTGTGTAATCTAAAAAAGCTCCCCAGCAGAACTGTCATACTTACAAGTTGATATGTGGTAGGGGGTGGCACCTTACAAACTCTCCTCTGATACCCTAGAGTTTAAAGAATCAGATTTTAAAAAAAGGTTCCAACTCAGTGTGCCCGATGCAGGCCGAGGCCAGCATGTGACGTCACCAGGCCCAACCTCCCCATTGCACATGCAAAGGAAACCCACGCGTACCCATTGCCTAGATTAAGGCCGCTGCCTGTCAGCGTGGATACCTTGTGGTGAGGCCTTATAGTGATGGAGGGGGCAGAGAATTCCCACCTGGTGCCACCACCCCCCGCCAGGAGAGTGCATGCCTATTAAGGGAAGATAAGATTAGTATATTATTGCCATTGCAAACAAATTACAATGAAATTTCTTTGTAAAAAACTACTCACTCTTAAATATAAAAATAAAAAAAACAATAACACAAATAATCATACCTCTACCCCTGCAATAAGCACAGTAAGAGCAGCTGTCACAATAGGTGCCTAGTCACCACTACTGATTGTCTTTTTAAAAACTTAATTCATGGACTTAATAGCTCTTGGAAAAAAATATTTCCCTAAAACGATTTGTCCTTACCCTAATACATCTGAAATGTCTGTCAGACGGCAGTGATTCAAAAAGATGATCACCAGGATGGGACAAATTGCTCACTATCCTTTCAGCTCTGCTAGCTCAATGGGACTGGTAAATTTAGTCTAAAGAGACTAACTTACAGCCCACAGCTCTCTGTGAAATGTTTATCATTGTCTGATTAGCAGCCTTTTCTGCTAAAGTATAGTTACAGTTGAATACCAGGCTAAAATACAGTAAGTCAGCACACTCTCAATAGAGGACCAATAAAAAGACTATGGGATGTTTTTGCCTAAACCATGTTTCCTGAGGAGTCGCAAAAAAATGTAAAGGTTACTGACACTTTTTAGTAATAGTTTTCACGTCCGTTGACCAAGTTACGTTTTCAGTCATATAGACACCTAAAATCAGGGACCTGCTCTACCAATTCTCTTTTTTATTTGAAGTGGTCCTAAAGTCCAACCATTAGCCAGGGAACACAATACTTTCCAACAATGAGGGGAGGCCCCAGGACCACCATCACCGGATAACTTAAATCAAAAACAAAATCATCTTTTTATATAAACAAATTGTTCTGATTGAGAAAATACACACAAAACACAATATAAGCAACAGTGTCTTAAGTGTCATAGTCTTCGTATAGTGATGGCATACTGTAGAACCACGCAACAAACGCACATCCAGAGATGAAGAAAAATTTGTTGGTTTATTGTAGAATCAAATGTTAAAAAACATCACACACAAGGGATCCACACTGTTCAGCAGACACATTTCACACAAAGTGATTAATCATTGCTCACTGTAGAACCACAATACGACACACAAAGGCATGACGTGTATATAAAAGATATATATGGAGTATGTTATAAGTGTAGATTCAAAGGGCAGAAAAAAAACAAAGGCAATAAAAGCCAAGGAAAGGGTATAGGGTGAACGAAGGCAGGGGAACTTGGAGGGAGACACTCTGCCGAGAATATTCCTCCACTTGGGAGCGCTCCTACAAGGGCTTTGAGGAGACCATCTCATTCAAGGCAGGTGGTATAGTGGCATTGAGACGCTAAACCCAGAGTGTCTCCCACTGAAGAATCCCTCTGTCTCAGTCCCTACCTTGCGGATCTCGTGGAACAACCTCCAGAACCATAAAGCTGACGACCGAGGTATCATATCTGTGATGTAAGCCAATGTGCCGGCTCACCCAGTCAAAATATTCCCATTCTATTAAAGAGGAGTTCCGCCCCCCCTTTAAAGATTAAAAGTCAGCAGCTACACATACTGTAGCTGCTGACTTTTAACATTAGGACACTTACGTGTCCTGAAGTGCAGCACCACAGCCAATGTTTCTACACTGCCAGGTTCCCTCACCGCCATTGTTGGTGAGGGAACCTGGCAGTGTAGCCTTTTGGCTTCACGGCTGGGTCCCTACTGCACATGCAAGAAGTGCGCTGCGCTCTCTCACTAGCCCAGCAGAAGGGGAGGAGGGGGGTCAAGCTGCTGATGTACTTCGCCGTGGCCCGGTCTCCATAAAAGACAGGTACTCGCTCCCCCCTGAAAGGTGCCAAATGTGGCATTGGAGGGAGGAGGAATCATATAAGTGGAAGTTCCATTTTTGGTTGGAACTCCGCTTTAATACTATACATGATCCCAAGTTTGGTAATAGAATTAGTGTATATGTTTTCCCTACATACAGTAGAAAGCTTGACATTTACACGTCATAAGGTAGATGACCCCCTGTGTTGCACAATCAGCTAAATATTTTGAACTATATCATTCTGTATGAGAAAACGGGTGCCCTTTTAAACTCAGGGGCATCTGACAACTGAAAGTGCCCTGGGGCTTGTTAGCTGCACCCGAACCTAGAGAATAATAGCTTGAGATGATATGATCATGTTAAGAAGTTGCCCGGCAAAAAACTAACTCCAGGGAGGTTATGACATACTTCACAAGAGTTTGAATTTTTGTAAGTATATGCCAATGTTTAGATAGAATAGACCATACATCTTAACTGTGTTTAGAATATCTGAGTATATATGGCGCATGCGCGGCAGATAGTCGGATGGAAGCCTAATCCGAGGGCTCCGCACCACTACGGCCTAATATCCCCTCAAGAGCCACTCACAGCTCCGAGCCTCAGCCGCAAACAGACCCCGCTGACGGGGGAATCAGCACAGAGCCCCGGGATGGCAGGGGGAACAGCGAGGAGAGACCTCTCCCGAGTTATCTGGACACAGGACCAGGACCCACGGCCTCAGCCAAGATGGCGACAGGCGCCGCCACACGAGGCATTCAGGAGACAGAGGACTCCATTGCAGATCAGGATGTCTGCTCAGCAGGGCCAGCGGGCCCCACAGAGAGTATTCATACTCATGCCTGCATGTCTCCCACTTCCACTGACTCCCTAATCAGCATGACCCTGGAGGATATGCCACTCTCCCCTATGGAAGACCTCACAGCCAGCCCAGGCGGTGGCGAGGCCTACACGCAGGGCTTACCCTCCACACCCCAGGACTTTTCCTCCATGATATCAATATTTGCCACTATGTTATCCAGGGGTCTCTCACAAATTGCCAATCAAATTACCACTGCCATTCAGGCTGACTTACAGCATTTGGGTGCTAGAATTGAAACAATCGAACTTAAAACAGACCAAACAATAACTAGAGTGAACCAGAACACCACTCAAATCCAAGATTTGCAAGACCAGCTTGAGACTGCGTTTTCCAAAATTGACGATCTCGAAAATCGTTCGAGGAGATACAATTTCAGAGGGGTCCCTGAATCCATTAAAGACACGGACCACATAGTCAGGTCATTTATTAAAGATCTTATTCCCACCATCCCAGACCATCGCCTAGAGATGGACCACACTCACAGAGCACCACAACCTCCCCGCCAAGACGGCCTACCAAGGGACATTATTGTCAAGCCGCACTTTTACAAAGTTAAGGAGGAGGTAATGCAGCGTTCTCGTGCAGAAGGGCCCCTAATGTTCCAAGGCCATCCTATACAAATCTTTGCGGACTTGTCACTCTTTACAATACAGAAAAGGAGATCTTTGAAACCGCTCCTACTTGCACTGTCCCAGAAATCGATCACCTACGGATGGTCCTTCCCCTTTCGCCTAACATTTTCCTTCAACAACAAGCCATACGGCTTCTCCTCATCCCAAGATCCAGAATCATCTACACCTGGCAAGACCCTCAACTCGTCCTCTAAGAGGCCACCACCATCCAGCCCCATTGCCCCAGCATGGCAGAAGCGCCTGTCCAAAAAATCCAAAGAATCCAGGCCACCCTAACTACAAAAAAATGAAGGGAATTGGGGATGGGAGAAGGGGAAGGTAGGGGGAATGGATTGGCAAGGGTACTGTCAATTATGGCCGATCTTGGATGTGATTCGGCTATCGATCAAAACCAGTTCGCGGTTAAGTGTCACCGTAGCCGTATGCATACATGAAATAAATGAAAGAGCTGCTGGGACCTATAGAGAAGGTCCCAAAAAAGGGGCTACTATATGGAGACAGATATAGATCGAATCATCCTTGTTCTATTGAATTAAAGGCATTGTTTATTGTATACACTTGTGTAATTCTCATTATAAATAGATTCCAGACATCTGGATATCTTGACTAACAGATAATAACAACACAAGACAAAACGTAGACAAGACACCATTTAACAACATTGGATGCACCACCAGTGGATTAAGGTCAATAAAGTACATGAAAATATATATGTATATAATATATAAAGTTAATTATAATAGTAATATCATGTAATCCTTTTGAATAATTTCCTATTTTGGAATTGATCACTGCACTACTGAGCATTTATTAGAGGCGCATTTTTGCAATTGCTGACATACTTATGGAACACAGCCTCATTAGTGATTTCTGCCAACCATATTGATGTACCCACTGCCACTGAGTATCTGGATAAAAGTTCTGATTAGGCCGAGTTTAAATGTTCAACCTTGCTGCTTATGAGCTTGTGACTCTTGACAGGGGGATCTCCAACTGGATCATCTAAAGCAACGCAAGGACGTAGCCTAATTAATGATTTCAGCTGTCCGTATTAGTATGCACCTTGCCACAGAGTATCTGAAAGTAAATTTTGGTTAGGCCGGGTTTGAGTGTTCAACCTCACTGCATATAGGCTTATAGCTCTTGACAAGGGAATCTCCAACCTTGTCATCTAATCACAGAAGCATACAGTCCTATTAAATCCAAAATAAGTTACATGGCAAATGGCAGCTGACTGTTCATAATTGGTTAGAGGATATATGCTGGTGGCGATATGTAGTCTATCAAACTGTCATTATTATAGACTAGCCGATTACTTTACCGCATTGGCGTCTTCCTTATAGAGGAGCTGTCAAAAGCTTTCCTTCCATTAACCGAGGTGTCTGATGCCGAGGCCATTCAAAGCTGCTGCAGTCAAGGGTTGAGATTTCCGTTACATGTCCTTTGGTGGACACAGGCCAGATGGTGGGAGGGCCAGGTAGTGGTTGTATGGGGCTCCGTGATAGCCGCTTACGGTTTCCAGAGGTCACTCGGGACCGTGCGGTGCTGCGTTCTATGTTCAGAGCCTCCGCTCTGTGTAGTGCAAGTCAGCTGTTCGTCACGTGGTGCGTGACGTGACGCGTTTCGCAAGGGGCGTAGTTGCGTTTGCTTCTTCCTGACGTATGCCCTAACGCCCTAACTACAGCCTGGGTACCATTTGGACCCGCTCTAATCCTTTTTGATCCAACCGGATCCTCTGATGAACACTTTTTCACTGATACCCGGTAACTGTGTTAGACATAGCACTCCTCTCCCCGACTCCATGGTTGGGAAACGTGAAACTTTTTTCATGCCTGCGTTGACTGTTTTTTTTGTTTGGTTATTCCTTTTTCCAAAGTTTTAGGTCCAAGGAACTGTTTCTGGTCTGGTTTTTCTCGTTATTTTTTTCTTCTCTCATAATGTTTTTTCAATGTACACTGCTAATCTGGTTTGTGCTACTATGTTGGCCTACATATAGACACCTTCTTAGATATTAGACATACATAATATTACGGTGCCTCTAAAAACAACTGGATAATCATAGGCCCAAGAACATAGCACTTATTTCTCCCCCAAACACTGTACTAATCCCGTTACACTGTATTTCCCGGGGGAGAGGGGCTCCCCCTGGGCCTCTGAGCCATTCCAGTTCCGGCCCACATTAGGAGGGACGTGGCCGGTTCAGTGGTCTGGGGGATCCCCCCCCCCCCGGGACACTTTCAAGGGCTCAGCCCTCATTCAATGTTCTGTTATGGTTGCTGGAGATGGCCGAAGTGGCTGTCCTGCTCCTCCACCGGTCTCTAACTGAGAAAGGGGGTCTTTTTTTTGTTCCCTCTTTCCGATTGGAGACAACGAGCTCCCCCAGACCATGGGGGTAGCTCATTCAAGGTTGTTTTCAGGGAAGGGTTCGATGATGTGCGGGAATGGGTTCTCACACACCATCAGGGATTGGGAAAATATTTTCCTATTGATTCTGGTTATTAATATTATACATCTCTCAAACTTCCTCCTAGAAAATCCACCTATACCATCTTCAGTCTCCACTTCTTCTTCTCTTCTCCTTCGAAGGTCACCTAGACTTCCACACCCATCCGAATCGGAGGTCCTCCTTAGCTCCGCACAAGGTAAGTCCCACTCACCTCCAGCAGATACCCCCCCTTCTGATCCATGCACGTAAAGGACACTCCACCACCACATCTACACATAATATCACATAATGTCCAGGGCCTTAACTCCCCTATCAAAAGAAGAAAATTGTTCAAACTTTATCAATCCCAAAAGTCTGAGGTCCTTCTGCCTCAGGAGACCCACTTCCCCAAATCTTACAACCCAGCATTTATTCATCAACACTTCCCCCAATTCTATCTCTCCAACGCGGAAAATAAAACAAAAGGAGTGGCCGTCTGTTTCTCTAAACACTTAAATTTCGCTATGTCACATGTTACCAAAGACTCCTCGGGTAGATACATTCTGGTAAAGGACACCATAGATGGAACGCTTTATTCATTTGTCTCATACTACACTCCTAATAAGGGTCAAGACAAATTTTTTACCTCAATGATGCACTCCTTTACTCCTAAGTTGGAAGGAATCATTATTCTAGGAGGAGACTCGAACATAGCATTTGATCTTACGCTCCAGATGACCCCCCAAACAAAGTATTACAATTTACAAGCTCCTTTATGACTCAGGACTGGTGGACATTTGGAGGGAACTCAACCCCCACACCAAAGACCATACACATTACTCGGCCCCCCACCAGACCTATGCCAGGATAGATAATGTTTTCTACAAGCGATAAACATTCCCCTTGCGGTAAAATCCACTATCAGAGACTCCCCTATCTCAGATCATTCTATGGTTACCCTCACCCTCTGCCACTCAAACAACACAAGAAAATAATTTAAATGGCGACTCAACAAATCGCTTCTAAGTAATCCAGTCCACTGTACTCTGTTAGAGAAGGACCTCAAAGATTACTTTCAAACAAACGACACTGAGGCAATTTCTGAGGTTTACGTTGTGGGCTACCCACAAAGCAGTAATAAGGGGCAAAATCATTCAGCTCTCATCCCGGTTAAAAAAAGAACACAAAGCCGGAGATAGACAACCTCACCAAAGAGTACCAGGAAACCTGTAAACGTAACAAATGAGAACACACTCAGTCATCTCTTCAAAAACTAGAAGCAGCCAGAGTGAAGCTCAACTTGGCCCTCACTACCGAGGCTGAAAAACACCTCCGATGGTCAGGGGCAAGGCTTTATTCTCAAAAGGATAAAATCGGGTCCAAACTAACCACCAAACTCTCCCCCAAAACACGTCTATTAGCATTCCCCAAAATGCGTTTGCCTTCTGGCTCATTTACACAAAACCCACAATGCATCATGGAGTGCTTCCATGACTTCTATGCCTCCCTTTATAAGGAGGACAATTCCAGCCTTCCTTCCAGTATCACAGAGTTTCTCGGCTCCATTTCATTACCCAAACTCTCAACCGACCACATGAATCTTCTTGAACAACCCATTACATCCATGGAGATCAAGGAAACCATTAAAAATCTCAAACAAGGCTCCGCCCCTGGCCCTGATGGTTTCTCGGCGGGCTACTACAAAGAATTCTCAGACACCCTGTCACCTTACCTGGCCAGATTTTTTAACTCCCTACAACAAGGATCTCCCCTGGATAAATCCTTGAACCTGGCATACATCTCAGTTATTCCAAAACCAGGTAAAGACCCCTCAATGACAGGCAGCTATCGTCCGATCTCCCTGATCAACAATGATCTTAAACTATTAACAAAAATAATGGCAAACCGTCTATCTTCATTTATAGCCCACTATGTCCACAAAGATCAAGCTGGATTTATCCAGGGGAGACAGGGCCCAGACCAGGTGAGAAGGGAAATAGACATAGTGACCCTTCTAGGCTCTCAATGGGATGGGGGGCCCCCTCAGGAGGGATTCCTGCTTTCCATTGACCTGCAAAAAGCATTTGATACGGTCACTTGGCTGTATATTTTCAAGGTCCTTGAAAAATGGGGTATGGGCCCCATTTCCATGGCCATTCTGAAATCCCTTTGCTCCAATCCCAGTGCCCAAGTATGATTGCAAGGCAGGTACTCAGACACATTTTATATAGAGAAAGGCACCAGACATTGATGCCCATTATCGCCCCTGATTTTTGCAATCGCCATGGAATCCTTAGCAATCACCATTCGTAGCCACCCAGAGATTAAAGGAGTCACATGCTGCCCTCAAGAACATAAATGCGCCCTATTCGCGGATGACCTACTCCTCTTCATCACATCGCCCCTCATCTACACCCCTAACATTATCAAGCTCCTTGAACAGTTTGGGGTAGCCTCAGGTCTCCGAGTCAACTTTTCCAAATCGGCAGCTCTGAATATATCGATCTCTCCGAACCTTCTTAAACGCCTGCAATCACACTTCCCTTTCACCTGGAGCTCACTTTCTATTCCTTATTTAGGCATAAACCTTACCCCTAGATTTGACATGTTATTCCCCAACAACTACCCCCCTACATTCAAAAAACTTGAAGCTGACATGTCCACATGGTCCAAACATGATCTATCCTGGCTTGGCAGGGTTAATTCTATTAAAATGACCCTCCTTCCCCACCTCCTGTACCTCTTCCGATCCCTTCCTACCCCAATTAAAAAAGCGCAACTCCTACGGTTCCAATCCTCCATCCTGAAATTTATCTGGGGATCCAAAGGCAGACGATGCTCCAAAGAAACACTTTATAGACTCAAAACCCAAGGTGGTCTGGCCCTCCCTAATATTTGGTGGTATTACCAATCAGCACAATTAGCTCAGATCTCTGTAGCCTATTCTAGGGGCCCTAAACCAGACTGGCTACTGATGGAGAGACAAGCGACACCGCGACACACAATAGATTACTTACTCTGGGCTCTCCCGCTACTCAGACCAGCAATACTAGCCCCAACCCTTTCTCACTCAATGTCATTATGGTACAGACTTCAAAAACACTCAGCCCTAACCTCCCCCATTTGCCCACTGGCACACTTATGCCCCGTACACACGATCAGATTATCTGGCAGACTTGGTCCAGCGGACAATCCGGCCGTCTGTGTGCTAGTCCGCAGGACTTTTGAAATGAACGGACTTGCCCACACACGGAGTAAAGTCCGTTCATTTGAACGTGACTCCTGGTAGACGCGACTAAAGGGGAACCCCCTACGCTGAAAAAAACGGCGTGGGGGTCCCCCCAAAATCCATATCAGACCCTTATCCGAGCAATCAGCCAGGCCGGTCAGGAAAGTGGGGGGGACGAGCGAGCGCCCCCCCCGAGCCATACCAGGCCGCATGCCCTCAACATGGGGGGGTACTTTGCACCTTGTCCCCATGTTGGTTTCCCGACAACCCTGGCCATTTGTTGTCGGGATCTGCGTGTGGGGGGCTTATCAGAATCCGGGAGCCCCCTTTAATAAGGGGGCCCCCAGATTCTGGCCCCCCACCCTATGTGAATGAGTATGGGGTACCCCTACCCATTCACCTGGGGAAAAAAGTGTACATAAAAAAACACAACACAGGTTTTTAAATTACTTTATTAGACAGCTCTGGGGGTCTTCTTCCGCCTTCGGGCGTCTTCTCGCCTGCCCTTTTACTATCTCTTTTACTAGCGGAGGAGCCCGGCTTTCTCCTCTGTCGCCGCCGCCATCTGGGGGTCTTCTTCTGACTTTGGGGGTCTTGTCCCGCTCTTCAGTTCTTCTTGCCAGGCCTCCGCTTTCTTCTTCCAGCTCTTTTACTAGCGTTGGCCCGGTCTTCTGTCGTTGTCAAAACGCTTTCTCTGGCTGCAATGGCAGGGACACATTGCGCGGTGACTTATATAGGGACAAGGGGCATCATAAGAGGCGGGGTCACCATGTGACATCACCCGGTGACCCCGCCCCTTGTCCCTATATAAGTTGCCGCGCAACCTGCCATTGCGGCAAGAGAAAGCGTTGTGTCAACATCAGAAGAAGGAGAAGAAGAAGCCGAAGAAGCAGAAGGCGGCGGCGACAGCGACAGAAGATCGGGCCAACGCTAGTAAAAGAGCTGGAAGAAGAAAACGGAGGCCCGGCAAGAAGAACCGAATAGTGGGACAAGACCCCCGAAGTCGGAAGAAGACACCGGGACGGCGGCGGCGACCCCCGAATACGGAAGAACAGAAGACCCCCAGAGCTGTCTAATAAAGTAATTTAAAAACCTGTGTTGTGTTTTTTATGTACACTTTTTTCCCCAGGTGAATGGGTAGGGGTACATGGTACATACCCCATACTCATTCACATAGGGTGGGGGGCTGGAAGGGGGGGGCGCTCGCTCGTCCCCACCCCCTTTCCTGACCTGCCGGGCTGCGTGCTCGGATAAGGGTCTAATATGGATTCTGGGGGGACCCCCACATCGTTTTTCCGGCGTAGGGGTTCCCCTTTAAATCCATACCAGGCGACGGGGCTAATGTGTGGGCAAATCCGTTCATTTCAAAAGTCCGGCGGACCTCCGCCAAAACTTCGGCGGAATGTCCGCCGCACCTAGTCCGCCAGAAAAGTCCGGTCATGTGTGGGCAAGTCGGCTCGTTCGGAAAGTCGGATTAAATCCGCCGGATAGTCCGGCCAGATAGTCCGATCGTGTGTACGCGGCATTATTCCACAACCCAGAATTTCCACCTGGTCAAAACATTCTTGCATTTAAATGGTGGCTAGACAAAGGCCTATACAGGATTGGACATTTCCTAAATACGAGGGGCCCCCTTACTATCGGATACTGTGTGAGTAAGTTGGAAATGCCCGCCTCCAAAAGATAAAGACTATTTCAAATCACTCAGTTCCTACGTTCTAAATGGTCTGATAATCCAGACCCCCCAGCACTGACTGCTTACAAAACGTGGTGCTCCAACATAAAGGATCAGAAGGGGGGTATCTCCATTATCTACAATTCTCTAGCCAGAACCTCAATCAAACCGCTTTATGCCCGACTTTGGGAACAAGACCTGTCAGATGAGTGGAACTTGAATAAATGGTATCTTTGCTTCCACAGATCTTTCAAATGCATCATGAACATTTCTCTTATAGAAGCTAGCATTAAAATCATAACTCGTTGGTATCGTGTCCCTGCAACCCTGGCAAAAATTTTCCCAGATTCCTCCCCTTTGTGCTTTAGGGGATGTGGCCACACTGGCTCTCTACTCCATGTATGGTGGACATGCCCTCGGCTAAGGAACTTTTGGAACAGCTTTTTCCACTTATTGCGGAAGATTACTGGCATAGCAGTTCCACAGGTTCCAGAAATAGCACTGCTCAATGTTTAAGTAGAGAAAATTTCCAAACACACCCAATCTTTGATCTCCTATATGCTCTTAGGAGCCAGAATCACTATTGCAAAGAACTGGAAAAGCCACACAGTTCCACTAGCTGGAGTAAAACGTAAAATCTCCTGGATCATGGCCCAGGAGAAGATTGTCAGCAAGCTACTTGACAAAACCCACAAATTCAACCTAATTTGGGAACCCTGGGCGAACTACATAGGTATTCCAATAATTCCAGGAGCGTAGTTGACCCCGATTACCTTCTCTCCCCCTAGATGACCTTCTTCCCCTTTTTTCTTCTCGCCCCTTTTCTTTCCTGCTGACACTTCTTTCACCAGCTTTACTAGATCTTCTATTCCCTCGGCTCCCTCCTTCCTTTTCTTTCTTCATATGGAGACAAAACATCTCTCTTGTCTGATTCCCTTACAAGCAGATCTCAGCCGTTAACATTAATCTATCCTCTCACCCGGTACAGTTTAGGCCATAAAGTAAGGCATTCAGGATTAGCTACATAATAACATGCAGCCCTGTATGCTTGGGCCTTTGACCACTATATTCAACGTATCACTAACAAAGTAACATTAATGGCAGACCAGTGTAGTCATGCTTCTTCCGTTCGACCGGCCACTTAATTTTCCGGGAGGGATTGTCTTGGTTCGTCTTCTCCACAGTGTGTTCCCCTTGGGGTGGAGAAACGGCCCAACACGAGCAATCTATCTCTCAAGTTTATCACAGGTTGCAATATGGGTTGATGGAACTGTGCTAACCTCATTCTATACTAGGACATTCTGACTAGATGTACTTGCCTTCCTGGTCTCGTTTTATGCCCGCACTTTACCCTCCCTCGGGCAGGGTTACTTTACACTAGCCTTAACTAGCGGTCAGCCTTAGTTGTTTCTGTTACTGTACACATATGTATACTCTGTTCTATCAATTGTACTGCCTCACCAGAATTTGATATTACCATGTATCTTTGTACGATATAAAATCAATAAAAATATTAAAAAGAGAATATCTGGGTATAATTTTGACTTTATCCGGTTTGACTTTTAGAGTGGTACTCAATCAGGTCAATTGTATTATTACACTCTGTTTACGTAAAAATTGTCATTTTGTTTTTGGTTCCAATGGTGGTGGTCCAGGGGCCTCCCCTCATTGGAAGTGAGATCGCAGTTCAAGCTATTCTCTGGGTGGTGGTTTGTTTTTTTCCTCAGGGGGCATGCACTCTCCCAGTAAGAGGGGGCAGTTTCGGGTAGGAATTCCCTGTTCCCAGCTCTGCCTCCTCATCTCTATAGGGCTGTACCATGGAATATCCGCCCTGAATGGAAGTGGCCTCAACCCATGTGCAGGTTTCCCATGCATGCACAATGGGGAGATTGAGCCCGGTGATGTAAGTCGGGTACACCTGGTTGGAGCTTTATCTAAAGAGATGATTAATTCGCCTTTTGGTTACAGAAGGGGGTTCCTGCACAGATGTCTATGGAAATCGCACCCCAAAGTCGCCAAAAGTAGTACAGAAACAACTTTTGGGAATCGGTGTGGTGCCGCAAATGCGGCGTTGCATCGATTAGGACAGTGCTATTGCCTGCAATAGCCACCGATATGACAAATCCCATGCCAAATCGCTGCAATGTGAACCGGGGCTTAGAATAGTATTCTCATAATTAATCATTAATCACCATATAATTAATCATTAATTATGTGCTGTTGCTTTAGAATGCGTTTTTAGTGCATTTTTGATGCAGTCAACTGCATTTTCCCCCTCTTTTTTCTTAACCTTAAATAAGGATCAGTTCACACCACATTTTTCTTCTACATTAAAAATGCATGGAAAGTAGGTTATATGTGTAGCGGGTGCCCTGCATATCCCGCTGCCTGGACAAGCTGGCCAAGATTCTTATGTGAGGGAGAAAAGTGCCTGTCAGTTTCTGAGGGGGATATTTCCCCCCTCCCTTTTTTTCTCCTTAGAGAGACACACACAGACACACAGGGCTGCTCACTCTGCATTCATCCCTGTGTCCCTGTTGGCAGGCGAAGGAGAGCCAATGACAGGAACAATTACAGGAGAAAATCAGAAGGACTTTAACAAGCAGCTGCTGCAAATGATTTTGGAATGTGTAGTCCCCATCTAAAACGGCCCCATAGCTTTCTATGGGTACAGAAATACAAGAGCCAGCCTGCTCTAGGAAGCAGGAAACTAAAGACACCATCTTGCTGATCTGAGGGGATTCAGACTACACGAGGGAGAGGAAGAGATTAAACCTAGGGGAGAGGGTCTGCCTCCCAAGTCAGGCCACCACGTGATTTTAGGCATCCACAACAGGTCGGGACATCCAGCCTTTGAGATGGAGATCCCAGGTGCATACCAGACGCACCTGCACCAACGTTGTGAAGCATTCCAGTGTGAGGTGACTGACCAGTCGGGTCACTAGAAGAGCCTGCCTGTTCCAGGATGTTCGTTTGGGCCTTGACCACAGATTGGGTGAAAGGGCTTTTGCCCATTTGCAGGAAACAAGGATACTGCACACAGATAGATTGGTATGGACACTGTATACAGACATCATTGCTCTTACTCACCTTGCTGACACCTGTAGTGCCGAAGGACACAAGGCCATTCAGATGCGGAGACACTGCATATAGACACCATTTTCTTTTCACCTTGCTGAGGAAGATTGTGCATTCTTTACTTGATAATCTGGGCCAGTTGTGTTGTTTGGCCCTGCTATTGAGGAGTTTAAGTGCACCAACAAGAGTGGCTAGCTGAAGATACAAAGGCTCATCCTTCTTCAAAGGGACTGAAGCTACTAGTGCCATATGGGCCCGCACACACACATATTCAGGGCTCTGTATAAGGGAAGCTAAGCCATTAAATATTGATATGAAAACAGTGTTTGTAGTTTGGCCTGTGGTGTCAGCAGACAGAAGAGAGGTCTGACACAAAGAGGGTCAGTCTTCTACTATCCCCCTGCCTGGACTCAAAGAGCCACATTTGAGTAGAGGTAAACAATCCAATATAAAGTGTCATATTGTGATTTATTTGCCATTTAAGTGTGTCTCTGCTCTTGGGGGCACTGTCAGGTTTGGAATCCACTGAAAGCAGCCTAAATATAGGATTTAGCTATATTGCTCTTAATTTCAGTTATTTCTCTCCAGTTGATTACTTGAATATATATACTGTTACTGTTTGTTACTTTCCCACAGAAATATTGCAGGAAAGACAATTTCTGTTTTTATCATAAGGTGAGTGTTTCTCATTGGTCCTTGCACTTACACTATTCTCAGGTGTGCCAGAGGGGACTGAGAATGTTATTGGGGTTGAGAGGCAGAGTAATGGACTGAACAATGTTAAGTGTTCCAGTTCCAGAAAAAAAAGCAGAACATGCTGCATTTTTCCTGCACTGTGCTGTACTGGCACACACGTAAATGCACCAAATTCGCACTGGAATAATGTCCTTATTTAAGGTTAAGAGAAAAGAGAGGGAAAAATGCACTGGACTGCATCAGGAATACACCAAAAACCCACTGGAACGCATCAAAAATGCATCAAAATGCGCATGCAGAAAAGCATCTGGAACGCATCCGGACTGCGTTTCTATGGTGTGAACTGGTCTTAAGGATATGTGTGTTCCAGTGTGTTTCTGGTGCGTTTAGGTGCATTCCGGTGCATTCCAGTGCGTTTTCATGCTTTTTACAGCATTCCAGTACAGTCCAGCGCAGGAAAAATGCAGCATGTTTTACTTTTTTTCTGGAACACACTCGAACTACAAGCACTGGTATGAACTATGCCATTTAAAAAACATATAACCTAGAATATTAACCTACTTCCCATGCATTTTTGATGAAGAAAAAAATGCACTGGGCTGCATGTGGAGTGAACTGGCCCTTATTCCAAAAAAAAAAAAAACTGTTAGCTGGGGTTCAGCATCAGATTGTTAGTCATAGCCTAATATTCTAACACTACCATCCCCCCAGACTGACAATGCTGCTATCCAAAGGTGTCTGCTTTACTACTTCATCCAGAATGCAGGCACTCTAAGACAAGAAATTAGTTACTGGCTGGATCGCTAGATGAAATAAAGGGGGAAAAAAAGCCTAACAAAAAAAAAAAAACTAATGTTGCCGACATGTCTACGGATTGGTAAGTTGAAATATATTACAGGTTTTTTGGAGGTTTATTACCATTTTAAGGTGACAATGCTGCTCCTCTATAGATATAGCGCAGTGAATGAGCCTTGTCACCCTAAAATACAATTGTTCTTCACTAGGATAAGATATAGAAAAAAAAAAAGCTGAAAAAAGAAAACAAATTCAGCCACCACATATGGTGAGTTGCAAAATATCAAAGTTTTGTTATTGGGTTTACATATACTTTGGGAAAAATGTTCATCAATACAACTTTTATTAATCTCTAAAGGAAGTATTTGAGTGCGGTTTTTAAGTTATGAAATATTTTGTATAGTGCATAACTTAAATATGTTGTACCTTCATTTAAAAAAAAAAGCTTTCCTGCAGCATTCCTGACACCATTATCTATACATCCAACCATTCCGTAAGAAAAACGATTTGCATCCATGTTCTTATGTTTCATCTAAGTTAACAATAATTTAGTTTTGGTTTTGCTGTATTTAGAGAACTTTCTGCACATGGGTTTCTTAATATGAGGTTGCATATCTGTACGTTGTGTTTAGTTTATTGCTATATAAAAAATAAATTTTGAAAAATCCTGTGGTGGTTTTGATTCCTTTCCATTTAAAATACAATTCAATTATCTTATTTAGAATGGATGCAGCAAAATAATAAGCTATTTGTTTGTTACAAAGGAATAGCCTTGAACATGTCCATTTGCTGTAATCTTCAATATTATGTAGATTAGCATCAAAGCAAATAAGAACATATTAAAATGATACTGAATAAGAGAGTGTACAAGCTGTTATGGTCTAAATTAATAATAGAAATGATCAATTTTTTTAGTAAGATATCCAGAAAGACTACCCTGGAGCATTAACATTCAGCCACTAAATGGTAACAAAAGTAAGTGTCTTCCACTTTTTACCTCATTCCCTATTATATTTTTCTAACAGATAAGTGTACTTTAGTAAATAGCGTGTACTATCTTAATAAGGCAGGCATTCTCTATGTAGTCAGAAGGGCATGCCTATCATTAAAATAAACTGTACAGGGTACAACAGAGGGTTGCATGGTGAAATAATTGAAAGCTTCTGTTTAATGCTGATGGTAACATCCTCTTTATGGCTTTTGGTTGTCTTGACAACTTTATTGCATTGGCAAACACAAGCCAAGATCAGCTTCTCTTCCTGGTGTAAACATATTTACTATTCAATTAAAATTCCACATTATACCAATCCTTTGACCACTTTTACAGGAAAAGTGAAGGTTTCAAATTTAAATATTGTTAGCCTAAATATGACAGGAAGAGCGTTTCATGGTCATAATATCAAAACGCGTACAGTTTAAAGATAAAAATATAAAGTATTTTCAGTACACATTTTGAAACAATATTGTAACATGTACATTGTACCAGAAAGTAATTTTTTTTTATGTGGCGCTCTGATTTTTACTAACTTTTTTTGTAAAATACAGGTCTGTGTATGGTTCTCCCACATTTTATTATGGACAGGTCATTCATTAGAGGTCAGCCTTATCATTGTATTTAGACTTTTTTTTACATCTTTCCAGTTCTAAATCTCTAACAAATCAGGAATTGGTCTTAACACTGCCGTTTTCTATCACATATTAAGGAATCAGACATATAATATAATGTATACTGTGTCAATCTCTCTCTTACAATACACAGATTCCCTGGTAACACCAATGAACTTCTAAACTTCTACTTTCCATCATAAGGTAATGATTTCAAGTCATGATTAACCCCTAGGTTTTCCTCCTCATACTGCTACTTGAGGCACTTTACCATCCTTTAATACACTCATCTCATTTGGTTATCACCTGTTTCTCTATACCAATATCTTTCCCATCTCTATATAGGTTTCCTGTATGGTTCCATTCAAAGAGAACAGTACATCCATTAAAGTCGAGGTTGGGTAGCAGAAAAAGTATGTGGGTAGAGTCATGAAAATTAATTCTTTGTGCTCATTTTAGTCATCGGGGTACCCAGAAACATTGGTTTAGCAGAGCTATAGCCATAATTTTATGGAGCCAATATGAATGATTTTCATTACTACACACATTTACTCATAAGCTGTAAGAGAACTGCTGTGACACGTCGGGTACATGTACGTGCACATGCATGCACTATGGCTAATAGAATTGTGCCCAGGCAATGTGCACACTCACAGGAGTACATCCACAGACTTCAGTGGCAGCAGATGTCCTATTTAAAGGGTGCTCTGACTGTTCTTCAGTTGTTTCCTTGTGCCCTGCTTAAATCCTGCTTGATACCTATTGCTGACCTGGCTTACCACTGACCTGACCTTGGATTCTGTTTATGCTTTGGATCATAGGTTTCTAGTTTGGCTTACTCCTGATCTTGATCCTGTCTGATGGCTTGGTACCCCGCTGCCCGCTCACTGCCAACTCCTGCTATCCTTCTGACTAGACTATGCTTCTGTCTCCTGTTTGGCTTCAAAGCTACCTCCAAGTGCCTGTGCTGGCTGCCCCTCATCCTAGCTCCAGTGGACACAGTGTGCTCCTGTCTCAAGACTGCAGGGAACTCCAGCAAACCTTGTATCCTGAACCTGCAAGCTTGGTGGAGTGCCCCTTTAACCTTGGCTGATCTACTCGGTATCATCACAGTTTCTGACCTGATGTTCTGCCTAATTAATATATATTAATAATGTACCTGTCTTGCAGAAATACAAAGAAAAGCTTTCCCTATGACCCAGGGCAGGCCTCATCTCATCCTTCAGTTTTATCTATAGAAAAACTATGTCATGACTTCCTGGCATCCATCTTGCAGGATGTGAAAACTGTTAGTAGATTGAGAAAGTTCTCTGCATCCTTAGCACCTGTGTTCAAACACATCCTCACCCGTCCGCCGCTCTCCTGCTCCAGAAAACCCACCTATCATTCCAAGAGATAGCTCCTGCCCACCTCTACAGTCTCTGTCCAATGCTCCAGTGCTGATGTATTTTACTTTATGCTCCTGACTGCATAAAAACACGGCCACCAGTGTCAGTGTGTATAGAATCCCAGCACTGCTAAGGGATATTTGTCTCTCCTACTGCTCAATAACAGGGCTCTAGCCTGATGTCATTCAGGTAGTGTCTATTCCCATAAACCACTCCTGCCCTCATAAATGCTGCCACAGCTGTCAAGTTGTGCAAACCCCGATCTCTGCTGCATGGCATTTGTTTCATTTGTATTGCCTCATGGTCCTGTTCTCCTCCCAGTGTATACTTCTCTCTCCCTCTGGATGCACAGTGGGTTCATTGAGTACATTGCCAAAAATGCAAACACATTTTGGTTTGAGTAGAAGTCCAATTGTCAAGAATGAAAATGTATGTCACCTCTCAGGACTAAGGCTCAAGAGGACTGGTAGTTACCAGAAATCCCCCCTCTAAATACATCATATTTACTTACAAGATGTAATTACCCGCAATATGTTAAGAAATGTTGAAATGTTATGCACGAATAGCATTGACTTTCACCATATCTTCAAATGCCTATCTTTCGGTTTCATTGTTTTCAAACTCCTGTAGTTATGTAACCAACATGTGAGATGATGTTAATATTATGTTATAATTGCTCTTGCATTTTATTTATATATATGCGCAGATAAAAAAATAAAAAAATAAAATAAAATTGTATTTCTTATGCCGCGTACACACGTACGGACTTTTGCCGGCGGACCTAAGTCCAGCGAACAATCCGCTGGACTTTCCCGCTAGGTACGCCGGACTAAAAAGCGAACGGACTTGAC
Organism: Lithobates sylvaticus; assembly: GCA_028564925.1. NCBI lineage: Eukaryota > Metazoa > Chordata > Amphibia > Anura > Ranidae > Lithobates > Lithobates sylvaticus. Next base: position 411,997,613 of record CM053027.1, read on the forward strand.
CACACACGATCACGCAAAAAGTCCGGCGGTTCACGCGATGACGTACGCACGTACGACGGGACTAGAAAAAGGAAGCTCGAGATCCCAAACGACACCCTTTGGGCCCCGTCAGCTAATCTCGTGTGTATCGCGTGTTAGTTGACGTTTGGTTAGAGACGATTCGCGCTTCTCAGACTTCTGCTTAATTCGTTCGCTTCTGCCGTTCAGTTTGTGCTTGTGAGGTTTGTATCTGGCTTTCAGTGCGTGTGGATCAGTTCCTACCTGTTCTCAGGCCGTTCTGGTCCGCTCGTTCCTGTTTTTCAGGTCGTTCTTCATAGGCCTTGCTGTTCTTCAGTGCGTTCTGTTAAGTTGTTTGTTTGATCAGCCGACCGTTTTGAAGCCATGGAGTGTGGACGTACTCGGGAACGAGTTCGTGCTGTGCAGGGGCTCGGTGTTGCGGTTAACACCTTGGCACGAGCCCGGTCCATGAACAGGGTGAGGAGGAGTTCATGGACCAAGAATTGGTTGCGCCAGCGTGACCAATTCTCGCATATGCCTTTGCTCCGTGAGATCCGTGAGAATAATCCTGATGATTTCAGGAATTATCTCCGGATGACGGACCCCATTTTTCACCGTCTGTTGGCTTCGCTGTCCCCTTATATTAGCAGGCAGAATACCTGCATGCGGCAAGCCATCAGTGCGGAGCAGAGGCTAGTCGCCACGTTGCGTTACTTGGCGACGGGGAGAAGCTTGCAGGACCTCAAGTTCACGACAGGCATCTCCCCCCAGGCTCTGGGGCTCATTATTCCAGAGACCTGTTCTGCCATTATCCACGTCCTGCAGGAGGAATACATTAAGGTAAGTCTTCTCTTTTAAAATTACCTATGTCTTGTATGTTTGTTAATGTAGTGCATCAATGTCATCATTAGCTAATTACCATGATAGGACTATTCTATGATTGTCGCCTATTCCTTTTTTTTTGGTGTTTTTTTTTTTTGTCTAGTATTTTATGTTTGACTTATCTAAATATTTTTAAGAATGTATTATTTAGTGGGTCACATGCATATTTGCTTGCACCAACCTCCCCAGCATGGAAGCTTGGCCCCCTAAACACCCCTAGCCTAGTCACTTTCTTTGGTTAAAAATGTATATTACCAGCTCCATTGTACAGCTTTACTCACCCCCCCTTTCACCCCACTTGACCCTCATTTTTAAATTGATTGCATGTGTTTTTGGTCAGCTTGTAATTATCCCCACCCCCCCCACACCCCCTGATAATTAATATCATGTGTTTTTGGTCAGCTTGTAATTAGCCCCTCCCCCCCACACCCCCTGATAATTAATATCATGTGTTTTTGGTCAGCTTGTAATTATCCCCTCCCCCCCACACCCCCTGATAATTAATATCATGTGTTTTTGGTCAGCTTGTAATTAGCCCCTCCCCCCCCACACCCCCTGATAATTAATATCATGTGTTTTTGGTCAGCTTGTAATTAGCCCCTCCCCCCCACACCCCCTGATAATTAATATCATGTGTTTTTGGTCAGCTTGTAATTATCCCCTCCCCCCCACACCCCCTGATAATTAATATCATGTGTTTTTGGTCAGCTTGTAATTATCCCCTCCCCCCCACACCCCCTGATAATTAATATCATGTGTTTTTGGTCAGCTTGTAATTAGCCCCTCCCCCCCCACACCCCCTGATAATTAATATCATGTGTTTTTGGTCAGCTTGTAATTAGCCCCTCCCCCCCACACCCCCTGATAATTAATATCATGTGGTTTTGGTCAGCTTGTAATTAGCCCCCCCCCCCCCCACACCCCCTGATAATTAATATCATGTGTTTTTGGTCAGCTTGTAATTATCCCCACCCCCCCACACCCCCTGATAATTAATATCATGTGTTTTTGGTCAGCTTGTAATTATCCCCACCCCCCCCACACCCCCTGATAATTAATATCATGTGTTTTTGGTCAGCTTGTAATTATCCCCACCCCCCCCACACCCCCTGATAATTAATATCATGTGTTTTTGGTCAGCTTGTAATTATCCCCACCCCCCCCCACACCCCCTGATAATTAATATCATGTGGTTTTGGTCAGCTTGTAATTATCCCCACCCCCCCACACACACCTTTAATTAATTGCATGTGTATTGTGTGACCTTACCATTATATACTCCCCACCCACATCCCCATTATTATCTTCTCTGGTCCATCAGAGGGGTCATCAATCAGAGATTTGTGCCTTTTATCCTTAATCTTTTGGCTTTATTTCAAGGATTTACAAAATAAATACATATGTTCTTCCAAATTGTTTTTTAATTTGTTGCATTTAGTTTGGTGTTTTGCCTGGTTTATAATTTAAATTGTATCTTTCTGTTTGACTTCACAGTGTCCCTCCACGCCACAGGAATGGCAGACTGTGGCTTCCCAGTTTGCTGCCCGTTGGGACTTTCCCAACTGCGGAGGGGCGATTGACGGCAAACACGTGCGAATTGTGCCCCCACCCCATTCGGGGTCATACTATTGGAATTATAAGGGGTTCCATAGTATCGTGTTGATGGCGGTGGTGTCGGCACACTATGAATTTCTGTATGTGGATGTGGGGAAAAACGGCCGGATGTCGGACGGAGGAGTCTTCAACCACACGGAGTTCGGTCATCGTCTCCAAACTGGTGGGCTGGAGCTGCCACCAGATGAAGATAATGTGGAGGGACTCCCGTTCGTCTTCATTGCCGACGAGGCGTTCGGTCTGGGTGACCATCTGATGAGGCCATTTCCCCAACGATCCCTCACCCCTGAGAGGAGGATTTTTAACTATCGGTTGGCCAGAGCAAGAAGGGTGGTGGAAAATGCCTTTGGTATTATGGCCAACCGTTTCAGATTGCTCCTTACATCGCTACATCTGGCAGAGTACAAACTCAATACTATTATTCTAGCATGCTGTGTCATGCACAATTATTTGCGGAAACATTCAGGAACATACTCCTTACCAATTGGCCCTGAGGCCGGAGTGGAAGGCAACATGACAGGGCTGGATAATCGCCCTCTTGGTTCCGCACCACAATCAGCCCAGCAAGTGCGGGACCTTTATTTACAGTATTTTAATGGTAGGGGGGCCATTGAAATGGCAGCAGACCCTTAAACCATCTTTTTCATTTACAATGAATAAATACAGTTATTTATGTTTGAAATATTGGTCGTTTCGTATTGTTTTGCTTTTAATTTGGCCTGTTTTATATGTTGTCCTAGTGCACATCTTAATAGTGGGAAACTTGTTTAGCGTTTAGTAAATAAGCCCCTTTGTCAATGAACCACAACATGTTTTTGTCAAACTGGTAGTATTTAAAAAGAAGAAGCCACACATTTTTGAATTTGTGCAAACATTATTTTTTTTATTATAGTGCACATCCAAAACTTTTTATTATTTTTTTTTTTTTTTTTTTTTTTTTTGGTTTTTTTTTGTTTTTGTTTTTTTTTTTTTTTTTTTTTTTTTTTTTTAACATGATTTTTTTTTTTTTTTTTTTTATGTTATCTTTTTGACATTTTTTTGGTGTTTTTCTCACAACATATTGTTTTATTTTTTGGGATTGATTTTTTAAAACAAACATAAAAACATGTTTAAAATTGTTTAAAAATTTTGTCTTAGCATTTGAAATTATTTACACAATGTAAAAGTCCAGAACTTACAAAGTTCAACAGGTAACCCATGAACAGAAGAAGCCAAATTTTGAATATGCACACTAATTTAACTGGAAAATGGGTAATGTCAACATGTGCTATGTTCCATCATGGGGAATCAATGGACGTGTTTTGTGTGTGAAACCCCTTCCCTCTCACCTACTAGCATTAGGGGTTGCAAACACAAAATGCGTCCATTGAGATCCCCTGATGGCACATAGCACATGTTGACATACCGTGTGCATATTTAAAATTTGGCCTCTAAAATTAGTTAAACAGCGCTTCAAAAGGGAATGAAGGACATGATTGATGTTAAGAAATGTAAAAGGGGTCTTTAGATTCTCCCCAAAACATCAATCATGTCCTTCATTCCCTGCTGCATGGTGGCCATCTCCTTCTGCATGTTTTCCAGCTGCAGATTCCAGGCCATGATCTGCCCAATAAGCCTGTGGGCACTGTCAGTGGTAAATGGCTCCGCAGCTTGTCGTTCCACAAACAGATCAGCATCACCTAAAAGTTGGGTAGAGAAAACACAAGAAAAAAAGTGTCAAAAACATGCAGACCTTAATTTATTAGCTCAATCTGTGTTCTGAGACACTCACTTGGTGGGGTGCAGATTTGATCGACTTCAACGACCTGTTCCGCCACATCCACGCGTGGGCTTGGGCTAACTGCCCAATTAGTCTGGTGAGGCCGGGAGGTCCTCGTAGGTTCGGACTGACGTCTGAGTCTTTTGCCCCCTATGGTAATGGAACACAAAAAGGTACACTTTTGAATCACACTGATATTTGAGTGCCAAAATAGGATTAGTAAACATTGTTTAAAAGTCTTGCCAATTATTAGCAGTTTGTTAGAAGATCCTACTTGAAGACAGAATTGAAATGTCTATCTAATGAAACTCCAATACTTAAAGCGCCCTTCAACCCTAAATTTGAACTTCCGCTCATTGGATCCCTGCACCCCTGTGGTGTCTTATTTTTAACGTTTTAGGGGGGATGGGTTGCAGATACCTGTGTAAGGCAGGTATTTGCACACACATCCGGCCCTAGACTCCCACAGAAGTATACGCCACATCCCGTCCCACCGTGCTGTCTGCTGGGACACACAGGGGTCCCCGAGCTTGCGCGGACCAGTCCTATTGCATTGCGCAACTGGCGCATGCCCAATAGTGACCCGGGAAGTGAAGCCGCAAACATTAATTTCATGATTGCAAGATCAGAGATTGTAGCTGCACCATCCAAGGGACAGGTGAGTGTACTTCTTTGAAAAGTCACCACCTACAGTATTTAGAGATGATGAGCATTTTTTTGGGAATTGTGAGCATGAGACCCTGCTTAACATATTTATCCCCCCCCCCCAAAACAGCCTCTGGAGTCCCTGTGTAAGTTACCCGTAAAACCCTTACTACAGCAGTAATTGTATAGATAGTGACAATAATAAACAACCTTACAACTCCAACAACCCAAAGCCAGGTAAACTCAATAAACGTTATGAAGACAAACGGAACTTTCATCAAATATGCGCAAGTTTCACGAACGAATGGTAATAACATCTGCGCAAGTTTCAGGTACGAATGGTAATTACATCTGCGCAAGTTTCAGGTACGAATGGTAATAACATCTGCGCAAGTTTCACGGACGAATGGTAATTACATCTGCGCAAGTTTCACGAACGAATGGTAATAACATCTGCGCAAGTTTCAGGTACGAATGGTAATAACATCTGCGCAAGTTTCACGGACGAATGGTAATTACATCTGCGCAAGTTTCACGGACGAATGGTAATTACATCTGCGCAAGTTTCAGGTACGAATGGTAATAACATCTGCGCAAGTTTCACGGACGAATGGTAATTACATCTGCGCAAGTTTCACGGACGAATGGTAATTACATCTGCGCAAGTTTCACGAACGAATGGTAATAACATCTGCGCAAGTTTCACGGACGAATGGTAATTACATCTGCGCAAGTTTCAGGTACGAATGGTAATAACATCTGCGCAAGTTTCACGGACGAATGGTAATTACATCTGCGCAAGTTTCAGGTACGAATGGTAATAACATCTGCGCAAGTTTCACGGACGAATGGTAATTACATCTGCGCAAGTTTCACGAACGAATGGTAATAACATCTGCGCACGTTTCACGGACGAATGGTAATTACATCTGCGCAAGATTAGACATATCAAGTATAACCATAGTAGCGCACGTGCTTGACTTACTTTTTTTGATGGCTTTTCGAATTCTCCTGTATTGATCGTGCTCCCTGGATTTGATGTCGGACCATCGTTTGCGCAGTTGATCCTTGCCCCTTCGTACGCCGAATTTCTGCTCCAGGGTGCTGACGATTGTAGTGAGAATCTTGTCCTTGCGCAAGTTGGGACGAGGGTACGGCCCATTTTCCCCGTCGTAATCTTCCCTTTGGAGGATGTCCACCATCTCCACCATCTCTTCAAAGGCCATATTGGTGGCCTTATATCTGCTGCTGGATGTAGATGTGTTGGCTTCTTGGCTTTCCTCCGCGCTACTGGCTGAGAATGTGTCCGCCATATTCATGAATTAATTCACCAACAATGCAACGAGGGGAAGCGGGGCGGGGAATACTCGTCATGAGGAACGTCATGGGCGGGCGACGCGGAGGACGCAGGCGGACTTCGACGCGTGCGCAGTGTATATAAGGCTGTTTGAGGGGCCCACGTGTTCCCGAACGGAAGTAGCGAGCGCTCTGTACGAAGGTAAGTGTTTTCTAGGATGCATTACTGTGTTTTTTTTTTTGGGTTTTGGGCCAGCATTTTTTAAGGATATGTGTGTGTTGCTGCCTGTGTGTAGGGGTTGCTGCCTGTGTGTAGGGGTTGCTGCCTGTGTGGATGTGTTGCTGCCTGTGTGTAGGGGTTGCTGCCTGTGTGGATGTGTTGCTGCCTGTGTGTAGGGGTTGCTGCCTGTGTGTAGGGGTTGCTGCCTGTGTGTAGGGGTTGCTGCCTGTGTGTAGGGGTTGCTGCCTGTGTGGATGTGTTGCTGCCTGTGTGTAGGGGTTGCTGCCTGTGTGGATGTGTTGCTGCCTGTGTGTAGGGGTTGCTGCCTGTGTGGATGTGTTGCTGCCTGTGTGTAGGGGTTGCTGCCTGTGTGGATGTGTTGCTGCCTGTGTGTAGGGGTTGCTGCCTGTGTGGATGTGTTGCTGCCTGTGTGTAGGGGTTGCTGCCTGTGTGTAGGGGTTGCTGCCTGTGTGGATGTGTTGCTGCCTGTGTGTGGGTGTGTTGTGTAATGTTTGTTAAGAAAAACTGGTTGTGCGTTTTAAGTAACATTTGTGTTTTTGGTCTTTTGTATTGCCATTACTAACAAAACAGAAACAAACATGTCATCACCCCAGTTGAATCCATTCAAGGACCAGCAGTTCATGTCCGAATTCATTGCCCTGTACAGAAAAAATACCAACCTGTGGCAGCTCAAGAACCCTTTGTATGGCAATAGGGATGTCCGGAAGGCAACACTGGGGCCACTTGTGGCTTTTGTGAAGACTAAAGTCCCCAACGCAAACACCAAGTTTGTGGAAGCCAGAATTGCAAGTTTAAGGCACATGTACAAGCGGGAGCGCAAGAAGATTGAGGAATCAGTCAGATCAGGAGCAGCAGCAGAGAATGTTTATGTACCCAAGCTGTGGTACTACAACCAACTGACTTTTATAGGTGACCAGATGGAACCCAGGGAATCACTGTCGACTCTTCCCTCCACCCTTCCCTCCACTCTTCCCTCCACTCTTCCCTCCACCCCAGCTGAGGCTTCCACGGAAGGAGAAGACCCCTCCACCTTGGAGCAGGCTGATGCGCCCAGCTGGAGCCAGGTATATATTTAGTAGCCTAAATTGTGATTGTGTGAATATTAATGCTGTCAACGTTAAAATGTGAAACAATTAACACCCTGAACTCAGAATTGTGAAAAAAACTGACAAAAATTATGCACACTTCTAAAAAGTGTTGGTGCAACATATCGATACATATATAGTGTATACATACATCCAGTAGTGGCAAAAAAAGCGTTAGACAACATTGGTGATCTGCTTGGAAAATGCAGGGGTCCAAATGATAGCCTTTTGGATCTTTTGGAAAATTTAGATGCTCGTTCCTAAGTTTACAATTGGATGATTGAGTAGGCCAGAAACCACAAAACAGGTGTTTGATTTTTGTTTTTATTTGCACACAGGATGAGCTGACCCAGGATGATGCCGGGACAAGTGGTATGGAGGAGGAGGAGGACATGCCCAGCGAGAGCCAGGAGGTGGCTGGGCCCAGCACGAGCCAGAGTGACAGCCAGACCCAATTAAGAAGTCTACCTCGACCCCTGCCCTTACCCCCAAGAAGGCCCAGGAGGATGACCATTGTGGAGGAGGAATCACTGGAACTGATTCGGAAGGCGAGTGCGATTCTCGACAAACCCCCCCTTCCAGAAGAGGGCTATGGCAGCTACGTGTCCAGCAGGTTGCTGCAAATGGAGAGGGGCCAACGGCACCTGTGTGAGGGCCTAATTTCTGAGGCAATTAGGGGGGGTTTGAGGGGTGAATTACGAGAATCCACCCGCCTGACCCATGAAGGCCCGACACCAACTTCTCCTCCTCCTCCTCCTCGTCTTCCTTCTCCTCCTCCTCCTCCTCCTCCTCCTCCTCCTACTCCTCCTCCTACCACAAGTCAGCCTCCAAGGAAGCGTGCAGGGAAGACTGCAGGGAAGAGTGCAGGGAAGCGTGGTGCGAAGAGTCGGAAGTGATTGCCTGGCTTCAGTCTGGTCTCACAGAAGACACAGGCTGTTGTAGTGCCACAGCTTGGGGACATAGATGTCATCTGCTGCTGTTCCTGGTCTGTCTGATTCCTGGTCAATCTTCTTGTGCTCCCTATATTGTATGAAATGTGCCCAAGCTTAATTTTTGGCTTCACAAACTTGGTGTCTGCCGTTGGGGCAAAAAGTCTTCACAAAATCTACAAGTGGCTCCAGTGTTGCCTTCCTATTTTGTTTTGCCTTGTTTGTTTTAACCAGAATAAATGGTCATTTTATTTTCATCAAATAATGATATACGTGCTTGATATTCAAAAACATAGTTTCTTTAGGAGTAGGCAGGTACATGTCTAAACATTCATTTGACAATACAAGTGTAAAGTGCAACTTCAATGGAACTGCAAGTGCAGTCGCTGGAAAGGTGAGGTTTAAGATCGGAATTAAGGGCAAGCTCTGCTGACTCCACAATTGTATCATGTGTAATAACTAATCCTTTTGATAACCAACAAATAATAAAAAATATCTATATAGAGATATATGTACATATATAATATATATATATATATATATATATATATATATATAATTTTATTTTTATACACGTATAGATCTATATATCTATATATATTTTATATATATATATATATATATATATGTAGATATCGATATATATTTTTTTGCGCTTATTGAGAAATATAGATATATTTTTCATTTGGTGATTTGGATATCTATATCTATATCTATATCTATATCTATATCTATATCTATATATATATATATATATATATATATATATATATATATATATATATATATATATATATATATATATATATATATATATATATATACAAATATATAACTTCACTAAAGAATGCTGAAGAAAAAACGTTCGGGAGTACTCTGCGTGAATATACAAGCAGCAAGGCAAAATCATTCTTCAAGTACGATACCATACAAATCCCGCTGTCAGAAAAAAAAAAAAAAAAAAAATTAAACAGCGTGACGATTGTGCGAGCTTCAAAACGAAGGCTAGTTTTACCAGACCGAGCGAGTCCGTGACATAATAGCTACTGAGCATGCGTCCTTTTTGGTACGCCGGACCATACTACACACGACCGGATTATCCGCTGGACTGCCAAGTCCAGCGGATAATTTGAGAACAAAACCTGAAACTTTAGTCCGCCGTACTTTGGCCAAAAAAAGTCCGCCGGCGCCTACACACGAGGGGATTATCCGCTGGACTTCGGTCCAGCGGATAATCCCGCGGGATAGTCCCTTCGTGTGTACGCGGCATTAGTGATACTGACAAGAAAGCAAGGAGAGCATTTCTTATGAGAAATAAACTCATAATAATGAATAATGATGTTGCTAACGTCTCATGATGACACTTTGCAATGTGATTGTATAATCACTAGATTTACTGACAACTATGTAATGTCTGGTTGGATACAAATTGATTGTTTAGATTAAGTGGGTCCTCATCAGGGCTTTTTTTCCAGATGGCAAAAAATGTCAAATGAAGATTGCACTATCATATTGTATAGTGTATGATGAAAGAACACAGTACTGTCTTAGGTGGATGGGCTACAGTGAAAATGAAATCAGTGTGTGTACACCAATTCCCTCGCTCTCCCTGGCTGGATTACAAGAACAATGACAACTCAGTGTCTCCACCCTTTAGTTCCTATGTGTTTGCATAAATTAGGAATTAGGAAAAAGGGTGGAATTAAAAAAGTGGTGGTGCATAAATGAAGGAGATGTGGTCCAGGAAAGTAAAACACACCCTATTCTGTGATGCAGCAAGGCAGTGCATGATGGGATATGAGGTTTCCTGGATGGTCACATGATGCTACAGGAAATTGGGATTAAGATGCATCTTTTGAGATTTTGAAATGAGAGGTGCAGAATCAAGGCTGCCATGAATTAGGTAAGCGAGAGACAAACATATTGGGATAGTTTGGGCAGAAAAGGCATTAGAAAAAGCTTCTATTTATTATGAAAAGTAAAAATCTGTCTGAAAACGTGAATTTGGCCTTTTAACATTTAAAAACATTTGAACTCATTTGAACTTTTTCTTTTTGAAAATATTGCTTGTTCAGAATGTTAGAAATCACTGTTTAATATACTATATCATATAGGTATAAATATCCGGTATGTATATCATGCCGGTGCATTGCTTCCCCCCCCCCCAATACTAAAAGCAAGGCATTCTATAAATGATTATCTTTTCTGTATTGAGAGCATCCTTCAACTCTCAGCAGGCTTGAGGCATAAAGGAGACAAGGTCACTGCTACATCTCGATCTCAAACGGGAAAACATGCTGTGCTAGCTACCCAGGAGTTAAACCCTGAGCTGCTTTTTTTGAAATAATTAATTAGGTTTCATTTTTTCTGAGTGTGTGTGTTTGTGCTTGTGTGTGTGCATACTTCAATTCAATACTTTAAAAAGTATAGCCAGATTATGCTGCTCCTGTATTTCTTTTGAAGTAATACACAATAAATTTAGTAGTTCAGAAATTCCAAATGTAATTATTTTCCCCTGCTCAGCAAGGTATTTGAATATCACGCTGTGCTGAACATTTATCTCTAATGATTAATAGACTTAGAATACTTTCATGTCTCTACATTCCGAGGCTCCCCGGAACACAGTGACAAATATGATGGGTCATATAGCTATAACATATGGTGGTAGTCAGAGTTCTGTATTTTGAGCATATGAGGTTGCTGTTCATTCCTGTAGCAAACTAATTAGAAAGAAACACAATGCTCACAGGGCTTTTAAAAGCACAATAAGAAAAATGATCTTCTCCTCCGCGTTACCTCTTTTAATTCTTTGATTTCTGTGAATCAAGATTTTTTTTTCACTATGGGCTTTAAAAGGGTTTTAGGGTTGAGGAAAGCAGAGAACAATGTACTTTACTTACATCGAGGTTAATGGTGTTATGGAGAATTTTATAAAGCAGAGAATTTGACATTCATCATAAGCTCCATGTGACTGTTTAGCGAATTTCATGCTACTATTTTATAAATTGAACACAATGTTTTTTTTTTCAGCAGCAATGCTTAGTTGGCACCAATATTGCCTAGTGCCCCACTGGTAGTTTGGCTATATATATCTTTTGTGGCCCCCAATGAATCCCTGAGTGCCGCGGGGGCCACAAAAGATATATATACGCTGATTCCTAGTCTCTGAGTGGAAGGAAGGGGCGGGCGCTGCCGGATTACACAGAGTGGTGATCTCCTGTGTACCCAACGCTCAGTCACGCACAGTCCTGCCTCCTGGCCCAGGATTGGACCACTGTTCTGTCAATCACAGGCGGGACTGTGTGTAACTGATCGCCGGGTACACAGGAGATCGTGGCGCTGTGTAATCCAATACTGACAAGGCTGCAGATGAGCAAGGATGTGCAGGTGGCATTAATTTACATTGGCGAGGCTGCTGATGGGCACTGCGCAGGCTGCATTAAATTGCAATGGAGAGGCTGCTGATGGGTACTGTGCAGGCTGCATTCATTTGCAATGGTGAGGCTGCTGATGGGTACTGTGCAGGCTGCATTCATTTGCAATGGAGGGGCTGCTGATGGGCTGCTGATGGGCACTGTGCAGGCTGCATTAATTGGCAATGGTGAGGCTGCAGATGGGCAATGGAGAGGCTGCTGATGGGATCTGATCAGGCCGCATGTTATACGCCTGTGCGTTTTATACACCTGTGCGTGTTACATGCCGATAAATACGGTATATCCAAATAACACGCCCAAGCTCATCCTTAGTACGTGCTGCTCTGGGATTCGTTGGGGGCCACAAAAGATATATATATCTCCAAATAACATGCCTTCATCAAACCAGGCCCTCTTTGAAAAAAGTTTGGACACCCCTGCCCTAGGTGAAACCTAATTTTGTCGCCCCCATTGGCTCTGCCCCCCACCCCATTTGCCCTGCCCATGTATATGGTGCAGGTGGCAGGGGTCAGGAGTGTGTAATACACAGATTGCAGGGGTTGCAGGGTGCGCTATGTACTGAGTGCAGGGGTTGCGGATTGCGCTACGTACTGCGTGCAGGGGTTGTGGGATGTGCTACGTACTGAGTGCAGGGGTTGCAGGTGCACTACGTACTGAGTGCAGGGGTTGTGGGATGCACTATGTACATAGTGCAGGGTTTGTGGGGTGCACTGTGTACTAAGTGCAGGGTTGCTGGGTGCGCTATGTACTGAGTGCAGGGTTGCAGAGTGCGCTACGTACTGAGAGCAGGGTTGTGGGGTGTGATACGTACTGAGTGCAGGGTTTCAGGGTGTGCTACATACTGAGTGTATGGTTGCGGGGTGCACTGCATACTGAGTGCAGGGTTGTGGGGTGTGCTACGTACTGAGTGCAGGGTTGTGCTATGTATTGAGTGCAGGGTTGCGCTATGTACTACATACTGAGTGCGGGGGTGCAATACGGACTAAGTGCAGGGTTGCGTTGTGTACTGAGTACAGGGTTGCAGGGTGCGCTACATACTGAGTGCAGGGTTGTGGGGTGTGCTACGTACTGAGTGCAGGGTTGTGCTATGTATTGAGTGCAGGGTTGCGCTACGTACTGAGTTCAGGGTTTCGGGGTGCACTACATACTGAGTGCGGGGGTGCACTAAGGACTGAGTGCAGGGTTGCATTGTGTACTGAGTGCAGGGTTGCGGGGTGCGCTACATACTGAGTGCAGGGTTGCGGGGTGCACCATGTACTGAGTGCGGGGTTGCTGTGTGCGATACATACTGAGTGTAGGGTTGCGGGGTGCACTACTTACTGAGTGCAGGGTTGTGCTAGGTATTGAGTGCAGGGTTGCGCTACGTACTGAGTGCAGGGTTGCAGGGTGCGCTATGTACTGAGTGCAGGGTTTCGGGGTGCACTACGGACTGAGTGCAGGGTTGCCCTATGTACTGAGTGCAGGGTTGCGAAGTGCGCTACATACTGAGTGCAGGGTTGCGGTGTGTGCTACATACTGTGTAGGGTTGAGGAGAGAGGGGGCAGAGGGGGAGAGGGGGAGAGGGGGAGAGGAGAGGGGGGAGGGAAGTGAGAGACGTCTGCAGTCCCTTTCTGCAGTCCCTTTCTGTGGGCTGGTGTGTGTGACACAGTACCTTCAATGGCAGCAGTGGGCAGGGCCGGTTCTTACAGCTGGGTGAGGACATGTAGCTGACCCTGGCTGCCTGCACCTCCCGCTCGTCCTCGTTCTCCGCCCCTGGTAAGTCTGTCCATTAGTCTTGAGGAGGTCTTCGGAACTCTTCTTCCTCCAGGGCAACCAGTCCTGGCCACCCTCCCTGGTCTTTGTTCCCGCCACCATCTGGAGCCAGGTGCTGTCCTGCTCCCCACACCTGCTGCCACCTGACTCTCCATGCTCACCCAGGGCAGCAACCAAATTGGTCAATCTGCCCCTGGGCTGCAGAGTGACAATGGGGGGAGGCGGAGTCACCAGTGCTGAGCGTTGACAGGGAGCTGCAGGGAGAAATGTGCAGTGCCACCGCCAGCTGAAAAAAAATCCCTGCTGGTGCCTGCACCAATGGAGCCAAGTGCTGGAACAGCTGGGGCTTGAGCGGTATGCCCACACCCCCATAGCAGCGCCCCCCACTGATGTGCACTCTAGGCCAGTGCCTACCTTGCCTATGGGTAGCGCTGGCCCTGAATAGAATGTACTGTCAGATGGAGTTATCCCCACTGAACAATGAAGTGAAGTCCCAGCCTTAAATACCACTGCCACAGGTCACCAATGTGGGGGTGGGGTTAAATTTCACTGCTAATGACCTCCAGTGAGGTGGGTTAAAACACTGCTACTGACCACCAATGGAGGGGATGTTAAAGTTTTACTAAACCCAGGATCCTGCATTCACTATATCTGGTCTCCCATAGTGCACAGAACATGGAAATTATTTTAGTAAATCTAAACTGCTAAATGCCTTTTCTCATCAGCAGTCTTGTGACTTCTATCAGTGTCCAGCCAAGCACTGGTTTAAGCTTGTAGGAGAAGTTTTTTGACTGTTCTATGAGACTGCAAGACCCCTGACCCTGTCAGGGAAATCGTGTGCATAATCATACACAAAGACGTACAAGAAGATATGTACTTGCTAATAGGAATTCTCGAGTGACAGCTAGAGGTTCCGGAACCCGCATGACTGCGCATAGGAATTTGCGAGTGACAACTAGACATTCCTGACTCGTTAACGTATTCCGCACACGTGCGCATGCGCATTAGCGTGAACATGTGTGAGTACTTGGCGTCCTCTTGCCTATTTAAACTGGCTACATAAACCAGAAGATTGCTGTCAGGTCATCATCTGTGACCTGATCCTGTGCTTGTTCCTGTATATACCCGGCCTGTTTGACGCTGCTTGTTCCTGGTTCCTGGTTCCTGATTGCTGACCAGGCTTGTGACTCGACTCTGCCTTCTGCCTACTGTTCCAGTACCTTCTCTGCTCACTTGATACAGACCCTGGCCTGTCCTGACTCCTCTCTGGATCTGATTCTGTTCCTCCGCTGCTTGGTTGTTATCGACTTCTGCCTGCCTAAAGACCCAAGACCCTGCATTCACCTGCTCTCCAGCTCTGCTGCTGTCTGCTGTCCCGCACCTGCATCTGCCAGGCCACCAGTCTGCCTGCTGTTCCGCACCTGTTGTCGTGTATCCTCCGGGACTGTGACATCATATGGGGCGGGGTCACCATGTGACATAAGCCGGTGTGTGGGCATAAGCTGGTGGCCCCGCCCCTTGTCCCTATATAAGTCACAACACCATGTCTCTGCCATTCCGGCCAGAGAGAGAGCGACGAGTCAACATCGGAAGAAGAAGAAGAAGACGACGACGTAGAAGGCGGCGACGACAGCAGCAAGAACAGAAGAGACCCCTGAAGGCGGAACAAGACCCCCAGATGATGACGGCGGCGACAAAGAAGAAAGCCGGGCTCCTCCACTCCTGAAAGAGCTAGGTAAAAGAGCAGAAGAGAGTGGAGGAGTCTGGCGAGAAGACCCCCCAAGACGGAAGAAGACCCCCGGAGCTGTGCAATAAAATATTTAAAAAAATTGTGTGTTTTTTTTATTTACACTTTTACACCTTAGGTGAATGGGTAGGGGTACATCGTACCCCATACTCATTCACATAGGGTGGAGGGCCGGTATCTGGGGGCCCCCTTATTAAAGGGGGCTCCCGGATTCCGATAAGCCCCCCGCCTGCAGACCCCGACAACCAATGGCCAGGGTTGTCGGGAAGAGGCCCTTGTCCTCATCAACATGGGGACAAGGTGCTTTGGGGTAGGGGGGCCGCACGGCCCCACTTTCCCCAGGGCACCCCCCATGTTGAGGGCCTGGTACGGCTCAGGAGGGGGGGGGCGCTCGCTCGCCCCCATCCCCTTTCCTGGCCGGCCGGGCTGTGTGCTCGGATAAGGGTTTGAGATGGATTCAAGGGGGACCCCACGCCGTTTTTTTGTAGCATAGGGATTCCCCTTTAAATCCATACCAGGTGACGGGGCTAGTGCGGCGGCATTCGCTGCCTTCGCTAGTCTTGTCTACCTGGAGTCACGTTCTAAATGAACAGACTTTCCGATCGTGTGTCGGCAAGTCCGTTCATTTCAAAAGTCCCGCGGACTAGCACACAGACCACGGGATTGTCCTCCGGACTGCCGAGTCCAACGGACAATTTTAAGTCTGAACTTAAAACTTAGTCCGCCGGACTTTTGGGAGGAAAAAGTCCGCCGCCGCCCACACACTCTAGTCTGGCAGACAATCCTGTGGGAAAGTCCGTTTGTGTGTACGAGGCCTTAGTCTGCCCATGAAGTGGCGCATCTGTATCATGTATAGAACCTGCTGCAGCAAAACTAAGATATATAAAAGAAGGGGGCGAGGAGCGAACGGCCTCCCCCCTCCTGAGCCATACTAGGCCACATGTCCTCAACATGGGGGGGTGCTTTGGGGTGAGGGGGGCTCTGCCCCCTACCCCAAAGCACCTTGTTGATGGGGACAAAGGCCTCTTTCCAAAAACCCTGGGCTGTGGTTGTGGGGGTCCGGTCAGTGACATTCCCTTGTGATGGTGGTTCAAGAGGTGGGGTACTCACTCGTCCCCCCCTTTCCTTATCTTCCAGGCTGTATGCTCAGATAAGGGTCTGGTATGCTTTTTTTTTTTTTTTAAATATTGGAGTGGGATTCCTATTCAAATCCATACCAGACCCTTTGGGTCTGGTATGGCTTGGAGGGCATCCCTACGCTGTTTTTTTTCACTTTCTTCTATTGCCTGGCAATGTTTTTTTTTTCTTTCATCTGTCAGCGGGGAAGCCCGTTGACAGCTGATGACTCATCCGATGTTAAGGACACAGTGGCCAGCTTTCCGGCCTGCTCCTTAACAACCAGCTTTTCACTGTGCCCTTAGAATGCACTGTGCAGTGCATTATGGGACACTCAGCAGTCGAAAATCCTGCCGAGCGCCTCGCAAATTCATGAACGTTTGCTCAGCTAGAACTGTTCGCCCAACTCTACTGCCCACTAGGGATGGGCCCGGTGCTCGATGCGAACCCACGTTCGCATCGAGCACCGGGCGTTCGCTCGCTCGGCGAGCCCAGAACTATTTTGGCCGCTCGCATCACGTTCGTGTGATGCAAGCGGCCCCGCAATGCATTGCGGCCGGCGCGGCCGACGCAGTGCATTGCTGGCTGATGATTGGCCAAGCATGCACTGTGACCCCGCATGCTTGGCCAATCACAGCCCCGGAAACTCGAAGAGCCATAATTGGCTACAGGCAGGACGCCTGTAGCCAATTACAGCTCAGGGGCTGTAGTACACGCCCCCCCCTATAAAACGCTGCCACGCCGTCTGCGCCGGTCACATGCTGTTCCGGCGCAGATTGAGCAGGCTGATTCTGTGACACTCTGCTGCATTTAGATAGTTAGAGAGATTCACTTACAGAGATTGAGTTAGATAGATTCAGTTACAAAGATTGATTGAGAAAGAGGGGCTTGTAGTGTGCTCGTGGCAGGCAGGCAGAGCTACTATATTTTGTTACCAGAAGCACCTATAGGACTTGTAGTGTGTTCGTGGCAGGCAGGCAGAGCTCCTATATTTTGTTACCAGAAGCACCTATAGGACTTGTAGTGTGTTCGTGGCAGGCAGGCAGAGCTCCTATATTTTGTTACCAGAAGCACCTATAGGACTTGTAGTGTGTTCGTGGCAGGCAGGCAGAGCTCCTATATTTTGTTACCAGAAGCACCTATAGGACTTGTAGTGTGTTCGTGGCAGGCAGGCAGAGCTCCTATATTTTGTTCCCAGAGGCACCTATAGGACTTGAAGTGTGTTAGTCCCATTACACACACAGAGCTATATTTTCTTCCCAGAAGCACCTATAGGACTTGAAGTGTGTTAGTCCCATCACACACACAGAGCTATATTTTCTTCCCAGAAGCACCTATAGGACTTGAAGTGTGTTAGTCCCATCACACACACAGAGCTATATTTTGTTCCCAGAAGCACCTATAGGACTTGAAGTGTGTTAGTCCCATCACACACACAGAGCTATATTTTGTTCCCAGAAGCACCTATAGGACTTGAAGTGTGTTAGTCCCATCACACACACAGAGCTATATTTTGTTCCCAGAGGCACCTATAGGACTTGAAGTGTGTTAGTCCCATTACACACACAGAGCTATATTTTCTTCCCAGAAGCACCTATAGGACTTGAAGTGTGTTAGTCCCATCACACACACAGAGCTATATTTTCTTCCCAGAAGCACCTATAGGACTTGAAGTGTGTTAGTCCCATTACACACACAGAGCTATATTTTCTTCCCAGAAGCACCTATAGGACTTGAAGTGTGTTAGTCCCATCACACACACAGAGCTATATTTTGTTCCCAGAAGAACCTATAGGACTTGAAGTGTGTTAGTCCCATCACACACACAGAGCTATATTTTGTTCCCAGAAGCACCTATAGGACTTGAAGTGTGTTAGTCCCATTACACACACAGAGCTATATTTTGTTCCCAGAAGCACCTATAGGACTTGAAGTGTGTTAGTCCCATTACACACACAGAGCTATATTTTCTTCCCAGAAGCACCTATAGGACTTGAAGTGTGTTAGTCCCATTACACACACAGAGCTATATTTTGTTCCCAGAAGCACCTATAGGACTTGAAGTGTGTTAGTCCCATCACACACACAGAGCTATATTTTGTTCCCAGAAGCACCTATAGGACTTGAAGTGTGTTAGTCCCATCACACACACAGAGCTATATTTTGTTCCCAGAAGCACCTATAGGACTTGAAGTGTGTTAGTCCCATCACACACACAGAGCTATATTTTGTTCCCAGAAGCACCTATAGGACTTGAAGTGTGTTAGTCCCATCACACACACAGAGCTATATTTTGTTCCCAGAAGCACCTATAGGACTTGAAGTGTGTTAGTCCCATTACACACACAGAGCTATATTTTCTTCCCAGAAGCACCTATAGGACTTGAAGTGTGTTAGTCCCATCACACACACAGAGCTATATTTTGTTCCCAGAAGAACCTATAGGACTTGAAGTGTGTTAGTCCCATCACACACACAGAGCTATATTTTGTTCCCAGAAGCACCTATAGGACTTGAAGTGTGTTAGTCCCATTACACACACAGAGCTATATTTTGTTCCCAGAAGCACCTATAGGACTTGAAGTGTGTTAGTCCCATTACACACACAGAGCTATATTTTCTTCCCAGAAGCACCTATAGGACTTGAAGTGTGTTAGTCCCATTACACACACAGAGCTATATTTTGTTCCCAGAAGCACCTATAGGACTTGAAGTGTGTTAGTCCCATCACACACACAGAGCTATATTTTGTTCCCAGAAGCACCTATAGGACTTGAAGTGTGTTAGTCCCATCACACACACAGAGCTATATTTTGTTCCCAGAAGCACCTATAGGACTTGAAGTGTGTTAGTCCCATCACACACACAGAGCTATATTTTGTTCCCAGAAGCACCTATAGGACTTGAAGTGTGTTAGTCCCATCACACACACAGAGCTATATTTTGTTCCCAGAAGCACCTATAGGACTTGAAGTGTGTTAGTCCCATTACACACACAGAGCTATATTTTGTTCCCAGAAGCACCTATAGGACTTGAAGTGTGTTAGTCCCATTACACACACAGAGCTATATTTTCTTCCCAGAAGCACCTATAGGACTTGAAGTGTGTTAGTCCCATTACACACACAGAGCTATATTTTGTTCCCAGAAGCACCTATAGGACTTGAAGTGTGTTAGTCCCATCACACACACAGAGCTATATTTTGTTCCCAGAAGCACCTATAGGACTTGAAGTGTGTTAGTCCCATCACACACACAGAGCTATATTTTGTTCCCAGAAGCACCTATAGGACTTGAAGTGTGTTAGTCCCATCACACACACAGAGCTATATTTTGTTCCCAGAAGAACCTATAGGACTTGAAGTGTGTTAGTCCCATCACACACACAGAGCTATATTTTGTTCCCAGAAGCACCTATAGGACTTGAAGTGTGTTAGTCCCATTACACACACAGAGCTATATTTTCTTCCCAGAAGCACCTATAGGACTTGAAGTGTGTTAGTCCCATTACACACACAGAGCTATATTTTGTTCCCAGAAGCACCTATAGGACTTGAAGTGTGTTAGTCCCATTACACACACAGAGCTATATTTTCTTCCCAGAAGCACCTATAGGACTTGAAGTGTGTTAGTCCCATTACACACACAGAGCTATATTTTGTTCCCAGAAGCACCTATAGGACTTGAAGTGTGTTAGTCCCATCACACACACAGAGCTATATTTTGTTCCCAGAAGCACCTATAGGACTTGAAGTGTGTTAGTCCCATCACACACACAGAGCTATATTTTGTTCCCAGAAGCACCTATAGGACTTGAAGTGTGTTAGTCCCATCACACACACAGAGCTATATTTTGTTCCCAGAAGCACCTATAGGACTTGAAGTGTGTTAGTCCCATCACACACACAGAGCTATATTTTGTTCCCAGAAGCACCTATAGGACTTGAAGTGTGTTAGTCCCATCACACACACAGAGCTATATTTGTTCCCAGAAGCACCTATAGGACTTGAAGTGTGTTAGTCCCATCACACACACAGAGCTATATTTTGTTCCCAGAAGCACCTATAGGACTTGAAGTGTGTTAGTCCCATTACACACACAGAGCTATATTTTGTTCCCAGAAGCACCTATAGGACTTGAAGTGTGTTAGTCCCATTACACACACAGAGCTATATTTTCTTCCCAGAAGCACCTATAGGACTTGAAGTGTGTTAGTCCCATTACACACACAGAGCTATATTTTGTTCCCAGAAGCACCTATAGGACTTGAAGTGTGTTAGTCCCATCACACACACAGAGCTATATTTTGTTCCCAGAAGCACCTATAGGACTTGAAGTGTGTTAGTCCCATCACACACACAGAGCTATATTTTGTTCCCAGAAGCACCTATAGGACTTGAAGTGTGTTAGTCCCATCACACACACAGAGCTATATTTTCTTCCCAGAAGCACCTATAGGACTTGAAGTGTGTTAGTCCCATCACACACACAGAGCTATATTTTCTTCCCAGAAGCACCTATAGGACTTGAAGTGTGTTAGTCCCATCACACAGAGCTCCTCTATTTTTCTTTGCAGAAGCACCCATAGGACTTCTAGTGTGTTAGTGGCATCACACAGAGCTCCTATATATTCTTCTCAGCAGCACCCACAGGACTTCTAGTGTGTTAGTGGCATCACACAGAGCTCCTCTATTTTCTTTGCAGAAGCACCCACAGGACTTCTAGTGTGTTAGTGGCATCACACAGAGCTCCTCTATTTTCTTTGCATAAGCACCCACAGGACTTCTAGTGTGTTAGTGGCATCACACAGAGCTCCTCTATTTTCTTTGCAGAAGCACCCACAGGACTTCTAGTGTGTTAGTGGCATCACACAGAGCTCCTCTATTTTCTTTGCATAAGCACCCACAGGACTTCTAGTGTGTTAGTGGCATCACACAGAGCTCCTCTATTTTCTTTGCAGAAGCACCCATAGGACTTCTAGTGTGTTAGTGGCATCACACAGAGCTCCTATATATTCTTCTCAGCAGCACCCACAGGACTTCTAGTGTGTTAGTGGCATCACACAGAGCTCCTCTATTTTCTTTGCATAAGCACCCACAGGACTTCTAGTGTGTTAGTGGCATCACACAGAGCTCCTCTATTTTCTTTGCATAAGCACCCACAGGACTTCTAGTGTGTTAGTGGCATCACACAGAGCTCCTCTATTTTCTTTGCATAAGCACCCACAGGACTTCTAGTGTGTTAGTGGCATCACACAGAGCTCCTCTATTTTCTTTGCAGAAGCACCCATAGGACTTCTAGTGTGTTAGTGGCATCACACAGAGCTCCTATATATTCTTCTCAGCAGCACCCACAGGACTTCTAGTGTGTTAGTGGCATCACACAGAGCTCCTCTATTTTCTTTGCATAAGCACCCACAGGACTTCTAGTGTGTTAGTGGCATCACACAGAGCTCCTCTATTTTCTTTGCAGAAGCACCCATAGGACTTCTAGTGTGTTAGTGGCATCACACAGAGCTCCTATATTTTCTTCTCAGCAGCACCCACAGGACTACCGACTACAATGGCTGGAAGACCGCCAAGGGGAGGCAGAGCGTGCAGAGCCAAGAACACAGGGCAGGCAGGCTCTGTTTCTAGTGGACGTGGCCGTGGACGTGGACGTGGTCGTGCATCGTCATCAGCACGTGGCCATGGGACACGCGCGTCTTTGTTTTCGGCAGCTGGACATGTGGAGCCGCATCATGCTGAAGGCTTGGTAGAATGGATGACCAAGCCCTCCTCATCCTCCTCATCCTCTCTCACCCAGGCTCAGGGTACTGACAGAGCATCATCAGCCACCCCTTCCCTAGACCCACCATGTCCTCCTGAGGAGTCCCCCGAACTCTTTGAGCACAGTGTTGGGTACATGCTCCAGGAGGATGCCCAACGATTCGAAGGCTCGGATGACGATACCCAGCTTGAGGAATCTGGCAGTACAGTTCCACCAGCTGCAGCTTACTGCCAGGTTTGCTCTAGTGGTGAAGAGGGAGGGGATGATGAGGTCACTGACTCCACGTGGGTGCCTCAAGGGAGAGAGGATGAGGAGGAGGACGAGGAGGAGGAGGATGCGGCGTCACATGTCCAACGAGGCAGGATGCCCCCTGGAGGCCAGGTAGAGGCCAGCACAGCAACTGTACAACACCGCAGAGCTCCGCCTGTGCAGGGCGCTGCCTCTGCACGTTATCAGAAAAGTTCTTTGGTGTGGGCCTTTTTTGAGACGAGTGCAGCAGATCGCACCACTGCTATTTGCAATATTTGTCTCAAGCGTATCTCGCGTGGCCAAAACATCAGCCGCTTGGGCACGACAAGCATGACCAGACATATGGCGACCTGCCATGCAGCTCGTTGGCAGGCACACATAAAAGACCCACACCAAAGAACTAAGCGGACCTCTCCTTGCTCCTCCTCAGCTGGGATCTCCATCCCCACTACACCTTCAGTCCTCTCTGAAAGCTGCTCTGAGAGGACTGAAGGTGTAGAATTCGGTGTGTCACAACCAAGTACTTGCAGTACACCGACGTCCGAATGCAGCAGGCAAATTTCCCTGCCCCAGCTGCTGGACCGTAGAAAGAAGTACACTCCCAGCCATCCACATGCCCAGCGGTTGAATGCTAGCCTTGCTAAATTGCTAGCACTTCAACTGCTGCCTTTTCAGTTGGTAGACTCGGCCCCCTTCCGTGAGTTTGTTCAATGTGCGGTTCCACAGTGGCAGGTTCCCAAACGCCACTTTTTCTCGCGGAAGGCGATTCCGTCTCTCTACCGGCATGTGGAGGGCAATGTCCATGCCTCGCTGGACAGGGCGGTCAGCGGTAAGGTGCATATTACCGCTGACTCATGGTCCAGCAGGCATGGACAGGGACGGTACCTTTCTTTCACGGCCCATTGGGTCACTCTATTGGCAGCTGGGAGGGATGCAGGACAAGGTGCAGTAGTGTTGGAGGTTGTTCCGCCACCACGCCTCCAAAACGCGACTACTGCTACTGGTTGTGACACACCTCTCTCCTCCACCCCCTCCTCTTCTTCTTCCTCCAGTGCTCTGTCCTTGGAACCAGCGGTGCTCCGTAGGCGTACAAGGGGCTACGCAAGTACGCAGGCAAAAAGATGCCATGCCGTGCTTGCGCTGGTGTGTTTGGGGGACAGGAGCCACACTGGGCCAGAGGTTCTGGCAGCTCTGCAGGGGCAGGCCGAGAGGTGGTTGACGCCATGTCAGCTTAAGCCAGGAATGGTCGTTTCTGACAATGGCACCAACCTCCTCTCCGCCCTGCGACAGGGGCAGCTCACCCATGTGCCCTGCATGGCTCACGTCCTCAACCTGGTGGTGCAGCGGTTCTTGGGCAGGTTCCCAGGCTTACAGGATGTCCTGAGGCAGGCCAGGAAAGTCTGTGTGCATTTCCGCCGATCTTATAATGCCAGTGCTCGGCTGACTGAGCTGCAAAAGGAGCTGAACCTGCCCAAGAACCGCCTAATATCTGACATGCCCACCAGGTGGAACTCAACGTTGGCCATGCTGCAGCGACTGCACACGCAGCAGAGGGCCATCAATGAGTACCTTTGCGACTACGGCACCAGGACAGGGTCAGGGGAGCTTGGTTTTTTTTCCCCACGTCAGTGGAGCATGATCAGGGATGCATGCACTGTCCTCTCACCATTTGAGGAGGCCACGAGGATGGTGAGCAGTGACAGTGCATGCATCAGTGACACTGTCCCTCTTGTCCACCTGTTGGAGCATACGCTGCGTGGGATAATGGACAGGGCACTTGAGGCAGAACAGAGGCAGGAAGAGGAGGACTTCCTTGCCTCTCAAGGCCCCCTTTATCCGGACAGTGTTCCTTCTGTCCCACCCATCACACAGGAAGAGGATGAGGAGGAGGAGGAGGAGGAGGAGGAGGATTGTGTGAGCATGGAGGTGGAGCCTGGCACTCAGCATCAGCAGCAGCAGTCTTTTAGGGATGATGTACAGTCCCAACAAGCCAGTGGACTTGTACGTGGCTGGGAGGAGGTGGCTGGCGATCATGTCATCCTCAGTGACCCAGAAGACTCCGGACCGAATGCCTCAGCTAACCTACGCTGCATGGCCTCCCTGATCCTGCAAAGCCTGCGGAAGGATCCTCGTGTTCTTCGGATCAAGGAGAGGGACCATTACTGGCTGGCCACTCTCCTTGATCCGCGGTACAAGGGTAAGGTTGCGGACCTTATCTTGCCGTCGCAGAGGGAGCAGAGGATGAGACATCTCAGGGAGGCCTTGCAGAAAGGTCTGTGCAACGCGTTCCCAGAAACTGGGAGGCTACAAACTCCTGGTCCTGGGCGACGAGTTGCTGAGGCTTCGGTCAGTGGCAGAAGGAGCGGTGGGGAAGGTGGACGTCTGACCGATGCGTTCAGACAATTTTTTAGTCCGCAGCCCCAAGGTATGATCGGTTCCAGCAACCATCGCCAGCGTCTGATATACATGGTGCAGGAATACCTTGGGGCAAGGTCAGACTTGGACACCTTTCCCACCGAAAATCCTCTGGCTTACTGGGTCCTGAGGATGGATCACTGGCCAGAGCTTGCACAGTATGCAATTGAGCTACTGGCCTGTCCTGCCTCCAGCGTTCTTTCCGAACGCACATTCAGTGCTGCTGGAGGATTTGTGACTGATCATAGGGTGCGCCTGTCCACCGCCTCGGTTGATCGACTGACATTCATCAAAATGAATCAGTCTTGGATCACCACCAGCTACCAGGCACCTGAGGCGGATATAACCGAATAATTTTTAATGTCACATCCCTTCAAGACTGCCTATGCTGATGCTGAGTGACTGTCCTCTTATGTTCACTGACTATCCTCTTCCTCCTCCTCAATGATCCATGCCACCACACCAGTGCCTAAGGCACAATTTTTCAGCCCCTGTTTAACAGGGGCGTGTACTTACAATTTTTTAAAAAAATGCTTCGCAACACGTGTGACTGCTGTGCTCCAAGTACAGTCTCTGTGAGGGCCGTGTTGCAGTGTTGTGGCACCAGCACCAGTGCCTAAGGCACAATTTTTCAGCCCCTGTTTAACAGGGGCGTGTACTTACAATTTTTAAAAAAAATGCTTCGCAACACGTGTGACTGCTGTGCTCCAAGTACAGTCTCTGTGAGGGCCGTGTTGCAGTGTTGTGGCACCAGCACCAGTGCCTAAGGCACAATTTTTCAGCCCCTGTTTAACAGGGGCGGGTACTTACAATTTTTTAAAAAAAATGCTTCGCAACACGTGTGACTGCTGTGCTCCAAGTACAGTATCTGTGAGGGCCGGGTTGCAGTGTTGTGGCACCAGCACCAGTGCCTAAGGCACAATTTTTCAGCCCCTGTTTAACAGGGGCGTGTACTTACAATTTTTTAAAAAAATGCTTCGCAACACGTGTGACTGCTGTGCTCCAAGTACAGTATCTGTGAGGGCCGGGTTGCAGTGCTGTGGCACCAGCACCAGTGCCTAAGGCACAATTTTTCAGCCCCTGTTTAACAGGGGCGTGTACTTACAATTTTTTTAAAAAAATGCTTCGCAACACGTGTGACTGCTGTGCTCCAAGTACAGTATCTGTGAGGGCCGGGTTGCAGTGTTGTGGCACCAGCACCAGTGCCTAAGGCACAATTTTTCAGCCCCTGTTTAACAGGGGCGTGTACTTACAATTTTTTAAAAAAATGCTTCGCAACACGTGTGACTGCTGTGCTCCAAGTACAGTCTCTGTGAGGGGTTGCAGTGTTGTGGCACCAGCACCAGTGCCTAAGGCACAATTTTTCAGCCCCTGTTTAACAGGGGCGGGTAATTACAAATCTTGATCTAATAGTTCACAGCAGGGCCCATTCCTGCGCCCACCAAGAGTAACTATGAGGGCCTGCAGTCTTGTGGCAACACCGTCCACCACCACCGCCAAAGGCCCAATTTTTCTGCCCTGTTCATCAGGTGCTTGCAATTACAAATCTTGATCTAATAACTCACAGCAGGGCCCATTCCTGCGCCCACCAAGAGTAACTATGAGGGCCTACAGTCTTGTGGCAACACCGTCCACCACCACCGCCAAAGGCCCAATTTTTCTGCCCTGTTCATCAGGTGCTTGCAATTACAAATCTTGATCTAATAACTCACAGCAGGGCCCATTCCTGCGCCCACCAAGAGTAACTATGAGGGCCTACAGTCTTGTGGCAACACCGTCCACCACCACCGCCAAAGGCCCAATTTTTCTGCCCTGTTCATCAGGTGCTTGCAATTACAAATCTTGATCTAATAACTCACAGCAGGGCCCATTCCTGCGCCCACCAAGAGTAACTGTGAGAGCTTACAGTCTTGTGGCAAAACCGTCCACCACCACCACCACCACCCCCAATTTTTCTGCCCTGTTCAACAGGTGCATGCAATTACAAATCTTGATCTATTAACTCACAGCAGGGCCCATTCCTGTGCCCACCAGTCTTGTGGCTACACCAACATCTAATAGGGCAAATTTCTGCAGAGTATATACGCCAGGCCCCTACTTTCAAACATCCAACTTACAAACGACTCCTACTTGCAAATGGAAAGAGAAAACAGGAAGTGAGAGGAAATCTACCCCTAGGAAGGGAAATTCTATCCTGTTAGATTTAATTTGGGAAAAAGGTATCTCCTCTCTACTGATACTTTATCACCAATCCTTGTTTCAATTAAAACCCCACTTTTCCAAAAACATTTGTCATTGGGACGGAAAGTGAGGTGACATGTTCTGAACAGATGTGCAAAGACAGCAAATGTTACAGGGGTGATAACCCCTCCCTATGTTCTCCAAAAAGCTTAAAAATAGATTTTTTTGGGATGGAGCTACACTTCATAATGTACCTGTTCAGATTCTACTTAAGATCAAACCTAAAGCCGCAAGTGGTTTTAAATGGCTTCTTTTTTTCCTTTACAAATGTCATTTTGTGCAAGGACAGTTCTAAACACGGGAAACACATGCCACTTCACAGGCATACTTTAGACACCCCCCAGGTACCATATTTAAAGGAAAATTTCACTTTTTTTTTTTCACTTTATGCATCATTAAAATGACTGCTCCCGAAAAAACGTTAGTTTTTAAAAGTTCTTTTTGCATTGATATATGTCCCCTGGGGCAGGACCCGGGTCCCCAAACCTGTTTTATGACATTAACATGCATATTGGCCGTTGTAATTAGCACTTTTGATTTTGAACGTTCGCGTCCATTATAACGTATAGGGTTCGAAAATTCGCGCGAACTTTCGGTCCGTTCGAAGGTTCTGGTTCGAACCGAACCCGGGGGTGTTCGGCTCATCCCTACTGCCCACAAACCCCCATAACTATTGGGCCAGGGTTGTGGGTAAAAGGTCCTTTGCTTTGGTACATGCCCTCCAGGACAGTGCCCAACCCCTATGCCATTTTTTTTTTATGAAAATTCGATTACCCTAGAAAATGGATATTACTAGTTTTTTTTTTTCAGTTGGGTGCAGAATTGGCATTTGAACTTTAAAAAAGTTTGCTGAACTCACCTCGAACCAAGCCCAAGTACATTTAGCTCATCCCTACTTGAGGGATCATTAATTCTTTGAGGATACAGCAGATGAACCTGCATTACACTTGTATAAGAAATATATCACAGTAAGAGTAAAATTCATTTTTTAAATGAAAATATAAAAAGGTTAGTTCAGAAGGCCAGGTATCAATTCTATCAGAATATTTTATAATCACACTATACTATTAAAATACATTGTAAATAGGATACAATTATATTTCTAGAAAACTCAAACCCATAGTAATTAAATTAATAGAAACAAGGCATGGATAAAGCAGTTACGGAAACTAGGGTAAAATACATACTCTTAAGAGCCTTTCAGAACATGCAGTGCCCAGCCATATAAACATGAATAAATCTCTCCCCCTTGAACTGCAAAGGCAGCGGACAGGGTTGTACACATGGCACAGCCCATGCAGGAATTAAACCCCTCTGTTGCATTCATTGGGCACTACAACCTGCCAAACACGACCCAGAGTGCTGATTCCCATACGCTATCTTGCAGCACATCACTTTCACCAAAGCCAGATATTATATGCATTGTAAAATGTTGCCGTGTTTCCCCATCCCTACATTTCCTAATCCTAGACTTAGCAAACAAAGTTTACTCTTAAAGTGGTTGTATACCCCCAATGCAAAGTTGTACCTATAGGTAAGCCTATAAAAAGGCTTACCTATAGGTACTGTAAATATCTCCTAAATGTAAGCCAATTAGGAGATATTTACCTTGTAGTGCGCTGATGATGTCATCGGTGCATGCCCTGTGAAGAAACAGCCCTCCTTGCCGTTTCTTCACTAGCAAGTGCCGTGACTGATAGCTCCCGCGCACATGGATGTCACCAGCAGGGACAGCGCAAGTTCGGCCTTAACTACAGTGCCTTGAAAGTGTATTCATACCCCTTGAAATTTTTCACATTTTGTCATGTTACAACCAAAAACAAAAATGTATTTTATTGGGATTTTATGTGATAGACCAGCACAAAGTAGCATATAATTGTGAAATGGAAGGAAAATGATAAATGGTTTTCTAAATTTTTTACAAATAAATATCTTAAAAGTGTGGTGTTCATTTGTATTCAGACCCCTCTACTCTGATACCCCTAACTAAAATCTAGTGGAACCAATTGCCTTCAGAAGTCACCTAATTAGTAAATAGTATCCACCAGTGTGTAATTTAATCTCAATATAAATACAGCTGTTCTGTGAGGCCCTCAGAGGTTTGTTAGAGAACCTTAGTGAACAAACAGCATCCCGAAGGCTAAGGAACACAACAGAGAGGTCAGGGATAAAGTTGTGGAGGAGTTTAAAGCAGGGTTAGGTTATAAAAAAATACTCCAAGCTTTAAACATCTCACGGAGCACTGTTCAATCCAGCATCCAAAAATGGAAAGAGTATGGCACAACTGCAAACCTACCAAGGCCCATGGTAACTCTGGAGGAGCTGCAGAGATCCACAGCTCAGGTGGGAGAATCTGTCCACAGGACAACTATTAGTCGTGCACTCCACAAATCTGCCCTTTATGGAAGAGTGTCAAGAAGAAAGCCATTGTTGAAAGAATATCATAAGAAGTCCTGTTTGTAGTTTGTGAGAAGCCAAGAGAGGGACACAGAAAACATGTGGAAGAAGGTGCTCTGGTCAGATGAGACCAAAATTTAACCTTTTGTCCTAAAAGCAAAACGCTATGTGTGGTAGAAAACGAACACTGCACATCACCCAGAACACACCATCCCCACCGTGAAACATGGTGGTGGCAGCATCATGTTGTGGGGATGCTTTTTCTTTAGCAGGGACAGGGAAGCTGATCAGAGTTGATTGGAAGATGGATGGAGCCAAATACAGGGCAATCTTAGAAGAAAACCTGTTAGAGTCTGCACAAATCTTGAGACTTGGGCGGAGGTTCACCTTTAGGCAGGACAATGACCCTAAAACATACAGTCCGAGCTACAATGGAATGGTTTAGATCAAAGCATATTGATGTGTTAGAATGGTCCAGTCAAAGTCCAGACCTAAATCCAATTGAGAATCTGTGGCAAGACTTGAAAATTGCTGTTCACAGATGCTCTCCATCCAATCTGACAGAGCTTCAGCTATTTTCAAAGAAGAATGGGCAAAAATGTCACTCTCTAGATGTACAAAGCTGGAAGAGACATACCCAAAAAGATTTGCAGCTCTAATTGCAGCAAAAGGTGGTTCTATAAAGTATTAACTCAGGGGGGCTGAATACAAATGCACGCCACACTTTTCACAAATATTTTTTGTAAAAAAAATTGAAAATGATTTATCATTTTCTTTCCACTTCACAATTATGTTCCACTTTGTGCTGGTCTATCACATAAATCCCAATAAAATACATATATGTTTTTGGTTGTAACATGACAAAATGTGGAAAATGTCAAGGGGTATGAATACTTTTTCAAGGCACTGTATTAGAATTTTCTAGGTCAGGATAACAGTTAAACCTGAACTCCAGCCTTACCTTCAGTCTTGGACAGGCTCCTCTCCTGTACTGAAGCTGTTTATTCTGATTTTACTGCACACTGTGAACCTCTGACAGTGTGCATTAGAAGCTGCAGTAAATCAAATAGATTCTGTCAGGCCAGAGGATATCCAGCATATTCTGGTTCTTTACCCCTTGATCTTACTTTCCAAGACCTGCCCCTTTACTTAATTAAACGTTAGTTTTTTTGTTTTTCAGGAAGTTATGTGGCCCCTCCCACTAGCCATGTAAAATTGAAACAAAGGATTGTGTAAAAAATGCATGCCCACCCCCCCCCCCCAATATTTATAGCAGACCATTTAATTTGTATATATTTTAAGAAGGACCACAATAAAAAAAAAAAGACACAGGGTCCCCCGAAAGTTCTTATCATGTCTTGTATGGATTTTAAGGGGGAAACTAATGCAACAAAAAGAAATAAACATGGGGTCCCCCAAAAGTCTACACCATACCCTGATCCAAGCATTTAGCCTAGCAGGCCAGGAAAGGTGGAGAATGAGTATGCAGTTCACACCCAACTGAACCATACCAGGCCACCAGACATTAACATGGAGGGGTAGCTTGCCAGGGGGATCCCCTTGTCAAAGCATCTTTTTCCCCATGTTGATGAGGACAAGACATATTCCCCACAACAGTGGTCCAGTGGTTGTGCAGGGCTGTGTGTAGGGGGCTTATAAGCATCTGGAAGCCACCTTTAATGTTAAGGGGCACCTCAGATACTGGTCCCCCCATATGAATGAGTAAGGGGTACTGTCCTACTCATTCACAAAAGAAGTGAAAATAAAAAAAAAGACACACAAATAAATAGTCCTTTAAATAAAAAAAAACTCCTACAAAGTGAATCCACCATGAATTGTGTTTTCTAGCGGAGACTGTGAGACATCATTCAGTGCAAATGAAGCAACAGAAGCAGATGTGTTGGTGGTCAGTAGGTGTTTCCCTTTTAGTGAGTCAGGGAGCATAGTCTATCATGATTTATGTGGATCTGGATCGCTGGATGTGATTGTTGATTAACTTCCGTTTCTTTCTTTTTTTTTAATTAAAGGACTTGTGTGTCATTTATTACAGTGTGTGTGTATGTTTATTTACTTTTCACTTTTTTTTGTGAATGAGTAGGGGTACCATGCATGCCTTACTCATTCACATAAGAAGGAAGTTAGTATCTGGGGGCCCCTTATCATTAACTGGGACCTGGAGATTCCAGTCAGCCCCCTGCCCTCAGACCACCACAACAACTTAGGTAGGGTTATGGGAAAGAGGCCCTTAGGAACAAGGTGCATTTGCTAGGTAACCCTATATTGAGGACATGTGGCCTGGTTTGGTTCAGGAGGTGGGGCAACATACTCTTCCCCTTTTTCAATGCCAGACTGCATGTTAATATAAGGGTTAGGTACAGAATTTTATGTGGGCCCCACGCTTTTTTCTGTTTTTGCATTGGATTCCCCATTAAAATTCATAATCAAAGTTGTAATGCCTGGTATAGAATCCCACAAATTTTGTTTCCATTTGTTAGGGGTCTCCAATTATCATCAGTATTGGACCTCATCTAGGATAAGGGTCTGGATAGGTGAAGGGGATTCAGGGGCTTTTTTTTACAAAGATAATCCGTCCGAAGTTGAAATTTGATTGTAAACCGTATTTTTGTCCTTGTGAATATCACTTTTGCTGCAGTAGGTTGTATACATCTTACAAATGTGCAGCTTCACAGGCAGGTTAAGCACATTCCCCAGGTATATTATTTAAAGGTACTTTAATGCTGTCCTTTGTCCCAGCCAATCCGAATTTCTAAAAAAATGTTTTTTGCTTTGGCACATGTTCTTCAGGGAAGTGCCCTTCCCTCCATGCCATTTGTTTCACAGTCCCTTGCCTATTAGACTACAAAATGACCTTTGTTATTTTTTATATTTTTTATATTGTGGCTGTCATTGGGGTTCAGATTCAGTGGTTGAATATTAGCCCTCTTCTGTGAACCCACCTCAATACCGACCTAGGTACATTCATCTCATTCCTAGACAGATAAAACCACATACTATATACCTTCAGCTTGACAATATAGAGAACTTTGTGTCATGGACATTAAAAACTACTACCCTTGTAATTTAGGTTAAAGTGTTCAGCAAAGAATGTATTTAATATATATGATACAGGTTCCATCATTACTATTTTATCACATCCTAATGAAGGTGATATTCTAGATGACTGATAAAGTCTATTTTGTCTTTCCAGACGCAATAAGAATAAAGAAACTTTCTTGCTTTCCAAAAGCATAGCATGAGATTTACAGAAAGCTTAGTATATTATTCTTTCTCAGTGTGTAAGCGACACATGCTGTTTGGAAAAAAATACTTCTAGATTTAGGTTCAAATGTGTCTCTGATCTGGAAAGCAGAAATTTACACATTTTACTTATAGATTTTTACACCACTGTTTTGGTCAAGAAGCTTTGCTGAAGAAGAACATCTTTTTATGACATTCCAAGAAAAAATAAGAAAATAATAACTGCTTTGCTGATGATGACCAAATACAGCCTAAAAGCTTAAAAGAATCAGTAGAATGCAGTAATAGGCTGCAGAGAGCATGCTGTGTTTTGTTCTGAATCTAAATAATGTAACAAACGGAAAACTGATAAAGGTTTTTTTTAGACCTCAAAAGTCTGGCTAAAAGGCGATGAAAGGATAGCATCACAGAAAAGCAACTATTAAAAGGAATACAGAAGTTTATATAATAGCATTAGGTTAATAGGTTTAACTGTTTAAATCCTTGGGATATTCCACTGACCTTTGGTAAAAAGGACTAGCTACAGTAAACTAAACATACTAGGGATTTTTTATTTTAAATTTTAGAAGAAATAGCATAACACCTGATTTACTGGAATCTGTTTGTAGGACCATCAACTACTGAAAATATTACAGGGTAGGTTACAAAGATTTAACAAACATAGCCTCTGCTAGCAAAAATGCATAAAACAAAATGTTTGCAATGGATAAATATTAACACATTTATTAAGCATATAAGCATATTAAGTATATACTGTATTACATGTAACAGTTTATTTCAGAGCAAGAAACATATGGCTCATTAGACCAAGTAAACACAAACTTTAAAATAATATCAAACAAATTTAAATAGATAAAAAAACATCTGTCTCATTAGACCAAGTAAACACAAACTTTAAAAAATATAGCAAACATATTTAAATATATGTTAAATATATATATATATATATATATATATATATATATATATATATATATATCTTTTGAAGTGGGGGACCCCCCCCCCTGCTCTGCATGGGTTAAATG
The DNA here is from genome assembly GCA_028564925.1 of Lithobates sylvaticus. NCBI lineage: Eukaryota > Metazoa > Chordata > Amphibia > Anura > Ranidae > Lithobates > Lithobates sylvaticus. The sequence goes on from CM053027.1 coordinate 412,031,465, forward strand.
CTTTAACTAGGGGAAAAAAGAAAAAGTACAAATACCCAACTTATTCTTCGCTCCCAGAGTAGCCAGCGATCTCCTGTGCTGTTTGAAGCTCCAGGTTGTAGGTGAGGCTTGCCAACCTCCTATACAGAGTAGGACAGTGAAGAGAAGCAGTTCTGGGGCACTGGTCACATAGAGAGTAGGAATCCCGAGGAAGCATGGAATAATGTAAATATTTGTACTTATTCCTTTCACACTAGCCAAACTGGCATTTATCCAATTCAGTTCAGGGGCGGGAACCCCACACTGCATGGTTACGTTTAACAGCAACATGGAGTTTGACTTTTAAAACTAAATACAGTGGATAAAAAAGTCTACACACCCCTGGTAAAATGTCAGGCTTCTGTGATGTAAAAAAACTAAGATAAATCATTTCAGACCTTTTCCCACCTTTAATGTGACCCATAAACTATACAACTCAATTGAACAACAAACTGAAATCTTTTAGGTGGAGGGAAGTAAAAACAAAAAACTAAAATAATATGGTTGCTTAAGTGTGCACACCCTTAAGCCCCATACACACGCGCGGATTATCCGAGGACCAGGTCCGTCGGATCATGTCCGTCGTACTTTGCCCGATGTTGGTTTTGCGTACACACGGTCGGACAAAGTTGTCGGAAAATCCGATCATTCTGAACGTGGTGACGTTTGTTGCCTACGACGGGACTACGTAGAGGCTAGTAGCCAATAGCTTTGGTCTTCTAATGTGATCTGAGCATGCGTAGCACTTTGTCCGTCGGACTACCATACACACGATCGGATTTGGTGTGATCGGACCTTGTTGTCAAAAAATCTATCCAGCAGGAGATAGGACTTTGTCCGTCGGACAATCCGACGTACACTGTCCGATGGTGCATACACACGGTCGGATTTTTCGACAACATTGTCCGATCGGACAGAATCCATGCGAAAGTCCGACCGTGTGTATGGGGCTTTACACTAATACTTTTTTGAAGCACCTTTGATTTTATTACAGCACTCAGTCTTTTTGGGTATGAGTCTATCAGCATGGCACATCTTGACTTGGCAATATTTGCCCACTTTTCTTTGCAAAAACACTCAAAGTTTGTCAGATTGCGAGGGCATCTCCTGTGCACAGCCCTCTTCATATCACCTCACAGATTGGTCTGGCGTGATCTGGGCTCTGGCTGGGCCATTCCAAAACTTTTTCTGGTGAAGCCATTCCTTTGTTGATTTGGATGTATGCTTTGGGTCGTTGTCATGTTCAGCTTTCTAGCAGAAGCCTGAAGGTTTTGTGCCAATATTGACTGGTATTTGGAACTGTTCATAATTTCCTCTACCTTGAATAAGGCCCCTTTACCAGCTGAAGAAAAACAGCCCCAAAGCAGGATGCTGCCACCACCATGATTCACTGTGGGTATGGTGTTCTTTTAGTGATGTGCAGTGTTGTTTTTGTGCCAAACATATCTTTTGGAATTATAGCCCAAAAGTTCAACCTTGGTATCTTTAGACTGCAACACATTTTCACACATGCTTTTGGGAGACTTCAGATGTGTTTTTGCAAAATTTAGTCTGGCTTGGGTGTTTTTCTTCATAAGAAAAGGCTTCTGTCTTGCCACTCTATCCCATAGTCCAGACATGTTGTCAGAAAAGGCTTGCTGGCACTAGCAGTTCCACACAAGTGGGTGTGCGTTTGTGGGTACCTGTGCATACATACATGCGCAAATGCGCAGGCGCATGCGGGAGAGGGAGAGTATGCGCACACACACGGGTGTGCGCGAGTTTTGGCACCAGGCACTCTATTTAAACTTTACTGTGACAAGGAAACCCTGCTGTCTGATCTACAGCATTCCTTGAGAGATACCCGTGTGTTCTGATCTGTTCCTGTGAAATCCAGCTTGCCTTGTGACTACTCTTTGCCATCCGCCTGCACCTGATCCCGGCCTGTCCATGACCTTGCTCTTGTCTGATCCTCTGGCTTATCCGTACCAGTCTATTGCCGACCCGGCTTGTTCTGTGACTCTCCTTCAGCCTCCTGTATCTGCTCCAGTACCGCACGCCTGTGTATGACCCGGCCTGTCTGACCTTCCTGTGTCCTAATCCCTGGGACCATCTTCCTGCATCCTGAGAGTGTCTCCCTGCTTTGCCTGCTTCTGCTTCTGTCTGCTGCATCCCACTTGCTGTTCCAGTTGTCTAAGCATCATCCGGAGCTCCAGACCAGCCATCCATCTGTTGATCTTGCCAGGCACTTGTGCTGTCCTGTACTCCTGTGCTTTCTACTCTCTTCCTACTTACTCTACCAGGGGCCGTGAGTCAGGAATGTAAGAGAGGCCTCCCTCTGCATATCGGGCTCAATGACCAGGTACATGACACATATGAAGAATACGGGAGATTGTTGTCGCATGAACCACACAGCCAGTACTTGCCAGATATTCCAGCAGCTCCATTAATGTTACTGTAGGCCTCTTGTCAGTCTCCCTGATCAGTTTTCTTGCTGATGATTGTCTTTACTGTGTCCCATTGTATATTTAATGCCTTTAATGCCCTTCTCCTGACTGATACATTTTAACAATGAGATCCCTCTGATGCTTTGGCAGCTCTCTGCTGACCATGGCTTTTGCTGTAGGATGTGACTAAGAAAATGTCAAGAAAGACCTACTAGAACAGATGAACTTTATTTGCGGTTAATCAGAGGCACTTTAAATGATGGCAGGTGTCTACTGACTCCTATTTAACATGAGTTTTAATGTGATTGCTTAATTCTGAACACAGCTACATTCCCAGTTATAAGAGGGTGTGCACAAAAGTTCTGAAATGATTTATCTTTGTCTAATTTTTCTTACAGAAACCGGACATTTTAACAGGTGTGTGTAGACTAGACGTTTTATATCCATTGTACATATAACAATGCATGATACATACCTTGTTTTGTTTAAATCAACCAACTATTTAAAGTTCAGCACATCATTTAAAATTATATTTGATCAAGGATCAATAAGTATTGTAAATTAAGGTTTTTAAACACATAAAAGGCATAAACTGTACTAAATAAACTATGCATTGGTATTCATGACCTCACGCAATGCAATGCTACTAAAAAAAAAAGAAAATTGAAATAATACTGTCAAGAGAACTGAAAGTGGAAGAAAATTGCATACACTCAGTATACAATATGTGCATGGACCTTAAAAAAGACTGCCAGAAAAGTGTTATGAGCTATAGTATTGCATAATATGTATTACAAAACATATACTCATATACTGCAAAGTCCATAAATAAATCAGAATAGCATGTTTTTCTATGACTATCAGTAAATTAGATAATATAACTAGACAGGCATGGTAAGGTGGACAAAAAGGAACCAAAAAAGCACATCACTAAACCAATGCAAAGCACATTCTTAAAGCAGAGAGCACCTCACTTCCATCATAAAAAAGGGGATATTGGTTATTTTAGCAAATCATGCAAATCATTCCTTATTGCCCCTGTGCCAACTGTGCATCAAGAACACCTGGCCTATACCACACTAGAGGTGGGGGTACTAAGAAGTTAACTTACCATTAAAATATGCATATAGGTAATACAATTTAAAAAAGATAAATGCTGGGAAGTTAAAACAACTAAGAAACTTAAAGTTAAAATGATTGGACAATCAGAAACAGAGTATTTGACAAATAGTATTTTGTTACAAAGGGTTAAATATCTGCTTGTTTAGTCAGAATTTGTGTTGATTGAGAGTATCCTTTCCTGAGCCTATTTATTTCTCAAAGCATTCTCTAAATGTATTGATTGATTCCATTATATGGGACGTACATGTATCTCTAACTAAGATCTTCATTTAACCTTGAGGAAATAGGATAGAACAGAGATAATAAATAACAGATTGAAGTGCCGTGATTGCCTGCAACATAATAAAAAAACCCTTATGAACAGAGAAGAAAAGGTTTACTAAAATTTACAGACAGTCCCGTTTAAATAGAAAACATGGCAGCCAAACAGCTTTGCAGAAAAGAGAAATATCTAGAACATTGTCCAATCTATTGGGGAAAAAAAAAAACCTTTTCAAAAAGGATGCAACACTTTCTTGTGATTATGCCTCCAAAATTCAGTGTGAATTGTGTATAATCCTTCCACTCATAAATAACACTTTAATTGCTTGTTGTTATAAAAAATAACTATTGAGAAAAGTAAAATCAAACTGATAGTTTACCAATGGGTAGTAAATACATATGTTGGTGATTACACAAGCTAACCTAGAAATAGTCAAGTGAATAAAAGCGTGATTTAGCTCAACCACCCCCAGAAAAATTTGTATACTTCAACTCAGTGGGCTCTATGGAATCATCGACTTATTTATTAATTATATCAAACATGTAAATACTTAAAATGGTACAATAACACACTACACACACCTAAAACCATTCATCCACCTCGCTCTCATGATTAATGCATATTGTATCCATGGTGTGTATATATGTATATATATATATATATATATATATATATATATATATATATATATATATATATATATATATATATATATATATATATATATACACATAGCAACATATGTATGGTGAAATAATGGAGGTACTAGAACTGGTAATCCTATCAAGGGACATGAATTGGACCTAGGTTTCCCAGGAATGACAATTAAATATGGACTCCAAGGATGGGTAAATGAGCTTATATCCAAAATGTGTGGTGGTATTTATGAAGAGGCTTCTTGACTGTGCTATACTGGTTCTATCTCCTAGTAGAAACTCTGGAGATATTGTGGTCCAGACAAGGCCATCTTTAAGGCAGGGCAAAAGGGGCAGCTGCCCAGGGCCCATTAATTGTTGTAGGGCCCAAAGCAGCTGCCACTCCAGCCCATGCCAAGTCAAGTGGATTTGTTTTCTCCTCCTTTCTATCCAGCTTGGCACGGTTAAGTCACATCCCTGCAGTGTCTCCTCTACTGGCCTCTCCCCCTTTGAGTGGACTGAGTCCCTTCCCTGGCAACATGCTGAATTCCCATCTCTCCTCTGCGGGCGACTGCCAGACTACTTCATTCTGCACAGTGAGTAAACTGCCTCCCTCGGAGACAACTTGTCCTGCCCGGAGCCAGGCTCCCCCTTTTACCACCTCTGATAACTTCCCAGGGAGTTTCAGCTGCTGCAAAACCTATTGGAGGGGGAAGGACAGGGTTGTTGGGTGTTGTAATGCAGAGCAGTGACTGGTTGCTGCTGCAGAACTTCTTGGAGGGGGGAGGACAGGGCTGCTGGGTGTTGTAGTGCAGGGCAGTGACTGGATGCTGCTGCAGAACGTCTTGGAGGGGGGAAGGCAGGGCTGTTGGGTGTTGTAGTTCAGGGCAGTGACTGCCTGCTGCTGCTGAAGAACTTCTTGGAGGGGGGAGGGCAGGGCTGCTGGGTGTTGTAGTGCAGGGTAGTTACTGGCTGCTGCAGAACTCTTTGGAGGGGGAGGGCAGGGTGGCTGGGTGTTGTAATGCAGGGCAGTGACTGGCTGCTGCTGTTGAACTTCTTGAAGGGGGAGGGCAGGGCTGCTGGGTGTTGTAATGCAGGGCAGTGACTGGCTGCTGCTGCAGAACTTCTTGGAGGAAGAGGGCAGGGCTGCTGGGTGTTTCACGGCAGTAATTGACAGCTGTCAATAATAACAATATTCCCCCTCCCTGCTTCTCCACCCTGGACAATAACTCCCCTCCTTGATTCTCTACCCTCAACAATAACCCCCTCCCACCTCTCTACCCTCAATAATAACCCCCCTGCCTGATTCTACACCCTCAACAAAAACCCCCTTCCTGCCTCTCCACCCTCAACAATAACCCCCTCCCTGATTCTTTATCCTCAACAATAACCCTCTCCCCCCTCTCCACCCTCAACAATAACCCCCTCCCTGATTCTCCACCCTCAACAATAACCCCCCTCCCTGGCTCTCCACTCTCAACAATGACCCCCCTCCCTGATTCTCCACCCTCAACAATTACCCCCCTCCCTGCATTTCCACCCACAGCAATAACCCCCCACCATGTCTCTCCACCCTCAACAATAACCCCCCCTGCCTCTCCACCCTCAACAATAACCCCTTCACGCCTCTCCACCCTCAACATTAACCTCTCTCCCACCTCTCCACCCTCAACAATAGCCCTCCTTTCTTCAGAAACAGCAGTACGCTGACTGTTCAGGGGTGGCAACGTAGTGGGGTGGGCTGTGTAATGATGGCGGTAGTATGTGGGAGGGGTCCTGTGTAATAATGGGGTAGCATGGGGAGGGGGTCCTGTGTAGTGTGGGTGTAGTATGGGGGAGGGGGCATTATGGGGTGACACTGCATGGGGGGCCAAGAAAATGTTTGCCCAGGGTCCAATCAATATTAAATAAGGCCCTGGGTCGAGAGGAGGATGTCCGTTCAAGAAGAGCTATATGTACATACTGGCTGCATGGGTAAGATCCATGCCTGTGTAGAATGGCCAGAGTGTGTGTATGAACACAGTAGAATCCTCCTTTGCACACTAGTAGATTCCAAGTTGCATATAGTAGGCACATTCAAACCAGCACTGGGAGAATTTGCTTAGCATCCTGACTGTCAAGCAAACAAGGTCCATATAGTTAATGTGATCAGTATTGGTCGTAAAGTTCCACAAAGTAGCATGCATGCATAAAAATATACTTATCAGTTCCAGGTACCTGTAGGAGCTTAGGTCTAAATTCCTGTATGAGAAGACACTAGTCCTTTGTCTTTGAATGTTAGGTCTCCCAAACCATAGTGGATCACCAGGTATATAAAGTGAGGAGATGGACAATAGGAGGGCCTGGCTGGTTTTCGCCAGACACAGGCGAGCTGCTGCAGAGGCAAATGCCCTTTTAGTGATTGTTTTCTAACCTAGAAATAGACTGTTCTGAGATCCACAAAGATGGATGCTTTATTATGTCACTGTGTACAACAAATAGCTTATCTTGGACAACAATGATCTTCTTGATGTAATTCTTGCTATTCTTACTATGTTGTGTTGTTGACATATTTGGGTTGATTTCCTTAAAAAAGTGAGTTTTTTTTTTACTTTGAAAGAAGAATACTTACTGTGCTCAGTAAACAAACTGAAGCTATGATCACTTTAAATACCGAAAAAGGTAGAAGGGACATTAAGAAAACACACATTGATTGATATTCAAACTTAATAATGTGGTTGCTTTACTAAAAGAACTTAAGGAACTTGTAAAAGTGTAGGTTCACTTAGCTTAGTAGATAAAGTGAAGCTGTGTTCACTCATGTGCAGGGTAAATTGAAAAAAACATGACATTTGCTTTCACATGATTGAAATTAACATACCTTATTCTCCAAGTTAAATGAACATTCACCTTCTGAAAGAGAACATACATTTTACTTTAAATCAACTAAAAAACTTTTTGCTTTAATTTGAAATGAACTTTTAATTAGAAATGAACCATCATGACCAATACCTACAAAGTATGTTTTATATGATGACGCATACATGGCTGTTTACTTAGCAATTAACTAAGACTGGTGATCTTGGTAAACAAGTCTTTTCACTAATGATCACTACTACCATCTGGTAATTTAAAGATCTCATTGAGGAAAGACTGCTCACATCCAAGACAGGGAGGTCTGAGGCACATACAAACTAAAGGGAACTATGTGTCTTGTCCTCATGAAATACTTGTTAATAATATAAATTGTAAATATAAGGGCATTCACAAGAAGAATAAATAAATGTGCTTTTCAACTAAGCGTCAAAGTTCACCAGGTGTGTGTGGCTCATATGCCTACAAACATGAAAGTTTGTAGGCATATGAACTGCACACACCTGGCACAATGTTGCGCATAATTGAAAAGCACATTTATTCATTCATTTTTGTGAGTTCCTTTCTATCTACAGTAAGTCCTACTATTTTGTGAGATCTTTCACTTTTTATTAATAATATGTATTTTGTGAGGACAAGGCACTTTGTTCCTTTTAAACTAATGAAAAAAATCTAAGTTATATAAAAAATGCCACTATATAGTGTACCACATCCTGTTATTAACCGCTTCCCGACCGCCTAACGCAGATATACTGCGGCAAAATGGCATGGGCAGGCAAAATCACGTACCTGTACGTGATCGTGCATGTGCCTGCCTGTGGGTCGCACGCGCGCCGCCAGCGGCGCGCTCGCGACCCGGTCGGGAGCTCCGTGACCCCGGCTGCGGGACCAGCGGACCCGAACGCCGCTGGTGTCCCGTGATCGGGTTACGGAGCTGAAGAACGGGGAGAGGTCTATGTAAACAAACCTCTCCCCGCGCTTCCTACACTGACTGTCAGTGATCGGCTGTTCCCTGTCATCGGGAACGCCGATCAATGACGTCAGACGTACAGCCACGCCCCCCTACAGTAAAAAAAACACAACACGTCACACTGACTCCTCCCCGCCCCCTAGTGGTTAACTCGTTAACTGCCACTGTCATTTACATAGGAATCAGTGCTATTTAAATAGCACTGATTTCTGTATAAATGACAAATGTCCCAAAAATGTGTCAAAAATGTCCGATGTGTCCGCCATAATGTCGCAGTCACAATAAAAATCGCTGATCGCCGCCATTACTAGTAAAAAAAAAAATATTTATAAAAATGCTATAAAACTATCCCCTATTTTGTAAACGCTATAACTTTTGCGCAAACCAATCAATAATCGCTAATTGCGATTTTTTTTACCAAAAATATGTCGAAGAATACGTATCAGCCTAAACTGATAAAAAAAAAATTGTTTTATATATTTTTTGGGAATATTTCTTATAGCAAAAAGTAAAAAATATTGCATTTTTTTCAAAATTGTCGCTCTATTTTTGTTTATAGCGCAAAAAATAAAAACCGCAGGGGCGATCAAATACCACCAAAAGAAAGCTCTATTTGTGGGAAAAAAAGGACGCCAATTTTGTTTTGGAGCCACGTCGCACGACAGCGCAATTGTCAGTTAAATCGACGCAGTGCCGAATCGCAAAAAGGGGCCTGGTCCTTTGGCTGCCAATTGGTCCGGTGCTGAAGTGGTTAAACACAAAAAAAGAAAAGGAAACAGAATTTATTTGGACAGAGGGTGACATAGCATATATAAAATCTTTCAATATAATTTTATTCAAACATTTAAAAGGTTTAACCACTTACACAGTTACGGTACAGACTGCATGCCAATGTACATCCTAACTTTGAAGAGGAATATCATTGTTATAGCAGCAGCTAGCTGCCATAACCCTGGTATCCTCTTCTTCAGCCGGCGGCCTGCTTTCCGATAAGAGTGGTCTCTACAGCGGATTCGCTGCAAGATCACTTTTATTGGCGTGGGAACGGGCCCCCCCTCTCACCGCGCTTCGGTGCCCTCCGCCTCTTTTTTTTTATTTGAATCCCTATTTTTACCTATTTATAGGTGTACATCATGTTATCACCATGCCAGTGCTTTAAAGATAGAGTTAAGGTTGGGAATGCCATTAAGACTAGGATTAATGTTATTGATATTAGAATGAGGGTTGGCATTAAAGTTACTGTAGCTTCTAGTTTAGGATTAGGCTTATGCTTTGCTTTTGTAATCTTATTGTTTTAAGGAATGTTAAACTAAGCATTTGACACAACAACATTTGAGGCTCATTTACTTGAAATTCTGTTGTCAAAACTCTGTCATAGTTTCACCCAGAAGGACATGAAGGAAATTCCACAATAGGGACACAGACAGCAAAAAAAAAAAGAAAACATCTGACAGGGGTTCTTGCCTGACAGATTTCTGTCCTGTACCATCACACTCTCCACCAACCTCTCAACATGGTTCACCAAATCTGGAGCTACTTTACTCTGGGTATTTTTGTGAATGTTATTAAGGATGCCACCAATCTCTCTGAGTAACAAAGTCCCGCTTAAGCTATGGCTGAGAGTTTGTTCCTCAGGATACCGATGTCTACTCCATTAACAACACCCATCCCAGCTCCTATTCCCCCAATATAGTGCTGAATGTATGCCTGATGCTTACCTCTGAGGAGTAACCAGAAGAGGAGGCATGTATTTAGCACTATATTGGGGGAATAGGAGCTGGGATGGGTGTTGTTAATGGAGTAGACATCGGTATCCTGAGGAACAAACTCTCAGCCATAGCTTAAGCGGGACTCTGTTACTCAGAGAGATTGGTGGCATCCTTAATAACATTAACAAAAATACCCAGGGTAAAGTAGCACCAGATTTGGTGAACCATGTTGAGAGGTTGGTGGAGAGTGTGATGGTACAGGACAGAAATCTGTCATGGGCTCTGGCGTACATGCAACCAGCATCAAGCTGATTGTACAGTCTCTGTACAGTCTCTGTATAAAGGGCAGTGACCTGATGAGTTAGCATCACCACTCAGTAAGACTCTGCCAAAACACGTCACTTACACTAATCCAAAGTGGTGGTCGAATGCCTGGATGGGCTGTACCAGTTTGGATTGTGAAAGGTGTTAGGCTGTATGATCCCATATACAGAAGTGCGGACTTGGTCTGTATATTTGGTGGCATCAATGGACTTACTGATTGGGGATTCTATCTTGTCGCATTCGAGGCTAAATCACCCACATGTGATCAGAGGAGATGGAAGCTGGAGGCAGGTTGATACTTTCCTCGGTCAGAAGCATGACCATGATATCCTTTGTATGCCAGGTCAATACATGGTGGTGATGATGAACATAAAAATGTTGGGAAGTTATTTCAGGGATCATTGCTGGGAAGGAAGCACCTGGGTATTATTTAGGACATAGACGAGTTTGTTTCTTTGTCCTAAAGAATACCGATGTAACGCTAGTCATAAAACTAGAAGGTTCCTTGAAACAAACCATAGGTAGAGGTGCATGGTATACCCTGGGCATGGTCTCTGAAATCCAGGCACAGGGATGGAATTGTGTGTTTTTTGTCATTTTTGCAGATTTATATGTGTGATTAGACTCGATATTTATATTGAAGGGTCTCCCAGTTGTCTATGCAAGTTGAGGGACGAATTGACAGTAGGGTCTCTGTGTACAAATTAGAGACTTTGCTGCCAAGTCAGAGCCCTGCAATACCGCTGTGAGCAAGCCTGCCTAATCCCGACCTATATTTACAGTAAAGGGTTATAGGGTTGGGAGCGGGGTGCGTAAATGGATGGGATACAGATATATGTATATAGTATGGTAATAAGTTGATTTATGTTATGGTATAGTGTGACCTATGTGTATTGTAGGTTAATAATATGGGTGAATAAGGCCCTCCTCGAGACTTATCTAAATACTAGATCGGTATTCAAGAGCTGTTTGATATGTTGCTCTGAATGTGTGCTGGTGAATGGTGAATGAATGGACACCCCTTGCCTGTACTGCATCCGTCCTGAAGATACCGGAAAGGAGAAGATACCGAAGATACATAATGGTGACATGGAAGCTGTCGCTGAAAAAGGATGGTGGTATCTTACTTGGGAAGCACAACACGGCAAGATCATTATGGACTGTTCCATAGGAGCTGTTTCTGCACATGTTGTAAAAACACAACACGTTAAGACGTTTAAGGACTGTTCTATAGGTACTGGTTCGGAAACACCAAAACAGTTATGGACTGTTTAATAGGAGCCGTGTCTGAAGAAGGGTGGTATGCACCTTTTAGGCACAAAGCGGGTTATGTTGGATTCAATATGAACTCATGTAATATTTCATTCCCAATGCTTTTCTGGTGAACAGGATGCACTCCCCCAGTTGGAATGTAGCCAGTTAAACAACTATGTTATATCTATGAGAGCTAATCTGCGTTACAATGCTTATTCTGATCTGTCTATGAGACAAGCAAGCTTTAATAGAGATGCTGCCCCTAGTGGACAATACAGCATGCTTCCTGAAGAATGCGCAGACGTGTAAAGGATTACCTCTTGACGATGTCTATTGGATGGAAGGCAAATGGGGGTGGCTATGAGGGCGTGTATGTTTGAATGAAAGGTTCACACACACAGGAAATACTCTCTCTGTGTCTCCAGGCTTGTTGAGGAAAGCATGTCATGAGGATGTGCTCTACTAAGCTGATGACTCTGCCGTCTTGAGGCCTAACCATGTGGACACCTCTCTTATTCCATCTCAGCTACTAGGATGTGCTAAGTATAGGATTGTATTGTATTGTGATTGTATGCTATGTAATCTTGTAACTTCTAATAATATCTTATATAAGCTTTATTATTTCCTTGGGAAATAAATGAGATTTGATTGATCTTAAACCGTGTGTTTGGTTGCATAGCTAACTTGTATTATTGTGCTATTAACAGTAGCTTGCGCTCTTAGTTTCAATAGACTAACAAATTATAGGGACTAGACAAATTATACATAGATGATATAATATTAGTTATTAATATTGTATCACATTCTACATTTACTAAAAAGCATTTTTATTTCTGTTTGTGTTGCTGTTAAAAATGTTTCCCTTACTTCCTGTCTGGTCAAACTTGTCACCATGGAAGTAAGTGAGATGAAATCTCTGTAAGAAAGTTTCAGACAGCAGTAAACATAGAAGGGGGTTCTAATGGTTCCCCACTATATTTCTACTAAAGCAACATTTTGGCTGGGCATACAATTTAAGATGAATCATTATAACAGAATCTTTCCTTGTATCCAGAAAAAATCATGGCCCCCGATAATATTTCCCAAAGTTTAAGTACATTACCCATACAAACTTATTCCCAGATGAAGCCAAGACAAGATAAGTCAAAACGGGATCATGTTTCTCATATATTTGTTCATTATTCTCCCTAATATTTAACACAGAGCTGACTTCTACTACTGTGAAAAGATTTTAAAAAGTTGAAGCTTCTTTGGAAACCATACGTTCTACATCCTACCCCCACAGTAGACTAGACCAAATTTACTGAAAGCCCTGTGGGATGAAATTTCTACAAAAGCCTCTATGAAAGGTAAAAGGGTCATATTGAGCTTTTAAAGCATGTATAATGACTATTAAATCCCATATAATTATCCCCACTGCCCTATTTATTGCTACATGCATTAAAATTAGTTGCAACAATAGCAAAAATGACTCAACTGAACCAGAAATCTACTTTTAGTTAAAAGTGCATTTCTTTCACAGGTGGCCCTAAAGACTTCTAAACAATGATCAAAAGTTAGCATGTTTCCACTAGATACATGGTCAAAATGACAAATAGATGGCATACAGCAGCTTTCTTCACTACTTGTTTTCATGCTGTTTTAATATGTTTTGCACACACTAACGGTGTATATACAGTTGCATAACATGTGAGATGTGAGCAAGTCATCAAATAAAATGTTTTTCATTCTATAGTTCATAGTATTCAGGTTGAAGTGTATTTCATTATTTCTGTTTCATTTCATCCATGTCAAGATCTAGTAAGAGACCTCTCAAAGTCACTTTTAATTTAATGGACATGGCAAATTGATAGAGACGCCAACTAAATTACAAGTCGAAAGACAAAAAGAGCCCAAGAGAGATTACAACTGGGAGCTGCCGATGGTGACCAATGATCAGACAACCTTGAAAAAGGAAATGTCTGCTATCTCATTATCATAACAAAAGTCTCAACGTATAAAACAAAGCTTTTAATAAATGAAACGTAATAGCTTATGAAAGAGGTTTAACTTTTGTAGCAATAATATAGGCATAACAGAAATTTAATTTGAACTGTTTCCTTTTCCTAACTGTGCATAGGTCACTTGGTTTTAAAATAGAACCAAAGATAAATATAGGTTCTGTAGAACATTTTATACATGCTTTAACATATATCATACAGGGAGGAACACCAGAAAAAAACATACATCTGTCAGTAGCATTTACTGTATATAATAAGATAGATCAAGACAAGATGCTTTGCTTTACCAGAGGAGAGGCACAAATTTGCTAGAGCACCATGGATTTCATTTACACTGACACACGCTGTATACAGTTGGTGCACTGGAGCACCTATTAAATGTGAGTTTTATGTACATATTTTAATAAATGATATTATATTTTAAAATGATATAAGCACTATTTGTAGCTCCTCTCTTTAAACATATATTGAGCAACAATGGAGGAATACTGACAAAGCGGGAAGGAGGAAAATACAATTTGTTACTCCAGGGTGACTAAAAAGTCATTTCTGACCAAACTTAATTGTGAGGTCACATTCTTTGAGGTGAGTGCATTTCTAATAGGGGAGCACTGTGGTGAATTCATATAAGGCACGGCTTTGAGGATTTGTGAAGTTTCAGGAATCCTCATCTTCATTTGACATTTATTTGACAACTATTCATATATCACCTGACTGCACTGAAACACTGGATATGCAGTTGTGCTCATAAGTTTACATACCCTGGCAGAATTTATGATTTCTTGGCCATTTTTCAGAGACTATGAATGATAACACAAACACTTTTCTTTCACTCATGGTTAGTGTTTGGCTGAAGCCATTTATTATCAATCAACTGTATTTACTCTTTTTAAATCATAATGGCAACAGAAACTAGCCAAATGACCCATATAAAAAGTCTACATACCCCAGTTCTTAATGCCGTGTATTGCCCCCTTTAACATCAATGACAGCTTGAAGTCTTTTGTGGTATTTGTGGATGAGGCTTTTTATCTTCTCATATGGTAAAGCTGCCTATTTCTCAAAGAAAAGGGAAAGTGGTCAGTAGGACTTTAAATGAGGCCAATCACTGTATTATGTAAACATGTGGGATATAAAACACAGTGTTGCTTTTATGGGTTCCAACAAAAAGGGTGAGTTTTTGAATGAGAGATGTATACCAAAAAGCAGTCTTAGCAAAGATATTTTATTATACCATGTGAGATCATGTATAACATACTGAATAACACAAAAATGCATACACAGAATTACATACACGCAGGGCATGCTGAAAACCACATATAAATATTGACGCCATTGTACTTGGCATATCATAAAGTAAAAACAAGTCCTGCACAACATGGGCCACTGGAAGGGCTGAATGATGTTGGAAAGTCTAGAGTAAAACAAAATAAGAGACATAAAATCATCTGTATGGACACGTTATACAGTGATTGGCCTCATTTAAAGTTCTGCTGACCACTTTCCCCTTTCTTTGTCCAAAATTTGGGATGGAGGCCAATTACTTTTGGTGCCTTGGACCACATCATTCTTTATCGCTGCCCATTCCTCTTGGCAAAGAGCCTCCAGTTCCTGTAAATTCTTGGGCTGTCTTGCATGAACTGCACGTTTGAGATCTCCCCAGAGTGGCTCAATGATATTGAGGTCAGGAGACTGAGATGGCCACACCAGAACCTTCACTTTATTCTGCTGTAGCCAATGACAGGTAGACTTGGCCTTGTGTTTTGGATCATTGTCATGTTGAAATGTCTAAGTACATCCCATGCGCAGATTCCTGGCTGATGAATGCAATTGTTCCTCCAGTATTTTTTGATAACATACTGCATTCATCTTGCCATCAATGTTGACCAAATTTCCTGTGCTTTTGTAGCTCACACATCCCCAAAACATCAGCAATTCACCTCCGTGTTTCACAGTAGGAATGGTGTACCTTTCATCATAGGCCTTGTTGACTCCTCTCCAAATGTAGTGTTTATGGTTGTGGGCAAAAAGCTAAATTTTGGTCTCATCACTCCAAATGACTTTCTGCCAGAAGGTTTGAGGCTTGTCTCTGTGCTGTTTATCGTATTATAAGCAGGATACATTGTGGCATTTGCATAGTAATGGCTTTCTTCTGGCGACTCGACCATGCAGTCCATCTTTCTTCAAGTGCCTCCTTTTTGTGCATCTTGAAACAGCCACACCACGTGTTTTCAGAGAGTCCCGTATTTTACTTATTATTATTTGTGGGTTTTTCTTTGCATCCCGAACAATTTTCCTGACAGTTGTGGCTGAAATTTTAGTTGGTCTACCTGCCTGTTTGGTTTCAATAGAACCCCTTATTTTCCACTTCTAGATTAGAGTTTGAAGGCTGCTGATTGGCATTCTCAATTCATTGGATATCTTTTTATATCCCTTTCCTGTTTTATACAGTTCAATTACCTTTTCCCACAGATCCTTTGACAATTATTTTGATTTTCCCATGAGTCCAGAAATATCACTGCAGCACTGGATGAAAGATGCAAGGGTCTGTCAGGAGTCCAGAAACTCAATGACCTTTTATACACACACACTAATTACAAGCAAACAGATCACAAGTGAGGATGGTTACCTTTAATAGCCATTCAAACCCCTTTGTGTCGACGTGTGTGCATGTTATCAGGCCAAAATCAGCAGGGTATGTAAACTTTAGATCAGGGTCATTTGGGTAGTTTCTGTTGCCATTATGAGTTAAAAAGAGTAAACACAGTTGATTGATAATAAATTGCTTCAGCCAAACACTAACCATGAGTGAAAGAAAAGTTTTTGAGTTATAATTTATATTCTCTGACAAATGGCCAAGAAATCATAAATTCTGCCAGTGTTTCTAAACTTATGAGCATATTTGGACTGTTATAAGAATATTCACTATTATATTATTGTATTCAATGTTGTATTTATTTAACACTGGCACTTTATTGCCACATGATTATTAGATTGATGCATCAAGTGATTGGATATGGTATAGACCCTTAGCGCAGCATATTTGTTTTATAATAAGATATATCAGTCTTCACCCAACCCCAACAAAAACATATATCATATTTATTTATTATTTAAAATTCTAAATTCCCTGTCAGAAAAAATAGTAGTGTAAAAACAAGCCAAACAGACTTTGGCTTTAATCTACCATGCATATTTTGGCTTTAAATTTACACAAAATTAGCAAAAAGAATAACATGTATGAAATGACTGTGAACCATTAAATATCATAAACTGTGAAGTTGTACTTAAACCATTTCACTTGCTTAAAAGTGTTCGGTAAAGTAGGGAGGGGTTAGAACATTGCAAATATTTTACTGATATCTAGAGCTTAGAGACATTTACTGCACATCCTGTCCTACTGAAAACATTTTACCAGACAGCAATAATGAACAGCAAGATAGCACAGACAGATATAAAAATATGTTTTTCTTTAGTAGGGAAGGGAAAGGCTAGACCCCTGTCAGATTTAAATTTTTTGTGTCCACGTTTCTGATATTTATAACTATTGTCTGATGAAACAGTTGTATGCAACACAGGAAGTGGGGATGTTCCAGTAGATACTTTTTGGATAGTATTTGTAATTAATATCATGTACAAATCTATTTCTACAACATTCAATGTATATATAAGTTAAATATAATAGTCTACGCTAGGGATGGGCCGAACGACCCCCTGTTCAGTTTGCACCAGAACTTTCGAACATCGTGAAAGTTTGTAACCGAATAACGAACCCCATTGAAGTCTATGGTACCCAAACGTGAAAAATCCCATTTTGAAGGCTTATATGCAAGTAATTGGGCATACAATGTTTATGGAGGTCTGGGTACTGCCCTGGGGGACATGTATCAATGATAAAAAAGTTTGTAAAAAATTTAATTTTTTTAATGAGCAGTGATTTACTGATGCTTAAAGTGAAAGTATAAAAATGAAATATTCCTTTCAATATAGTCCCTTTAGTCCACCTGTAAACTGACACATCTGTACTGTGTATAGAAGCTACTTCAGAAATAATTGCATTTATAAAGCCCAAAAATGAAATTTTTTTCTGAAAGCTTTCTTAATTTTGTAAGCAATGGCTTAGGGAGCCAGTCTGTATGATGAGGCCAAAATGTAGTGCACTGGGAACAAGATTAGAGATTTTTTGGATAAATTCTGGTGTCTCTACCACAGACTTTGGATTTCTACTTCTGTAACTGGTGCAGAAAAATTGTTCTTTGGGTGTCCGTGGCACCTTTACACCGTGACTCTATAGAGGTACTCTTGATTAAAGCAAGAATTGGCCTTGCTGTCAAAAATTGTAATGATATGCACCTGTCAAACAGGTGTGTAAAAATAGTTATTGAGTGTTAATTGTGCCCATGAAACCTACACCAAAAACATTCTTCCAGATGAACTCAACACCCACAACACTAGGCAGCCTAGAAGTCCTGCAGAGATGCCACATCCCAAAAACACTTAATCAGTGACATTGGCATCATGGGCTTCATAGCATCTGGTAACCCAGGGCTGATTAATTTTGATAAAAGTCAGACGGTCCACAGAGTCTGTGGACAGACGCGTTCTATGTTCATTAACAAAACGTCCAGCAGCACTGAATGCCCGTTCGGAAAGCACACTGGATGCAGGGCAGCCAGCAGCTCAATAGCATACTGGGCAAGTTCTGCCCAGTGGTCTATTCTCATGACCCAGTAAGCCAGTGGATCGTCGACTGGAAAGCTCTTCATCTCTGTTTTTGCCCCTAGATAATAATCCACCATGTGATGTAGATGGTGCCGATGGGATGTGGAAGCTGACAGTCCTGGGCGGTGAGGACTAAAGAAATTGAGAAATGCATCACTTAGGTGGCCACCTTCTCCACTGCTCCTCTCTTGACCAACATAAGCCTCAAAACTACGTTTTCCATGACACTGTAACCTACCAGAGTGGGGAAAAGCATTAGATAAACTCCTCTTTAAGGTTTCCTCAAGAGATTTAATCTTCTGCACTCTCTGTGGAGACGGGATGAGTTCTGAGACTTTCCCCTTATAACGGTAGTCAAGGAGGGATGCCAACCAGTAGTGATCCTTCTCCTTTACACCACGTATTCTTGGTTTCTTTTGCAGGCTTTGAAGCATGAGGGAGCCTGTGCACTGCAGAGGCATGAGAAGCAAATTCCTCTAGGAAACTGAGGATTATAGTATCTGGAACTGCCTCCTCCCAGCCACGTACTAATCCTAAGGGTTCTGGTGATGGAAAACTATCTCTTACTGTTTGACATATACCTTCCTCTGCTTCAATGCCTCAGAAACTGTCAGAATCCTCCTCTGGATAGAAAGGAAGTCCTCCTCTGCCCCAAGTGCCCTGTCCATAATGCCACACAGAGTTTGCTCTAGAAGAAACACAAAAGGGATTGTGTCACTGATGCATGCATTGCCACGGCTCACCATCCTTGTGGCCTTGTCAAATGGTGACAGTACAGTGCATGCATCCTTTATGAGCAGCCATTGTTGTGGGGAAAAAAGCAGAGGCCTGAGCCTGTCGTTGTCCCATACTCACACAGGTACTCTTTGACGGCCCTCAAAGTCAAGTCAAAGTCAAGTTTCACCTGGTGAGCATGTCACAAATCAGACGGTTTATGGGCAGGTGGAATTCCCGATGAATTTCAAGTAAACCGAGTACTGGCTGTGTATGACAGCCTAAAAATGGTTACAGACTCTTCTGGCCTGCTTTAGTAGATCTTCCAACCCTGGGTACCTATTTAGGAAATGCTGCACCGCCAAATTGAGGACATGTGCCAGGCATGGCACATGTGTCAACTTTCCCTGTCTAAGGGCAGACAGGAGGTTTGTGCCATTATCACACACCACTATTCCTGGCTCCAGCTAGTGTGGCCTGAACCACCTCTGAGCCTGTCCCTGCAGAGCTGCAAGAATCTCTGCTCTGGTGTGGTTTCTGTCCTCTAAACACACCAGCTCAAGCACTGCATGGGTCATGGAATAGACATTTGAACGCTTAGGGGGTACTTGAGGTTCATAGGACAATTCAGCAGAGGAGGACATAAAGGAGGAGGAGGAGGAGGGGGTAGAGCTGACAAATCTGGCATCATCACTAGCTGTATGGAGACGTAGGGGCACAATAAGCTGCAGCACTGAGCCCTGTCCTGCATCCTTTCGAGTTGCAAGCAGAGTTACCCAGTGTGCTGTGAATGAAATATACCCCTGCCCATGTTTGCTGGACCAGGTGTCAGCAGTAACGTGGTCTTTGCGACTGACTGTCTTGCCCAATGATGCCACAACATTGCCTTCCACGTGATGGTAGAGAGCTGGAATGGCCTTACTTGAAAATAAATAGCGACTGGGAACCTACCATTGTGGTACAGCACATTCTGCAAATTCACGGAAGGGGGCATAATCCAACAGGCGGAAAGGCAGAAGTTGTAGAGCCAGCAGCTTTGACAAGCTTGCATTTAGATGCTGGGCATGTGGGTGACAGGGACACGCTACAGCAGATGGGACAGAGAAATTTGTCGGCTATAGTCTACAGTGTGCTGCTGGCAGATGTGCTGCAAGGACCTGGGACACCCTGCGCTATATAGCAGGGACAGACTGAGGTGAGTAAGGAGAAGGGACAGATTTGCGCGGCTTTTAGATGGCCTTTAGGTGCTTCTGTGGTGGGAGCTTAAATGCCTTGTCAAGCATGTGGTATCAAAATGGTTTGTCACACTTAATGTGCCTGAGACAAAGTTTGCAAATAGCAACAGTGTGATCAGCTGCACATGTACTAAAAAAGGCCCAGACAGCTGAGCTGTGGGAAGTGGGCCGGGAGATAACAGCTCCACAATGTGATGGAATAGGGTGGCTGCTCTCTACTCTTCCATGATGACTGCCTCGTTGGGGTTGGGCCTCTCCCTCACTTTTCTCCTCTGCTCTATCTGGCACCCAAGTTGAGTGACCTCATCATCATCATCTCCTCCATCCTAATTACCACTGGAGACAACTTGGCAATAGGCTGCGGCTAGGGGAATATGAGTGCCAATTTGTGTACCAGTGTTCTCCCCTCTCTGTAGGCTCATGTTTCTGCCTTCCTCAACCTCAGAACCAACATCTAAATTGAGTAATGGCTGTGTATCATCAAGGAGCAAGTGTCTGCTGTTCAAATAACTCTGCTGACTCCTCCATGTCTAATGCTGGGGCTATGGCAGGAATAGCTGTGGACAAGGACTCAGGTTTTGCCCCTCTGGCAGCTGCAGGGGACTGTGCACTAGTCTCTGCTTGGGTGACAGAGGATGAGGAGGATGAGGAGGATGGTTTAGTAAGCCAGTCCACCACCTCTTCTGACCATGTCCACCTTTGCCTGTAGACACATACGCTGCTGGGCCCCTTACAGTGCTATGGGAACGTCTGCCTCTCCTTGCTGTCTTTACAGACATGATGAGGAGAATGGGTGGTGCTTATTAACAAAATGTAATAAAGATGTGTAAATGTGTATGTGGATGCACTTTAATCAATGGAAAGTGGTGTTTAGTGCACTTTAATTTGAGTATTCACTACACAGACACACTTCACAGATACACCATTTTGATGCAGTATACTGCTGTATACTGCATCAAAAGTGCAGTAATGCACAGAACTATATGGCGTTAATCTTGCAGTAATGCAATGAAATATACAGCGTTAAACTTGCAGTAACACAATGAAATATGCAGCATTAAACTTGCAGTAACGCACAGAACTATATGGCATTAGACTTGCAGTAATGCAATGAAATATAGGACGTTAAACTTGCAGTAACGCACAGAACTATACGGCATTAAACTTGTAGTAATGCACAGAACTATATGGCGTTAAATGTTAAACTTGGCATTAAACTTGCAGTAACGCAATGAATTATACAGTGTTAAACTTGCAGTAACGCAATGAAATATACAGCGTTAGCCTGGGTTTAGACTAGTGCGGTGCGAATTCAAGGCCCTGCGTGACTGCGCGGTAAAACGCCGGCTGTTCTGCGGATTGTACGCGTTTTCGGTGCAAAGCCGCTGCAAGTTCATTAGTAACCCTTCCTGCCTAATTTGAGTTGCTAATTTTGTGCTGACCAAGCTTTTTGGCTGATTGTCTGGCTGCTTATAAAACCTGGTAGGTCAGTCTACACGTCCTGGTTGTCCAGCAGTCTGTACCTGTGTTTTGTGTGTTTCTTTGCAAGATGTGTGCTGCTCTGCCAATGATCATGCCAACTGTTGTTGCTGCCACAGCAGCAATCTTGCTGGAAGAAGAAAATCGTAGAAGGATGCGTAGAAGAAGAAGATACTGGGTTCATCCCATCATTGCAAATCGAGAAGAAAGAGGCCAGTTCATGATATTGTATGGGCACCTCCGTGGGCATGAAGGGAATTTTTTTAATTTCACCCGCATGTCAATTAGTAGGTGAGTACTGTTTCTGCCAAACCATACTTAATCTGTAGCCATAGATGTATAGTGTGTTTTATATTTGCAAGACGCAAGTCCATCCAGTCTAACCTATGTGTGATTATGTTATTTTAAGATTATTGTAACTAATAAGCCTTGTGCCCCCCCCCCCCCCCCAAAATACCAACTGTACATTATTTCAGCATGCAACCTTAAGGGCACTAAATTATCCTCACCTTGCGCCCCCCTCCTGGTGTAAGCCAGGTCATATTCCCATTTTTTTGGATGTTTTACCCCCCAAATACCTAGGCCCAAAATTGCTAGTGACAAGTTGCTTTGTGGGTGTTGGTGTTGCCACGCAGCTTTGTTTAGCATTTTTGGCTCAGACAATTGTTACTGTTAATTTAAAAGGCCAGTGGCTTCTTCTTTGTTGAAATGAGGACCCATATGCCTTTTTTTTTGTTCCAGTCACTTATTTAGCCATAATTAGATTGGAACTAAGGATGCCTGCCTTGTTACCCTAAATAATGTCCTTAACCACTTACCTTACTTTTTTTTTTTACAGTATGCCCCAATGTTTTTCCCACATGTATTTATGATGTTTTTTTTTTTTTTACTCAGTTTTGACAAATTGCTGGGCTTAATCTCCCCTCGCTTGCAGGGTCAGAACACAAGCTTCAGACCAAGTATCCAGCCTGCTGAAAGATTATTGATCACATTAAGGTAATTATCATCACTCATGTCATTTGTCATGCGTTATATTGACCATGTTTTTTGTATTTTTTATGTTTTTTAACCTGGGTATTTTTAAAAATATGACGGCACAAAAAATGTAGGAATAATTATTTATTCACGTATCATAAAATATGATAAAAATATAAACTTTACCCATGTATAAAACATAAATTAACTCTGCAATAACTTAAAAACAAAAAACTTGCCTGTCAAGTAGGCCTCTTTCCTGTTTTATCAAAATGTGTCATGTTGGTCCTTAACCATGAACAGACCTCATCACAGATTCTGATATGTTTTTTGGAAAGGGGCCTTATAGGAGTATTAAGTTGCGGTAGCTGGGTCATCACTGGCAGTGTGGGGAGCAGGCCTAGCCTTCCCATGTTGACTTTGCCCATACATACCCTGAGTTTGGGGGGGGGCTAATTGAAGGAAGTGGGGATGGGATTGGATAGGGAAGGTTACTGTGTGGCCCTTCATATCTGGAGATTGGCCTGTCATAACTTGAGGGATATGATGGTGGATTATAGGGGTAAGGATGGTGTTGCTGCTCAGGGTAGTGCGGGTATCTTGGGTAGTGATGGGGAGGTCTTGGTTCGGGCACATTTGGGTATTTAAATGCAGCTTCCTCCTGTGGCTGGGAGAAGGAGTGCAGCATTTTTTCTATATTTTTTTGCATTTCATAGTACCGCTCTGGGGGTATCTTTTTAATTAGTGGTACAAAACTGAGTGCCAGGATTGTATCGGGACAGAAAAATGCATCCACCTTTCCAGTCATGTTTTTTAACATGTCTAATAAGCGCTCACTTAGGTCAGGTTGGGATAGTGCTGGGCGCCTCTGTGGCACTTTGCCAGGCTGATCAATTTGTGCAGGAGCAGAGGATGGCCCAGGAACAGCCTCCTCTGCCCCTGAACATTGTTCTTCTGGATGAGTTTCCCAGAGACTGGAAGAGGTTTGGATTAGTGCTAAATCCTCTGTGTCTTCTGGAATATCAATGGGTGCTTCCTCCTCTGTTTGTTGTTCTTGTTCTTCCTCCAAAACATCTTGCTCCTCCCAACTAGATTCTGTCCTGTTTTATATTGTAAAAATGTTAAAAATTAACTTGGCATATTGATGATTACCAGATTGTACGTTACATAGATGATGTAAATGAAAACTTACTCCCTCATCTCCACAATGGGTTGTAGAAAATCCAAGTCCCTGGCATACATATAGGGTACCCTAGGCGCTGCCCCCGAGCCACTTCTTGTTTCTCTGAGGTGCCTCATATATTTTCTGTAAGCATCACGCATGCTACGCCATCTTGTCTGTAAGTAGCGCACTAAAAAATAAAGAACAACATAATGATTATTATTTTTTTTTGTCATTTTAGGTACTTAGCAACAGGGAATTCCTTTGTAAGTTTGCACTATGAATTCAAGGTTGGAAAATCAACGATTAGTGGCATTGTTCATGCTACCTGCCTAGTCATATGGGAAGAACTGAAGGACATTGTTATGAAGAAACCCAAACCAGAAGAATGGCTGATGATAGCGGACCTATTCTGGGAGAGATGCAACTTCCCCAACTGTCTTGGAGCCATTGATGGCAAACATGTACGCATCCTCAAGCCTCCAGCTAGTGGGAGCCAATTTTTTAATTATAAAAAATATTTTTCGTTGGTATTAATGGCAGTGGCAGACGCAAATTATAAATTTATTTAGGTTGATGTAGGTTCTTATGGCAGCAGCTCAGATTCTAGTGTATTCTGACATTCCTCATTTGGCCGCATGCTGCGTGACAATACACTAGACTTGCCCAATAATTCTCCCCTGCCAGGGACTACAGAGCCTCTCCTCCCACATGTATTTGTCGGAGATGAAGCTTTCGCACTGTCCCAGAACATGCTCAGGCCTTATTCAAGTCGCTCTCTGACAACTGAAAAAAGAGTGTTCAATTATAGGCTGACTAGGGCACGACGAGTAGTAGAATGTACATTTGGAATTCTTTGCAATAAGTGGAGATTCCTGCATACCTCTATTAACCTCAGTATTGATCATGCGATCAGTGCAATTAAAGCTGCCTGTGCCCTGCACAACTATGTGAAAGAGATGGGTTTCTTTTTGAAGATTCCCTGAGCCATAACATGGAGGCAGCACATTGCAATATTCCTAGGGGCAGCACTACTGGTACACTTATTAGAATATCATTTAGGAATTTTTTTATGTCACCAGCTGGGGAGGTGCCTTGGCAGATGAATTCTATTGACTAAAAATAAATACTGTATTTATTGGCGTATAACACTCACTTTTTCACCATGAAAATCGGGTGCAAATAGCATGTGCGTGTTATACGCCAATACTTACATTTTAGCTGCCTCTGAGGGCACAGGGAGGGGGCAGGACGAGCGCCGTCAGATTACATACAGTAAGAATCTCCTATTCACTTGGCGGCCTCTGTAATAGGAAGTCCCGTCTCCTGGGCCGCCATTGGACCACTGTTCTATCTATTACAGGAGATTCTCGCTGTATGTAATCTGTTGGCACTCATCCCGCCCCCTCTAGGCTGCAGATGGGCATCAATCAGGCTGCATTGATGGCAATGGTGAGGCTGCTGCATTTATGTGGACTGATAAGGCTGCATTGATGGCACTTGTGAGGCTGCAGATAGGCATTGATCAGGCTGCATTGATGGCAAATTGGCAATGGTGAGGCTGCAGATGGGCACTGACCCTTATTTTGCTTCAAAGTTCCTTATTTAAAATTTAAATTTTTTTCCTGAAACTTCCCTCTTAAAATGAATATGCGTGTTATACGCCGATAAATACGGTATGTATTTTTTTGCTGGATGTAAATGCATGATAATATAATGCTAAGTGTGCTGTATGAAAAATGTTGTATGTAATTTTGGCTATGAAAAATAAAACTTTTTTATCTCACATTTGTGGTGTATGTCATATTACTGACCTTAGAAATTCTAAGAATATGCATTTATTTAGGGACTCATCCATCCCTAGATAAAGCTGTTATGTGCACAATGTTTACAGCATGTGGCCTGGTACAGATTTGGGGGTGACCACAAGGTGTTTGTTAAAATATAATAAATTAAATTAATGTACACCATCTAAAAAATACAGGACAGCATATACAGGTAGTAAAAAGTAATAAAAAAACTTACATTTGTCAGCCTGAACTTGGGAAGAGCACCTGTTCCACTCTTGCAAGAGGTCTCTGGCAATGTCCTGCCATGCACGTTTTTTGGCAACGTTGTCCTTATATTTAGGATGCCGGGTGTCATAAATCATGGGTTTGTCCCTCACAAGTCTGATCAACTCCTCACAATCCACAGATTCGTTCTCCTTTGATGATGCTTTTCGTCCTCTTTTGGACATGCTGGTTCCAGTCCGGATTTCAAAAGACACAGGGGAGGAACAGGAAGAAGGGGAGGTGTTGGAGTGGCGCGAATTTCTGTTCAGGATGCAAGCAAGATGCGAATCAGATGCGTGCCCATAGAAGATAATGGGCCTGAATTCGCACCTGATCCGTCCCGCACCGCACCAAAGACGGTTGTGGTTTTTCATCAATTCGCATTGCGCATGCACCGGACATGTGTGAAGGTGCCCCATTGAAAACAATGGGTTTTTAAATGTCCTGCAAATTCGCAGTATTTTGCAGGACAGTAATCTGCGAATTCGCTATAGTGTGAACCCAGGCTCAAACTTACAGTAATGCACAGAACTATGTGGTTTTTAACTTCCAGTAACGTAATGAAATCTGCAGTATAAACTTGCAGTAACGCACAGAACTATATTGCATTAAACTTGCAGTAACCCAATGAAATATGCGGCATTAAACTTGCAGTAATGCAATGAAATATATGCCGTAAACTTGCAGTAACGCATTGAAATATACTGTGTTAAATGGTCACTACACTCACACTGACTGGACTACCCCTACATTCACACTAATGTAAAGATGAATGGTCGCACTACACTCACACTGAACTATCCCAATATGCACACTAAACTGATATTCTACAATTACAATAGAATCAGAATAGCACACTATAGCACAAATATGCCACGTACACACGATCAGACATTCCGACAACAAAATCCTGGGATTTATTTCCGACGGATGTTGGCTCAAGCTTGTCTTGCATACACACGGTCGCACAAACGTACAATGGCACTATAAAGAGGAAGTTCAATACCAAGTGCGCCACCCTTTGGGCTCCTTCTGCTAATCTCGTGTTTATCTCATGTTAGTAGAAGTTTGGTGAGAGACGATTCACGATTTTCAGCCTCGTACTTTTCATGTATTTTTAAAATAAATTTGTATTTTTAAATATTTCCTTTGATTTACTGCTTGTGTTTCTTTTAGCTGTCTCCTAGGTTATCCAATGGGCTTTTTTTTTTGGCCATTTTATTCAATAGTGCAAACGTAATTTCTTGGATACATGATGCGGCGTACTCACACGCTCGGACTTTCTGGCAGGATTGTCCGCCGGACCTAGTCCAGCGAACAAACCACCGGACTTTCCAGCGGAGGTCCGCCGGACTTTCGGAGCGTGTGGACTTGACCACACACGCCCGGACTTTTCCGGCGGACAATCCATGGGAAAAAGTCTGCGGAACTTTAAAAAGGAACGGACTTGCCGACACACAATTGGAAAGTCCGTTCATTTAGAACGTGACTGCAGGTTTTCCTCCCAAAAGTCCGGTGGACTAAGTTTTAAGTTCAGACTTAAAATTGTCCGCTGGACTCGGCAGTCCAGCGGACAATCCCGCGGTCTGTGTGCTAGTCCGCGGGACTTTTGAAATGAATGGACTTGCCTCGCACACGGAGGAAAGTCCGTTCATTTAAAACGTGACTGCAGGTAGATGGGACTAGCGAAAGCAGTGAATGCCGCCGCGCTAGCCCCGTCACCTGGTATGGATTTTAAGGGGAATCCCTACGCCGAAAAAACGGCGTGGGGTCCCCCTTGAATCCATCTCAAAGCCTTATCCGAGCACACAGCCCGGCCGGCCAGGAAAGGAGGTGGGGACGAGCAAGCGCCCCCCCCTCCTGAGCCGTACCAGGCCGCGTGCCCTCAACATGGGAGGTGCCCTGTCCCCATGTTGATGAGGACAAGGGCCTCTTCCCGACAACCCTGGCCATTGGTTGTCGGGGTCTGCGGGCGGGGGGCTTATCGGAGTCCGGGAGCCCCCTTTAATAAGGGGGCCCCCAGATCCCGGCCCCCCACCCTATGTGAATGAGTATGGGGTACGATCTACCCCTACCCATTCACCTAAGGTGTAAAAGTGTAAACAAAAAAACACAATTTTTTTAAATATTTTATTGCACAGCTCCGGTGGTCTTATTCCGTCTTGGGGGGTCTTCTCGCCGGAATCCTCCGCTCTCTTCTGCTCTTTTACCCTGCTCTTTCACGAGCGAAGGAGCTTGCTTTCTTCTTCATCGCCGCCGTTGTCTGGGGGTCTCGTTCCGCCTTCGGGGGTCTCTTCTGTTCTTGCCGCTGTCGCTGCCGCCTTCTGCGCCGTCTTCTTCTTCTTCTTCCTCTTCTTATTCTTCTTCTTCTTTTTCCAATGTTGACTCGTCGCTCTCTCTGGCCAGAATGGCAGAGACGCACAGTGTTGTGACTTATATAGGGACAAGGGGTGGGGTCACATGCTCATGTCACATGGTGACCCCGCCCCCATATGATGCCACAGTCCCAGCATCCTCTCCCGTGTGACATGAGCATGTGACCCCGCCCCTTGTCCCTATATAAGTCACAACACCGCGCTTCTCTGCCACCGAGCGACGAGTCAACATCGGAAAAAGAATAAGAAGAAGAGGAAGAAGAAGATGGCACAGAAGACGGCGGCGACAGCGGCAAGAACAGAAAAGACCCCCGAAGACCCCCGAAGGCGGAACGAGCCCCCCAGACGATGGCGGCGACGAAGAAGAAAGCCGGGCTCCTCCGCTCGTGAAAGAGCTAGGTAAAAGAGCAGAAGAGAGTGGAGGAGTCCAGCGTGAAGACCCCCCAAGAGCTGTGCAATAAAATATTTTAAAAAATTGTGTGTGTTTTTTTATTTACACTTTTACACCTTAGGTGAATGGGTAGGAGTACATCGTACCCCATACTCATTCACATAGGGTGGGGGGCCGGGATCTGGGGGCCCCCTTATTAAAGGGGGCTCCCGGATTCCGATAAGCCCCCCGCCCGCAGACCCGACAACCAACGGCCAGGGTTGTCGGGAAGAGGCCCTTGTCCTCATCAACATGGGGACAAGGTGCTTTGGGGTGGGGGGGCGCACAACCCCCCTTTCCCCAGGGCACCCCCCATGTTGAGGGCACGCGGCCTGGTATGGCTCAGGATGGGGGCGCTCGCTCGTCCCCACCCCCTTTCCTGGCCGGCTGGGCTGAGTGCTCGGATAAGGGTCTGACATGGATTTGGAGGGGACCCCCATGCCGTTTTTTCGGCGTAGGGATTCCCCTTTAAATCCATACCAGGTGACGGGGCTAGCGCGGCGGCATTCACTGCCTTCGCTAGTCCCGTCTACCTGCAGTCACGTTCTAAATGAACGGACTTTCCTCCGTGTGCGAGGCAAGTCCATTCATTTCAAAAGTCAAGTCCAGCGGACAATTTTAAGTCTGAACTTAAAACTTAGTCCGCCGGACTTTTGGGAGGAAAAACATTCCCGCTGGAAAGTCCGCTCGTGTGTACGCGGCCTTAGGCGACAATCTCTTCTTCAGCTAACTATTATGTTGTGGTTCTGCTACACACACACACCTTGTTTTTGTTGTTAATGTATGTAATGCATTAATGATAATAATATTCATCTTTTTCAGCACCCTAAATACATTTTTTGGAGTGACGATAATGGCCTGATTGATGCAAATTATAAAGCACTGTGAGTGTTATTTACTAAAGGAAAATCCACTTTGCACTACAAGTGCACTTGAAAGTGCACTGAAAGTGCACTGAAACTGCACTTGTAGTACAAAGTGGATTTGCCTTTAGGAAATAACCCCCATTGTCACTGTAAACACCAACTTAATCCAAAAACTGCTATTGAGCATTGAAAGAAGAAGCCACACATTGTTGAGTAGAAAATGTTTTACTCTGTGCACATTCACATGTGCATTTAGAAAAGGGTTTTTGAACAAACCAACATTTATTTTGAATAACATTTTTATTTTGGACAGTAGAAATATCCTTTTTTGAGGTAAACAGGCATGTTTTTAAAAACATAAAACAATACACATCTCAGGAAATTATAAAGTTCAACTTTGATAAATTGAAGGCAATATCAGACATTAGTATGTCCAAACTGTGTTGATCTTGCCTTCATCAGATGGGGTGATCTCACCCCTGTGAACGCCAAATTTTGAAGATGCACACAAATTGGGAGTCAAAATGGGGATTTCCCTCTTGATCCCATGCCTAATGTCAACATGTGCTAGCTCCCATCATGGGGGGTCAATGGACGTGTTTCAGGGGTGCAACCCCTTCCTCTCACCTACTTTAGTTTTTGAGGAAGGGGTTGCACCCACAAAACACGTACCTTGATATCCCGTGATGGCAGATAGCACATGTTGACACACTGTTTGCATCTTCAAAATTTGGCTTTCAATATTTTTTAGTTGTGGGTCCCTGGTTCCTCTGATGTCCCAATTCTTTTCTCCCCAATGTGAATAAAAAATAGGTATACTTAGCACACAGATATTTGAGGCAAGAAATAGGAATATGAAACATTGCTTGTGTCGTACAATTGTCTGTTTTGGCAGAGTTCCAAGCTGAAGACATGATTTTTCCCTTTATTAAAGCTAGAAAATGTACCTTTTTGGGTAAATTTTCACACATGTAGACACCCCTAGTATCCACTGGATCACCTGTGTAGGACACCCTAAACAGTTTGTTCTGGTGTCCCACACTACTGCTCCTGCGTCCAGATGTGTAAACAGCTGCTCAGTGTCCTCTCCTTACACTGAATCAAGTTTGCATTTCATTCTAGTTACAAACCCATCTAGACCACAATGTCCTAAACTTCTTTTAATCCAAATAGGCATGAACAAATGTAGTTAACCTGCATCTGCCAAAAACATTGTATTAGTAGGCGAACGAACGCTGTTTACTACGAACGATTTACTGTGCCCATGAAACTGAAACTTGCCATTTTAAACTGTACAACAGTAAAGAAAAGCACATGGAGCAGCACGAACGTAATAAGAATAATAGGATCACACGACAAATACTTACTTTTTTGCAGCACTCTCTTGATTCTTCTGTACTGATCCTGCTCCCTCAATTTGAGGTCTGACCATCGTTTCCTCAGTGGATCCTTGGATCGCTGTACCCCAAAATACTTCTGCAGACTTTTCACAACTTTAGTCATGATTTTGGCCATTCTGACATTTGGGTTTGGGTACGGTCCATGCTTCCCATCATAGTCGGCCCTCTTCAAGATGTCCACCATCTCCACCATTTCTACAAAGGACATATTACAGGCCTTAAATCTCCTCCGGGATCGGGATGTTCGTGGCTCCGGGCTTTCGTCATTGCTGCTGTCTTCATGCACTTGTTCTTTCTCCGCCATGTGCTCTCTCATTGTGCTGAAAGAGAAGGGGCGGGGAATATACTATAAAGAAGGTCAGGGGCAGGTGGAGTTTCATGCATGCGCAATGTATATAAAGCAAAACACACGTGCGTCGTACGTATGATCTGTGAGCGGAGGACGGAGTAGCAGAAGTGCTGAGCGTTCTAACAAAGGTACAATTTTAACTTGGGGCATCAGTGGCCTATACTGCTTATAGATTGAGGCCTATATTGGGACAAGATTATGCGAGTTTAGCTAGACATTAGGGTTTGTCTTGTGTTGCGTCTTGCAGATAAAATGGATAGATTCAACGATCATGATTTCCTCCCCCAATTCATTGATTTGTAGAGAGAGCTGCCCTGTCTGTGGCAGACAAAACACCCTTTTTATACAAATCGAATAAAGAGGAAAGCAGCACTGGAAAAATTGCTGGAATTTGTGAAGCCGCAGTTCCCCACGGCAGACATCAACTATTTGAAGCGCAAAATTGGTGACCTGAGGAGCACATATAATAGGGAGCACAAGAAGGTCCAGGATTCCCAGAGCTCAGGAGCAGCAGCAGCAGATGACATTTATGTCCCCAGGCTGTGGTACTACGACAGACTGCAATTTCTGTCAGACCAGACTGAAATCAGGCCATCACTCTCAACCAAAGCAAAACCCACCTGTGTGAGTTGGACCATCCTCCTCCACCTCCTTCACCTCCTGCCACAACTCCAACACCAGAGCCACAGCCTGGAAGCAAGCGTGGGAGGAAGACAAAAGAGTGATTGCCTGGGTTCGGTCTGGTCTGGCAAAAGACGCAGGCTGGTGTAAGCCCACAGCCTGGGGACATATATGTCACCTGCTGCTGTTCCTGATCTCTGGGAGTCCTGGA
Source organism: Lithobates sylvaticus (assembly GCA_028564925.1). Classification (NCBI taxonomy): domain Eukaryota; kingdom Metazoa; phylum Chordata; class Amphibia; order Anura; family Ranidae; genus Lithobates; species Lithobates sylvaticus. The sequence continues at coordinate 412,063,631 of CM053027.1, forward strand.
CTGGATTGTGCTCTGTATTAAATGGACTCCTCAGGCTCCCAATTTTGCCTGTCAAATAGTTGATGTGTGCCCTGGGGTACAAAGGCTTCGCTAATTTCACCAGTTTATCCAGCGTTGCCTTCCTCTTTATTTTGTTATGACCCCTAATAAATGTATATATTTTTTCTTAAATCATTGGCTATGTGTTATAATTAAAAAAGGACAGTTTGTTTGTGAGTAGGCAGGTACATTTCAAAATACAATGTAAAATTAACAAGGGATATCAACACCAACCAATCTCTTTGAGGTTAAAAAATACAAGATAATAATGGTGTTGTGGTAACTTGACACACAAAACGAGAAAAAATATTATGGAGATCACTAGAAAAAAAATAAAAAGCAGGAGATCTAGATTTAAAAAAAAAAAAGTGTGAATATCAGCAGCAAAACAACTTCATAATTCTAGCATTATAAAGAGGAAGATAATGCGTTGCATTGAAAGATTTCAAAATTTGCAGCGTGGCGAATGTGCTATCTCCATTACGAACGCTAGTTTTACCAGACCAAACGCTTCCGTCTCGTACTTGATTCAGAGCATGCTTGGAATTTTGTGCTCAGAATTTACGACAACAGACTTTGGAAAATTTGAGAATCAGCTCTCAATTTTTTATTGTCGGAAATTCCAACAAAAAATATCCGATGGAGCCTACACACGGTCAGAATTTCCGACAACAAGCTCCCATCGAACATTTGTTGTTGGAATGTCCAATCGTGTGTTTGCAACGTAACTGTCTAGTGGCCCTGAACAGAGCCCTGTTCTATCTCTCTCCATGCCGCTATCACATTACAAATGCCCGCTATGGAACAAATACTTTTATAGTGTGGGGCGGAATTAAGAGCAATGAGCAGTGATTGGATACAGTCATTATGACAGCATCCAATCATGGCCCTTACAGTGCTCTGTGCCCTGATTGGGCGAAGCTTTAATTGCTTCAGCCAATCAGGGCTTTCAATGTACTGTGCGGTGGTGCAGTGCATTGTGGTCGTTCGGCGGTCGAAACAATAGATCGAAAGACCCTATGATTCGGTGGTTCGGAGAACATCTGAACAGACAAAGTTCAGCCTGAACTCATGCTCAGGACAAACCGTTTGTCAAATCCCTAGTCTACGTTTCTATGTTGTGTTTCTAGTGGCTGTATTATAACTACAGATATATTCCTAAAAATAACATATACACAAGATCACATAATATTAAAGGTTCTAACTTTTTTATATGATGATGAAATTTGCTGTTGCGTATTGCAGACAGGTGAAACCCATTTTGATGTTTCAAATTATTTATCTTAAAGAGGAAGTAAAGCCTATTTAAAAAAAAAAAAGAAACGGAACCTGCAAGGCAAAGGCATAATGAGCTAGTATGCATAGCAGCATGATTTACCTGAGAACGAAGCCCCCGAAGCGCCCCTCATCCACGATCTTCTGCGCCGCCATCAAACCCGGAGTGACTTCCGGGTCTCGCCGCTCCAGCGCTGTCATTCGCTGGACTGGCGATGACGTCACTCCCACGCATGCGCACGAGATCGGCATATCGCTGTGATCTTGGCATGCGCCGTAGATAGCGGTGCCTTTTCTTTTCTAAATATCTCCTAAACCATGTAGGTTTAGGAGATATTTATTGGACCTACAGGTAAGCCTTAATCTAGGCTTACCTGTAGGTCAAAGTGGTTTGTAAGGGTTTACAACCACTTTAAAAGGAAAGAAAGCAAGTTGGACCTTGCATTGCTATATTCAGATATGATAAACACAGAACACAATTAAAACCAGGATCTAAAAGTTATGAAAATCAAAAGCCTGGAAACAGCTGAAAAGAGGAAACTAATTTGTCTGTAAAGAAAAAGTAATGTGTCTTATGTTTTAGTGAAGCTACTGTCTGCAGTCACAAACAGTTATGGTGACTAAAAGACATACAACGTGTAGTTTCTTAAGCCAGACATAATGTATTAGGCACTTCTCTTCTATACAGAGCATTTTTTTCTATGATGTCTAGACTAGTTTATCACTTTTTTAAAAAGCTTATATCAACTGATTTTCATTTATTTCTATTGCTTCTGGAACAAAAAAGTTTAACATAATGACTTTGGACAATGAAAGCTAAATCTTAGGCTCTTCTACCCCTTAGCACAGACCTCCCGTGCCTAATGGTAAATCCAGCCCTTGTTATGAAAATGATATATTATTAAAGCGGTCTTCCAGATAACCGGCAACAACAAGTCCTGCAGACTTGGCAAATGGCCCAGAACAAGCTCAATAAACACATTTGAGGAAGAATTTTACAATTACAGCTCAAGCTAAATGCAACTTTCCTAAGGTACTCTAGAAAAATTGAACTAGGAAGTCTTTTTGCTTCTTCCAAGAAGTAACAGCAGCATATCAAATATCCAGAGTTAAAGTGTTGCTGATGGATAGGAAAAGGGCTTCTCTATTGCTTCCACCTGTCGTTCCCGGTTAGATATCTACCCAAATGTGGCCAGCCGAAGTTATTAAAAACAATTCTATTAATCTGTTCTAAAAAAGTGCTTTAATCAGTTTGATTGTTTACCATTTATAAAATGCTTTAGAGTTGCACAACTGCTTAACATTGACAGCATGATTATATTATAAAAACTCATGTTATTAACAGTTGTGTTTCCTTGTGGAAGAAATAGATTGACAGCTGCTTCTGCTGATGAGACAGTAAATAAATTGGGATCATATTAAAAACAGATTTATTATTAGATCTATATTTGAAGGTTCTGGCAATTTAATTAAGGATGGACTAGGGTCACAGACATTCGGAAAGAGAATTCAGAGTTTTGTATATTCTACTAGCTTCATAAATAAATATAAATCCTTCTATTCTCAATTTCCTGTTTCTCGGCATCTGATCATAAACCTGAACAATATCTAATATTTATGTAGAAAATTAATTCTGTTATGTCCTATTATGATCCTCCTCATCATTTCGCCTGGAAATATACACACACATTGAGGACTGTTGGTACATGCTGTACCATGTAACTAGGTGATTGGATTTTCACTGAATTATTATTTAAATACATTAAGCATAAGGATATTATACATATACAGTATCTCACAAAAGTACACCCCTCACATTTTTGTAAATATTTTATTATACCTTTTCATGTGACAACACTGAAGAAACTACACTTTGCTACAATGTAAAGTAGTGCGTGTACAGCTTGTATAACGGTGTAAATGTTCTGTCCCCTCAAAATAACTCAATACACAGACATTAATGTCAAAACCACTGGCAACATAAGTGAGTACACCCCTAAGTGAAAATGTCCAAATTGGGCCCAATTAGCCATTTTCCCTCCCCGATGTCATGTGCCTCGTTAGTGTAACAAGGTCTCAGGTTTGAATGTGGAGAAGGTGTGTTAAATTTGGGGTTATCGCTCACACTCTCTCATACTGGTCACTGGAAGTTCAACATGGCACCTCATGGCAAAGAACTCTCTGAGGATCTGAAAAGAAAAATTGTTGCTCTACATAAAGGTGGCCTAGGCTATAGGAAGATTGCCAGGACCCTGAAACTGAGATGCAGCATGGTGGCCAAGACCACACAGCGGTTTAACAGGACAGGTTCTGTTCAGAACAGGCCTCGCCATGGTGGAGCAAAGAAATTGAGTGTACGTGCTCAGTGTCATATCCAGAGGTTGTCTTTCGTAAATAGATGTATGAGTGCTGCCAGCTTTACTGCAGAGGTTGAAGGGGTGGGGGGTCAGCCTGTCAGTGCTCAGACCATACGCTGCTCACTCTATAGCAAATTGTTGTGCATGGCTGTCATCCTGGAAGCAAGCGTCTTCTAAAGATGATGCTAAAGGAAGCCTGCAAACAGTTTACTGAAGACAAGCAGACTAAGGACATGGATTACTGAAACCATGTCCTGGGGTCTGATGAAACCAAGATAAACTTATTTGGTTCAGATGGTGTCAAGCGTGTGTGGTGGCAACCAGGTGAGGAGTACAAAGACAAGTGTGTCTTGCCTACAGTCAAGCATGGTGGTGGGAGTATCATGGTCTGGGGCTGCATGAGTGCTGCCAACACTGGGGAGCTACAGTTTTATTGAGGGAACCAAGAATTCCAACATGCACTGTGACACACTGAAGCAGAGCATGATCCCCTCCCTTCAGGGACAGGGCCACAGGGCAGTATTCCAACATGATAACAACCCCAAACACACCTCCAAGACAACCACCACCTTGCTAAAGAAGCCGAAGGTTGCTCCTTGCTAAAGAAGACAAGCATGTCTTCAGACCTAAACCCCATTAAGCATCTGTGAGGCATCCTCAAACGGAAGGTGGATGAGCACAAGGTCTCTAACATCCATCAGCTTGGTAAAGTGGTAATGGAGGAGTGGAAGAGGAATCCAGTGGAAACCTGTGAAGCTCTGGTGAACTCCATGCCCAAGAGGGTTAAGGCAGTGCTGGAAAATAATGGTGGCCACACAAAATATTGACACTTTGGGTCAAATTTGGACATTTTCACTTAGGGGTGTACTCACTTTTGTTGCCAGCGGTTTAGATATTAATGGCTGTGTTATTGAGTTATTTTGAGAGGACAGCAAATTTACACTGTTATACAAGCTGTACACTCACTACTTTACATTGTAGAAAATTGTAATTTCTTCAGTGTTGTCATATGAAAAGATATAATAAAATATTTACAAAAATGTGAAGGGTGTACTCACTTTTGTGAGATACTTTATTAGACATAACATGTGTGTACTTTACATTTAGCATCATAAATACAATGTTTAATTGAAATATCCTTGAGCCTTGGTTCACACTGACTGTGGGAATCATTTCATACCTGCATGTCCGTCTTGATTTCGGGGGGACATTTTCAGAGACATCTGTGTGGGTTTCTGCACAGATGTCAATGGAAATCGCACCCTCAAATTGTCAAAAGTAGTACAGAAACTACTTTTGGAAATTAGGAGGGTGCCATTGCCGGCAATTGCCGCAGATTTGGCATGCGATTTGACATGTCAAATTACATGCCATATCGCATCAATGTAAAACAGGGCTCAATGGTAAATCTTGGCACATACACTATATTACCAAAAGTGTTGAGACGCCTGCCTTTACACGCACATGAACTTTGGCATCCCAGTCTTAGTCCATAAGGTTCAGGACTCTGTGCAGGACAGTCAAGTTCCTCCACTCAAAACTCGCTCATCCATGTCTTTATGGACCTTGCTTTGTGCACAGGTGTGTAGTCATGTTGGAACAGGCAGGGGCCATCCCCAAACGGTTCCCACAAAGTTGGGAGCATGAAATTGTCCAAAATGTCTTGATATGCTGATGTAGAAAGAAAAAGGTTGCGCTATTACAAATTTTAGCAAAATGCATATACTAAATGGTTGAGAATGATATATAGCAATAATTGTCAGCTATCACAAATTGTGTCTGAAAAGTGCACACTTATATGTACCACCACAGAGTAAGTTGAATTATCCTCTAATCAATATGTGATTGTGATAAAAGTAACAAACAAGAATCGTAAACAAGTGATATTATATTGTCCGCAAAGACGTCCAAAAATGACTGGAGATCAAATCACAATGACAACCATAAGATAAGTGACTATTTCAGTGTTGCATCCGTGGTAATGTGGCTTTTATTCCACTGTGATCCCGCCACCAAATAAAATGAAGGCTTACCAAATGTAGGTAAAAGAATCGCCTGAGGCTCAAACCCAGCCAGGGCCTTTTCCTCTATCCTGTTCTGGTGTGGGAAGTCTGGGCGTCTGTGTCCTTTAACAGGGAAACCTCAATCTCTCCAGGATCACACAGCGATGTATTAGTCCAGGTGATGTGCTTCCCAAAGCCCAAAAACGGAGAAGGAAAAGAAGCAAACCATGGGCGGGATCACAGTGGAATAAAAGCCACATTACCACGGATGCAACACTGAAATAGTCACTTATCTTATGGTTGTCATTGTGATTTGATCTCCAGTCATTTTTGGACGTCTTTGCAGACAATATAATATCACTTGTTTACAATTCTTGTTTGTTACTTTTATCACAATCACATATTGATTAGAGGATAATTCAACTTACTCTGTGGTGGTACATATAAGTGTGCACTTTTCAGACACAATTTGTGATAGCTGACAATTATTGCTATATATCATTCTCAACCATTTAGTATATGCATTTTGCTAAAATTTGTAATAGCGCAACCTTTTTCTTTCTACATTTCTATTTTTGTTTATCACATGCGGTTTGCTGCTTATATATTATTTTTTGGTCCAGCGCAGTTTTTTTGTGTTTATATCTTGATATGCTGATGCCCTAAGAGTTCCCTTCACTGGAATTACGGGGCCAAGCCCAACCTCTGGAAAACAACCCCACACCATCACCCCTCCTCCACCAAATGATTTGGACCAGTGCACCAAGCAAGGTCCATAAAGACATGAATGAGCGAGTTTGGGGTGGAGGAACTTGACTGGCCTGCACAGTTCTTCTTTGGGATGAATTAGAGCGGGGACTGCGAGCCAGGCCTTCTCGTCCACATCAGTGCCTGACCTCAAAAATGCGCTTCTGGAAGAATGGACAAAATTTCCCATAGCCACACTCCTTAAACTTGTGGACAGCCTTCCCAGAATAATTGAAGCTGTTATAGCTGCAAAGGGTGGGCCAACTTAATATTGAACCCTACAGACAAAGACTGGGATGCCATTAAAGTTCATGCGCGTGTAAAAGTCACAATACTTTTGGTAATATAGTATATGTGGCCTGACATTATTTTTCCTATAAGGAATTTTGGGCAGCTGCTACATGCTTTAATACATGTTTACATGGTTAACCGAACTACAACTGAGAATCTAAATTCATTTATAACTCTATTTGACTGCACTCCAGTACAAGTAGCTAATCTGTTACTAAAGTGGAAATTGAAATTGATGGTGCCCATACACAAGACGATTAGCTAGCTGATAAGGCTTTAACTGTTGAAAACTGGACCATTTATACAGTGAAAACAACTTAAGTAGCTGCTAATCAATAACCATTTGGATATCAGATGGGCAGGAAGGTGATTCAGCTTTATAATGACCACATCTCCTAGTGTAAACAATTAGCTTGTGACAGCTTCTACTTTTAGCACCTTCATGCCTTCTGCATAAGGTATACACACTCTATGGATTATTAGAAATACTCTGTACAGGAATTGTGTTAAAGCTGTTTTGTGAGAACGGTACTGCCATCAGCAAATACCTTTAGAAAAAGATTTATGTTTGTTTACTTTGCCTAGTTTTAAAGGGGTGCATGCACAGAGTATCAAAGAACAGGGCTGCAACACAACAAGGGGACTGAGCTAGAGGAAGATGTAATGCATAAGTCTAACACACAGAGTACTCTCCAGGGGAAGTTAATGTGTTGTTGCTAAAGACTACAGTGTTTCTGTCACATACAAGGCAGCCTATCAGCCAAGAGACAGGTGACTGGCAGGGGTGCTGATTCCTCTGATAGTGATAGGGGTTAAGTGCTTGGCACCTCCACTTTCCAGTTTCCCACTTTTTGGAACCAGACTCATGGCACAGAGTTTCTAGGGACCCAGCCTGAAGTCACGAAAGAGAGGCAAAACTTTGAACGTACAGACAACATCAGAACACATCATTGTATGAATTGTATCATTCAAACTATATACATTGATTTTATATTCTGTATTTCCTATGTACTAATTCCTCCCCTCTGATGAAGTAGTCCTTTTTGTTTAATAAAATTGTGTAATTTTACTTAACATGTCTTCTCTCTGTCACCGTCCATCATTTTAGTATACAGGGGGTTTTCACCCCAGTATTTACCTAATATTTTTATGAGAGATGTAGAGAGATGTAGAGGGGTCCCTGGAGAAGAGAGCAAGCATGGAAGTTGGAGAAGGAGAGAGAGTGTTACCTGTATCTCATAGCAACCATGGGATGGGTCACTGTGAGAGAGGTGACCTGCATTGCTGGATTGGTGGAGTCTGGGACAGGCTCAGCAGTACTGGCCTCTAAATGCTATACACCTGGGAGTGGTGTTCTCTATGCAAAGGAGTGCTTCAGTGTCATCAGTGTAATGGAGTCAGCATAGAGAACAAGGAGTTAACAGGCATTAGTGAGTGCAGTTCCTCTTGTCCCCCACAAGGGAGCCCAAGCCCCACCCCTACCTGTGATTAGTTATATTCCATGCCTGATCATAGCTCAGGGCTCCCGTTTTGGAGACAGAGCCCCATCAGGAGAGAGCTGGGTGCTCCAGCCAGGTGGGACATATGATCCTATTAAGAGACTGCACCCTATGTTTGGGGATCCTTTGCCCACAAGACTGGGAAACTTGGAACAGCTGTGCAAGTCTTGGAACAGGTGCATCGGAGCTACTACCTCCTATGCAATGTCTGGTGAGCCTCAAGAACACAGCACTCGGCCTGGGAAGTCTCTGCAAACCTCCATGTAATCCATGCAAAAAAGGGAGAAAGGCTGGTTACTTGGAAGTTGGCTAAAACATTGTTTTATTATAGCATGTGAACAAATAAGCATATACGGTCTTTATCCTTTTGTGTTACATATAGTTACATAGTAGATGAGGTTGTAAAAAAGACACAAGTCCATCAAGTCCAACCTATGCGTGTGATTATATGTCAGTATTACATTGTATATCCCTGTATGTTGGGGTTGTTCAGGTGCTTATCTAATAGTTTCTTGACACTATCAATGCCCCCCTGCTGAGACCACCACCTGTGGAAGGGAATTCCACATCCTTGCAACTCTTACAGTAAAGAACCCTCTACGTAATTTAAGGTTAAACCTATTTTATTCTAATTTTAATGAGTGGCCATGAGTCTTGTTAAACTCCCTTTTGTGAAAAAGTTTTATCCCTATTGTGGAATCATCATCTGGTATTTGTATATTGAAATCATATCCCCTCTCAAGCGTCTCTTCTCCAGAGAGAATAAGTTCAGTGCTCGCAACCTTTCCTCATAACTAATATCCTCCAGACCCTTTATTAGCTTTGTTGCCCTTCCTTGTACTCGCTCCATTTCCAGTACATCCTTCCTGAGGACTGGTGCCCAGAACTGGACAGCATACTCCAATATAAAGTAACCCGCAACAGCACTTTATGGCATAGATTACAAAAGAGGATTGGAATGTATACTGTCCTTTAACTAGCTGAGATCCGCGCTATAGCCAAATGACGGCTACAGCGCAGATCTGTTGTGCCGGGAGCACGTCATATGACGTCCTCCCCTTCTGTGCACTCCAGGGAGCGCGCGCGCGCCGCCGGGAGCGTGCGCGCGCTCTCGCCGTGTCACTGGGCACGCGATGCGCGTGCCCAGCGGCCGCGATGTCCGCTGGGCACCCGCGATTGCCCGGTAACACAGCGGGACCGTGGATCTGTGTGTGTAAACACACAGATCAACGGTCCTGTCAGAGGAGAGGAGCCGATGGTGTTCTCTGTACAGAGAAACACCGATCGGTCTCCTCCCCTTGTGAGTCCCCTCCCCCCACAGTAAGAATCACTAACAGGGAACATAATTAACCCCTCCCCGCCCCCTAGAGGTTAACCCCTTCACTGCCAGTGTCATTTATACAGCAATCAATGCATTTAAATAGCATTGATTGCTGTATAAATGACAATGGTGCCAAAAATGTGTCAAAAATGTCCGATGTGTCCGCCATAATGTCGCAGTCACAATAAAAATCGCTGATCACCGCCATTACTAGTAAAAAAAAAATATTAATAAAAATGCTATAAAACTATCCCCTATTTTGTAAACGCTATAACTTTTGCGCAAACTAATCAATAATCGCTAATTGCGATTTTTTTTTTTACCAAAAATATGTAGAAGAATACGTTTCGGCCTAAACTGAGGAAAAAAAATGTTTTTTTATATATTTTTTGGGGATATTTAGTATAGCAAAAAGTAAAAAATATTGTTTTTTTTTAAATTTGTCGCTCTTCTTTTGTTTATTGTGCAAAAAATAAAAAACGCAGAGGTGATCAAATACCACCAAAAGAAATCTCTATTTGTGGGGAAAAAATGATAACAATTTCATTTGGGTACAGTGTCGTATGACCGCGCAATTGTCATTCCAAGTGCGTCAGCGCCAAAAGCTGAAAATTGGTCTGGTCACGAGGGGGGTTTAAGTGCAAAGTAATCAGGTGGTTAATTGGGATTTCAAAACCTTTATGAGGGTGTGATATGGATTTCCCTCTGATCACAGAATTACATTGTAGGCATGACAAACAGGGATAAGACCCTGTATTACGCGGTTCCAAAAATGTTATATTGGGACTAGAAGGGAAATACTGGTCAGATCTAACCAAACGATCTCTTAGTGTTCTGCCTTTTCTATATGTAGGCAAAGGTGGGACAGGAAACGCATCAATATTAGGGTAACTCTCTCTCAATAATCCCCAATGTTTTTTAACAATATTAAAAATACAATATTGTGTATTGGATGGAATTGTAAAACAAAAGGTATTCTTTTTAATTGTCTAGTTGATGTTCTATTATTAAATGGATCAACCCATTCTTTTTTAACCATTGCCACTGGATAATTCCTTTTGATTAATTTTGTTTCCATATATATATATACACAGTATCTCACAAAAGTGAGTAGACCTCTCACATTTTTGTAAATATTTTATTATATTTTTTCATGTGACAACACTGAAGAAATGACACTTTGCTACAATGTAAAGTAGTGAGTGTACAACTTGTATAAAAGTGTAAATTTGCTATCCCCTCAAAATAACTCAACACACAGCCATTAATGTCTAAACCACTGACAACAAAAGTGAGTACCACCCTAAGTGAAAATGTCTAAATTGGTCCCAAAGTGTCTATATTCTGTGTGGTCACCACTATTTTCCAGCACTGCCTTAACCCTCTTGGGCATGGAGTTCACCAGAGCTTCACAGGTTGCCAGTGGAGTCCTCTTCCACTCCTTCATGATGACATCACAGAGCTGGTGGATGTTAAAGACCTTGAGCTCCTCCATCTTCCATTTGAGGATGCCCCACAGATTCTCAATAGGGTTTAGGCCTGGAGACATGCTTGTCCAGTCCATCACCTTTACCTTCAGCTTCTTTAGCAAGGCAGTGGTCGTCTTGAAAGTGTGTTTGGGGTCGTTATTAAGTTTGGAATACTGCCCTGCGGCCTAGTCTCCGAAGAGAGGGGATCATGCTCTGCTTCAGTATGTCACAGTACATGTTGTCATTCATGGTTCCCTTAATGAACTGTAGTTCCCCAGTTCCGGCAGCACTCATGCAGCCCCAGACCATGACACTCCTCCCACCATGCTTGACTGTAGGCAAAACACACTTGTCTTTGTACTCCTCACTTGGTTGCCACCACACACGCTTGACACCATCTGAACCGAATAAGTTTATCTTGGTTTCATCATGTCCCCAGGACATGGTTTCAGTAATCCATGTCCTTAGTCTGCTTGTCTTCAATAAACTGTTTGCGGGCTTCCTTTAGCATCATCTTTAGAAGTGGCTTACTTCTGGGATGACAACCATGCAGACCAATTTGATGCAGTGTGCAGTGTATGGTCTGAGCACTGACAGGCTGACCCCCACCCCTTCAACCTCTGCAGCAATGCTGGAAGCACTCATATGTCTATTTCCCAAAGACAACCCCTTGATATGGCGCTGAGCACATACACTCAACTTCTTTGGTCGACCATGGCGAGGCCTGTTCTGAGTGGAACCTGTCATGTTAAAACCCTGTATGGCCACCTTGCTGCAGCTCAGTTTCAGAGTCCTGGCAATCTTCTTATAGCCTAGACAATCTTTATATAGAGCAACAATTCTTTTTTTTTATATCCTCAGAGAGTTCATTGCCATGAGGTGCCATGTTGAACTTCCAGTGGCCAGTATGAGAGAGTGAGAGCGATAACACCAAATTTAACACACCTGCTCCCAAATTCACACCTGAGACCTTGTAACACTTTTTTTTGCCAGCTGTTTAGACATCAATGGCTGTATGTTGAGGTATTTTGAGGGGACAACACTGTTATACAAGCTGTACACTCACTACTTTACCTTGTAACAAAGTGTCATTCTTTCAGTGTTGTCACATGAAAAGATATAGAATATTTACAAAAATGTGAGGGGTGTACTCACTTTTGTGAGATACTGTATATATATATATATATATATATATATATATATATATATTCTGATAATTATATTTTCAAGTATTTTTCATTGTGTGCTCTACTAATAGAGCTGTGGGATTGATCTGGCGCTGAGTTGGTGTATTGCAGGCCTTATTTTACACCTTTCTTTTTTCAATATATATCTAACAATCAGTTAGACTGAACTTTTTGCTGCAAACATTGGTATTTAAATATTTATTTAAATCCCAGGAACTAACATTCCCAAAACTAATATACTGGCAACAACTGAAATTATTTGTAATCTAATTGTAACCTGTACATATATATGCCTTCTCATTTCAACTACCAGTCAAACTATGAGGCATCTAAAATTGTAAACTGCTAATGAGCTGCTAAGAGGAAAATAAAGTATATGTGCTAATGTCCTAATGAGAATTCCTTGTATTTTCTGCTTTGTCTCCCAGGTTATTTGCACCCTTGAAAATTATTCTTAATTATTGGAGTCTCAGAATGTTCCAAATGAGTTGGAAACATACTCCCATGATGCAAAGCAGCTGTGCAGATAAAGGAGCATACATACTAGTCTTGCACAGTCAGCAAACAATTGTTTTCTTTCACTAAACTATGACGAAGATTCAAATTGTAATGTATAACACTGGTAATTAATCTAGTTTTTTCATGGTTAATACAAGAAAACTCATTTCGGGATATATTTTGAGTAAGGAGGACCTATCTATATCTGTAAATGAATGATATCATTATTTGGGGAAATGAAAGTTTAAGCTCTGTAAGACATACAATCCCACAGAGATCTCTGCAGAGGAACTTGTACGTGCAGGTGTTTAATGTGATAAGGTACGCTGCCATTTATCTGTGTATTTGCAGACAAATATTAACATAGGCATGAATTAAGCTTTTAATCCCTTTATTATGAATTGAATATCTTTATTTTAACAAACATCAACAATGCACAATACTGTATTCCAAACTATTCATTATGATTCCCCACAGTGTACCGTTACATGATACACCATAATGCGCGTGTTAATATAATGGCAGACATCTGTTTTACTATACCTAGTGTTTATTTTTTATATATACAGTTTGAGCATTGAGTAATTTTCATAGATATGTCAGTTATTCAGTTTGATACAACTGAACCACAATACAGATACTAACAATATGTTATTGAGCCACTACACATGCATTGGGATCATATAATTTTCCCTGATTCTTAGTAGTACGGATCTTAGTGTAGGGCAATCACAATAAAAAATATTATTACTGTGAAAAGAATAGAAAATTATTGCACTAACATTGCCTACTATTACATTACCATTGGATCAAAGGCTTGGTTATACTTGTAAGGATACAGCATTAGAGTTGGTTTCCCATAAGAGCAATGATGTGATGATGGTGTATAAGATATGCATGTACCATGTGTGTATAATGATATTATGTGATTGTTAATACAGGATGATGGTATTGTTCATTTAGTTAGTCACCTTAGGACCTTTGTTTGGTTATGACTATTGAGGTTCTACTATTTGACTAAATTACTAAAAACGTTGTGTGCTCAAATTAGATTGTCACCTAAACAGACATTTTGGAAGCTGGAATTGACAAAGGAAAACAATGTATTTGTTCTTTAAATTGTTAATTGAGCACAGAAATGTATATACAGTAAATATAAATGGTAGTTGGAACCTAGTAAATTTGACATGTGGACACATTTTTTATGTACCCTACTTCATATAACATGGCTATTTTCAGTAATAATCATGAAATGAAACAAATAATACTAATAGAAGCATAAAAAAGTAAGGCGTGTACAGTTGTAATTCCCTCATTAGTGGTCAGTAAAGAACAGCCTACTTATGATGGAGGTCAGTGGAGAAGTGCCCTCTTTTATTGGTATCGGAGTCATCCTTGATGGCCAGTGGATAATTGCACTTTTAGTTTGGTGGCTAGTGTAGTGCCCCTTTACATTAGTGACCAGTGGTGAACAACCTCCTTATAATGGTGGGGGACATCCTCCTTATGTTGTTGGTCAGTGAGGTGCCCTCTTACATTGGTGACATTGCAAATTGGTATAAGGTTCAAAACTTCCCTTTACTCTCATGATGTGTAAGCAATGGATGAACAATAGCACTATTTGGCTTGCCCCAATCTCCACATCTGCCTCCTCCTCCTCATTATAGCTAGTGCAATCACAATGATTAGGGCTGTTACCCTAGACACCCCATTTGCCAATGCCTCTCCAAAACAAAAATGTGAATGTCTCTGTCTCGCTCTATTTTTCTCCCTCACTCCTTCTCTCAACCCAAAAACAGGAAGTTGATGTGATGTCAGAGGAAAAAACCTGCAAAATGCATAGCAATTTAATGAGCATAAAAACATGTGTCAACACATGTCAATGTGCACTAAAATGTGTATCAATGCGCATAAAAATGCATGTCAATGCACATCCATTGTTTGAGCATTTTTATGGATTTTAATGCATGTTTATGTGTGAACAGGCCCTAAGACATAACCAAAAATTCGTTTTTTTACATTTTACCCTCAAAGATACAAGGAAAGGACCCTCCTCCAAATATATTGTATTTTTAAAATATAACATATTTTTACACATTGGTATCATTCTCCCATGGCCGTGCCTATCTTCCTTTGCCTTTTGTTTTTACAATAGCTTGCCCATTGTATGCATACATACAAATAGGGTTCACAAGTCAATATTTTAAAGAAATAAAAGTTATCAAAAAAGGGTCTTTACACATTCTCATCTCCACTTATGGACAACATTTTTATGTATCTTTCTGTGCAAACAGCACCACAAAGCTGCAGAATCAGAGAAAGAAGAGGAGTTTGGTTGCTTGCTGATTTGCCCAGTGGCAGCGTTGTTTCCATATATTTGAGCTTGCCCAATCGATGTAAAAATGGCTCTAATTTACGAACAAGATGTGCCCCCTAGAACCTTTAATAGGATTCTCCCCTATGTTTAGGTTCATCAAATTTCAAGCAGGATTCACCAAACCGCAAATCCAACCTTTGCAGGTTTGCTTGTCCCTATTTATGAATAGACAAATTGTTAACTAAAAAGCACAAGAAAAAAAGGCATACATATTTCAACCCTTTATAAAAAAAAAGACCATGTATACGGCCTTAATAAATGACTGAAAATAAGACATATTAATACATTGAGCTGTTGTTACTGAAGCACTTAAAATGCGGAAATCAGCAACTGTTCTATATTAATATATTTTTCTTTTCTCTTATGCAATTGCTAGGAATGCATTTGGTTGATAATTTTATATGGGTTTGTTCTTACCTTAATATGATATGTTTAAATACCTTTTCAGGATAATTAGCATCCTGTTTCATGTTCTTTTTTGTTCAATAATACACATTTGCATGAATAATAGACATTTGCATAAATGAATGCAAGTGTTTAGTAAAACATATTTTAAAGCTTTTAATTGAAATTTAGATTATATTTGATATTGGTAGTGATAATAATCATTTGTAACATTATTTTGTTGAAATAATGCTTCCTATCAGCAATGTACAATATTGAAAATATAGTTTTATAAAGGTGCTTATATTATACATGCTGACATTGGCATTTTCAATAATATAATAGTGCTTATATCATTCATGTTCACATTTGTGATCTTTTAAAAATAACAGTCAGGCCTAATTAGGGGGGAAGGGTTAAGAGTGGGGTGGGGGGGCATTTAAAACCCAGCCTCTCCCATGACAATTTAGGGCTTGCCATATTGAGGCAGCTTAAAGCGTTTGTTACCCCAACACTTCATATTCCTGATATATGGCTGCTGTACCATGTAGTGTACTTGTATGAGAAAGTATCCTGTTCTCTTTGTATGTTGCATCCTTTGTGTGAAAACCCTAGTGTTCCTGACAGTCCCTCAGTTCCTACTAAAAACTAACCACACTAAGCAGGGGAGCATACTGTGGTTAGTTCTTGAGCTATGCTGGGAACTTGACAAACAAACTTAATACCTGCGCCAAAAAGAATAATGTGCTAAATAAACATAAAATGTGGAAATCGCATAACAAACACCATGCGATAATATAATCACTTGACACACAATACTGCTGCTGCTGCCTGAAAGGTTAAATGGACCTTAAGAATAAAATACAAGAGAATAAAGGCTGTGCTAGCAAATGTGACTCACCACTGTGAGTATGGGTGAAGCATATACAAAAACATATATAGTATCGCCGTGCTGAACATGCAAAACATATATAGTATTAAATCAAACAAATTGTGCAACAATAGTTACAAAATAGAAATAATGAAAAATGACTATTGGTTGAGATAATCAGTATTGACAGACTATAAGGTAGGGATGGTTATAGTCATAAATTGCAGGTAGTCTTAAAACGGTAATCCCCTTTGGAACCCCACTCACCAAAACAATATGACCCATGGCTTTGCAGTCCTAGGGTCTAGGTACATGTTAATGGAACGGTGGGGTGGGTGATGTCAAAAATCCTAATAGAAACTTCAAACGGGCCAGCGAAGACTCCAAATGAATGTGAATGCCGTGGAGAGGGAAAAAAAAGGAACAACATGTGTGGTATCGCCGTGCTAAACATGTGCAATGCTAAACAATAGTAACTCACTACTGAGCAGACATGGATCAGCGAGTTCCGGGTGCGCGCTCAGCGTGCGCTCCAAGCAGAACAGGAAGCAGGCGTCACTGGCTTACTGACCAGAAATTGCGTCTACGCGTTTCGCCCCTCCTCCAGGGCGTCATCAAGTACATCATTTCCGGCTAGTATCGAAAGTCTATATATGCACTAGGCGGCTGGCGCCTCCCAGTTAACCAGCCAATCCGAGATTGAACTGATTTGAACTTTGCTTCCGGATTACATCATTTCCTCTAGTCAGTTGCTCATTGAAAACTTTATTGGCAACAGAACAACATGACGGAACATGATAGAAAGATTCAAAGTATAACAAAAACTATTTTCGTATTATATCATAGAGGTCATTAATACAAAACATTAGTAGAAATTAATAAAATACAATTGATAATAATAGGAATCAGTAATTCGATATTTAAAATTCGATATTTAAAATTAAAAACTCATTAGAAAAAAACTATAAAGTAACAATATATGTTTTTATGAACGGCTTTCAATGAATGACTGTTCTCTGTGTTACGGGATCCGTCAATACATTAGCCGCAAGTGATTTTAAATAGCTTTTTTTCCTGAAAAAATTACACTTTTTGCAGGGACAGTTCTAAGCACAGGAAACATGCGCCCCTTCACAGTCATACTATAGACACCCCCCAGGTGTCAGGAATATTACACTTTTATTGTTTCAATTTAAGCATTATTAAAATCACTGCTCCTGAAAAAACAGCCGTTTAAAAAAAAAAAATTAGCATTGTTACATGTCCCCTGAGGCAGGACCCAGGTCCCCAAACACTTTTTATGACAATAACATGCATATAAGCCTTTAAAATTAGCACTTTTGATTTCCAACGTTCGCATCCATTGTAACTAATAGGGTTCTAATGCTCGCACGGACTTTAGGTCTGTTCGCGGGTTCTGGTGCGAGCCCCTCCCTCGGCTCATCCATAGTGGCAAGTGACAATCTGCTAATGGTGGCAAGTGACGTGGCAAGTGACAATCCTCCAGCGGCCGCTGTAACAAAGTCCCAGCTCCTATAAATCATGTCACACTGATTCAATTTGCCATCATCATGAATCAGTGTTACACCTATCACTAGAGCTGGGACTTGTTACAGTGGCCACTGGAGGAGGAGGACCAAGGGAGAGGAGGACGGGCGCACAGGGATGACATCCCCCCTACCCTCATGTATGGCACCCTGCTGGCATGGAGGCCCTCTATTTCCCGCACACCCACACTGTCTGCCACTGTTTCCATGCTTGAGACCAGTCCTGCAGGACGCGGCTGCTAATGGGAATGACATTCCTGCTGTGGCAAAAGTATAGGAACGTTCTCACGCATTCCTGCAGGACTTGACCCCTGCCTTCTTCCCATTGACAACATGTCGGGTTACTTCTATTGTCATACATATCTTCAATAGAGTTGGTTTCAATACTGTCTCATGTGTATGCTGTTCAAAATTGCTACATAGATTGATTTTAATGTAAAAAAAAAAATTTCAATAAATACTCGTTTTAGTAATTTATTTTCTTACTTCCTTATTAAGTGTTGGCAACCCTATTTAAAATCCCATTGAGGATAAATACACTCCCACCAGAGTGATTCTTTTCTATTTCAATAGGGATGTGGGTTGGCCTACAACACTTTACACATACAGGGTGGACACCCAACTTATTCTTGGTCTATAAAGATGAGCACACCTCCCTCCTGGCTGCAGCAACATCGTTTTTACAACCAACCTGCCTGAGCTCCTCAAACTGCAGCTTTGAGAATCCTATGTCATTTTTACACAAATTCACTAAATTCTCACTATTACAAGGCTTTGCACTCTCACAATATATGAAGAGATTTAATTTTTTTTTGTCGTTTAGCTTAGTTGACATGTTATGTCTAAAGTGGGGTACACACGATCAGATAATCAGACGAACAATCGTCCTATTTTTCTCATTGTTTCACAGCAAGTCAGAAACGATGAAGGAAATAATATTAGGAAATCCGGGGGGCGTGGCTTGGCGCGCAGCGGAGATGGCAGCACACTAGCCGAGCTCTGGAGAGAAAGGCAGCCTACCGCCTGATGTCCTGTTCGGATGGAGTCTGAAATGGGCAAGAGAATACATCAGACGCCGCACTCGAGATCCTGCCGTTGAACAGCGATCACCTCGGCTAGGAACATCTCAGATATCTTCAGAGCGCAGTCTGTGAAAAGGGGCAGCGTGGCCGGGAACAAGATGGTGCAGGCTCAGGAAGAAGACGATGATTTTAG
Source organism: Lithobates sylvaticus (assembly GCA_028564925.1). Classification (NCBI taxonomy): domain Eukaryota; kingdom Metazoa; phylum Chordata; class Amphibia; order Anura; family Ranidae; genus Lithobates; species Lithobates sylvaticus. Next base: position 412,082,711 of record CM053027.1, read on the forward strand.
TGAGGACTCCCAGTCTACAGCTGAAGACGCAGGTAGGGGTTACTCACAATCAACACAGCCCCTTACTTATGCAGACATGTCTGGCTTTGCAGCAGACATAAAGTCTACATTCTCTGCAGCTATTACCGAACTTAAGCTGGCAGTGGTGGAGACATCAGGGAATCACAGAGACAGAGCTATTCATAAACTGGAGAAAGTTGCAGTGGCACACTCATCTCACTTCATAGAAATTAATAGACACTTAGAAGATTTTGGACAATAGGGGGACGCAAAATAATATCAGGGTGAGGGGGATCCCTGAATCTGTGGAGGCAGAACAAATTATTCCAGCACTGCAGAGAGTGTTTAATAGTCTGTTGGAGAGACAAGAGGATACAGAAATAGACTTTGTTTGTGCACACAGAGCTCTCAGGGCTGGAGGCCCAGACATGCCCCCCCCTAGAGATATCATCTGTTGCCTTCAAAGCTTTCCCCTCAAGGAAGACTAATGTTTAAGGCTAGAAGGAATGAACATATCATATTTAATGGTGAATCTATCATGCTGTTCCAAGATCTATCACAGATTACCCTGAAAAATCACAGAGCCCAACGCCCCCTGCTGGATGTGCTAAGAGAAAAGGAACTGAGATACACATGGTGCTTCCCTTTTGCATTGGTTGTTACCCAGGGGGGAAAGCAACACATATTGCGCACTCCAATGGATCTCCCATATTTCTGCTAGGCTCTGCTCTTAGATCTGATTGCACTCCCAGAATGGTATCAAGAGTTTGCATTGCCTTTAGGAGACAGAAGCCCACCGAGATCTCCTCTTTCCACACCAGAGAAACACGTTTCTAAATGAATGAAAAACATCAGAGGAGGGCACTCCAACATGGGAACACCAAATCCAAGACCAACGCCACCTAGATCACAAGAAGATGGTTAGGGAGGCAACAATTCTTCTCCCTTAAGCTTTCATCATCCTCACACACCACATTTGGCCCTCTGTGGCCATAATGGAAGTTCTGTTCTTTTCACCCTTTCTTGTTTTTCTATTATGCCGCGTACACACGAGCAGACTTTTCGACAGCAAAGTTCCGAAGGAACGAATCCGTCAGACAATTCAACTGTGTGGGGGCTCCATCGGACTTTAGAAATAGAACATGTTTCAAATTTTTCTGCCGGAACCCCGCCGGACCCAGTTCCTATGGAGAAATCCGCTCGTCTGTATGCTAGTCCAAACAACGACATAAGGGCAGCTATTGGCTACTGGCTACGAACTTCCTTATTCTAGTCCGGTCGTACGTCATCACGTTCAAATACGTCGGAATTTAGTGTGATTGTGTGTGGCCAAGTCCGTTAATTCGGAAAGTCCGTCGGAACTCCACCGAAAGTCCGTCGGAAAGACCGTCGGACCTAGTCCGTCGAAAAGTCCGCTCGTGTGTACGTGGCATTAGTGTTTTATTTTTCATTATGCCTGATCATATACCGGTAATTAGATGAAGCAGCATGAATCACAATCTCCTAAATACTAATATCACTAACTGATCCGGCTTCGATGGCACTGGACATACTAGTTGATATCAGTTATCCATCTTACTGCAGACACTCCACTCCCTTGACACAAGACTGAATACACGTAATTGTGAGCCACTTTTGTATCCATGTATCCAAGTCAAGCTTGTTGTGTAAACTGTACATTTGATTTCTAATAAACTTTTGATGTTAAAAAAAAAGAAAAAAAGAAAATCCTTTTACGACAAAGGCCTTTTTTGTTATTTATTGTTTCTGATCATGCGCTGTCTTTCGTTTCAGATTTTTCTCGTATGAAACCAGTACATATTCAAACGAAAAACGTATTTTTGGTTCCCATACGAGAAAACTTTTAGAATTTGTCTCTTTGGAAATTTTAATTTGGAAAGTTGGACTTGGCTGTCAAAAGTTGTGTACACACTATCAGAAAATCGTACAAACGTTCCTTGGACTAAAATGTTTGACCAATTTTCTTATAGTGTGTACAAGCTAAGTATGTATGTAATGTTCCTAAAAGCTCTTTTGATAAATAAAATCTGAATACAAAAGTATTAAATATTAACCCTAAAGCTAATTTAATCACTTGCAGACCGTCTACAATACATTTACTGCTGGCAGGCGGCATGTACAGGCAAAGCGATGTACCTGTACATCATTTTGTCTGCCCCCTCAATATCGCAGTGTCCGGTAGATGCGGATCTTGGGGCCTGGTAATCATGTGATCGCTATGACAATTGAAAGCATTGCTGGTACAATGATTGTCATTGTACCAGCAATCAAAGTGTAAACAAAATCCCTGATCACCCCCCCAGAGTAGTACAATGTTACTATGGTAACATTGAACTACTCTGATAAAAGTAGTAAAAAAATAGAAACAAAAATAAAAAGTAATGTTAAAAAAATGAAAAATATATTGAAAATATTGAATAAAAATGTATTTAATTTATATTTATTTTTTTAACATGCTGTCACAATTCAGTGTCCCTGATCCAAGTCAAGCTAGTTGTGTAAACTGTACATTTGATTTCTAATAAACTTTTGATGTTAAAAAAAAAGAAAAAAAGAAAATCCTTTTACGACAAAGGCCTTTTTTGTTATTTATTGTTTCTGATCATGCGCTGTCTTTCGTTTCTGATTTTTCTCGTATGAAACCAATACATATTCAAACGAAAAACGTATTTTTGGTTCCCATACGAGAAAACTTTTAGAATTTGTCTCTTTGGAAATTTTAATTTGGAAAGTTGGACTTGGCTGTCAAAAGTTGTGTACACACTATCAGAAAATCGTACAAACGTTCCTTGGACTAAAATGTTTGACCAATTTTCTTATAGTGTGTACAAGCTAAGTATGTATGTAATGTTCCTAAAAGCTCTTTTGATAAATAAAATCTGAATACAAAAGTATTAAATATTAACCCTAAAGCTAATTTAATCACTTGCAGACCGTCTACAATACATTTACTGCTGGCAGGCGGCATGTACAGGCAAAGCGATGTACCTGTACATCATTTTGCCTGCCCCCTCAATATCGCAGTGTCCGGTAGATGCGGATCTTGGGGCCTGGTAATCATGTGATCGCTATGACAATTGAAAGCATTGCTGGTACAATGATTGTCATTGTACCAGCAATCAAAGTGTAAACAAAATCCCTGATCACCCCCCCAGAGTAGTACAATGTTACTATGGTAACATTGAACTACTCTGATAAAAGTAGTAAAAAAATAGAAACAAAAATAAAAAGTAATGTTAAAAAAATGAAAAATATATTGAAAATATTGAATAAAAATGTATTTAATTTATATTTATTTTTTTAACATGCTGTCACAATTCAGTGTCCCTGATCTCCGCCACACCAGGCATATCATGATGCTTTTTTTTTTTTTGACCAAAAATTACAAACTTGCCATGTCTCTTACTACATACCTTAGACTGTCTACCTTCCAAAAAGGGGTAATTTTGGGGGGGGGGGGGGGGATATTTGTACTGTTCCTGACATTTTAAGGGCATTTTAAGGGCCCCAAGGTTCTGCCAGTGTCTCAGCTCCTCACAAGTACCCAATACATCACTTCCCAGGCATCACTTCTAGTCACGCCACTGACATCACATCCATACCCCAATGTGTTTCATCCTTACAACTTTGTGCAGAGGAACTGAGACTGGGCGGAAGCCTGCTGGTGTGTGCATGTTTGCAATAGCTGTTTACTGAGCGATTCCTTAGATGGGATAAATTATTGTGCTTTGCTTTTATATATGTTGTGAGTAGTTTCCATGCTTTCAATAAAGTGAGCTATTGGAGTATTTTGTCTCTTGCATTTCTCATCTGGGGAGCTATGTTTGCTGCACTGGATGGAACACACTGGAAGATTTATTTGTGTTTATTTCACTAAAGTTTTGTTGTTATTTTTGGGGTTGTAATACATATGCTTTGTTCACATATAAACACTGGGTGTTTAAAAAGAGTTTATTAATATCATTATTATCATTCATTAATTGGTCTCTGTTAGCACTGGGGACTTGGGCTGAGCATTGGGGACTTGGGCCGATTCCCTATAAGGTTAAAAAGCAATCCATAAGAATTCATAAAAAATCCCAGTAGATAAAAGAAAACACCAGTTTATTAAACAGCTTGTAGCCATGTTTAAAAATTGTCCACACTGGCCTCTGTAGATGATACCATGTGGGGTAAAACACTCCTGTCTCAGTGGTATTGTATTGTGTCACATATCATAACCAGCTGAAGTCGCAGATTCCAAACAGCAGGGGGCCGTGGAGGGGCTGTAGGTCCACAGGTGGAAGTGGTGTAACAATACCCTTGGCTGTAAGTAGTGCACCACTGTGAGCGGGTCTGCTGGGCGGTATACTTGAAACCAGGGGATTCAGTGTTGCATGGGACGCTGGCATCCAGGCTTGGAAGCCGGAAGTGACATCCCCAGGTCATGCCATAAGGCCAAACGGAGTCAAGGAAGAGCCGCTGTTGTTAGTTTCATGTGGAACGCATACCAGAGTGGCAGGGTGTCACCATGACAATGCATATTTTTTTCTCTAGAGGCTATGGACTTGTTCTACAAAAATATCTTCGCCCCTTGATTCATCCATCTTGGCACCTGATCCTTTTGGTGTGTTGCTTATTATTATTATTGCCTCTTTATGAGGTGCTGAGCTTCTGAAGTTTACAGCGCTGCAAATTTTTTTATTCAGAGGCATTACTAGGTAGTTGGTATATGATTTTTCAGACTTAAATATAACCATTCAATCCAACAAAGTTTGTCAGATTTGAAAGGTAATTTGATAATTGTTATATGATTTTCCAGATTTTAATGGTATAAGAAATCCAAAGAAACATTTTCACTAGGTAATCTTTATATGATTTTCCAGATGTAATTAATACTACAGAATCTGATTTGTTGATTTCGTTTTTTCATTCTATGTGGTAGACATGCAGCTGTTTTGGAATTGTTAGCTTTCAGTAAATTCAATTTTTTCTATTTGCCGCAGATAAAAAAAAAATGTTTTCATTAGAAAAAAACAATGATACTTTTTTATACCATCCAAAACAGATGTTAGAGTCCGCAAAAAAAATGTAATATGGTGACTTATCTATAACTGAAACCTTAAGATGTTTAAGATATGCTGAACCACTGCATTACATGGATAGGTCAAATTGCTATTGTTATATAACCCATTTTAGCCAGCAATCTTGTAATTTGACAGCTGACAGCAAACAGAATGACACTTGTAGTGACCTCCTGACACGAGACAGATGGTGCAAAATAATCTGTATATGACTTGTTCAGTTCTCTTTTTTGTGAATTTCAGAATCCAAAAAATATATATATTATTCATAGCCATACAGTTATCTAAAAATAAAATGTAAAAAGGGACTGAATTATAAAATAACACAAAATGTGCAGTGCTTACAAATTGCCCTGATACTAATATAAATGACACCCTGTGCATGAATTGTACTTGGCAGCCCCAGAACAGGCTATATGAATTAGTATTTTACTGCCATAATAAGATCCTTTTTTTTAACATGATTTTGAAAGCTTTTTAGAGAACATGGAATTAAAGTCAAACTTCAAGAAGATCTAAACATACACCAATAAAGCACTTACTGTATGTACTGTATATATCAGAAGTCATTACCTCTGCTTGCCGACCAGCTGATGCAGTTATACTGCAACAGAATGGCATGGCTGGGCGAAAACGTGTTACCTTTTGGCCACTAGGGTGGCGCGTGCCTGCAGCGTGTGCCCAGAACCGATACGAGTGCCCTGCGATGCGAGTGACAGAGCAAGAATCGGCATCTGTGTGTGTAAACACACAAATACTGGTTCTTTCAGGGAAGAGGAGACAGATCGTCTCTCTTCCCCTAGCCAGTCCCACCCCCCCACAGTTAGAACACACTGAGAGAACACATTTAACCCCTTGATCGCCCCCTAGTGTTAACCCCTTCCCTGCCAGTGATATTTATACTGTAATCAGTTCATTTTTATCGCTGTATAATTGTCAATGGTCCCAAAAATGTGTCAAAAGTGTCCAATTTGTCCACCGCAATATCGCAGTCCTGATAAAAATCGCAGATCGCAGCCATTACTAGTAAAACATGTAATAATAAAAATGCCCTAAATCTATCCCCTTTTTTGTAGACGATATAACTTTTGCACAAACCAATCAATATATTTTTTAACAAAAATATGTAGAAGAATACATATCGGCCTAAACTGAGGAAAAAAAATTTTTTTTTTTTTTAAAAATGTGGGATATTTATTATAGCAAAAAGAAAAAGGTATTGTGTTTTTTTTTTCAAAATTGTCGCTCTTCTTTTGTTTATAGCGCAAAAAATGAAAACCGCAGAGGTGATCAAATACCACCAAAAGAGAACTCTATTTGTGGGAAAAAAGGGACGTCAATTTTGTTTGGGTACAGCGTCGCTTGACCGCGCATTTGTCAGTTAAAATGATGCAGTGCCGTATCACAAAAAATAGCCTGGTCGTTGAGCAGCCAAATCTTCCGGGGCTGAAGTGGTTAGATGTATATTGTATGTAAATATTGTAAATACCTGATTTTGACTTGATGTCAGCCCCTAATCCACTATACTACAGCACTAAGACTGTAAGAGGGAGGGATGACACTTGAGGTGAATAGGGTGACCTGCATGTATATGTTCAAAATAATAAAAATGTTGTCATAACCACAGAGCAAAGTGAAAGAGATAGCCTTCTCAGTCTGTCACTGCTTATTCATTTCCCAGTCATGGGATGGGACAGTTTGATGAGCTAGCTGTGTTGTTTAACTGCAACAGAGAAAGGTAAGGTCACAGACTAGCTGTGCTGTCTGGCAGGGCTGTGTAAATCACAGTACTGGATGGACAGTAATACAAATCATTTTTCCTATTTCATTTGTGTATTAAGCTGTTTACATAGATTTCAGGTGTAAAATGCAATTTTTTTCACATTTTGCCAGTTATATAAGCATATAAACACCCTGGGATCACCTAAGAATGAAGCCCAGGGGGGAGCTTTGGAGATGAGTGATAATTATGTCTATATAGATCCCATAATTTCAATGATTGGGTGACTACTGTATTACAGTTCAATATGTCCGATATTAGGATCTCAGAGGACCATAATAAACCCAGAAGGTAGTATGGAGGGATGGAGGCCTGTTCAAACCTGCGCCAAGGGACATGTGGGTCTATAATATTCCTTTGGGATAATTGCGAGAATCTACTTGCAATATAATATAACCATATTTGAGGGACTCCAATGCTGCCTGACCTATGAGAACGGTGCAGAACTGCCTTGGTAAACCTTGGAGATTTACCTTGCCAGATGAGATAAGACTTGGAAATAAAGTAGAGATCGAAATAGGTAGAGAAGTTTGGGAAGAATAGACATTTTTATCACTGTTGTTCTTCCCAAAAAGGAAATGTGATAAGCAGACCAAGTTTTGAATAAACATCAGATTTTTGACCAATAAAGGGGGGCAATTACTGCTAAATAAAGATTTACAGCTTCCAGGCAGAGTGATCGCCAGATAAGAAAGGGAGGATGTTGACCAAATGAAAGGAAAAGATGCTTTAAATGTTTTCAGCTCAGAAGGTGTAAAATTTATAGGCAGGGCCACCGATTTAGTCACATTAACAGAGACACCTGATAGCTTAGCAAATTATGTTAGACCTTGAGAAAATTTAGCAACAAAACAGTAGGCCGTGGCAAAGGGTTCAATGGACAATATGAAAATTAGGGGTGACAAGGGACAGCCCTGTCGGGTACCCCTAACGAGCTGGAAAAAGTCAGAATTACAACCTGAAATTCTAATGCGAGTTCTGGGATTGTGATACAAGGCCTGGAAAGCATGTAAAAATTTACCTGGCAAGCCATAGTATTGTAAAATAAGCAACATATAGTGCCATGAAACACTATCAAAGGCCTCGTGGAGGTCAAGGCTGAGAAGCAACAATTTTTTAGAGAATAAATTTGCATCTTGTATGAGGTTGATGGCCAAGTGGATGTTATCAGTGATAAAATGGTTGAGAATGAACCATTGATATGGAACCAGACTAATATGGCAAGATCAGGGAAGCTATAATAGCAGTTAGGCAAATCACAAGGATTCTTCTAAAGATCTTTAGGTTATTGTTGATCACTGAGATAGGTCTATAGTTTTGGGGCAGGTAGTGGTCTTTATTGGGTTTTGGGATCAGAGGCATGTTAGCCAAGAGTATTTCCTCAGGGAACTTATGAACTTGAAGAATATAATTAAAAATTTGAACCAGTCTTGGAACAGTTGAGAATAATTATTTTTGTAATACACGGAGGTAAATCCATCTGGGCCTGGAGCAGAGCCCCTTTTGAGGGATTTAATAACCTTGGAGACCTCAGGCAGAGTAACAGGAGAGTTTAACATCTCTAATTGGGAAAGCAGTAGGGATCAGGATATAGGCTAACCAAGAGAATTATATCTGCAGAAGGTTCAGATAAGGGGAGATAAAAGACATTTTTAAAACCTCCTGCGGATGAAAGGTAGTCAAGTCTGTAGGGGTGTATAACTTATAGACATGTGGGGGATGTAGAGACAGGTTCAGCTTTCTAGCAAACATAGTTGAGGCAGTATTACTATGCAACAAAAACTTTGCCTTAGACCATCTCAAAGCCTTTTCAACTTTGGCAGACAACAAGGAATCTAATTCTAAGTGCTTCTGTTTGATGGAGTGCCTAGTGGATGCTAAGTGGAGATCAGAAGATTTATTATACAGTTGGTCTAGTTCCCGAGTGAGTGATAAAATTTGTTGTTAATTGGCTTTATTCTGGGAATCTGCTAAACCAATTAATTTACCCCTTAAAACTGTATTATGAGCAACCCATTCTGTGGTAATAGAGATCTCCGGAGAAGAATTCAACTCAAAGTATTCGTCTATTGCCTTTGAAACCTCTGCCGCCATAGCCGCATCTGAGAGTAAAGCTTCATTCAGTTTCCAAGTGTATAGGGTAGGTGCAAGTTTAATAAACTCCGTGACAGAGGAGGTAATTTGATGGTCAGACCATACGCATTTATGGATGGAAGCATCGGTTGAGTTAGCTAGGATAATAGGGGTTGAATTTTTTTTTTATCCAGCCTAGCATAGCTGTTATGGGGATGTGAATAAAATGCGTACTCCTTGGCCTTAATATTGTGAGCCCTCCAAGTATTGATCAATTGAGAGTCACAAAGTCTGATGGAGAGAGACTTGGGGAACGACTTGGAGTGAGAAGTGGGTGTACTTCTGTCTAGTGACGGTGTGCTACCATATTAAAATCCCCTCAACTTATCATATGGGAAGACTAGTATTTAGTAAGAAGCTCAAAAAAGGCAGCATAAAAGGAGGCAGAAGAATCATTAAACTAGCAATTGTAAGTTCCTGGCCTAGAAGAACACCTTTGATAATAACATATCTGCTTTCTTTATCTTTGTAAACTTGTCAAACATCTAGTGGAAATGAATTATGGAGGAATATAGCAGCACCTCTGCTTTTAAAGGAGTGTACTATGTAGAAAGATTGTTTATACGCCTGATGAAAAATGTTTGGATGGGAGAGATAGGAAAACTGCATTTCCTGTATAAGTAACATTTTTACTCCAAGGCGTTTGTAGTAGAAGACTTTACGTCTTTTGTTAGAGGAGTTGAATCCCTGCACATTATGGGAGATACACTTAATAGCCAAAAGTTAACCTATAATAATGGCACAGCAGAAATGGGTTAAAAGTGATAAAGATGCCACAACAGAGACAAGGATGAATAAGGATACCAGCAATTTGAAGAAGGCGATGCCATACTCGACCCACATGGTATATAATGTAGAGCAGCAGTAAGACCACATACATATAGGAGTAGGAGACAAGCTACACCAGTCTAAAGCCCCATACACACGGTCAGACTTTTTCATGGATTCTGTCCGATCGGACAATGTTGTTGAAAAATCAGACCGTGTGTATGCACCATCGGACAGTGTACGTCGGTTTGTCCGACGGACAAAGTCTTATCTCCTGCTGGAAAGATTTGCCGTCAACACGGTCCGATCACACCAAATTCGATCGTGTGTACGGTTGTCCGACGGACAAAGTGCTACGCATGCTCAGAAGAAATTCTGTGACGGAAGCGCTCGGTCAGGTAAAACTACCTTTCCTAATCGACACAGCACATTCGTCACGCTGCAATGTTAAAATGTCTTTAATGCAGCGCATTCTCTTTTTCTTTACAATGCAACAAGAATGACATGTTTTAGCTGCTCCTATTCACCCGCACTTCTCACAAACTTACTTCTTTATTACTTTTCAGCATTTATACACTACATGTTTATTTTTACTCAGATCGTAAAAGAATCTTTGTTATATTTTTAGCATCATTTGTCTTTTTTTTTTTTTTTTTTTGGGAATACATATTTGAAGGAGATTTTTTTTTTTTTTTTTTTGGAGGGGGGTTGTGTGTCTCAACTTAGCAAAACCACATTATTAACATTTGTATTTCTTGCTTAAATTTACTAGGAGTTTGTTGGTTGTTGGTGCCCCTTGTTAATTCTACTTTAGGATTAGTGAAATGTACCTGCCTACTCCAAGAAAAACTGTCATTGTAGAAAAGTAAAACACAATAGTCAATGATTAGTTCAAATCAAAAAAACCTTTATTTAGGTCTCAGCAACAAACCAAAGAGGAATGCAGCCATGGTGAAACTTGGGGAATTTGCAAAGCCTTGGACACCCATGGCAACCATAATTTTTCTGGCTTAAAAAATTGGGGGCATGAAGAGTACCTATCTAAATAATAAGGGAGCGCAATCTGGTCCTGATGTCCAAAACATCCGGAACTGCAGCAGATGCCATCTAGGTCCCCAAGCTCTGGTCCTACGAGAGGCTCCATCTTCTCTCAGACCAGACTGAATCAAGGTCATCACTCTCTTGTCTTCCTTGTACTCTTCCTTCCACGCCGTGGTGCTGGTGCTGGTGGGGTGGCAGAAGGAGGAGGAGGAGGCGGAGCAAGGTCACTCTCGCAAACATGTGTGAGGGGAGTCATCTCCCCAGCCATCCCCTCATTTAGTATTTTGAGGATGACATCCTCACACATGCTGCGTTGCCCCGCCTCCATACCCGTCATTTTACTGCCAACCAAGGAGGCAAAGGCCTCCTCGTAGGTGGGTGTGGCATATAGGGAGGCTGAGGCATCTCGTATCAGCTGGAGCGCTGACTCTCCCACCTCCCCCATGCTTTTCGCCCTTCTGTAGGGAAGGCGGAGGGGAGGGACTTGGGAGACAGTCAGGCTCCTACGCCTACCCCCCTGTTGGCTGCCACTAACCCCTGCCTCCTCCTGACTGCCACCTTCCACAGCCACCTCCTGGCTGAGGTCTTCCTGTGTCTGAAAAAGGGACATAGTTTCAGTTATTTGTTCATCAAACACACACAATTCTCATCTAGTGACTGTTGCAAAATGTTTACAAATAGAAAACCATACAATTCTCAGCCCTGCAGTTTAGAGTCTTCCCAAAAATGTCTCCAACACCACTGTCTGTTGATATGTCAATCACGTTAGGAACTAAGCAATTGGGGATCCTGAATTAACTGAACATCATTCCTTATTCCCCAAAATGGTTACAAAACTACTATACCTGGAACAAGCTGGGCACCTGCACATATTCCAGACTGGAAGGCCCAGGTTGGTCCTCGGAAGCCTCATCAGGGGTGGCGTGCGTGGAAGGACGCGTGCAAGGAAGAGTCGAGAGTGACTTCCTGACAGTAGTCTGGTCTTTGAGAAAGTGGAGCCTCTCATAGTACCAGAGCGTGGGGACATAGACATCATCTGCTGCAGCTCCAGATGCTAGGGACTTCCGGACCTTATTGCGCTCCCGGAAATAGGTACTCTTCATGTTGTTAATCTTCACTTTTAAGTTTGCCACGGTTGCCATGGGCAGGGTTGGCTTTACAAATGCCACAAGTTTCAGCATGGCTGCGTACCTCTTTGGTCTGTTGCTGTAGTCACGGTGCTTTGGTAGCCATAAAAGGGGAAATTCCCTGTATTTATCAATGAAGAGGGGGAGAAAACTCACGTCGTAGAAGGCCTCCATCACCTCTGCAAGACACAACACCACACAAAACAATATAAATAATGTCAGCCTAAACTCTCCTAATCTTCTCCATAAAGAAGCCTCAAGTTCGAATCAGTCTAGGCTAGTTATGTACCAACGTCAAATTGTACCTTCGTTTCTAGCGATCGTCTCGTGTGTGAGCTTTCTCTCCCCTCGTCTCCCAGATCGTGGCTACGACACAGGCGTGTGACGTTTTATATACAGTGCGCATGCGTCAAACTCCGCCCGCCCCTGATGATCTTTCTCGTCTATTCCCCACCCCTTCTCTTTATGGCGCAGTGGGGAGAGCACATGGCGGGGACACAGCAGATGCGCCACAAATATCCCACCAACGAGGAGGACGAGGAAAGTCCGGAGGCAGAAACGTCCCGATCCCGGAGCCGGATCCCGGAGCCTGAAATTCAAGGCCTCCAATATGTCATTTGGAGAAATGTTGGAGATGGTGGACATATTAAAGAGGAGCGACTATGATGGGAAGTATGGGCCTTACCTCAACCCCAATGTCCGCAAGGCCAAGATCATGTCTAAAGTTGTGAGGAGGCTGTACAATAATTTTGGGGTACAACGATCCAAGGAGCAACTGAGGAAACGCTGGTCAGACCTGAAACTGAGGGAGGCCGATCAGTACAGAAAGATCAAGCGAATTCTTCAAAAAAGTAAGTAGTTGTGTTTTGTGTTTTATTTCTTGCTTGCATACTGCTCCATGTGGTTTGATTTTTACAAAGTTGTACATTCCAAAATGGCCACTTTCATGTTCGTCTGTGCATTCGATCGTACTCAGCCTCGATCTTTCTGCCACTGTCATGGTCGTGTGTGTGTCCATTCGATCGTACGCAACGATCGGCCACTTATAATACGATGTTTGGTGTTTTATTTGTGGAAAGGAAGTTTGTTCTCACTAGAAATGTCATCAAGAATGTAAAGCCAATTTATTCAATGTAAAGGAGAGGTCACCCAGTAGCTGGTTCCCCCACTAGTGCTGGGACACCCAAACCACCTTTTTATTAGGCTTTTCCACACATGTGCTCCAGTGGATACTAGAGGGGGGTCTCCATCACACAAACTTCTACCAAAAAGCTAGTCAGTTTAGCACCTTTACAAAGTGACTACATTCATGTAGTTGGCATTTGTAACTGGCCAAACAAAAATTGTGTCCGTCACTTTCAAGCAATGTTTGTCATTTCCTATTTCTGCCCTCAATAGATTGTGTTGCTAAATCTTCCTTTTGTACATTCTCATAGGGGAGCGAAAACTTGGCCCGTCTGAGGAAACCCCCAAAACCAACACCTCCCAAAAAAGGTGAAACAGCAGAAGCAGAGGAGGAGGAGGAGGAAGGAGAGATCATCGAACTTGGAGAAATTGTCACCACAACAGGTGAGTGTGGGAGAACACAGCTAAGCTACTGGTAAGCTAATCAATGTATGCCTGCCTCATTTCCAACACCCGATTTTTTTTTGTTTGTGGTTTTTAGGTGACGTGGATGTTGTGGAAGAAAAATCGCACTTTACCACAGAGAGTGCCCACGTACTCATCGGGGAGATAATGGTCTGCAATAGAGATCTCGATTACATAAAGCAAAACATCAATGATGTTCAACAAAAATTGAAGAACATCATTGATGTTTTAGGAAAAATATGAAAACGCACCAAGTAATTAACACACATTTGTAACTTAAGAACTGTGTGAAATTTGGAACATGCACACATTGTGTCCACATGTGCTAGCTCCCATCATGGTGGATGAATGCCCTCGTTTTTTTTGGGGGTGCAACCACTTTACGAACTACGAAAGTGGTTGTGGTGAAGGGGTTGCACCCCCAAAAAACGTCCATTCATCCCCATGATGGAAAATGGCACTTTTGAAGCTTCTAGGCATGTGTTTTACCATCTAATGACCATTTTCAGACCCAAATTGTGTGCATGTTCTAAATTTCCACTTTCCAGGGGTGACCCCCCCATGTGATGAAGGCAAGATCAAACACACTTTGAACATATAGTCATGTCTGATCTTGTCTTCACTTTACAAAGTTGAACTTTCCAAGTTCCTAGGTTCTGTTTTGCTCCATGCCTGGTTTTACCAATTGCGGAATGTTTCTAAACAATGCTGTAAATAACCAAGATGTTGTCAGTTTGGGCGTGAAGATTGTAAACGCACTTGTGAATGTTTTCAAAGTAAACTTTTTTATTTTTCTAAATGTGTGGCTTCCTTATTTCAAAAACACAATGCATTATGTATGTCAAATGGAAAGGATATGGTGGCCAATTGGTGTTATTTACTAAAGGCAAGTCCACTTTGCACTGCAAGTTTCTTTTCCAGGGCACTTTTTCACTGCACTTGTAGAGCATAGTGGATTTGACTTATGTAAATGACACCCACAGTGCTTTGTACGAAAACACGGAGCACAGCATTTTTGAGAATACACACATGTCTGACCTGGTGATGAAAAGGAGTATTTTGGGTGTCAGTTAGGCAGTACAAACCTTATCTAGACCAAAGATTAGGTATCAAACACACAACATGAGACTAATCTTTTTGGGAAGAAGAGACTGTTACCTCCTTTTGCCCAGAAAGTGCATTCCCACTGTCGAAGGCAAAGTGAAAAAATGTCAAGGTAAAATAAGCAAAAAAGAATAATGAAATGACAAGAAATCATAGGTTGGTTGAAATATCAGATTTATTAAAAAATGCCTCTCACACATCGTCAGGCAGAGCAATGGCCCCCCTACCCACAAAGTACTCCATATATTGCTCGCGGACCGCGCGGGCATTTAGAGGGGGCAAGCCTGGACGTGCCACTTGAAGGGCTGTGAGGTCCGCATTTGGAGGGCCCTCCACATCTGGGCCAACGGGCACCACATAGTTCCTGTTATGTCTTTTGAGGAAGTTGTGCAATATGCAACAGGCAAGAACTATGTGGTTCAGTTTGTATTCCGCCAAGTTAATTGCCGTCAAGAACAGGCGGAAGCGGCTGGCCAGGATGCCAAAAGTGTTCTCTACCACTCTTCTGGCTCTGGACAGCCTGTAGTTGAAGACCCTCTGTTCTGGGGTGAGAGTCCTCATCGGGAACGGCCTCATCACATGGGGAGTCAACGCAAACGCTTCATCTGCGACAAAGACGAAGGGGAGTCCTTCAGCATTCTCCTCTGGAGGTGGCAAGCACAGACTGCCACTTTGGAGACGCCAGTAGAACTCCGTGTGCGTAATGGCACCACCATCTGAGATCCGGCCGTTCATCCCCACGTCCACATACATAAATTCATATGTTGCCGACACCACCGCCAACATCACTACACTATTAAACCCTTTATAATTATAATAGTGGGACCCCGAGTTGGGCGGTGGGACGATGCGGACGTGTTTCCCATCAATTGCCCCTCCGCAGTTAGGAAAGTCCCAACGGCTGGCAAAGTGGGAGGCCACAGTCTGCCATCCCTGTGGCGATGAAGGGAACTGTGGAGTGAAACAAGAAAAAAAAAAAATAGTCACTTTGCACATAAACATTGCAAGCAGATTAGACAATCAACATCTTGGAACAAGAGCATTGTATAAAATTGGAGGCTGGAAAGTATTTGCACAGAAAAGTAGAGGCTCCCCTTCACAGATTACTCACCCCCCATCAATCCCCCCACTTCTGATGGGCCTTTGACAATAACTAGGGTTTTGGGGGGGGGGGGGGTGTTGGACAGGTAACCCTCTGCACTTCATTGATTGGCAAATGGCTCAATAATGTGTGCTAGTTTGGCCAGACCCTCTGTACTTAACACTATTGGCAGCCCCCAGGAAAGCTAAACTAACATTTCACCCCCCCCCCCCCCCCAAAAAAAGGAAAGCACATTGTGACATTCTGAAATTACCAAGCAAGCTAATAGGAGGGAAAGAACACAAAAAAAATAGGAAATGGAAAGTATGGAGGCAGCCCCTTGCACTACATGCTTTGCAGAATTCATCCCTAAAGATGCCCACTAAAAAGAGGTAGGTATATAGTGTGTATTGACCTTGGGAAAGCCAGCAGATAGAGGATTGGTACCATCTGACAGAGCAGTTGGGGGAGGGGGTTCCTAATGAGTTTGCCCCCCCCCCCCCACCAAAAACAATAAAATAAAGGGGCTCTACATGAAGTAAACCACACAGCAAACATGTGTGCATATTTTAGGGGGTGTTTGGGGGCAAAAAATACTATGCAGCAGACAAAATACATTGCTTAGGTGACTAGGCCATAGGTGTCTATTGGGGCAGAAGAGCATGCTGGGGAGGTAAGTGAAGGGAAAAATGCATGAAGGAGAAAAGGGGCACAGCATATTAGAGCATATTGCAATCATGGTAATTAGGGAAGGAGGTCAAAAATAGAAGACATTAGCAAAAAGAACATACATAGAAGGGAATAGTAAAGGAGAAATGTTACCTTAATATAGTCCTCCTGCAGGACCTCGATGATGGCAGAACAGGTCTCTGGAATAATGAGTCCCAGGGCCTGGGGAGAGATACCTGAAGAGAACTTCAAATCCTGAAGACTTCTCCCTGTCGCCAAGTACCTCAACGTGGCAACAAGCCTCTGCTCCGGAGTAATGGCTTGTCTCATGCAGGTATCCTGCCGGCTGATAAAGGGGGTCAGCAAAGCCAAAAGACGGTGAAAATCGGGGTCCGTCATCCTGAGAAAGTTCCTGAAATCATCAGGATTATTCTCCTGGATCTCACGAAGCAAAGGCATGTGCGAGAATTGGTCACGCTGAAGCAACCAATTCTTGGTCCACATACTCCTCGTCACTCTGTTCATGGACGGGTCTTGGCTCAAAGCTAGAAGCCCGACACCAATTCCGCGTACAGCACGAACTCGGCGACGAGTACGCACGGGAAACATCGCTCACAAGGTCACAAAAGGTCGGCTGGTCAGAACGGACAAACAGAAAGCACCGATAAACAGCAAGGCCTGAAAGAACGAAATGAATACCAGAAACGAGCAGACAATAAGCAGTGCAAATCAAAGCGTCCTATATCAAGATATAGGCCGCAATGACCAACAAATGCGAACTGACTACACGCACTAATAAACAGATACGCACGACAAGCACAAACTGAAGAGCAGTAACGATCTGAGTCAGAAAACTGAGAAGCGCGAATCTTAAGTCACCAAACTTCGACTAAATCTCGATAAACACGGGATCAGCAGAAGGAGCCCAACGGGTGCCTGACGTGGTGCTGAACTTCCCTTTTCTAATCTCGTGGACGACGACTTACGTCACGACGTTCTTCCAGACCGGATATTCCGACAACGTAGTCCGACCGTGTGTACGCAACACCAACATCGGACAAAGTACGACGGACAGGATCCGACCGACCTGGTCCGCGGATTGTCCGACCGTGTGTATGGGGCTTAAGTGTAGCAAATAGTGTAAAAACAAGGATTTATCAAATGTTGCATTCACAGAATAGTGCAACATTTAATAAGACCACATTTAATAAATCCTTGTTTTTACACTATCTGCTACACTTAGACTGAAAAGGGTATCATCACAGCTGGGTGAGGAAGCAATGCATTAACACCAGGGGATGGTGCCCGGCAGATTGAGTAAAATGATAGTCAGAACATGCCTAGGGCCTTAACCTGAGAGAAGAATTCAAGGGGAGGGGGTGCCTACAAAGTCAAATGAAAGCAAATTAAAGGTGTTGTTCCAACTGTAAGGACCGGACCTTAACCAATTGTGTGTCAAACTTTCCAATGCTCTCTTCTGGGTGAAGGTGTATGCCAGATGAGCGATGGTCTGGGTATGGAAGGTGGATGAGGTATCGCTTCAGTCTTCAAGAGGCTCATTCTTGGCCTTTTAAGAGAGTAGTAACAATATATGGGGTCCCATTACGCGGCCCTATCTGCTTGAATGGGAACTTTCATCTGTAGCAAATGCAGGCTGATTGAAGAGCCAAGGTGATGTCCTTCATGTTGTGGCATGCAGAGTGGCTGCACTTCCTTCACTAGGAAGTCCTTTATACAGAGGACAATATAGCGCTGTCGTTTGTCAGCCAGTGGTTTAGACCTAAGAGCATGGTGGATCCTGTCACATGTGAAGGATTCACATTCATGGTCAGGCAGGAGAGATTTGAATAGATTGATGGTTGTCTGTGACCAACTCGGGGTACCCCATAATCTAAGATTATTACGCCTGTTACGGTTGTCAAAATCTTCAACCTGAGCTTGCAATTGTATAAATGCTGCAGATAGGGACTCGTGCTCCCTGCTGAGTTCACTGTAAGGCAGGCTGAGGTCATCATGCTTAGTTTCTAATCTGTCCATTCTGGTGCTTAGGGCTGCAATCTCTAGAGAGAGTGTATGGATTCCTTTGAAATGGTTTAAGAAAATAGATTTTTTGTTTCGAAAGTTATTGTGGAAAGGAAAAAGCCCCAGGATCAAACTGAGTGCTAAGGAGGGGGGGGGGGTCTACCGGTGCCACAGCCAAGAATTTACTTTATTGCTTTTTAACTGTAGTATTTTGCTGGATGGGGAACGATAGATTAGAGAGATCCCATACAGGCTGTGCTTTTGAGCCACTGGCCGTGCTATAAACTTATAGCTCAGCTAGAATCAGGATAATTTGCATATGCTTACTCTAGCCCAACAATGGTACTTAGAAATAAAGTATGGAAGGAAATGAGACACATAATGGAGCGACTGGGGGCTGGGACTTTAAATGAAGCAGGCAGGTGTAAAACATTTAAATTTATTGGAAATTCAGTGGTAAATTGCATGAGGGTAATCATGAGTACACCAAGAAAATCAATATATTCCATTCAATGGATAGACATGCAGCAATGACAATTGACCACAATAATACAAATCACAATAACAAGTGATCATTGAATAAAAAAAACAGTAGTTGGCATAAAACATGGCATATAATAGCTCTATGTATTTCGTGGATTCATCCACTCTTCAGGAACATGCACGTGGAAAACTGAATGCTGTAATATAATAGTAGCAAGGATATCTGTAATGTCTGACCCTGTCACGGAAGGGAGGTTAAAATAAGGTAATTAGAAGTAATATTGCCTAGGATAAACCCCCCAAAACCACTCTCAAAAATACTTACATGATCTATCTCTATGCAGTAACAGCAATGAGCCAACATGGGTCAGGATAACCCCTTAGGGATATCACTAGTGGGAGCTGAGGTGGTTAAGGCAGACCAGGACTGAACAAAGATGGTTTCCAAGAAAGGAAAATTCCAAAAGAAAGAATAGTCAATGATGATCATGCGTGCTGGAAACAAAAATGAGATATAAAATAGGTTGGGAACTCATTATGTGATACAATAGGTCATCTTGTCCTAAACTTGGTAAAGGATAGGATAATGAGATGCTAATGAGTGTAAAGATAAGGTTAAGTTAGTGAGAGCAGAATGTGATGAAAGTAAAATATTACAATGATTGGAAAGTAAAATGAAAAGTTGAGAGTGTTGAAGAACCAAAGAAAGATTGGGTAAAATAGATGGTGCAAAATGGAATGGTGAAAAAATAGGGTCAATTTACTTAATAAACATTTCAGTGTTGAGTGATCCACAAGGTGTGCAGATAAAAAGCTGGAACCACCATGTGAGTCAATCTGCCCCAGAATGGCTTATAAGGGCCTGTCTGACACACCCACCAACGTCACGTAGGCGTGCACTGTGGAGGGTAGGCTACTGCAACAGGGCGGGACAGCCCCAAACAAAAACAGTGCCAAAATGTTCCTCCACCTGGCTGCTAGATGTGATTGCCATGGGATGGGGTCTGTTTAACCCCCACCCCTTATTAAATAGTTCATTATCCCCAGCAGTCGCATGTGTCACATGTGTTAGATAGGAGCAATTGCTCCATCACCTTGGGAGTTGCAATGCGCATTGCGGGTCTTACTCCTCCCCTTCCTACAGGGTGGGTGGATCACCTTGCACTACGCATCAGCGTCATGCTTTATGTGATGGAACTGCTGCGCCATGTCTTTGGCGCCGCCATTTAACATCGCTTTTTTCACATCTAGCAGCCAGGTGGAGGAACATTTTGGCACTGTTTTGGTTTGGAGCGGTCCTGCCCTGTTGCAGTAGCCTACCCTCTACAGTGCACGCCTACGTGACATTGGTGGGTGTGGCAGACCAGCCCTTATAAGCCATTCTGGGGCAGGTTGACTGACATGGTGGTTCCAGCTTTTTATCTGCACACCTTGTGGATCACTCAACACTGAAATGTTTATTAGGTAAATTGACCCTATTTTTTCACCATTCCATTTTGCACCATCTATTTTACCCAATCTTTCTTTGGTTCTTCAACACTCTCAACTTTTATTTTTACTTTCCAATCATTGTAATATTTTACTTTCATCACATTCTGCTCTCACTAACTTAACCTTATCTTTACACTCATTAGCATCTCATTATCCTATCCTTTACCAAGTTTAGGACAAGATGACCTATTGTATCACATAATGAGTTCCCAACCTATTTTATATCTCATTTTTGTTTCCAGCACGCATGGTCATCATTGTCCATTCTTTCTTTTGGAATTTTCCTTTCTTGGAAACCATCTTTGTTCAGTCCTGGTCTGCCTTAACCACCTCAGCTTCCACTAGTGATACCCCTAATGGGTTATCCTGACCCATGTTGGCTCATTGCTGTTACTGCATAGAGATAGATCATGTAAGTATTTTTGAGAGTGGTTTTGGGGGGTTTATCCTAGGCAATATTACTTCTAATTACCTTATTTTAACCTCCCTTCCGTGACAGGGTCAGACCTTACAGATATCCTTTCTACTATTATATTACAGCATTCAGAATCCACGTGCATGCTCCTGAAGAGTGAATGAATCCACAAAATGCATAGAGCTATTATATGCCATGTTTTATGCCAACTACTGTTTTATTTATTCAATGATCACTTGTTATAGTGATTTGTTTTATTGTGGTCAATTGTCATTGCTGTATGTTTATCCATCGAATGGAATATATTGATTTTCTTGGTGTACTCATGATTACCCTCATGCAACTTACCACTGAATTTCCAATAATTTTAAATGTTTTACACCTGCCTGCTTCATTTAAAGTCCCAGCCCCCAGTCGCCTAATTGCATTCATTAGATAGGGATGGAGGCAACTGACCTTACCTGGTCAACTCCTCATAAAAAGTCCCTACGTTTTCTTTTTCTGTTTCTTCCGAGATACATAATGAAATATGAAGGGGTGTCCGAATTTTCAATATTATGGGGTAATAGGAACTATGAAGAACTCTGTAAATTGGAGGGGTTTGAGCGTTGGCGTTCTAAAGCAATACAATATATTTCTCAGCTTTATGCTCAAAATGTTATGCAGCCTTTTCAGGAGTTACAGGAGTCTTACCAATAGCCTCATAATATTTTTTATAAATATTTACAATTACGGCATTCGGTCCATTCACATTTTAAAGGTGTCGGGATGAATATAAGATCTATGCCACTGCTATCCTTATTGGCAGGGGCTATAGGAAAAAAATGCCTGATCTCATTAGTCTACATTCAACTTATGATGAAGTATCAAGATATTTTAGACAGCCCAGGTTGAAAGGGCTGGGAGATAGGTCTGGGGGTCATATCAGAGGAGGAATGGCAAAATATCCTGAAGAGGGCCCCTGTTGGTATCTCTATCATCTACACAATGCTTACCCCAATTGTTTATTATCTACAGGACACATAGGACCCTGGTATAGTTATAGTAAAGTGGAGGCAGAGGGAAACCCTGTATTGCCCACTGTGTAAGCAATCTCCGGCTGACTTGCTCCATATGAAAAACAAACAACCACCGCTCCAAGACTCTCCTTACAAGCGAATGCTCCTGCTCCTTTATTTTCCCGGTGTGCGGCTGTCCGGAGTTCTTCCTTTTGACTTGCTCCATATGTTGTGGAAATGCCCCAAACTGGTCAGATACTGGCGAGAGCTGGTGACCACAATTAATGGCGCCTATAGTACTCATATTGAAATGCTTCCTAAGACCTGTCTACTGGGTTATTTTAATGAAGAGTTACACCCAAGGAAAACGTTAATACCAATTGGTAGATTATTGTTTATACCTTGCAAGCTAATTGCCAGAAAATGGATGTCCCCCAGTATACCATTATTTGAGAAATAGCCTTCTCAGGTAAATGCGACAATACTAATGGAACAACAAGTTTATCATAATAGGGGTACACCAGATATATTAGTTAAGCTGTGGGGACCTTGGCTAACAGCCTCAGGACTGGTTTATTGTCCTGCCCCTCTTAGAATATCAAAGAATGATCAATGAGGTAATAGATAGGTAAATAAGGGTCGGATATGGCATTTTAAACTGCATGAGAGGACTGATAGTGGTGGTCTGGGCAGCTGGAGGAGGGGGGTGTTGGTGTTTTTGGTTTCCTTTTTTTTGTTTTTTGTGCTATATTGATATTCTGGAGATTGAAATACGAGATTGGGATTTAAAATACATATTTTGTAGAATTAGTGTTTTGTTTTGATGTTTTGATGTAATGTGTGTATGTTGTAAAACTGTAAAAAAAACTTTAATAAGAAGTTAAGAAAAAAAAGTTTAGTAAACCAACAAATGATATCATATAATAATATTCATATTTAAAAAAAAAAACACCTTAATACAATGAAATTGTAAAAAGTCCTAAGTGTCCATATATTTTTGCAAACATATGTTCGGGATGCTGTATTCTTTTACAACAGTTGCAGATATTGTCCAACTATTTTTTTGCCACGTGTATATATCTCTTCACCATCATACATATGCTCTCATCTTGCATTTAGACCCAATAGTAGGTCTCATGCGTTTGCCCCTTTAAGTGGGGTCTCCTTTGCCACGGTTGTACCACACTCAAAAAGTTAAAGGATATATAGTGCTCTTCCTATTCCAAACAATATTTTTTTATTTAAAAAACTTTTATACTCAACTTTTCATATGCACTATTGCAAGTGCACATCAGTATCTAGGCATATTACCATGTAAACCACCAACAAAATGGCTGACCATACACTTCCGGTTTTGCAGCGTGATGTCACTGGCTCCTCCCAATGTGTTGCGTCATTAGATCGCGTGACTTCATCAGGGATTAAGGTGCCAGTACACACTCATTGACTTTTATATTTCTCAAGCTAATTTGTTCCCATGGACACACAGTAAACATAGTAAACACAAGTTGTGGTGGCCATCTTAGTGGAGACCAAACTCGACTATACTTGTAAGCCATTATGGGGTATGCCAAAATAAAACAAAATATGTTGTGAGATTGCCATTTCCTTGGACAAACGACATTCTAAAAACATAAGATAAAACCACATATAAAACATCACACCCTCAATTATGTACTCAAAGCGCAGGAATTTTTTATTAGCTATATTTTATTAGCGTTATTAGCGCATGATTTTCCAATGCAATCAATCGGTGATCATTTTTTTTATTATACCTTACCTTACTATATATGTATATAAACACATATACATATATATATATATATATATATATATATATATATATATATATATATATATATATATATATATATATATATATATATATATATAAACAACACACACACACACACACACACACATATATATATATATATATATATATATATATATATATATATACATACACATAAATATGACAGGGGGCATGGTTACTGTCTTGGGGGTCTGATCGAGGTAGAAGGAAGTTCATTTCTCTCTTCACTCCCCGATTCTCCACCTCTGAGCTGGTGAATTTGGGAGGGTGAATTCTGACACTGATCACTAGTGATCAGTGCTGAGATCGCAGCTTCATAAACTGTCTGTTTCTGTGTCAGTGAATGAGGATTCTCTGTGTGCGGAGATCATCGGCGGGAGGACATGTTCAAACACGTTCAAACACTGTGATTAATGGCAATCCTCTGGATCACCGCTGTTCACTGCTTCATAAACAGACACCTTAGTGAGATGCTAGATACTAACTGATGGTTGATGGGGCAGGAAAATATGCTGCATACCTGTTGTACGTGTACACATAGATGGATATTTGCTGCAAGAAGGAGTAAGGAAGATGTGCTGAATACTGCTCACATCCCTTAGTTCCAATTCTGAAATATCCACCTCTCCTACTCTAGCAGAGCTGTAGAGTGGGGACAAAATATTCTGTGATCTGGCTGAAACAGGAGCCAAATCATGGAGATGGAAGGGGGTGGAGAAGCTCTGCATCGGAGTGGATGCGACTAGCTGAACAAACTAGCTGCAGTTCAGTGTAGTGGTTAAACACAAAGCGTAACCATTTAGAAGACAGCCTGGAACTGCAGACAATCAGAAAAATCTGATACTATCATGTGACATTGTCAGACCTTTGCTGACAGGCTGCAGCTTCAAAATGTCTGCTTGGTTAAAGGTTGTGTTTAAACATTACCATCAGTAAACTGTGGGACTTTGGCAGTTTCAATCATTTCAGCTGTCATTTCTCACAGCTGAGAGTTCCACCATTGTGTATCCCTGGAGGAGGGAAGCTGTGGCCCAGCAGGGGGTCGTGACCCAGTGGTTGAGAACAATTGCCCTAGAGAACAGCTCAGATTGTACATTTACTGTACATTATCTGGAAATTCATGGTCTGCATACACACAGCCAAAACCATAAAGACTACCAATTAGTAACTGAGATTTACTTGATTGTGTCCCCTCTGAACTAACATCTTATCCAGGAAGGAGATGCTGGTATAGGATGAGGTCTGAACAAAAATGGAGCCATTCTTCCTGGGAAAGAGTAGAATGATAGCAATTTCAGTGGGGAAACTGTGGCTTTTTTGAGAAGTAAAAAAATACCTTTAATTTTTACACTTATGTATTACTAAAAGTGATTATAAAGCTTATTTAAAAAACAAATAACAAACATGTTATACTTACCTCCACTGTGCAGTGATTTTGCATAGAGTGGCCCCAATCCTCCTTTTCTGGGGTCCCCCGTGGCGCTCCTGGCTCCTTCTCTTCTTGAGTGCCCCTATGGAGAGCCGCTCTCGTGCGAGCGCGCTCCCCAGTCCTGCTTCTGCGTCCATTGACACAGACAGCAGGACTCGGCCTCGCCCTCCGGCTCCTGTGTCACTGGATTTGATTGACAGCAGCGGGATCCAATGGCTCAATCTATCCAATGAGGACCCGAGACAGCGGCTGAAGCTGCTGTGCTTGTCCCTGTCTGTAAGTAAAATGGGGGCTCTGGATCACAAAAGGTTTTTCACCTTAATGCATTAAGGTGAAAACCCCCAAGAGTTTACAACCCCTTTAACATGAAAAAATTTAACTGATGCTAGGTCCACCTTAAAGTCTGCATTCAAAACTGTCAATATGGAACCAAATGTTGCTCTAAGAATGCTACTTGAAGCTTGTGAAATCGTTTTCAAATGCTTGCTGAAGCTCTTTAATACATTGCAAATCTAAAGCCCCATACACACGGTCGGACAATCCGCGGACCAGGTCCGTCGGACCATGTCCGTCATACTTTGTCCGATGTTGGTTTTGCGTACACACGGTCGGACAAAGTTGTCGGAAAATCCGATCATTCTGAACGCGGTGACGATTGTTGCCTACGACGGGACTACGTAGAGGCTAGTAGCCAATAGCTTTGGTCCTGTAATGTGATCTGAGCATGCGTAGCACTTTGTCCGGTCGGACAACCGTACACACGATCGGATTTGGTGTGATCGGACCGTGTTGACGGCAAATCTTTCCAGCAGGAGATAAGACTTTGTCCGTCGGTCAAACCGACGAACACTGTCCGATGGTGCATACACACGGTCTGATTTTTCAACAACCTTGTCCGATCGGACAGAATCCATGAAAAAGTCTGACCGTGTGTATGGGGCTTAATATTCAAGCATGCCTGTATTGTTAGGAACTTAGTCTGTCAACCTAAATTTGTTTAAGCTGTTAGTAACCTTTACACTGTATACATAAATAAGAATTAAAGTACATTACTTTTAAAATATGCATTTGCATAGCACTGTATACATACAAAGTGAAATGTCGTAACAAAGTAAAAACAGGATTTGCAACATGTGTTGAGTGTTGTGTGCTTTATGAAATATTTAACAAAAAAACTCCACTTTAAGGTCAAATTGCAGAAAACACGTTGATGAGCTAATTGACAATGACGCTGCCTATTTACCAGGTGGTTGGGGATTGGAATATTTTTTATTACTACACTAGAACTGATCACATTATGGGAGAACCAGGCTCCTGAAACAGTACTGTTCTTCAGCAAAATTGCTGGCATCACGGTCACAAAATCTATAGGCCAGAAGCAGTTAAGTACAGTATCTCACAAAAGTGAGTACACTCCTCACATTTTTGTGAATATTTTATTATATCTATTATATTTTTTCATGTGACAACACTGAAGAAATGACACTTGGCTACAATGTAAAGTAGTGAGTGTACAGCTTGTATAACAGTGTAAATTTGCTGTCCCTTCAAAATACCTCAACACACAGCCATTAATGTCTAAACTGCTAGCAACAAACGTGAGTACACCCCGAAGTAAAAATTCTCAAATTGGGCCCAATTAGCCATTTTCCCTCCCCAGTGTCATGTGACTCATTAGTGTTGCAAGGTCTCAGGTGTGAATGGGGAGCAGGTGTGTTAAATTTGGTGTTATCGCTCTCACTCTCTCATAATGTTCAACATGGCACCTGATGGCAAATAACTCTCTGAGAATCGGAAAAAAATTATTGTTGCTCTACATAAAGATGGCATAGGCTATAAGAAGATTGCCAAGATAAATCCAAGGCCAAGGATAAATCCAAGGGAAAAAGACCAAGCTTATAAGAAGATTGCCAAGACCCTGAAACTGAGCTGCAGCACAGTGGCCAAGACCATACAGCGGTTTAACAGGACAGGTTCCACTCAGAACAGGCCTCACCATGGTCGACCAAAGAGTGCACAAGTGCATGTGCTCAGCATCATATCCAGAGGTTGTCTTTGGATAATAGATGTATGAGTGCTGCCAGAATTGCTGCAGAGGTTGAAGGGGTGGGGGGTCAGCCTGTCAGTGCTCAGATCATACGTAGCACACTGCATCAAATTGGTCTGCATTGCTGTCGTCCCAGAAGGAAGCCTGTTCTAAAGATGATGCCCAAGAAAGCCTGCAAACAGTTTGCTGAAGACAAGCAGACTAAGGACATGGATTACTGGAACCATGTCCTGTGGTCTGTTGAGACCAAGTTAAACTTATTTGGTTCAGATGGTGTCAAGCGTGTGTGGCGGCAACCAGGTGAGGAGTACAAAGACAAGTGTGTCTTGCCTACAGTCAAGCATGGTGGTGGGAGTGTCATGGTCTGGGGCTGCATGAGTGCTGCTGGCCTTGGGGAGCTACAGTTCATTGAGGGAACCATGAATGCCAACATGTACTGTGACATACTGAAGCAGAACATGACCCCCCCCCTTTGGAGACTGGGCCGCAGAGCAGTATTCCAACATAATAACGACCCCAAACACACTTCCAAGACTAACACTGCCTTGCTCAAGAAGCTGAGTGTAAAGGTGATGGACTGGCCAAGCATGTCTCCAGACCTAAACCCTATTGAGCATCTGTGGGGCATCCTCAAACAGAAGGTGGTGGAGCGCAAGGTCTCTAACATCCACCAGAGCGTGATGCCGTCATGGAAGAGTGGAAGAGGACTCCAGTGGCAACCTGTGAAGCTCCGGTGAACTCCATGCCCAAGAGGGTTAAGGCAGTGCTGGAAAATAATGGTGGCCATACAAAATATTGACACTTTGGGCCCAATTTGGACATTTTCCCTAAAGGGTGTACTCACTTTTGTTGCCAGCGGTTTTAAACATTAATGGCTGTGTTGAGTTATTTTGAGAGGACAGCAAATTGGCACTGTTATACAAGCTGTACACTCACTACTTTACATTGTAGCAAAGTGTAATTTCTTCAGTGTTGACATGATAAAATATTTACAGAAATCTGAGGGGTGTACTCACTTTTGTGAGATACTGTATATAAATGTAAAAAGGTAAATGTCTATAGTCAGATTATTTTATCACAAACAGAACTGGGATTTCACTTTATGTGAGAAACAGAAGGAAAATGTCCATAATTTCCTAGAACTAGAATGTAAAGGGGCCAATTCACAAAGCTTTAACGCATACAATAAGGGTATCATATTAGTAATTTGCATAAATTATTGCATGCGGTAAAGTACGTTCAATTCCCAATTCACAAAAAAAAAAACATAAAAACGATAATGCAGTATTTACCAAAAAAAGCTGTTAAGTCCAATTCACAAACGGACCAGACAGTAAAAAATCATGCAATAATTACCACCAGGGTTTAGCTGGCGGCAGGGCCGTTTTTAAGGCAGGGCAAAAGGGGCAGCTGCCCTGGGCCCTGTCATTGTTGTGGGGCCCAAAGCAGCTGCCTCATACTTGCCAACTATCCTGGTTTAAATTCCCTCATCCCTTGAGGTTTTAGTCCCGAGCTGTGTCCCAATTACTCAGTGTGAAGTGCTGCTACTAAAGCTGCCCAGCTCTGCCCTATTGTGTACAGATGACTCTCACCTGCAGACCCTGTGTTTACATGTACATTACCGGCATTCAGATGTAAATAGCAGCGGCCGGCGGCATTGATATGTGTATCATGACCCCCTGAGGTCATATCCACAGTAATCTCTAGCAACCAATCAACAACCAGAAATCATGTGCTGTAACTTCTAGCAACTAATCAGTGAGCTGTAATGTGTGCTGTAACCTCTAGCAACCAGTCAATGAGTGGTAATGATACGCTGTAACTTCTGGCAACCAATCAAAATCGCTGCCTGATCTGATTCAGTAAACTGATTTTGAGTCTAGCTGCTATTTATTGTATGTCTCAGAGCAGGTGGAGAGCGAAACTGCATGGAGGGGGGCCCAAGAAAAGTTTTGCCCAGGGTCCAATCAATATTAAAGACGGCCCTGGCTGGTGGTATCACATGCAGTATTTGTTAAAAAAAACTGCCTAGATTTCGTAGTAGTTATTTAGTGATCGCATTGGGTAGGAAAAATCATATTTCTGTGGGGTCCCAAATGTTCTATATACTAGTTTCACACCTGGTATTTTACACTGTAATGATTTCCTACACTAATAATGGTGCACAGTATTTTGTTGCAAACACTATATAATGTTAGCTATAAAAATGATGTTTTAAAATGATACAGTGCTAGGTTCAGTTTAACCACTTGAAGACCAGGCTTTTTCTGGCACTTTTTGTTGACAAGTTTAATCAGTATTTTTTGCTCGAAAATTACTCATAATAACCTCCAAAAATTATACTTTTTTTTTTTTTTTTTAACAGAGACCCTAGGGAATAAAATTGTGGGTTTTGTAATTTTTTTATGTCACATGGTATTTGTTCAGCGTTTTTTAAACGCAGTTTTTGGGGAAAAAAATCTAAAATATACTTTTTTAAATTGTAATGCAAAAAAACACAATACATAGCCCAATTTTGTAAAAGAAAGATGAAGATAAAAGATGAGGTCACGCTGAATAAATAGATCCAAAAACGTAAAATTGTGCACGCCTGCACAACAGCGACAACCAACGTAAATGTTTCAATCTATAGGCGATGCATTAAAAGAGGAGGTCTAGTGCTAGAATTACTGCCCATGATCTGATTTTTGTGGTGATACCTCACATGTGTGGGACGACCACGGTTTGCGTGCGTTGAGAACCGAACACACGCACGCATTCACCTTTTGTGCACTAGCATGGGGGGATGGGGCCCCTTTAAAAAAAAAGTTTTTTAATTATTCATTTATATTATTTTCTTTATTTTTATTGCTGCTTTAAAAAAAATGTTTTTGTTGATGACTTTTATTGCTGTGAATATAAACATCCCTTGTGACAGCAATAAACACGTGACAGGTATTCTTATGGAGGGATTGATGTGGATGGGGAATTTTTTCTGATGTGTCATTGTATTCTAACAGCAAGGAGACTTCCCCGCCATCAGAATACACTGATCAGCATTGCAGGCTATAGTCTGCCGCTCTGATTGAGCAGGGAAAATCTGACCGGGTGAATGTACAGAGACCGACTTCTGCACAACCACAGTGCCCATTGAAATTCTTCCTACCCCTGCTCAACCCCCAGCATTTTAATCCATGTATGGCTAGCTAAAGAAATTCTGTAAGCCCATATGCCTTTTGAACACATAGTTGTATGAAATATCTTCAATGATGAGGATTCAACACATTTAAACGTTTTCTAAAAACCGAAGTGCTGATGTCAGGACCATTTGTTTTGTGCTGTTATATCTAATGTTAGGAAATCTAGATAAAGAAAAGAAAATAATCTGATTAATGGGAGAAAACGGTAACACAGACACAGTACATTCCAATGTAATATAAAAAAAAAAACCTTGTACACTCAAAATTAAAGGATTGCCTGTAATTGGTGATTGCATGTTGAAATATTAAGAAAAATGGGACTTTAGAATCAAAATGTTCAAACTACCAGTGTAACCAGCAGGAAAGGGAAATTATGTTTATCAATTGATTCTAATTAGCCTGTCTGAGATCCCCCCTTTGCAAAATTCACCAACCCCCACCATCCCTTTTCACACACAAAGAAACAAGATTACAAAAAAAAAAAAGAAAAAGAAAAAAAAAAGAAAAGAAAGGGCAGCAATCCCGCCCACCCTACAGGGTGAATCACATCAAACTACCTTCAGTTTGTCATAGATTAAACCCCACACATTTCTCAAGAAGTGATAAGTGCATTGGATGTTGTTGTGCGCACTGATTTAAATGATTATGATTGCATAACTCCATAATTAAAACGCCATAAAGTAGGTCTGTCAATCAAATAATGATCATTGCCTAGTTAATGAATATAGTATCAAGTGTCATTTTTCACAACAAAATTGCACATTTGCCAATATGTTTTTTTCTTATTATGATATATAAGATGTATACAGCAACGATTTATGTATAAGAGGTAAATAGTCCTTACACAGATACTTGAAGACTTATTAGACTAACTAAAAAGGAAACACATGCATTAGACAGTTTGATTAGCTACACTGAATGGCGCTCATCTGTGTAATGTGTATGAGAATGACGGCTCAGCCTGATTCATAGCAATAGAAGTATTATGTTTTTACAGGCCAGTTGGATGTGAAGAATCCAGAAACAGCGTTGGTCAGTGTCAAAGGTAGTCTAATTTTTGATGTTTTTTTATCAACAAGATTCCTAATGAGAATTGTGCAAGTACACAAATAAAATAGATAACAGCTGATCAAAAAGCTTTCTTGTCTCTTAAAATTAGGTTTTAAAAAGTCCTATTCATTTTATTGTACACTCACAATATTCACCTTTTTAAACCAAATCAGTGACTGAGAGATTTATTCCTTACAATTAGAATATGCTCTGGCCTGCAATGAATAGGGCTGGTGTAATGAAAAGCAAATTTAGATTTAGGGCAAGTATTAAAACTTTTCTCAGTCATTTGAAGATGATAACCAAACCTTTAGGCAGTATTCATGTGCAAAATGTGCATATCAGAGCACCAAAATGGGCCCCTCAACACAATTAATTCTACATGTTAGCACCTATATAGTGTGCATGGAGAAATGAGACAGTAAAATAGCTGTGATGCTGATTAAATTAGTTCTAGCAGCTGACCATATGCTACTATCAATAAAATTGTTTAACCACTTGCCGACCGCCTACCGCAAATGTACTGCGGCAGGTTGGCTCTGTTGCATGAAACAACGGACCTGACACTGGAAGGCGCGATCACCCGCTGATTGGACACAGGGGATGCCAATCAGCGGGTCTGGCGGACTCGATGTTCACCGGCCACCCACGATCATTCCCGGGAGAGGAGAATAGCGATCTAGGGCAGATTGTCGTTCTGACAGGGGAGAAGATGGAGATCTTGTGTTCCTACTAAGCATGAATACGGATCTCTGTCTTCACCTAGTCAGATCAACCCCCACACAGTTAGCACGCACCCCCTAGGGACACACTTAACCCTTTGATCGCCCCTGGTGTTAAGCCCTTCCCTGCCAGTGTCATTAGTACATATTTTTAGCACTGATCACTGTAATAATGTCAGTGGTCCCCCAAAAAAGTGTCAAAAATGTCAGGTAGGTGTCCCATTAGTCCCACTAAAAAATAAAAATAAAAAAAAGAAATCGATGATCGCCGCCATTACTAGTAAAAAATAAATAAAAATAATTAAAAATGCCATAAAAATATCCCATAGTTTGTTGACGCAATAACTTTTGCAGAAACCAATCAATGTACGGTTATTGGGATTAGTTTTTACCAAAAAAATATAGCTGAATACATATTGGCCTAATTTGATGAAGAAATTCGATTTTATACATTTTTTTTATTGGATATGTATTAAAGCAGAAAGTAAAAAAATATTGTTTTTTTTTTCAAAATTGTTGGCTTTTTTGGTTTATAGCGCAAAAAATTAAAACCACAGAATTTATCATATACCACCAAAAGAAAGCTCTATTTGTGGGAAAAAAAAAAGGACATCAATTTTATTTGGATACATCGTCGCACAACCGCGAAATTGTCAGTTAAAATAACGCAGTGCCGTATCGCAAAAAATGGCCTGGTCATTAAGGGGGTAAAACCCTCCAGGGCTGAAGTGGTTAAAGTGGGAATTACACATATTTTTACAATATATAATAAATGAACACAAGGAAATCAATCACTGTTGACTTGTCAGTGAATTATTTTAAACTGTCCCCCAGTGATTTGCATATTTGTCAAGTGTCACGAACCCCATGGGACAATACCAAGATTTTCCACACTACCCCCAGAGTTTGTGTCCCACACTGGGCACACAAATACAGATCTGCATTATATCTTCCCTACTCCTGCAATACCAGCTGGCATCAGACCTTGGTGGTGGTCAACTCAGAACAGAAAAGCTACAACTCAACTCAGCCCTCCCCTTCTCCTACCCCACTATGCGCTATTCACCTTATGTGCACTTTTGTGTGGGGGAGAGTGTATTATTCTGCTGTGAGCCAGTCTACAACTGTAAATCAAGAATGAAGCTTCCTAAAGTCCCCTGTCTTCCAAAAAGCTGTAAGTTGCTGGGGCTTCATAAGGGAAGCCTTTGGCTAAGGTGACTGCATGGGAATGACTGGAGGGGCTTGTATTGCTGGTGGCTACATGGGAAGGAGGTCTGTGTCATTAACACAGTGCCAAATTTCCCTCTCCCCTGTGCAGCCAGCATAGTGTCATCGTCTCTCATCCCCCACCTCTGAAGCTTGTTTGGAAAGGGCAAAGGGAAGGCATGAGCTTGGTTTATGGCACAGGGGTAGCTGCATATCATAAGTTTTTTTTATTTTGGTTGCCCATTACTGGGTCACAGCAGTGTATTACATTAATTTTGAATGGGCTGCTAAAGCTCCACAACTCTCTTAACAACATTACATTTACAACCTTCTGTAACCCCACGCACAGATCATTAACAGTTGTGCATTATGATGTTTAGTATCCTAAACTATGCAGGACAGTCCTGGGATTTTAGGCACCTCTGCACCACTCATGTTCCGCAGGTCAGGAGAGAGGGAGTTGGGACCGGAGAAGAGGGGGGGTGGTAGAGAGCATAGGGACCAGAGAACAGCACAGGGTGGACCGGAGAAAAGCAAAAGGTAGGGACCAGAGAAGAGCGGACGGGCCACGGCAGCAGAAGGAAGCTGGACAGGAGGGGCAGCATATAGAGGAGCCGCAGAAAGCCTGCTTCTCCTCCTCTCCCTCCCACAGGAATTCAGCGTCTGCAGGAGAAACATGGAGGACATTGGTTCTTCTATATGCCACCCCTCCTGTCTAGTTGTAGAGGGAAGCCGCACGGCCCCCTGGAGCATGGGGCCGGGTCACAATTGCGACCTCTGATACCCCTGTAGTTACGCCCCTGGGCTTGACTATTAAAAGTCATTGGTATTCCATAAACAATGTAGTTTGAGCAGAACAGTGTTTATTGTATCTAAATATTGAAAGCTCCACAAGAAAATATCGGTTGCATATCAGTCTTTGCACTTTTAAAAAAACAGGTAGAGGAAAACTTTAGGGCCGGCTCACACTAGGAATCGTACAGGAATGCACAGCGCGTTCACATGTGGTTCAGTGTGGTGCAATTTCAGCCCACTCATTTTGAATGGGCTCAATTCGTACTGCACTGCACCAAAAGTAGTGCATGCACTACTTTTGGGAATACACGGCAGCGGGATAGCATAGTACTTCTGTATCATGCGATCCAGTGCAGGCAAACACACTGAGTTTGTGACCTGTGTTTGGGGTGGCATTAACTTAACATTGACACTCACTGTAAACCACAACTGCATTGTGTTTTGAACATGGTGTGGGAAATACGCACAGAACGTTTCCTGCACCGTGTTCTTGTGTGAAGGGCCCTCGCTCAGAATATAAATTGCTCATGAAATTATAGCATGTCAGGTTACTTGCATTTTTGTGAGGTGTAGAAGCAGCTGTGCTAAGGATCACAAATTAGTTCCAGGTAGGTAAGTGCAATACAGTATGTCAGCAAGCATTTTGGCTTGTACTACACTATGTGCAATGGCTTGGCTAATTTAAATATGACTCCACGGCAAATAGAAATATTGCTTAAAGTCATGAGATTGTAGGACCCACTTAGCCCTTATAAACCCACCAAACATAAATTAAATAAACACCAACAAGCCATTTTTGGCAAAATAATTGGCCGCGGCACCTTTATTGGTTTAAACATATTAATATAACTCTTTTATTCAAATCACCAATTCAACCAACACAGAATTCTATCTGCTCAGTTTTTAGAACTCGAGCAGTACCACCATTTTAAATATAATTAACCGTCCCCCCCAGAATCCGGGGTGACCCTACCACATAAGGGTGCACGCGACAGGGCGGGAGGGAGGGAGCTCCAATCTTTTGCTGATCCAAAGGGAAAGAGGGCAAGCCCCTTTCCTGATATCCTTATATAGCCTCCACAGACTTCCAGAACATTCCTTACTCCCTGATTGGCTCTTCCTGCCTACCATTATCTCTTCCTTAAAGGGACAGCAACATATTAAACTGACACTGAAATAAATGCTATTTTACCTCACAAAAGAAAAGGGGGGGGGGAGGGGGAGTCCACAATCTCAGGAAAGTGGACCCATATTGTGTCCCCTTTTTCATGAGATTGTAGGACCCACTTAGCCCTTATAAACCCACCAAACATAAATTAAATAAACACCAACAAGCCATTTTTTGGCAAAATAATTGGCCGCGGCACCTTTATTGGTTTAAACATATTAATATAACTCTTTTATTCAAATCACCAATTCAACCAACACAGAATTCTATCTGCTCAGTTTTTAGAACTCGAGCAGTACCACCATTTTAAATATAATTAACCGTCCCCACAAGCCGGGCTTGAGTAACAAGGACGGCCCACCCCCACCACCGCGGCCACTGCATTCTCAATACTGTTTTGTAAACCAAGGTTAAATATATCCAGCCCCACTTCTGATAAATGGACCCCATCAGGCCTATATAGCCCTGGGAAACCACCCTCGAGATCTACATGACGGTAAGATAAACCGCCAATTTGAGGCATGAATTTCTCCATCGCCTTGTTAACCCTTTTCCTCATCTTTTCCATGACCCTCCTCTGGCCAGAGGAGAGCCAAGAAAAACGAGGAACTATTTCAGAAAATATGAACATTGTACCTGGGAACGTGATACTAAAACGAAGGAGGTCCCTTTTTATCATAAATAACAAATCCAACGTTCTGAGGTTACCTATGTCATTCCCCCCTACATGAATAATTACTATGGAAGGCGGGGGCCACATCTGACATAACCTAGTTAACTGAAAATAAAGTTGATACCACTGAAGTCCTCTCACACCCTTCCAAAATAACTGAAAGGATTCTGGCTGCAGAGACAGATTCAATGAGTAACTGCGTTGAGCCGCTCTTTTTTGTGCCCAATATATGAACGAGTGTCCCAGAATCCATACCGTGTGCTGGGTACCTGAAATTAGATAAACAAATTAGGACGAACATATAACTTATAACATTGGGATCTCCACCTCCCCATTTCTTTAATATCAGACTCCGGGACCCCTAAGCGAGCTGCCTCGGAAGCTGCACCTATCCTAAATGAGTGTGATGAAAACTTGAACCCTCTCAGGCCTAAATGCGTCAGGCATCTATGGAAGATTACATCGAACTGGTATTTCGTTAAAGGGATCCCATCCTCATGAATAAGAAAATTACCCGACACGGATGGCCTAATTACCAGGAATTGCCTGACGGCCGCTACTGGACACACAAATAAGTCCCCCTGCTCCCGCAAGTGGACCCAACTACCCCTGCCACATTGATCTGTTTTGGAATGATGTAACCTAATATGCACTCCCTCGCTGTCCATTACCAATTGTTCCAACCTAATTCCAGAGTCTCCCCGTTTATTCGGGGGGACCAGCTCCGAAATGCGGAATGCGCCAAAAAATGCAAGCGCAAATGCCGTTCTAAATAGCAAGGCCTCATATGCTGAGAAGCAAGTGACTTCGGTACTTCTACAAAGGCCACCAAGGATTTCAAGTGAGATTGGTCGTCTGGCATCAGCCTCAAATGTTGACCGCCTGTATCCCTTTAGTGCCTGTTTAACCGAAAAATAATAATAACAATGCTGTAAGCCAAACAATTTAAAGAAAAAGGAAATGCCGGCCAGCGTTTTCGCTATATAACTATATGAATACCGCTGGCGCATAAGGCCTGCCAAAAAAGCCAAAATCAACTCCTCTGACGGCCTATTAAACGGAAAACTTTCATTGTTAGCAAATGACAACCAGCTCTTCCATGCTGCTGAGTAACTGGCCCAAGTCTTGGGGGCCAAGGAACCCTGAATAGCTTCTGACACTATATTGAGATCACTTCCCACAAATGGTCTGGGCATGGGATGCCAACCCGGTCTGCCTCTGGAAGTAACAGCCTGAAACGGTCCATCTGAAAACGAGACAGAGAATCGGCTATATTATTCAATATTCCGGGCGTATATTTAGCTTTCAGCCAAATGTTGAATTTGAGGCATCTAAAAACCACCTGGCGCAGTACTCTAATCACCCACGCAGAGCTGGAGGAGAGACAATTTACTGCATAAAGTACGCCTTTATTATCCGTTTCCACCAGGATACGCTTGTTTGCTAAATCTGACCCCCATAACTCCAAAGCCACTAAAATTGGAAATAACTCCAATAAAACGATGTTCTTAGTTGCGCCTAATTGTACCCAGGCATTAGGCCAACTGGAACAACACCAGTGTGTGTGCCAAATGGCCCCAAAACCTTGGGAGCCCGCTGCATCAGTAAACAACCTGAGATCAGGGGCAAAAATAAATTCAGATTGAAAAAACGACCGCCCATTGTAACAATCAAGGAATTTTGCCCAAATTAACAAATCCTCCTTAAGAGGAATTGTCATGCGAATGTGGGCCCTAGGGGACTTGTAACCCGAGATGGATAAATAGAGACGACGCGAAAAAATTCTGCCCACTGGCATAATACGACACGCAAACGCCAAAATACCCAGGAGAGATTGCATCTCTTTCAACCGGATTTTTTTCTTCTGGAGAACCCCAGAGATCAGCCATTTTAATTTGCGCAGCTTTACCTCGGGCAAACGAAATTCCATTCTATGGGTGTCAATTTCGATGCCCAAAAACTCTAAGACCATGCTGGGCATACATGTCTTTTCAGCCGCTAGCGGAATACCAAACTCAACCGCCAGCGCCTGAAAATCCATTAACAAATCAGCGCAACGCGTGGAGTCCGCCGGACCGATAAATAAAAAATCATCTAAATAATGAATAACGCTATCCGAACCCGACCGCTCGTCTAACGTCCAATGAAGAAAAGTAGCGAATGCCTCAAAATATGCGCATGATAATGAACACCCCATAGGGAGACATTTATCAAAAAAATAATGCTCCTCAAAGAAAAACCCCAATGAATTGAATGCTTCTGGAGCGATAGGTAAAAGGCGAAAAGCCGATTGTATATCAGCTTTTGCCAATAAAGCCCCCTGACCGCGCGACCTGATTTTTTCAACCGCGTCGTCAAAAGTTGCATAAGAAACTGAGCATAAGCTTGCATCGATGTCATCGTTTAAAGAATCTCCCTTCGGAAATGACAGATGGTGTATTATGCGGAACGCATTGGGTTCGCGCTTAGGGACTACCCCCAATGGGGAAATCCGAAAATTAGGGAAAGGCGGCTGCTTAAAAGGCCCCTCAATACGCCCCTCTGCAAGTTCTTTGCACAATTTGTCCCTTACCACTTGGGGAAAAAAAATCAACCGACTTTAAATTCCTCATAACTGTACAACCAGACCCTGAAAAAGCAGGCAAAGGAAAACCTTTGGAAAAGCCTTCAGTGAGGAAATATGCCTTCTCCCTGTCTGGGTATCTGTCCAGCCATGGGCGCATTTTTTCCAGCCTCACTGGAGTGCAGGCTTTTTGGAAAAATATCCCTCTGCGCAGGACTTTGACTGACATTTGCTTTATTTTTGAAACATTTAGCTGCTGGATGCGCACCCGCACACATAGAACATTCATGCCTATATTTACAGGTCGCATTCCAACGGCACTGACTTTCATTAAATGCAAAACAGCATCCTCTTCTGAAAGCAGGATTTTGAGGGTTAGCCATGGAAGGTTTAGGTGCCGCTATCCTCTGAGGCAGAATTAAATTGAGCCACAAACCCACGTCCTTCATTCCCCATTTTAACGATGGGTGTATAGACAATTTTTGACGAAAAGATTCGTCGTAGTAGAACCATCCCAGGCCCCCAAAGTTCTTATAGGCCTCTAGAATATGGTCCAGATGCTGGAAAAGGCCTCCACACATTCCAGGATGCTTGTCAGCCACTATACCTGCATAAATACAGAAAGCCTGCAGCCAATTATTAAATGACCGAGGAAACGATCTGCGTCTATCCTCCTCACCTTTCTCCTCCCCCTTTCTTTCTGTTCTAGACACAAAATCCTTATGTGAAGGCAAAAGGGAAAGGATTTCTATATATTCCCCCTTCCATATTTTCTCTTTAATTGCTGCGCTCAAATGACAACCTAAAGGTGACATCTCACAAGGCATTACCCCTTTCATGCATGTCTCTGGTATATTTAGTTTAACAGGTGCAGCCGTGTACAGTGACTCAGGGCAAATAATGTCATTCTGCAATCCCACATTAACATTCCTATCATGCACAGCCAGACTGACAGGGGGAGGAGATAGCACAGCAGCAGAAGAGTTAAATGGCAGAGCTGCCATAGAAGAAGAAACAGGTACAGGCACCTGAGACAAAGATTGAACTAAAGAAGACAAAGATCCTATTAAACCATTTAAAATAGATAATTGGTTCAACTCACCAGCTGCTGGAGGCTGTCTGTCTCCCTCCAGCAGCACTGCAGGGTCTGGGGCTTGAAACTGCTGCCCAACCTGGGACTGATAAGACACCTCAGGGTGCTGAGTGTCATGCTGCACTGTTTCAGATGTCTGCTGCCATGGATGCTGCGGCGTCGACTGTCTTCCTCTGGCTTCACTGGTGGGCTGCTGGGCTATGCACATCCGACCGCTTCTGCCCGCTGGAGACTGGGAACAGGACCTCCTCTTCTTGGGCCCTCGGCGGCCCCGAACCGACCGGCCGGCATCCGAACGTTCCTGAAGCGTGCTTTCTTCTTCGGTTGCGGCCGCAACCTGGCGAAAACGTTCGGGAGGAATGCTCCTCCTAGTTCTCATACGCGAGGCGGGCTCTTCTTCATACCGCCCCACGCCATTAGGATCCGCCTGTTCGCCGCCTACCGCAGAGCCTCCGCCTTCAGCCATGACACAGGGCTCCTCCTCTTCATTGGCAGACGCCAGGCAGCGGCGAAGCCATGCCCCTCCTCCTGCACTGCCGGCTTTCTCAATCAGCTGATGTAACAGTGACTCCATCGCAGGACAGGTAGGAGCTCCAATCTTTTGCTGATCCAAAGGGAAAGAGGGCAAGCCCCTTTCCTGATATCCTTATATAGCCTCCACAGACTTCCAGAACATTCCTTACTCCCTGATTGGCTCTTCCTGCCTACCATTATCTCTTCCTTAAAGGGACAGCAACATATTAAACTGACACTGAAATAAATGCTATTTTACCTCACAAAAGAAAAGGGGGGGGGGGGGAGGGGGAGTCCACAATCTCAGGAAAGTGGACCCATATTGTGTCCCCTTTTTCAATCTGTCCCCAAATCAAGCGGTAAAGTATGCATATTTTCTAAACTTTCAAACAAGCAATTATTCGTCTCTGTATCTATAGGCATTATGGAGAAATGTATTTTCACAGTTCAGCACAGGCATTGAAACCTGAGCTTTATTTTCCCTATGAGAACAGATCTTGGCAGCCTGCCAGCCTTCCACTATAAACAAACAACAACTGTTCCAAAAGCCTCATACACACGATCTAAAAATCGGACGATAGATCGTCCATTCTTTTTTGCATGCTAGTCGCATATCGAACATGAAGAGTTTACTAAAGTTACGAAAATTCTCATAAGACAGAATCGTAAGACAAATCGGAAGTGATTTCATGTGTTGTAGTGTATTTCTATTGTCTTTTTGAATGACAACTGTACTAATTAAATGAAAATCGTACGATCTGGTTTTGTACGAGAACATTATTTGTGCTTGTCCGATCAGATAATATTGAATGTTGAACTGTCGTGAACAGCTCTCGAAAGCTCTGTCCTAACGATCTGATTATCGTACGATCGAGTTGAAAGTGGTATTTTTCATCCGATTTTCAGATCGTGTGTACGGGCATACATGGGTCGCCTTTCGAAAGAACTTTCTTTTGAAAATCTTATCTAAGAATTTTCGTTCGCATTTCGCACCATTAGTGGGCTGCAGCAACAGCCGATTGTCGTGCCACCATCGAATTTGAGAAAATCGGATATGTTGGAAATTTTTTGAAAGACTAACGATTTTCTAATCAATGATGGAAGAATCGTGCGAGAAATGTAATCAAAAAAGAAATGCGCATGTGCAAGAAAATTCCCGTAAAGAAAAGAATATTCCCAACCACGAAAATTATTTTCTGTAGCAATATGAGGTGAAATTGAAGGCTTGGTTGGCCGAATTTCGAAATCAATGGTGGCACCATCGGATCACAAAACGCACAAATTTTCTGATTTTCAAAAGAAAATTCTTTCAAAATTCGATGTATAAGCTGTTATAAACCATCTAAACCAAATGAGTCTTTGTTGTGTCCTTGAATATGTGTTATCTCACTTTACAAACAGCTAGGGAGGTGAATAATGTCTTTTAAAACATCTCTTCCTACTTATTAAGGATAAGTAAATAGTTTAATGTCCATAATCTGTGCAAATGTGAACTTTAAGATATTGTTTCATTTAAGAAACCTTTTGTCTGACACTGTTGTCAGTTCTCATTGCTCTTAAAGCAGAACTCTGGCCAGAATTTTTTTTTCAATGTTTTAAATTTGAAAGTGGGAAGAATTAGAAATACTGTAATGCACATGGTCAGACTTTCCGACGGGAAATGTTCGATCTGAGCTTGTTGTCAGAAAGTCAGACCGTGTGTATGCTCCATCGAACATTTGCTGTCGGAATTTCCGGTCACAAATGTTTGAGAGCAGGTTCTCAAATTTTCCGCCAACTTCACTTTGTTTTCGGCAATTCCGATCGTGTGTACACAAGTCCGTCGCACAAAAGTTCACGCATGCTCGGAATCAAGAAGGAGCCGCACTGGCTATTGAACTTCCTTTTTCTCAGCGCATTCTCGCGTTCGGAATTTTGGGCCAACATTTGTGTGACCGTGTGTATGCAAGACAAGTTTGAGCCAACATCCTTCAGAAAGAAATCCACGGTTTTGTTGTCAGAAATTCCGATCATGTGTACGCGGCATTAGAATTGTTGCCTGTGTCTTCATTATGGA
Organism: Lithobates sylvaticus; assembly: GCA_028564925.1. Taxonomy (NCBI): domain Eukaryota; kingdom Metazoa; phylum Chordata; class Amphibia; order Anura; family Ranidae; genus Lithobates; species Lithobates sylvaticus. The sequence goes on from CM053027.1 coordinate 412,124,807, forward strand.
GATTTCCCTTCACTTACTTTACTGGAGACACAACAGGAAGTAAATAAAAATGTCTTAATCTATCAAAACTAGATCAACTCTTTTGGGTGGAGTTCCTATTTAATGCACAATTTAAATATCTAACCTTTTTATTAATTATGCTCCTGTACCTGTTGTTGTTACTGTTCTCCCACTCCAGTGCTCTATGCCGGCATAGATGAGCAACAGCCACCCCCTCATCTCATTCATCCTTATCCTTGCTAGGTCTTTTAGATAAAAGCTGGTGCCTACAGGACAACACAATTGTATTAAACACAACTGCTGTAACATGAATGTGACAGTGAGGCAATGAAAAAAATGTTTTAATAGATTTGGGCTGAGGATCTTTACTCAAAAGTATGAATAGTTACTTCAGTTATCCAATCATGTGAAAAGTATCTGCACCTGATTGGGTGTTTAAAGTGAACAGTAATTTACTTTTCAAATGGCTGGTCAATGTTTATCTGACTGCCTATCTATTCATGGGGCATTACTCATAGGCACCTGTCCTGTCTAACAAGTCTTAATATGGGGGGGATTTACTAAAACTGGTGCACACAGAATCTGGTACAGCTGTATATAGTAACCAATCAGCATCCAGATTTTATTGTCAAAGCTTATTTGAACAAGCTGAAGTTAGAAGCTGATTGGTTACTATGCACAGCTGCACCAGATTCTGAGTGCACCAATTTTAGTAAATCTGCCCTATACTGTATGTCCGAAAAAGAATGTGGTACTTTCTAGCTGGCCCAAGGTCTGCAGGCATTACCTTAGAATATATTTATAATAATACACTGAATTAAAATTTCTGGTATCCTAGGAAGTAGTCCCATTATAGTCACATAAGGATTGCAGAAATTACAAATTTTCACAAAACAAATACTGTATGTTTTCATCTCTCATAATCGCCAATACTAGCTGATACAGTTTTAAAGAGTTTTTTAGGCTTCTCTGTACTGCAGAGAAATAGCAACATGAAGCTGGAGGAGCTTTTCTGTTAATAAAACCAGTTTGCCAAGTGAAGTTGACTAGCTTCAATATACACCAGGCACGGATAACACTGTGCAGTAGGACCTCATATTGAGACAGTATGTATTATCTGAAATCTAATGCCTGAGAAATGGCTCACAGCAGTGGAACAGCCACAAGTGGCAACGCTATTAATCCAGCTTGGAAAAAAACAGACCCCTGGGATAGGCTCATATTAAACATACAACTATGCCATCAGCAAATTAAAATCAATTGAAATCTATTTAGCTTGGATAAAAAAGTCTCCTTCCCCCTCTGCTGCTCATCTGCTGTGCCAACAGCTTCCAGTGATGAAACAGGTGCTTGTAAATTAATTAGCCTGATGAAACACACCTTAGTATGAATTTCCCAGAACACACTGGCAGACAGCCATCCTGGTCCCAGGAGCTGATCAACGTTCTGTAAATATTGAGATTTGATAAAGTGAATGTGGCTCTGGCAACAGATGGCTTGGAATGCTCTGTTGACACTGTCTGCGATTACTTGGATATGAAGACTTTACTTCTCACGGACCTCCTCTGGGAGCCACCAGAGGACTTGATCCCCTCTCCAGCTATTTGCTTTCTAATTGAAAATCCTTATTCCCAGATGGAGCATAAAACCACAGCTTCAGGCAACTCACACTGCACTATTTGACTGTTCAGACACGGGTAATTGCTTTCAGTAATGCAGGTTAAATGTGACATTTAGTGCTTAATAAAAATTATCAAGGCCAAAGCCGTTTATCATTGTCACACGTTGGTTTGTCAGTTGTGAGGGAATTTAATCTGATTTTTGATAGAAATCTGGCACTCAATTGACTCACATTTCAGAAGTACTTCAGAAACACACCAAAATAGTGATGTTATATGCTTTTGTGTATTTGGTAAATAAATAAAAAAAAAAACTGTTCATACTCAACCTATGTTTTCCAAAACAAATAATTGCATTCATATCTTAAAATCTTAAAAATACACTGGTTTTCAAACCTGCTTTGAATAAATAATAGATGAAATTTGGTAATTAGAAGCAACAGCATATTTAAACCATTTTAAATAAACTGAATCTAACTTTAAAGTAGACGCACCCTAACTGAATGGCATTTAGTTTAATTAAGCAAAAAAAAAAAATAATATATATATATATATATATATATATATATATATATACTTGTTTGCATCTTTTTCATTGTTAACTGAATCTTAGGAGAAGTTTGCTTCTTCCCTTTTTGCTTGATTTTCATATGATTGGAAGTAAATGTTTTCAAATCAGCCTTTATATCTGCACACTTATTATGCGTCAGTAACTAAAGTATTAAAGCAATAGGGTCAGCTGGTCAGGTAGGCAATTCGTATTTTTATACCTGAAGCTCAGCAACAGTGATGAGCTTGGGTGTGTTTAGATTCTGAACCCACATGTGCGAGCCTGCCAGGAACCTGTCACCTGTATAGTATCATCTGTGGCCGGGGAATTTCCTGCCACATAGCTACACATATAAAGACCCCTTGTGTATATGTGGCTGTAGGGTGGGAAATGTCCCAGCGGCAGATGATTGGCTTCTGCAGGTGACAGCTTCCTGGTGGGCTCATACATGTGGGGTGATATAGTCTGAAGATGCCAAAGCTAATGAGTACTCTGCAATAGCAGGCTCCATGTTAACCCTCATGAAATGTTTCTATTTATATTGTGTTTTTTTACGTTTTGTTGGTAATTGTGACTCCTGCCAAACACCCTGCAAATAATGAGTCTAAAAGTGTGTGACAAGCTAAATAGGAGGTGGTGCAGTGGGCTGGACTGTGGCTGCAGCTTTCAGATCATACACAAATGTTTTTGGATCATTGTAAGTTAGATGAGCTTTCTATAGACTGTGGCACATTTTGTCATCAAGTGCAAGTAGAGAGCAAAAACAATTATGCCAAAGTATTTTAACACAACTATTCAGGTTAATTTTAGGTGCTGTAATTGTTTTCATACCACTTTACAGTGTATCTCTATTATTGTTGGACTACTGCATCTATATTTAGTAAGTACAATATAAACTCGTCAGGGTCAATGCAATCTCATATACAATCTCATGGTGTTTATAATGCATCATATTAAATTTATATTAAAAATTATAGTGTTTTGTTTTGATGTAAATGATAATGGTAGTTGTAACAATTATGTAATTACACATATGGGTTTCTATAGATAGTGCCAATTTAGGATATTTCAAAACAGCATTTTATGTGAAGTAGAGCTTTCATTTAGTCTTCAATCCAGTTATAGGAACTGTTGTTATATACAGTAATGTAATTCCTAACTAGTTCAGTTAAAAACACTTGCTTTAATACATTCTCCTGCTAGTAGCCATTTTGCTCAGCAGATACAGTCGTTCAGATATCTTTAAGCATAGCAGCCTTATATTTTTAACAGCCTTATAGTTTTGGATTGCCATAAATAAAAAGTATGTCCTATACAGTCATGTATTTAAAAAAAAGTCAATGCAACCAATTGAGACCTGCTCCAGGCTTTTTGTTTGGTAGGATGCTGGTGGCCATTAGCATCCTAGAAACCAACCAATGATATATTCCCAGCCTCATTCAGCTGCCATCTAAAATATTCCCTAGCCTATGGCTGATTGTAAACAGAGGGGTGGGGATACTGGCCATTGACCAAATATGACCTAGATTGTATAGCAAGGAATGTTTTATTTTGCTTAGTGTCAAATGTTCTAATTTTTAGATAACCACCATAAACTTTATTGCCTCAAACACAATGGTTCCCGAGGATGTTTGGCACAGGAGTGAAGGGGGCAAGTAAATTCCAAGACACAATTTTTGCAGTTCACTGTTCAAATATTCACTAAACCTCAAACCTATGGAAGCAAGCTAAGGCAGTTTTGTTTATCTTGCAGCGCTTACTAATAGTCACAGCTCACTTTCATCTCTTCATTGTTATGCTCTTTCTGTTATACAAGAAATCTTTCCAGCAATCTGTAGAGAAAAATACCACTGATCTACAGGAGAAAAGCAAAATGCCAAAACATTCAGGAATATTTAGAAAAGACCTAGATCTGCTGAATGGAATTACAAGCCTTCAGATATACTGATCAGATTAAAATTCCACTTGCCAGGGTAATAGAAATTTGCAAATGTGATGAAATTTCTACTTTTATGTACTGGCTTCTTTTGCAAGTGCTGTTTGCCTGGCTATCTCTGTCTGTGATTAGGGATGGGCCTGATGTTTTTCGGGAGCAGTGATTTTAATAATGCTTAAAGTGAAACAATAAAAGTGTAATATTACTTTAAATTTCATACCTGGGGGATGTCTATAGTATGCCTGTATAGTGGCGCATGTTTCCCGTGTTTAGAACAGTCCAAGAGCAAATTTCTAAAGGAAAAAAGTCATTTAAAAGTACTCGCGGCTATAATGAATTGTCGGTCCTGGCAATACACATAAAAGTTCATTTATAAAAATGGCATGGGATTCCCCCACAGGGGAACCCCGAACCCAATTTTTTTAAAAAAATGCATGGGGGTCCCCCCAAATTCCATACCAGGCCCTTCGGGTCTGGTATGGATATTAAGGGGATCCCTGCACCAAAATAAAAAAAAAATGGTCCTGTAGACTCCACAAAAAGCCATACCAGACCCTTATCCGAGCAGGCAAAATGGCAGGCTGCAGGAAAAGAGGGGGGACGAGAGAGTGCCCCCCTCCTGAACCGTACCAGGCCACATGCCCTCAACATTGGGAGGGTGCTTTGGGGTAGACCCCCAAAGCACCTTGTCCCCATGTTGATGGGGAGAAGGGCATCAGCCCCACAACCCTTGCACGATGGTTGTGGGGGTCTTCGGGCAGGGGGCTTATCAGAATCTGGAAGCCACCTTTAACAAGGGGACCCCCAGATCCGCCCCCCCTGTGTGAAATTGTAACGGGTACAAATATACCCCTACCATTTCACAAAAAATGTGTATGCCACTTTACAGGCATACTATAGGTACGAAATTTAAAGAAATATTTCACTTTTATTGTTTCACTTTAGGCATTATTAAAATCACTGCTCCTGAAAAAACTGCAGTTTTTAAACCTTTTTTTTGCATTGATACATGTTCCCTGGGGCAGGACCCAGGTCCCCAAACACTTTTTAAGACAATAACTTGCATATAAGCCTTTAAAATTAGCACTTTTGTTTTTTCATGTTCGTGTCCTATAGACTTCAACGGTGTTCAAACAAATTTTTTGCCTGTTCGCATGTTCTGCTGCAAACCGAACAGGGGGGTGTTCGGCTCATCCCTAGCTGTGATATGTTACTGACCTGGAAAGAATATGCATTTAAGCCCAACTTGAGAGGCGCACTTCCTGGCCACTCTGGATGCGCTGCAGGTCTCATGAACCCCAACACTATGGCTGTGTCTCTGCCTCTTTCTTTTCATTAACATTCACAAAACACATGGCCCATAATTTGTTTTGTGAATGTCCTTGAGGAAAGGGAACAGAGATGCAAATGTAGCACTAGGGTATATGAGGAGCATCCAAGACATACAAGCAAGAGATGTATTACCTTCTGCATGTAAATAACTAATTCACAGAAGACAGAGGTGTGTTTTTATGACAGCAAGGTCCTCCCAAGTAACAAGACTGTTTCCCTGCTGGAAACCTATGATCAGTGGGCTTTAAAATAAATTATAGTGAAATCGGAACTCCATTTGCATAGTTACAAGCCAGCCAAAATATTGACTTTGCTAAGAACATTGTGTAAACATTAAAATGGTGGAGGGCAGTGTATTAAACCCATCTACCAAATTATACAGGAATTTATACCAAGAATGGGTATCTGCCCACCCTATAAAGTCATTGCCTGGGTGCACATTGAGAGCAAAACAATATTCAAATGTAGCAACCACAGATACTCTCAGAACTTCACAATGGAGACAGACAGAAATGATAACAGTTTAATGTGTTCTGATATTTCAGCATAGCATCTTGAGAAAACATTGGATTGTACTAAAAATTTTTGCAGTTTTAGTAAATAAAGATGTGATTACAGGGGGTCCCCGAGTTACGAACTCGTTAGGGACTGGCCCCGTGTACGGAAGTCGGAAATGTTCGTAAGTCGGCGCGCATGCGCAGACCGACAAATACGGAGATTTCCGGACATTTCCAATGTTCCGTCTGTTGCCGTTCTGCGCATGCGCGGCAAATTACGGACATTTCCGGCATTTTTCGACGCTCCGTATGGCCGCGCATGCGCAGAACGGCCGAAAGACGCCGAAAACCACCGAAAAATGGCGGAGGGTCCCCGCAGCACCCCGTTCGTAAGTAGGGGTTGTTCGTAGGTCGGGTGTTCGTAAGTCGGGGACCCCCTGTACTTGTATGTAATAACATAAACAGCATGTATGCTTGTATGTGATTAGATCAGAGTAAACTATGCTTCATCTTTTTTACAAATTATAGTAAATATTTACTTTTCTACGTTAACAAAGTACTTTTTAGTAAATCAACCCTATTATGTCAAGCTGGTGAAAATAAGTAAGGCAACATTATAAACTTGCAGTTGTCAAAGTATGTTGCTATTGTGAGTAGAATGTCTTCTATAAGCAGTATTTGCATGGAACCTCTGACATATTTTCATATATCAGCCAAGCATTTTTCCATTTTACTTCCCCTAGTAGAGGCTATTGTGTCTATGCATAAAATTAATTAATCATATGTAATCTATTTAAGTTTTTATTACGAATCTGCCTCTCGGAATTACAAAAAAATACCTGGTTATGCTGTGTGAGTGGGTAGAACTTCATGGACAATAAAGCATATAATAATATGTTGCCTGTTTTTCTAATCTTATAAAAGCGTCTGCATAAATATCTTTGAAATGTTAAGCTAGAAATACATTTTTAGTCCTATGGAGGAAAAATTAAGGGATTATTAACTGCTTTTGTCCCAGGGATATTATTTTTGGAGGAAAAAGTATCCATCACATTTTATTCAAACGCTTCATAATAATTTCAGGATAAGTATGTTATACCTAAAAAAAAAAAAAAAAAATTTGGTTATCAAATGGACAATTTTAATTACTATCAGCTAAAGTTTATAAAAACTTTAAAAGCTTTAAACATTTAAAATAGATGAAATAGGCTTTACTATTGTTGCTATTGAATTTGGACAAAAAAGAAAATAAGATGCATGTTTCCTTTTTAATCACTTGCCACTCGCCCACCGTCATATGAGGTGGGGAGGTGCGGCTCTTGTTCTGGGCAGGCATCATATGACATCCGTCCATTTAAACAGGGCATGTGCGCGATCGTGTGCGCGCAGCCCTGTACTGTTGGTGGCAGCATGCCATCGAGACACAGCTCATCACCAAAGGGGGGGATGAACAGCTATTGGGCATGGCCGTTTACCACGTGATCAGCCATGATCAATTCATGGCTGATCACAGATGGTACTTCCCCCTTTCACACGACGCATGCGTGCGATCGCAAGCCGTTGGCCGGCGGCTGTTACCACGCTGTTACCAGCTCTTCCCTCCTCACACACAGTTTCTAGTGTGAGAAGAGAAGAGCCAGGAGCAGTGAGTTACAGATCTGTGTTCTGTATTGTCTTCACCAAGCACAACACTTGTCACATCACCCCCCCCCCCCCCCCCCCCCCGTTGTCACCTGTCACCCAACATTCACCACAGTCACCCCATAACCCATAAAGTGTACCTGTCAAGAGACTGCCATCAGTGACCCTCAATGGTGCACCTGTCACCCATCAGTGACCGTGGCCTGTCACCCATCAACCGTCACCCATCAGTGACCGTGGCCTGTCACCTGTCAGTGACCATTAGCAATTTTGTCAACCAAGAAATTCCAATACCTATAATTTAATAGTTAGTAATAGTTAAGTTATTAGCTATTTCAGATTTTCAAATTTTCGGGTAATTGAATGTTTGGATTTTCGTTCTTATTTTTGGATATTCGTTCTTTGAATTTTCGTTCTTATTTTCAGATTTTTTTATTTTTGGAATTTAGAATTTTCAAATTTCCGGTTTTTTGGATTTTAAAATTTTTAATTTATGGATTTTCAAATTTCGAATTTACGGATTTTTGAATTTAGAATTTTTACGGATTTTTGAATTTAGAATTTACGGATTTTCGGATTTTCAAATTCTGTACTTTCGACTCTCGACTTTCTGAATTAACAAATTTGTTGAAATTTGTTAAAATAATGTATTCGTAACAAAACAAATTGCACATGTCTAGTACCCGCTCCCCTGCAAAAAGTGCCAAATGTGACAGTGGAAGGGGGGTGCAAACAAGCAGAGCTTCTTTCTTCCTTTTGGGTGGTGATCCTCTTTATAGAATATATGCTGGCAAAGATCAGAAAATACAACTTGACCAATCAAATGAGCAGGACAAATCTTAAAACATACTCACAAAAGAAGATATGCTAAATTTACATAGTTACATAGTTGGTAAGGCTGAATAAAGACAACAGTCTATCTAGTTCAAACTGTGTAGGTGTGTGTGTGTAGAAAAATAATTTCCCATATCCCTGTATATTGTTTTTGCTAAGAGGCACATCCAAGAGTCTTTTTAACCAGTTCCCACCCAGCCTATAACAGAATGACGGGCAGGAAGTGGTGCTGTTATCCTGACTGGGCGTCATATGACATCCAGCAGGATAACATGCTGGTACACAACCACGGGGCGAGCAGCGTGGCGATCGTGAGTGCAGCATGTCAGTCTGACACTCCGCATCACCGATCATGGTAAAAAGCCTCTGACAGAGGCCTCTTACTACGTGATCAGCTGTGACCAATCACAGCTGATCATTGCGTGAACCAGGAAGTGCTCGGTTCACGCTGACAGAGAGAGCCGCCGATCAGAGGGGGGGTCTGTGCTGATAATCAGCACATCGATTATCAGCACAGCCCCATCAGACATGCCACTACAGCTGCCAAAAAGGTGCCCATCAGCTTTCAGTCAGTGCCCCCTCAGGATTGCCTGTCAGTGCCCAATAAAGTGCCAATCAGTGCCAAATAGTGCCCACCACAGTGCCAGTCAGTGCCCATCACATTGCCAATCAGTGCCCTACAGTAACACCTGTCAGAACCTCATCGTACCTCATCATCAGAGCTGACCATCAGTGCCACCTGCAGGTGCCAATTATTACCGCCTATCAGTTCCCATTACAGCCACTTGTCAGTGTCCATCAGTGCCGCCTGTCAGTGCCCATCAGTACCACCTATCAGTGCCGCCTATCAGTGCCCATCAGTGCTACATATCCTATCAGTGCCCATCAATTCTCCATATCAGTGCCTCCTCATCAGTCCCCATCAGTGCCACCTTATCAGTGCCTATCAGTGCCTCCTCATCAGTGCCTGTCAGTGAAGGAGAAAACAAAATTTTATAACCGAAACAAAGAAAACATTTTTTTTTTTTAAAAAAAAACTTTTTTAGTTTGTTTGTCAAAAAAAAAAAAACCCAGTGGTGATCAAATACCACCAAAAGAAAGCTCTATTTATGAGAAGAAAATTATAAAAATGTAGTTTGGGTACAGTGTCCTGGTCAGGAAGGGGCGAAAGTTCCTGGTATTGAAGTGGTTAAACTATCCATACTGCCTACTGATACCACCGATTGTGGAAGAGAGTTCCACATACTTACCGGCCAGACAGTGAAAAAACCCCTACGCAGCTTAAAGTTAAACCTATTCTCTTTCAGTCTCATCATGTGGCCCTGTGTCCTCTTACACTCCCTGGGACTGAAAAGTTTCAAACTTACGCTGGGTTCCTCATTGAGATATTTTTATAACACTATAATATCTCCTCTCAAGTGTCTCTTCTCCAAGGAGAATACATTTAGAGCTTGTAGTCGTTCCTCATGATTGAGGTCCTTCAGTCCCCATATTAACCACTTCCGGACCACCCATGCACTGTGTGAAACGATGCACCTGTATGTCGTTTTGTGCATGAGATACTTTGGACGTGTGTGCCCTCTGCTGGCCGGGGGAGCGCACAAACGCGTGGGTCCGGTGTACTCGATGTCCGCCGGCCACCCACTATCACTCCACAGAGAGTTTTTTTTAGCACTGATCACTGTATTGGTGTCACTGGTCCCCAAAAAGTGTCACTTAGGGTCAGATTTTTCCGCCACAATGTCGCAGTCCCGCTAAAAATCACAGGTCGCCACCATTACCGGTAAAAACAATAAAAAATGTAAAGTCCCTAAATCTATCCCCCTATTTTGTAGACGCTAAAACTTTTGCGCAAACCAATCAATATGCGCTTATTTGGATTTGTTTTACCAAAAATATGTAGAGGAATACATATTGGCCTAAACTGATGAATACCTTTTTTTTTTTTTACATTTTTGTTGGATATGTATTATAGCGGAAAGTAAAAAATGTTGTTTTTTTTTTTTTTAAATTGTCGCTCTTCTTTTGTTTATAGTGCAAAAAAAAACTGCAGAGGTTATCAGATACCACCAAAAGAAAGCTCTATTTTTGGGAAAAAGTTTGTTTGGGTACAACATCACACGACCCTGCAATTGTCAGTTAAAGCGATGCAGTGCCGTATCGCAAAAAATGGCCTGGTCATTAAGGGGTAAATCCTTTTGTGGTTGAAGTGGTTAATTTAGTTGCCCTTCTCTGGACTCTCTGCAGCTCCAGCACATCCTTTCTGAGGATTAATGATCAGAACTGGGCAGAATACTTCAGATGTAGCCGAACCAGAATTTTATAAAATGGCAGAATAATAGTTTTATCTCTGGAGTACATTCCCTTTTTAACCACTTGCTTACTGTGCACTTAAACACCCTTCCTGCCCAGACCAATTTTCAGCTTTCAGTGCTCTCGCACTTTCAGTGACAATTGCGCGGTCATGCAATGCTGTAACCAAATTAATTTTTTATCATTTTGTTCGCACAAATAGAGCTTTAGTTTGGTGGCATTTAAAAAAAAAAAAAAAAAAATTATTTTTTGCGATATAAGCGAAAACATAGCGGAAATTTTGAAAAAAAACAATATTTTCTCCTCTCTTTTTTAAAATAAATCCAATAAAATCAAATTTTGTCATAAATTTAAGCCAAAATGTATTCTGCTACATGTTTTTTGTAAAAAAAATTCCGTTAAGTGTATAATAATTGGTTCGCGTGATCACGGACACATGTACGCAAATGATCATGTAAAAGGGGTGTGCAGGTGATCACGGACATATGTGTGCAGATAATCATTGGCACATGTTATTTTACTGGGACATATGTGAGGGACATGTGTTTTTATTATTTGGGGACATGTGTGTTTTGGGGACATGTGTGTTTTACTGTGGGGACATGTGTGTTTTACTGTGGGGACATGTGTGTTTTACTGTAGGGACACTACATTGGTGATCAGTGAGTAAAAAACTGTAAAAGAAACAGCTCATACTCACTGATCACCAGCCGGCTGCAGCGATCCGCTCTCCTCTGACGACTTCCGTGTGAGGAGAGGAGGGCCGATTGCCTAGCAACCGGCTGTTTGTTTACATCACATGACGGCTGTGATTCGACGCGGCCGTCATGTGATCAGGAGGGCCAATCACGAGCCCTACTGCCGATCCGAAATGCGCCATGTCCGGGTGACACGGCCGCATCGGGATCGCGCCGCTGCGCGGGCACGCGCGCGCGCGATCCCTCTACTGCTGAAGGACGTTCCGGAACATCCATTCAGAAGTAGACGGCTCCCACCCGGCCGTATATGTACATTGGCCGGGTGGGAAGTGGTTAATGCATGCTAATATTCTTCTGGCTTTGGTAGTCACAGCTTGACACTGCATGCTATTGCTCAGTCTGTTTTCTACTAGGACCCCTATATCCTTCTTCATCCTGGAAGCCCTAGGGGTTCTCCCCTTAATGAGTAGCTTGCGTTTATATTTTCACCCCCCCCCCCCCCCCAAGTGCATTACCTTACATTTTTCAATGTTAAATTTTATTTGCAGTAGCCCACTCCATTCATTTATTCAGGTCCTCTTGTAAAGTTTCTATATCCTGCTGTGTTGTTATTGCCCTATATATCGTTGTGTCATCAGCAAACACTGAGATCGCTACTTATCCCACCCTCTATATCATTTATCAATAAATTAAACAGAATTGGTCCCAGGACAGAGCCTTGGGGTACCCCACTAACCACTCTAGACCATTCAGAGTACCCGTTATTTTTCACAACCCTTTGGACATGCTCCCGTAGCCAGTTTTCTATCCAAGAACAAACCTTATGGTCCATGCCTACACACCTCAGCTTGTAGATTAAGCATTTGTGGGTGGCTGTATCAGATGCTTTTGCAAAATCTAGATATACCACATCCACTAGCCTACCTTTGTCCAAATTGCAGCTCACTTCCTCGTAGAATGTTAATTGGTTTGGCAAGAGTGACCTTTTGTAAACCCGTGTTGATTTCTGCTAATTATACTGTTTTTATCAGCAAATTCTTGGATATGGTACCTTATCATCCCCTCAAATAGTTTTCAAATTACCAACATTAGACTGACAGGCCTATAGTTCCCAGGAATATATCACTGCCCTTTTTTGAATATTGGTACCATGTGGCCTTTTTGACAATCAACTGGTATCAATCAGCATGCTGTCCATGAAGATTAGAAATAGCGGTCTGGCTATAACCTGACAGAGTTCTGTAAGGACTCTCGGGTGTAAGCCATCTGGTCCTGGTGATTTATTTATGTTAAGCTTCTCTAATCCTTTCCGGACTTCGGCCTCTGTTAGCCACAAGTGTAGATCCTGTGACGTGTCACTAACAATACTGTCATGGTCGGTATACCCCTCCTTTTCCTGTGTGAAGACTGAGGAGAAGAAAGCATTTATTACAGCTGCCTTCTCCTTGTCATCTGTAACTATTTTCCCTTCCTCGTTCTTTATGGGGCCTATGTGTTCCGACCTTGTCTTTTTACTGCTAATATATTTAAAAAACATACTGGGGTTATTTTTACTCTTCTCTGCTATGTGTTTCTCATAGTCTTTTTTAGCCGCCCTGATTGCGTACTTACACTTCTTATTGCATTCCTTGTAGTGTTGGAATGCTGACACTGACCCCTCCGCTTTCTACTTTTAAATGCCATTTTTTTGTCCTTAATGTGACATTTTACGTTTTGGTTTAGCCAGGTTAAACCTTTGTTCTTCTATATTTATTTCCCATTGGAATACAGTGATACTTTTATTTAATACGTTCCTAAAGCATTCCCATTTTTCCTCTGTGTTCAATGTTTCAAGGATTGGGTCCCACTTAATATCCTGCAGCATTGAGCGCAGTTTAGAAAAGTTGGCTCTTTTGAAATGTATTGTTCTTGTACTCCCCCCATGCCTCCCTTTCCTATGATTTATGCAGAATGTAATAATTCTGTGGTTGCTAGTTTCTAAGTTGTCCCATATTTCCACATCTGCAATCAGATCTGTATCATTTATATTTAATAGATCTAGCAATGCGTTACTTCTAGCCAGAAATACTCAAAATACTCCGATATTGCAGATATTAGAATGCACATAGATGGTACTGCAAAAAATAGAGGGAGAACATGGGTCACTAGAGCTGGATGTAACAAAGTTTCCTTAAAATGGAGAAGCCTAGAATAAAAGGAAACAAATAATGTATACTGGCAAACAAAAAGGCTAACAAACCGTTTAAAAGGACCTGGTCATTTGTAAACTGGTCTATAAAAAGGGAGAGGATGATAATAATTATGGACTGTCAACAAACCTCAAAAAATGTGTATTCAAATAACATATCCCATCATGTGCAGCATGGATGACCATCAAGACCAAGTTTTAAACATGTCCCGATATATACTCACCAAGGGCCACCCCCTACCCACAACATTGAAAAGCCTGCCAAACAGTACCCGATAGAAGCTATGTTCTAACATGGAGGTCCCCCTCTGGTATCTGATGCTGCCTGTTGGAATTCTAGAGTGGCTCAACATGAGACACAACTGGAAGGGATGAAATGCTGGAATCACATCACTGGAAGGGACATATAACATTGGAACCCATAAACCCTGGATCTCTCTACCCACCCTACAATGGGTGCCAGACTAGAGTGCATTGAAGGGAAAGAGGGCATGACCCAAAGGGAGGTGCCAGTGACAAAGGATATTACTGCTATATATCAGTGAGGCCATAAAACCCCATAGGAGATTGCAAAACACCAAAAAAAGATGTAAAAGCACAGGCCAGGGAAGAGAGACAAAATCCCAACAAACCCCAACACATACTCAGACAAACAAAGCAAAACACAGCCAAAAAATAACAAGGAACCAAACAACAAAGAATATCTAAAAAGACAAAGGGCAAAAGACAAAAAATAAACAAAAAGCAAACAACAATTAGGAAGACAAAAAGCAAAATTTAAAAAAAAAAACACAAAACTAGAACACAGGACAAAAAGGCATATAATATGAGTGTATAGCTCACTGCCTAACAATCTCATATTAACGTATAATAACAATCACATTAAATAATGGCTGACATCTGTTATGAAACCTTGCAGATATGATAAACAAGGATACTGAATTTAAAGAAACAGACCTAACAGGTCCTAATATCCCTTCTACATTTAGTCCAGAAAAGAGGCATAACTAATGTAATCATTTAAAACCAGTTTTTGTGTCACTTTTTGAAAATGTGAGCCCTAACTAACTATCATTTAAGTCATGACTGCTGTGTTTTTAGAGCTGAACTCTAAGCAAAAAGCTAAATACACAGATGAAACACCTATAAGGATACACAACTGTTTTACCTGACATAGGATTTGTATTTCTGTTTATCCAATCCTGAAGTTTACATATCTTTGCCACAAGGCACAGCCCTGTCTGACAGGCCACTTGATTTTTTTTTTTCTGCTGCAGTTTAGTACCATTTACAAGTACCCTCACCCAGCATGTGACTGGACAGTGAAATAAGAAACACCAGATTGAAGCTCATCTACTCATTTAGATCTCTTTATCAGCATGCTTCCTGCACCACAACAAATGCTTAAGCTGATTCTCTATCCCCCAATCTGAGCTCTGCTGAACACTGATTGAAAGAGGTTGATAGTAATTTGCACTGTTTGACACAAACTTAAACTACTTTAGGCACTTGCATTGCTTGTGTTGATTGAATTATTGAATACAAAGTTGCACTTAAATTGTGCACTTGTGCATTTTATATCTGCCTGGCATTCACACTTAAACCCTTCCTTAAATTATACATTCTGCTATTGGATCCTCAACATGGTTAAATTGTCAAAGACCCCTTTCACACTGGGGCTGTGTTCGCCGTAAAGTGCTGCTCATTTTAGTGGCGCTTTACTGCTGTTTCAGCTGCACTTTTGTGCCCCTTTTCAGCTGGGGCACAAAATGTATAATTTAATAGAAATTACATATCAAACATACATGAATCACATAATAAATGACAAACAGAAGATGATAGTATTATTGAAATTCATGATTGGTATCAGCTAAGCTGGGCACCCTTGGTTGACAACCCGACGCATTTCATGGCTTCTTGCAAATCATCAGGTGTAAGATGCACATGTGTACTGAAAATCAAGTAAATTAAATGACCATTAATGTATAGAATCTTCTAACGAGAAGGGAATACCAGAGACAACCACAAGCTGGAAATACTTGCAGAATGGACAGAAAAGTAATGTCCAGTTCCAGCAATGGGCTTACTTGGTGGTCTGGAATACTGTCTC
Organism: Lithobates sylvaticus; assembly: GCA_028564925.1. NCBI lineage: Eukaryota > Metazoa > Chordata > Amphibia > Anura > Ranidae > Lithobates > Lithobates sylvaticus. Next base: position 412,140,525 of record CM053027.1, read on the forward strand.
ACCTGGGGTTGAGGCAGGGTAACACCCACCCCCAAAAAGTTGGGGAGAGGGCCGGAGACAGCAGCCAAGGACTGACCTAGATAGTCATGCCACCTATCTTATGAATGCTGTGTGTGCACATTTAAAACCAAAATCTGTGAAAAAATAAGCGTGTATGGGTGCACAAGTGAGGGTGAGGTGTATTTCAGTGAACTGAATGAAACTAAAGTGTGTGTGGTGAGTGGAGATTGTACAAAATAAATGAGAGATTTTACGCACCCATAAAATGGTGTGCAAATAAACAATAAATGCACTATGGGATATGTGTGTATGGAATCAATATTGAGGTTGCCCTTGCAGTGTATCACAAATGGATATGACTATGAGTCACATATGTGAATAAATCCACATAAAGAGTGTATGTGTGTAAAGGAGGTGTATATGAGATAAGCCCATGAATGGAACCAAAGTATTTGTGTGATGCAGAGTATGTATGTATGTGTGTAAAATTGATTGAAGAGAGGAGGGGGAGTGAACTGCCAGTCCGTCCTAGTTGATGTACCCCTGGTCCTGGGCGGGTTTCCCCACCAACGCCATGTAACAACGTCTAAGCAGCATCGAGGAGGTGAGGGAACCTCCCACCTACGGTACATAGCACCCAAGTGGGTGCCGCCCACCTCCGCTGCGGTGTGTGATGGAAGAACAAACACGCTCCTGCCTCGCGGTTTCTGAAGGCGCCTCTGGCAGGGATAGCTTGGATATGACACTGATGCACTAAGGTCAGACCCCGCCCGCATCAAGTGCAGTTTAGGATAGAGCCGGTTGAAGTAACAGTTTTAACTTCAAGGAAAGAAGAAATTTGATCTGCAATGAAACTATCAAACAGTTTTTACTTTATTTTCCAGCATCTGCTCAAGCAACAGAGAGGGTTACTAATGCTAGATTAGAAGTAATGTCATTAAGCAGAATTGCTAAAAGACAACAAACACCATATAAATGTACACAAAATGGCAAGCTGCTATTATAGATTTCTTTCTAATTTCATTGTGACATCGCTGTACAGCTTTAGCACCTGGACAGTGTACTATAAGAAGTGATTAAGATGTTACCTCAAAAGGCTGCCTAGCAACTGTTCATCTCTTAATGTAGTTGTAGACAAACATGAGCTTTTTCTCTCTCTTTCTGTTCTTTCCTCTCTTGGCTGTTCTTAGGAGATGAGACCGACCCTTCCTCTAGCAGATATAGTTATGCCACTGTGTCTGACCATGAAGACAATGATAACTCTAAAGAAAATGCAGTGGGAAGAGCAGAGCATCTTAGGAAACATTGCAAGCATGACAGTCTCAGGAAACTTTGCAAGTACAACAAGCTTCATGTTTACTTGTTCCCAACTAGGATGAGCACATATGTCCAGGTCTGTCAAATCTCAAAATCCAAAATTAGCAGTATATCCTATCGAAGTTCTTGAGGGGAAACCTGAAACTACATTCGGTCCATTTTTATAACCCTTAGCCAAGGTATTGTCAAAAAATAATATAGGGATCTAGACACTGCCATGGGATACATTTAACAAAGCAAAACACATTTTAAAAAGTGTGAAGAACTGTTAAAAAAAAACATCTTTCCTCCATTTTCTGGCCTAGTAGTGCCACATTAACATATTTCTTCCATGAAAATTGTTTATGTGTTTTCATTTGTGCAGATATTCTTTTTTATCATTTTAATTTTAATTTTTTTCTTCTAAGGCTATTCCTGCCCTGTTACACAAACACTGGCAGAGATACCAATGCAAATTGGGGCTGTCACATTTGGTGGCGGACTCAATTAAATCCCCTTTGCTCATCATTGACCTTTTCTTGTATATTTTTCTCCAAGTACAAGAAGGAAGGGCCTAAGCAAAAAAAAAAAAGAGGAATACAATTCTAGGATGAGAAAATCTGCCCACGTCTGTCAAAACTCAAATTCCAAAGTTAGCAGTCTATCCTATCAAAGTTATTGAGGGGAAACCAGGAACTAAATTCTGTCCATTTTCATTGTATTGTCAAAAAAGAATATAGGGACAATGCTGTGTCATTAATTTGCAAGCTTTTAATGTTTAATGTCCAATAGTTCATTTTTGCACGTTTGATGATAATTTAAGTTACAGTGCAACATATTTTGGTTTAATATTTAACATTTGTATCTGGGTGTGTTTTTGAGTGCAGCTGTATATGCTTTTCCCTATTATTTTAAATTGCACATAAGGTTTGATTTTACACCAAGCACATTTTTGCTAGAATTTGTAATAAATGGTTTTAAGATATGTGGAATGCTTGGTTCTTTTTCATGCCCACTGATATATATTGGATGGTCGGAGAGTATTAGATAGCAAAAGCTCAGGAGGACACCAGGATCAGCTTTCATTAACACCATCAGGCTGTGTGTTATTAACAAGCATTATATGACTTCTCTTCAGCAGAGAGTCATTGGGGTTGATTTACTAAAGGCAACTAGACTGTGCACTTTTCAAAGTGCAGTTGCATTCTGCAAGAGCAGTTGCTCCAGAGCTTAGTAAATGAGGTAAAGATTCACTTTGCAAAGAATACCCAATTGTGCGCAAGGAAATAAAAAAAAAAAACAGCATTTTTGATTGGCACATGATTGGATGATGGAAGTCAGCAGAGCTTCTGCTCATTTACCAAAGCAGAGTGCAACTGTTTATTTGCCTTTAGTAAATCAACACCATAGTGTTCCAGTAAGGCTGTTTATGTATAGTATGGTGGTGGAGCTATGGTGTGTGTCGCAGAGTATATGTGAGGAATGTATTGTCTGCACAACTTTGAGCCACTTTATTACCGATCATGGGACTGTGGAGAGCTTTTTTATTTTTTTGGTGCTGGATATTTAAGATTAATTTCCGCATTACATTCAATACACTATATTTATATGCATTTACTTCATTATCACGGTTTGTATTTTTAGTGTAATTTATGTCACATTTATTTTCTGTTATTTTTTTTAACAAATTCACTTAATTTTGATTACACTAGCACTTTGTGTATTCTTTGAGTTTTGAGCACTATATCAATTTATTCATTTTCTATGCACTATATTTTATATTGCAGCACAGTAATGTGTGCAATGAATTAATTGCATCTATTGAATTGGTTTTATTTATTTATGTTGGCACAAAGCACTTTGTTTATTTAAATAATAGACTTAATGATTTGTTATGCCAATTAGCGCAGCGCTTTTGGATTAGGAAGCAGGGTCACCTGAAATGACTCAGCTTAAATATGACAAGCCAAATTAGATGGTCGGTCAGCCTCTACTGGTTACTCTTGACAATGTCTTAGGCAGAATACTGAAACTGTGGATAGTACAAACAAGGAGATAAGTATGGGGTTTCCCCTCTTGTCTCAGGGGTTAGCATTAGGACTGGACGGGAGGCTGTTTTGTTGTGCTGGTTGCTAGCCTTTTAAGGCACTAAGGAAGGTGCACAGGCACTTTAAGGAATGCCGATTTTGCCGTCGGCCTACCAAGTGAAAAAAGCCATGGCTTACAGCTCACTGGATTGAACAGACAAAGGATGCAGCTTGCTCAAGGCTTCACAGCAAACTGCATAAACCATGACAGCATTTACGCTTTGGAATATAAGTCCCCATATTGTTGGGTCCTAATATTACACCGTTGTTGCTTTGTGGGCATTGTCAAGAGTGGCATGTCAGGAAGGGCGATGAGGCCTCCATGGGGGGCCTGCAGGACAGGGATCCTTTTTTTGTCCCAAATGCAGTAGAGCCATGCAGAGAGCTGGGTGGATTCTATTTTTTAGTTCAATCTTATTTTATTGAAGGGAACAAAAAGGGAAATGTATTCTACACCATCAATAACAGTAGTAAGTGATGACAATAAAGCAAATATGTATGAAGGTTACACAATGTGGATTGTATCAAGTTCGTTATGTGTGTCGATAAAAAAGAAAAAACATTAATTAGAACAACATGTTGAGACATAACATGGATAACTAAAGGGCCCTCTCGCTGAAAGGGAGGGGATTATGTGTAAACATCATGTATTACTACAATCAAACGTATTCTAAAAACCTGTTATGCTGTAGAGGATTTGTCTGTGAGGGTCATATTTTGCATCTGGAATAGGTGTTTAATGGATTCTGAGGAGTACATTTATACAAAGAGGAGAAGGATTTGAGGGAAAGTAGGGGAAGTAGAATGATTAGGAACAGGAATCGCTCCAACATGGTCATGAGGTGGTGCTACCTAGGTTGCCCTCTGCCCAGGAGATGAAGTCCGATGAGCAGTGGAACATGGACCATGAAGTCCAAGTAAGAGAGAACTGATCATCTTTATTAGATTCAGCCAACAGACGTTCAAGGTCTCTAATGTGGTTTACTTCAATAGCCCACTCCCCCAGGGAAGGTACAGTCCTCGACTTCCAATGACGTGGTATCACTATTCTGGCCGTGGTCAAAAGTGACGCAATACATATTTTTTAATGGGCTTGAATGTGCCCGGGAGCATGAATAGGAGAGCTATCTCAGGTGTAGGAGAGAGAGAGGTCACCATCAGTTTGCAGTATAGTAGGAAGATCTGTTGCCAGAATTTCTGTATAGGGGAGCAGTCCCATCAAACGTGGAGCATGGTACCCCTGGAGCTTAGACACCGCCAACAGGCATCCAGCATTGTCAAGTTGAAGTGATGTATAGTCGAAGGGCATCTATACCACCTCGTCACCAGTTTGAACCCCTTTTCTTGAGTTTTAGTGGCTAGAGAGAGTTTGTGCATTAGAAAAAAAAAATGTTGCCAGTCAATGGGGGAGACGGAGTGTTGTAAATCTTTTTCCCAAGACCTCGTATAGGGTGGGAGATCAGGGTAAGAAGCATTCAGCAAGAGGGAATAAAGCTGCAATACTATGTGTGTTGGAGGATCGTCTTGGAGGAGCATATCCTTGAATCCTGTCGGTTCAGCTAGAATATCTGATATAGATGGGAAGGTTCGGATATAGGAAGTTAATTGTTGTTTCTGGAGCCACTGCATAGGGTACCGAGAAAGAGATTCAGGAGGGGTATCTGGCTTTAGAGTGGGATCTGCTCAGAGAACCTGGGAAAGCCTCCTATGGTCTTCTTTTCACCAAGGTCCAAAGCTTGTCACATGCATAGCCAGTGGGAAGGCCAGAGTCCCAAATAGGGGGTCATAGGCACCGAAGGATTTGATATGTTCACACTAGATATTAAGCGATCCCAAATTTGAATCCTTTGACGAGTAAGGTCACAGTATGAGCCCCTACGATTTGCGGGTGTGGTCCATGGGAGAGCTAAGAGTTCAATGGAGTTCATATGGCTTTCCAAGTGAACCCAGAGCTTGGTCGTATGGTTATGGAACCAGTCCAGTATGTGAGTAAGTATCGCTGCTTTATGGTACAACGAAGTGTCTGGGGCTCCAGCTCCTCCTCTTGCTTTCGGAAGAGATAACGTTCTGTATCAAATTCTAGGATGGGCCGAATTCCAAATGAATTTAGAGAACAGCTGGTGCAATTTCTGGAAATAGGAGTTAGGTATATATATATATATATATATATATAGGGATTGTCTGGAATAGGTACAAAAACCAGGGAAGGACATCCATTTTCACGGTGTTCACCCTACCAAGCCAGGAGAGCCATTTGAACATGTAGGTAGACAGATCGGCTTGAGTTCTGAGAAGTAGGGGGGTAAAATTCTTGGAAAAGAGTTGGGATGCATCCTCCGGTATTTGAATACCAAGTTATCGGATGGAGATGGACCCCGTTTTAAAGGAAAAGGCAGTCAAGAGTCTGTGTAGTTCCGACTTTGGCAGAGAAATATTGAGAATTTCCGATTTTACTGTAGTTTACATTAAAATTAACGACTTCCCCAAATCTCTGGAACTCCTGCAACACTGAGGGCAGGGACGAGTGTGGATGTGTCACAAATAGGAGCAGGTCAACTGTGAATAGAGCAAGTTTAGTTTGAGTGGGCCCGACCATTATTCCGTGTACAGAGGGATTGTTTCGCAGAGCAATAGCTAAATGTTCCATGGTGAGAACATATAGGAGGGGAGACAGAGGGCACCCTTGTCGTGTCTCATTATAGATAAAGAATTCCAGCAACAGAGAGCCGTTCAGTCATATCCTAGCAGATGAAGAGGAGTAGAGGGACATTATCTTTGAGATCATGTGGGCTCCCAATCCTATTTGTTGTAAAGACAGCTGAAGGAATTGCCAATCTACTCTGTTGGGATTCTATTTTTTAATGCCAGCAAACCATCAGCAGTGGCATTTTCCCTTCTCACAGCCTTAGATATTTCAGGCCAATCTCCATCCTTAGAGTTCCCGACATCTGTTTCGGAAGGGTGTTTTTGTTTTGGATAGAAAATGCTTTTTCTCAACCACAGCTGAGTAAGAAACATTTGCCTTCCCACCTCTCTCTCCTCAGAGGACTCAAAAAAAGAACCTGCCTTGGTGGCAGGCACAGCCTCGACACCTAATAAGGAGTTATCAACTTTATTCCAGGAGAAGGATTTGGTGCCTGCGCTAATTAAGTTGATCAGGGATACACTTAAAATGATGTTTTTCCCTACCATGACATCCAATGCAAGTATGCAACAGTATATTTAGGAATGCAGAAGCATACGTGCTTGATTAAGAATTTGCCATACCACAAATTTTTTGATGATGTTATCTAAAAAGAGTGTAAGTGACCAATTAAGAGTAAGGGTTTAACCACTGTGCTTTTTGGTGCATTGCCATGTTTAGCAGGATTTTACTAAAAAGTGGTACCTGTGGTAGATCCTTGTTTCCAAATTAAACAAGACCATGTTTGAAGATGTTTCTTCCTTTAAAAATCCCACAGATAGAAAGGTTAAAACAGTCACTAGATCTATGTACTGTACATGATTACAGGATCATTACGGTGTCTGTTTTTTTTGTACTGATGCTTGTTTCATAAACCTTAAGAGAGTGAGCAAAAATCTTACATAATGGTTTAGCAAAAGAACATGTTCCACATGTCCGGGGGCACCAAGAGCATGACAGCAACACTGGAAGTGTCTCATATCACAATCTTGCTCTGTCTGCAGTACACATGTTATGGGTAAAAAAATGGAAATCAGCAATATCTCAGTAAAAAAAAGTCTTGATCAGGGAGTGGGCAATATTACTGGTAAGTGTTCCAACAAATCTATCATTGATGGAGATCACCAGATGTCAATTCTCCAGCATTGCACCTCATTTAAAAGGTGTAGAGGTTTGTAGCAAGGGCAAAGATCGTTTGGGCAGTTGCGACAGACACATTGATGGCTCTGTGGAATCTTTAGATTTGGGTATACACGTACCCACCAGTAAAAGTTTTACTGTAGCTACTACAATTGAAAGAAATTAAGGGCATTCCAGTGATACTGGTGTCTCTGAATCAGTCTTGCAGGTGATACATGTATCTGATTCATGTTGTAGCAGAGATCCTTGGTGTCTACCACTTACAGAAGACCTGTTATCTTAAGTGCTCCTTTACCAACTTGCTTTACAGCCACTGGCTTTAATGACTTGGATGTTGAAAGCCAAGTGATGAGATACAGAGAATTATGAGAGGGGTCATCAACATCATACTTAATGTTCACAAGACCACGTTTCATTAGCATCATCATCATACTTGGAAGACATATTTTGTGTTGTGCAAGTCCCTGGAGTATGCCCTGTTTTTTTTCAATTGTCTGTCTCCTGTTTTTTCTCCAGAATGGAGTGGAGCAGCAGTTAGCCCTAAGAGAAATAAGGTTCAGGTGTTAGTATTAGCATTTTTCAGTGTTCTCCGGGGGCACTGGCACTTGTTGAATGCATGTATTCATAATATACTAAACAATGTCTCTCCAATCAGGCCACTGTTATCACTGTGGGACCTTAACCTGGCACTGTTGGTGCTGCAAAAAACACCTTTTAGGAATAGTAAGGATATCCTGCTGCTAACACCCTCTCAGAAAGTGCCATTCACAGAAGATATTGCTTTCTCGGGTAAAGTACACAAACTTGCAGTGTTGTTTCTCAAGCCTCCATTTTGATCCTTCATAAGGATAAGATTATTTTTAATGTGTCAGCTTTCCACCTTTATGAAGACATTGTGCTTCTATCATTTTGTCCTGAGCCAGTCCACCCTATGGAGGTAGCGTCACATTCTTTGAAAGCAGTCAGAGGAATTTGGATGGAATTGAATGCCAGTTGTTTTAGGTCATGCCTTGTTCATTGCTGTAGAGGGCCCAAATAAGGCTCTTGCAGTGCTGATTGCTATTTTACACCTAAAAGAGCCAAGCTATTGTCCAAGCATATGCTATCAAGCACTGAGAACCACCATTTCCAAGTTCAGTGTACCCTATGTGGGTGGTAAAAGCATCCTGGGCTTTCCTCCATTAAGCATACATTTTTCAGGTTTGTAAGGCAGCCACTTGGTCATAAGTTCATAGAAACACCAACCTACCATCGTTGGTGTCTTTGTTTTGTATCTAGGGTTTCACTCTGGCAGATAAGACTACAATACCCATTTGCTGATTATCTATAGTGTAAGCCGTGTTCCACTAAACACAAACAAAATAATTTTATAGGGAAAACAAAAACTTCTGAAAAAAGGGTGACAGGTCTTAAAATTAAACTAAGAACAGCAACATTTCATGCATTGTTCCCCCACCCCCCCCCAAAAAAGCATACTAAAAACGATAAACTCATTAAATATTTTAGAATTAATGATAACAAAAAAATGTTCTCACCATTAATTGCAAAATAGAATTAAAATCTGATGAACTGGAGACAAAGAATTTCTTTAAAGTTTTCTGATCTCTACCAGTGTTTCTATTTTTATATTGATTTAAAACAATTGTTAAGTGAAGCTTCAAAATTATTAGCCAATTACTTGCCAAAAACAGTATTGACAATAAGACCTTAAAAGTATCTCGGAATTACTACATGATGTTAATAATATATTGTGGCTATCTAAAGTAGACTTACAATGAACACTTTATTAGTCATATTGGAATTTATAAACTAAGTTTGTCCTTAACTGAACACTTAGGACAACACAATGCCATTTTATACATGTGAGAATTTAAAACATCACTGTTGTTTCTTTCAAATGCGAATGCCTTATCCAGTGGCCTGGAATTACAGGGCCCTACCTACTAAAGTGTGCAACTAACTGAAGCAAAATATAGTGAAGGAAAGCTGTGTTAATTTTAAAAGCAGAGCTTTTCCTTAATATGATTGGGCAATGAAGAAATGTTAAATCAAGAAGATTGGAAATATATTGGTACAATCAATAAATTAATATTGCCATTTCATATTTAGCTACTATGTTTACATTATACTTCTAAAAAAATGTATAGTTCTAAAAGAAAAATTACATGACCAATCCACAAATCCTGATCTGTGTTGGAATGTACTGTAGAATCCTGCAATCTGAATTTTTTCTTTTTTTACTAAAAAATTTAGCAATATACCAAGTATTTTTTACAAAAAAATGTAAATATTGTTCTTTACTTAACCAGTTGTAGACATTGGGCATACCAACCAAAAATGTTAATTGACGTACATAAGAGCTTGTGTAGAATGCATTGTTCTTCTTCCCTGCTGCTGCCCACTCCTGCTACATTTGCCAGCTGTCATTTTGACAGCCAAGAGTTGCTGTGTAAATAGAGCAGCTATTCCAAAATAGATCTTCTGAAATAAAGTTTATAAACACTGATCAGATGCAGAATTCAAAGATACAAAGTACCATTACTCCTCCCCCCGTTCTGCCTAGCAACTAGTGACGTTGATCTCTGCTCCCTGTGATTGGAGCAGAGATCAGCATTCACTAGCTGACAGCCACGCCCCCCCACAGTAAGAAACACACCCCTAGGCATACTTAACCCTTACACTGCCCCCTTGTGGTTAACCCCTTCACTGCCAGTGTCATTTATACAGGAATTAATGCATTTAAATAGCATTAATTGCTGTAAAAATGACAATGGTCCCAAAAATGTGTCAAAAATGTCCGATGTGTCCGCCATAATGTCGCAGTCACAAAATTATTAATAAAAATGCTATAAAACTATCCCCTATCTTGAAAACGCTATAACTTCTGCGCAAACCGATCAATAATCGCTTATTGCGATTTTTTTTACCAAAAATATGTAGAAGAATACGTATCGTCCTAAACTGAGGAAAAAAAAGTTTTTTTTATATATTTTTTGGGGATATTTATTATAGCAAAAAGTAAAAAATAATGCATTTTTTTCAAAATTGTCGCTCTATTTTTGTTTATAGCGCAAAAAATAAAAACCGCAGGGGTGATCAATTACCACCAAAAGAAAGGTCTATTTGTGGGAAAAAAAGGACGTCAATTTTGTTTGGGAGCCACGTTGCACGACCGCGCAATTGTCAGTTAAAGTGACGCAGTGCCGAATCGCAAAAAGGGGCCTGGTCCTTTGGCTGCAAATTGGTCCGGTCTGAAAGTGGTTAATGTGTTCATAAATGATAAAGAGGTTGGTATAAATAGTTTGATCTCTGTATTTGCTGACAATACTAAGCAGGGCAAAAACTTCAGAACTGGATATTGAAACTTTTCCTCAATAGAAGGCCTCAATAAAATAGAGGGCTGGGCAACTACATAACAAATGCGGTTAAATGTAGGGAAATGTAAAGTAATGCACTTAGCGGCTAAAAATATGAATGCAAGCTACACACTAGGACAAGAACATCTGGGGGAATCGAGGATGGAAAAGGATTAGGGGGCCTAGTTGATCACAGATTTAACAATAGCATGCATTGCCAAGCTGCAGCAAGCAAGGATATATATACAAAAGCCTGTGATGTTGATAACACTTAACTGTGGCAAAAATAAACTAGAACTAGATGAGGGTGCACTTCCCTATGCACCAAAAGGCCACTTAAATAAAACTTAACTTATATTGTAAATCATAAAAAGTATGTAAATGACCATAACAGGTATACCTAAAGGGTGAGGTCAATGCCATTATATATGAACCAACGTTCTATCTCTATGTGGTAATATTAACATCTACCAAGTTTAAATGGTGAAACTTGTCTTGATCTATACATATAAACACTATGAGGGTTATTATCTCCTCTCACATTCAGTATAAAGGGCCCATATAAAAATGAGATAAACAGAAAAGGAGAAAGTACACTAGTAAATACTGTTTCATGGAAAATGTGGGCTAGCTGTCTTCTGCCCTATGAAATTATCTATCTCTCAGATATGTAATACGGGTACACTCATCCATGTGGACACAAATATCCACTGATGGATGAGCCCCATATATCACCATATCCACAAAAAAGTTTCTCCATTAATTAAGACTGTATTGACACAAGGAATATCTCAGCCCACAAAAATGAAAAGGGGGGGGGGGTGTAATCATGTCCACCTAAATGAAAATAAAGTCAGAAGGTGCTCCCAAAATGAAATCACCAAAACCTAACATGTTTCACTCTTCAAATTAAGTGACCTTTTGGTGCATAGGGAGGCGCACCCTTGTCTAGTTCTAGCAAGCAAGGCCAGCAGAATATTAGCACGCATTATAAAGGGGATATACTTAAGAGATAAAACTATAATTCTACCACAATACAAAACTCTGGTTTGGCCACATCTTGAGTATGCCTTAAAGTTTGGATCACCAGTCCTCAGAAAGGATGTGCTAGAATTGGAGACAGTACATAGAGGGGAAATTAACAAAAAATGATGATTATAGCATAGGGAGACAACTGACTGGTGTGTTATCCCTACAATTTGTTTTCTAGACTTCAGCTGTAATTAATGGCGTTTTTTTCACTGTATTATTAATGATAAGGAAGAATTAAGCTAATATGCCTATTTAGCAAATAAAAAAAATGCATTTCAAGGGAGCAATACCCTCCTTACCAAATGCTAGCTTTGAGAGTGGGGCTCTACCCTAGCCTACTTAATTTGCATGGTCATCTGCCTTTTTGGAATTAAATGTTATCCCACATCTTTTATAGAACTTTATTGTAGAAAATTACAAAACTGTGGAGTGCCTGGAAACAAAGACATTTCATTTTAGGACCTTTGCTTTGAATAATTTTAAGAAGATCCTTCTTATTTTCTGGATATAAAAGAAAGGCACCCTAAAGTAAACACACCCTTCTTATCTTGAACTGATTCATTCAAGGCTAACAATCTTCATTTTATTATTATTATGTTTCTGACTTTAAAGGTGTTAACAGGTTCTCTTTTTTTGCAAAATGTGTATTATTGCTGTTTCTGCTGTTTTTCCACAATTCACTGGCTCTAAAGTGCTTGTAGAAAGAAACATGAGACCGAATCAACTGTGAAAATGCATTCAGTATGAAAAGGAGTGAAGAATTGTTCAACAAGGGTTATACTCTATAGTTTACTAAAAGAAAACCACACATACATACTTGACAACAATCATTACAAGAGATTTATGGTGCATTATATTTAGTGAATATCTCTGATAGGAAGAAAAATGTAACTTTGTCAAACAGTTGTTCCCAGCACCCTCCCCTCGAAGTGAGTAATTGCATGGGAGGAGAAAAACAGGTCTAGATATTCTTTGTTGACTCCCATTTCAATTTCAAGGTGCAAGATTGCAATGAAGGTACCATGGAATAGCATTGTTAGAAATCTCATATTCATAAACTTTCAAGATTCTTAAGTGGACAGGAGTTTAGCTAAAACTTAATAAGCAGGTTTATTTGTTTTATTGTTGTTTTGTAACAAAATTTGTGCATACATAAAATCATGTTTGTTGAAGAAAAATAAAAAGTGAAACTGTTAACATGAAAAGCAAGAGGAAATCAATGAAATAGAATTGATAAAAAATTTGTTTGAAATTAATCCATTTTTTTTTGGACATGAAACAGTAATACACTTATTAAGGTAACGAGAAGGGCTTAAGTGTACAAGCAAAAGTAAAAAATGAGAAGCCATGTTATATTGTTTTGATTGGTCTAGGATCATCAAAGAAAAAATATGATCAGGTGAAAATTATTGTGAGTTGCAATTGTTTCAGCCTTTTACTGTCTTGATAAAGCAAATGTGTTATATGTGGAACAAGATTGTTGTCTTGTAGAGCTGACAAACACAATCGAAAAAAAGATGTGGCTTCTTAAATACATGCTAACATCACCCAGTAATCAGCAATGGAATCTCATCCATGTTTTTTATTTTTTTCACTTAGGTCTCCAAATATGCAAGAAAATACTGCAAAGAGATAGAATGCAATAAATATGTGAACCCGAGAAATATGGCCGAACCCAGTTATTTCATATAATTATTGGAAAGCTTCATGTTTAAGCACTATTTACTTGGTAACAGATCTTATTTAAAAAAAAAAAAAAAACTAAATAAAAATATTGACAGAGCATAAATAGAATGCTTTCCCTTTAAATAATATGTTGTATATATACATGTACAGTGTTGGTACTTAGTGATTTAGCAATTTAGTTTTTTTCAGCTCTTTCAGTCAATTGCTCGTAGAACCGGTAACAAGCAGAATAGAAGCCATAAATCACCTTCTATCATTATCAGAATAAGAATATATAGCTTATCTTAACAAACCCATGAAATGCTGTTAATCTCTCTTTCTTCCTTCTTTTTGCATGCTGTGTGTGCTATGAGTTCAGAATGACTTCAGTATAATATAAGGATGTAAATATTATGGGACTTTCCTTAACCTTTTCTTTCTCTGTAGTATTTGATTTTTTTGTTTTTTTGTTCTTTCAGGTAGAAAAGTAGAAAATGTGTCCCCATCTGAACTCTAGAGCCCAACCTTTGCTCCTGATTGCTCTCTTTAAATTCAGTTCCCAGTGACTGGTGTTCAGTCAGGCAAAATCTACATAATCTGCTATCAAGCTGTCAAAGAAAATACTTGACTGGGTACTCCCCTTTGCAATAATATGATCAAAGCATGAGAAGAAGAGAAAAATAACCTAAAAACATGTGGAAAAGTAAATATACAAAGTGTAAAATATTTCTCACAAAAATCTAATAATAACATGAAAACTGTTGTTTCATACAGACTGTAGACAGTTAAGTGCTTGCTTTATCGACAAATATACTCACAAAACATTACTGTGAATTGTGCTTTATGTATAATAATACATAGGTATATTCATCATAATTCTTTATTGCAATATCTGGTGATTAGAACATGTAAGCCATTTCTTGCATCTCCCCCAATCTCTGTGTCCTAGATAAACATCTAAGAAGATACAGGTGTGTAACTTTGGAACCACAAAGACTATAAAAATATAGGCGATTAAACATCAACTTGCCCCAAGATCCCAATGTAATGTATTCAATATACACAAAAACTTTCTTTTGAAAATATCATTATAAATAATGCATTGGTGATAATACATAGGCATGCATGCATAAGTAAGCCCTTCTTGTTTTATACTGTGATTAGATCATGTAAGTAATTGCTGGCATCTCCTGCAATCTTTCTTGAAAGACAAATTTCGCAGCACAACTAGATATGCAACCTGAGGAGTATAAAAACAATAAAGCAAGTAAGTATCTATTACCTGAACAAAAAGTGCTTCTTATTACTTAGATGCTTCTTTATTTTATATTCTTTCCAAACTTTGCTTTAGTCACATGAAAAGTTATTGTCTCTTATTACTTACACTTTATACCTAGAAATACCTGCACATTTAAAAAAAAAATCTACAAATAACTGAACAAATTAATAAGATAAAATCTAGACAATGATTTAAAAAAAAAAACTCTTCTTGTGCCAGAAAAGATCCAGGACTAAATCAATGCTAGGTTGTAATTTGAGAACATAAATGCATAATAAACTATTGCTTACAGAAGATATGTTTATATAGTATAGCATTTCACATATATTTTCTATCCCCCAGTTTCTGAATGACTCTGCTAAATGTAATCTAATCTATACAGAACAAAACGTATATCTTCATGGGCTATTGGTAATATAGTAACGCTGGCTTTGCATCCCACCACCAAATATGACTGTGGTGGAAAGGTCCTAGATACTGTTCCGTCCTGTACATGGTTCAAAAAAGATGTGCAGGTGCTTTAGCAGGAATCTAGCTAACCTTAAAAAACAAATGCATTTTCTTTTTGCATATCATAAAGCATCCATGTTTTTACAACCCTAGCAGTTCAGCAACAGCATTAGCATATTTTGGCTGTGATATTGTTTTACTCTGACCCGTATAATAAGTGTCACATTAGCAACACAACAAATCAAACGTTTGTTAATTTCCCTCGCTTTCCCACACAGCTGCTAGTGTTATCGTGTCACCAGATTTTAATTAATATGATAAGTAACACTTGCAAGACAACAGGCAGATTTTTTTCCCTCTCGGCGTGTACGAGTGTGGGACTAAAAAAAAAAAAATAGAAAGGGGGTGAAATTTTAACACAACAATATTACGTTCTTTGTTCGATTTTCAATTTTACAATGCTAAGAACTAACACACACATGCATATATGTATATGTGTAGCTATATATATATATATATATATATATATATATATATATATATATATATATATATATATATATATATATATATTACACAGTATAAATAAATATAAATATAGATAGATAGATAGATAGATAGATAGATAGATAGATAGATAGATAGATAGATAGATAGATAGATATTGTGTGTTTATATGTGTGAGTGGATCACAATTTTTAAATGTTATATATAATGTTCACTTTTTTAAAAATACATTTTTCACTGATTTAATAAGAGGTGTGTCTGTTGATAGATAAATAGATATCTAGATATATAGAAAGAAAAAAACTTTACAATCCCTCTGTTTCCTTAACAGAGTCTATCCATTAGTGTTTCCTCTGGTTCCTATCTATTTAAATTACTTTTACAAAATATTTTTGCTCAGATCAGTGTCCATCACTTGGACTCACATGTTTAGCTTTTTGGAATCACATTTTTCAGCTGTACTTCTATTCTATTGCAAGTCAAAAGTGCCACCTATGTGCAGGAACCAGAAATGCAACTATCAAATGTAAAGAAACTATAAAAACGCTTGCAATGAAAATGATCTGGTATGTGACCAAGAACATATTTTTATCAATAGTTTACTGGACTAGAAATATAGATTTACTTTCATCCATTTATCAAGTAGAGAGTTTGAAAACATTGTACAGCTCCTTTTTAGGGCCAAATGCGGTTTAGACATACATGTAAGTCACACAAAATATGTTTTAGAACAATTGCTTTGAATGCTATACTAAAAAAAGTGGGATAACAACCTAGCTAAAAATTCTACAAATGATATATAATGGGAAGCTGCCAGCATAAAAATGATCTCACACCATAAGAGTAAATGTTTCAAATGCTATGTGGCGCTACCCTACCGGAACAGTCCCGTCTATATATAAATATTGAATATTTGAATATATAGATTATTTATATATAGACAGGACTGTTTCCGGTAGGGTAGCGCCACATACCATTTGAACGCTATACTGTTACCAGTTATTGACGTACAAGATGTTGATACGTAATAGTAAAAAGTAAAAATATAGGGCCATATTTATAAAGCATTAAATGTGACATAACCAAATATTCACTTCAGGTGAGTCTTCCTGATACATGTGTTTTAAATTTAACAGTGAATGATTAACCACTTAATATTTGTGGAAGTAAAGTAACATTACATGCTTTATAAATACACCTCATAATTTTTAGCATTTTAATAAATAAGGCACAAAGGTAAATGGAACACAACCACATTTTACTATATATTTTACAAAAGTAAAACATCATACAGAGTTTTTATTGAAGGTCTCATATTAAATTCTACAACAGAATAGAAACATGCTGTATGTTTTTGACACTCAGGTTACAGGGAAACTAATTAGTATTTATTTTAAATTTACCATTAACCTAATTTAAACTTTAACGCAAAGACATGCTATCTTAGCTATAATTTGGATGGATAACTAAAGGTTTATTTTTATTTTTTTTACTTCGCCCAGTATATGCATTGGCTTCAAACATCCAATCATATGTACAGAAGATGTTTTTTTTTGTTTAAGATTTTTTATAGTCCATAACTGTGTGTTTGAAGTGAATGCTGATACTCTGTGCTAAGTAAAAATATGCCATGTTAGTATTTCATTGCAAATCTTTTATTAAATTAAATACTACTTAAGAAATCCACCTGAAGACTACTTTGTGTTCACCCAAGTATTTAAAAGCTTTAAAAGGAAAATACACAATGCTAAGGTGAATATACTTTGAAAATTGTGTGACAACATACAGCACAATAATATGTAAAAATTAAGGATTTACCTCCATAAAGATACTTGAGATACAATTGGAAAATAATTAATTATTTATATGGTGATCCAGGCTTGGAGAAGACTTCAGTCCATAACTGCTCGTTTATGTCATAATGTGTAGATTACTGTAAATACTTCCTAATTACTTTTCTGTCCTGGGTCTCTTGGTAAACTCACATTTTTTCCCCCCTCACAAAAAAAATATACTCGGAATGCCAAACTTTTATCTTTTATCACCAATAATCATAATTTCAGTTAACAAGAAGCTTGGAATGCTATATTCACAATAGAATAATTAGCTCCTGTCATTATATACTGTAGATTGACTGCAACAAAAACTAAAAAAACAGATGGTCTTGTCTTCTTAAAAATGTCAGGCTGACATAATAAAGTCACCATATACTTCAGTGCAGAATTGGTTTGAGGACTTATATATTTGTCTACAATAAAAGATTAATTTACCTTGAAAATGCCTGTTCTATCTAGAATGTCTTGCTCATCTACTTATGATGTATATTACTATTACATATTAACATAATCATAACCTTTTATAAATGATTATAGACAACAATAACTGCACAATCTTTTTTAACAGTGCATCATAAGGCCATGTGAGTCTTCTGTGCATACATATCGTTTTTGTATTTAGAAAATAATTGCTTCTTGAAAAAGATGATACATGCAGATTCTGAGTCTGTGTCATTTCTCCTGATCCAGGGATTTTTGTTTCCCTGCTGAGCTCAGAAAATGCCGTGGCTTTCTCCCATTTTTAAAATAAAGGTTGACTTAAGAACAAAAATTGTGCCTGTACATTTTCGATGTGATTATTACATAATAAAAGACAATAGATTTATAAGAGTCACTTAAGGAGATGCAAGCTCTTGTATATAACAGCTCCTACAATTATCAGCCACTACTAAACTACTATTGATCCTTTTCACATTTGGTGATAACAGAGTATTTTCCACTTATTTAAAGTGCTGTTCACCAGAAACTCCCATCAAGGCAAAAGAGAAGACAAATATGTCATTCAATACAGTAATAGCAATACTTGGAGGTTCAGTATGCCCAACAGCAGAAGTACAATCAGCAATGGCTGCAGCCAAATAGCTGATTGTAGTAAAATTTTCTGCCCATAAAGGTCATGTCATACATAACATTAAGTATTCTAAGTATTACTTTTTTGAGCCATTCTTATTTAAAAAAGGTTTGTAGACAGAAACCACAAAATAGCTTATCACGGGGCAGAATCAGCTAAAGTGTTCATACTATGTAATGCACCAACCAACCAAATTACTCATATATACAAAGTATGGGCCACTAACCTCACCTATAACTGACCTTTGCAGCAAGGAGCATTAGAAGGCAACGCATATCAAACAAGAGCCAAGGAAAAATCCTTGGAAAAAGTCCAAGCTCAGGGTGCCTTGCCTGTAGCTTACGCATGTATTTGCAAATTTATGCAACCAAACCCCTGTTTTTAAATGCATACTGTTAGACAGATAATCTGGTGGGTCACAGGCTGGTTGGTAAGTAGAGCTTGGAATTTTTCCAAGGATTTTTCCTTGGCTTTTGTTTGATATGTGTTGCCTTCCAATGCTCTTTGCTACAAAGGCCAGTTATAGGTGAGGGCAGTGACACATTTTTGGTATGCTTGATTTTAGGTCAGGTAAGGTATTGACACCTTTGCAGCCATTGTGCTACCTGCTGGGTCTTCAATGTGCCCCTGTACCTTTAAGGAGAGGTGAGCCCCCTCCAGTACATCTGACTTCAGCTATCTCATCAGAATGCATGTGCTTCCACTGTGGAGCCTCTTATAAGTTAGAGGTAGGGTCTATAGATCACAGGGTGCCTTGCCAGGGCCTGTAGCTTACGCATGTGTTTATGCAACTAAACCCCTGTTTTTAAACGCATACTGTTAAACAGGTTAATCTGGTTTGTGGTAGCCTGGTTGGTAAGTAGAGCCTGCAATATTTCCAAGTATTTTTCCTTGACTTTTGTTTCAAATTACACGCATAGCCTACAGTTATCTGCTTCAACAAAAGAGGAACATGAAAAAGTTGTTCCCTTTTTTGCTTGCAATAGACCCTCTATAGCGTGCAACAAAATGAACCACTTAATAACTGGCCCATAGCCGAATGACGGCTACAGGGCGGTTTGTTAACTCTGGGAGGGTGTACAGTGACATCCCCCCAGAATTCCGCTCTCGCGCGCCTCCCTGGGGTGCGCACCCGAGAACTTCTGTGACTGCGCATCACGGATCACGGTGAACGGACGCTAATCGGTGGCAGCAGCGCTGTGGGCTGCATGTGTAGTGCCCACAGCACTGCTTAGTGAGAGATCCATCCATCCATGCTCACCCATCCATACTCTGCATACCCAGCCATACCCAGCCATACTCTGCATACCCAGCCATACCCAGCCATACTCTGCATACCCAGCCATACTCTGCATACCCAGCCATACCAGCCATACTCTGCATACCCAGCCATACTCTGCATACCCAGCCAAACCCAGCCATACTCTGCATACGCAGCCATACTCTGCATACCCAGCCATACCCAGCCATACTCTGCATACCAAGCCATACTCGGCATACCCAGCCATACTCTGCATACTCTGAATACCCATCCATACTCTGCATACCCATCCATACTCTGCATACTCTGCATACCCATCCATACTCTGCATACTTTGCATACCCATCCATACTCTGCATACCCATTCATACTCTGCATACTCTGAATACCCAACCATACTCTGCATACCCATCCATACTCTGCATACCCATCCATACTCTGCATACTCTGCATACCCATCCATACTCTGCATACCCATCCATACTCTGCATACCCATCCATCCATACTCTGCATACCCATTCATACATACTCTGCATACCCATCCATCCTCATCCATACTCGACATACTCATCCATCCTCAGCAATACTCATACATCCATCCATCCTCAGCCATCCCATCCACCCCAATCCATAATTAGCCATACCCATCCATACTCAGCCGTACCCAGCCTTACCAAGCCGTACTCAGCCATACCCAGCCGTACTCAGCCATACCCAGCCATACTCAGCCATACCCAGCCATACCCAGCTGTACTCAGCCATACTCAGCCACACCCAGCCGTACTCAGCCATACCCAGCCATACTCAGCCATACTCAGACATCTTCAATCGTACCCAGTCATACCCAGCCATACTCAATCGTACTCAGTCATACCCAGCCATACTCAGCCGTACCCAGCCATCCCATCTATACCCATCCATACTCAGCCATACCCATCCATACTCAGCCGAAACCATCCATACTCAGCCGTACCTGGCAAATCATTCATGCTCAGCCATCCCCATCCACAGCTCATCCATCCCCATTCATGCTCATCCACGTCACATCCATGCCACTACAGTGCCTCACAAAAGTGTAATAGGTAGTCAAATTAGATTTGAAACTTATGTCCCTAGAACACCTGACGGTGCTCCCTGCATGTTGGTCCTCTGTATGTGACCACGCTGTGGAAAAGTCTCACATGTGGTATCGCTATACTCAGGAGGAGTAGGAGAATCTATTTTGGGTTGTAATTGCCATGTACATGTTATCTGTTAGAAATATTGTGTAAATGGACAACATTGTGTAAAAAAAAATGTGTTTTCATTTTCTTTACACCTTTTCCAAAAACTTGTAGAAAAAAATGACATGTTCAAAAGACTCAATATGCCTCATAGATTATACATTGGGGTGTTTTCTTTCCAAAATGGAGTCATTTTTGGGGCGTTTCCATTGTCCTGGTACTCCAGGGCCTTCAAAAGTGTAAGAGGTAGTCAAGAAATCATATGTGTAATTTATGCTCCAAGAATGCCTGATAGCGCTCCCTGCATTTTGGGCCTCTGTATGTGGCCACGCTGTGTAAATGTCTCACACATGTGGTATCACTATACTCAGGAGGAGGGGTAGAATGTGTTTTGGGGAGTAATTTGTGCTATGCATATGCTGTGTGTGAGAAATAACCTGCTAATATAACAATTTTGTGAAAAGAAAAAAAAAGAAAAGAAAATCTTGATTTTGCAAAGAATTGTGGGAAAAAATTACAACTTCAAAAAACTCACCATGCATCTTACTAAATACCTTGGAATGTCTACTTTCCAAAAAGGGGTCATTTGGGGGGTATTTGTACTTTCCTGGCTTGTTAGGGTCTCCAGAAATGAGATAGGCCGTCAGTACTTCAGGTGTGATCAATTTTCAGAGATTGGCACCATAGCTTGTGGACTCTATAACTTTCACAAAGACCAAAAAATATACACCTATTTGGGTTATTTTTTACCAAAGATATGTAGTGGTATAAATTTTGCCCAAAATATTTGAAGAAAAATTACTAATTTGCAAAATTTTATAACAGAAACGAAGAAAAATGCCTTTTTTACAGAATTTTCGGTCTTTTTCTTTTATAGCGCAAAAAAAAAAAAAAAAAACTGCGGTGATTAAATACCACCAGAAGAAAGCTCTATTTGTGTGAAAAAAAGGACAAAATAGGTACAGTGTTGCATGACTGAGTAATTGTCATTCAAAATGTGAGAGCACCGAAAGCTGAAAATTGGTCTGGTTATTAAGGGGGTTTAAGTGCCCAGTGGTCAAGTGGTTAATATAGTAAGGGTCCATAAGGGTTTATAAATAGACAATAAAATGTTACTGTTTGTAGATTATATGCTTTTCAATATCACTTCAGCCCACATTTCTTTATCTTTCCTCTCTGATACTTCTAATAAATTTGTAGCTATTTTTGGGCCTAAAAGTAAGTAATCTACCACAATTAATTTCTCTTTAAAACAAGAAACTTTACTAAACATTAAAGAAAACTTTTGTTTTGTGTGCTCTGCTCATACTTGGTATTAACCTCATACCCGCATACTCCTCACTTCACCAAGCAAAAAACACCATTTATATGAGGCTCCATACAAACTACCAATACAAACAGGCGTGTTGATATGCCATTTCTTGTAAAATATTACAAGGTAGCCCCTATTGCCCTATTAGTACTCCCGACAAACAAATCTTCTATTTGGGTTCTCCTTAATGTGATTGACTGCAATCCTGGTGGCATATCTTCCTTGCTATGGCTACCCCCAAACACGCATCCATCAGCACTGCAACAATCCTAGCAATCCCATAGCTCACTCTCCTAACATTTAGGATTCCCTTACATTTTAACATTCACCTTGTCTCACACCATGTACTTTTACTGCACCTTGTGAAGTGCACTCTATTATCTCTAAAGGAATAACCTTTACAACTAAATTTAGATGGTGGCTTAACAAGTACAGATGTTTTCTCAATATTAACTTTCAAAAGTGTAAAAGCATTTGCATATTTTCAAGAGACACATACTGTTCCTAACCAAGTGCTATCAATATATACAATTAAATCATTTGGTTTGCTCTTTGTTAAAGTGGACTACAACCCCACTCATCTTAGCATCCTTTGAAAGTAAATGCTGTAGGGAGCCCCAAACTTCTGGTGTTATTTCTTTAATGCAGGTCTCCATTCATTCTTCAAAAAAAAAAAAACATTCTAAAAGACATTAAAATCCTTTCTGCTGGTACAGTATCCCCTCCTGTATCATCATATATTGTATGTACCTCATTATTCACCTCTGCTTCCATAATTGTGAACAAGATGGAACAATGTTGAATGTTTGGTGGACATGTCCTATGGTACAAGATTGTTCCTATAAGTCTATACTTTTGGTTTCCATCTTTTATTAATTACATTTTTACATTTTTCAGTTGTTCGGAAATCATCAATTCAACTACAAATGAGATCTCTCAAGTATAAAGATCAGAACAGTAAATGTGGTCGAAAACATAGATAAAAAACAATCAGAAAAGTAAATCAGCATAGCTGCAAAAATGTAGAACCAATTTTCCACCAAGTATATGCCTCCCTATCGTAAACATTGTAAGTGGAGTTTGAAGCACAAGAGTCAATAGCAATCATACTGGCAAAAATAGTGGAACATTTGCTTTCATAACATGGTTCTGAAGAGTTAAAGTAAGAATCCCTGTCAAGGTAAAAAAAAAAAGGGGGAACCCTGTCAGTCTACATGTGATAAGTGACAGCATAGTATTAAAAAAAGGAATAAGTAAAGAGAAGAAGAGAGAAAGTTTTGCCCATATCAGCAGAGAAGGTGAGGAGGGCTGCCCCAGGACTCACTATTCCATTGATAGGTAGCTGTTGGATGGATCCCAGGTCTTTTCAAATTTGCTGGTGCTATTTTGAAGGGTACAGGTGAGCTTATCATTAACCATAATCCAGTTATGTCTGAGTTTGACATATTCAAGTGATACCACAGGCTGCTTTTAGGCTGGGTTCACACTAGAGAATGCAGCGGCTCACAGCAGGGGACTGGTGTGTCACCATTCACAGTTTTAGATCAGATTTCAGCCTGAATTTTGGGCTGAATTTGAACCTGAAATGGACCAAAAGACGGAAAGGGGTCCTGTGCAATTTGCACCGGAGCCGCTGTAGAGATGTGTGAACCGGCTCCATAGAGAGCCGGTCACAATCTCCTGCTATGTGAATTGAATGCGGGGAAACAGAACCAACCATTTAGAGTTCTTTGGAACCTCAGAAGATAATTTCTAAGTCTAATCTTTACATTATACAGTGTTGCGCTCTAACTTATGCAAAGGCCAGGTGGAAGCTTTGCTAAACAAATGTATCCAAAATGTTCACATTTCAATGCCAAATTAATTACCTTTATCGCTGCCAAACAAACAATAGCCTGCTCTTAGCCCCCGTACACATGGTTGGAAATTCTGAACACAAAATCTGTCAGATTTTTTCCGATGGATTTTGTCCGAAACTGGTGTTGCATACACACGGTCGGACAAAGTTGTCGGAAAATCCGATCATCCCGAATGTGGTGACGTTTGTTGCGTACGACGGAACTACCTAGAGGCTAGTAGCCAATAGCTTTGGTCTCGTAATTTGATCTGAGCATGCGTGGCACTTTGTCCGTCAGAATTCTATACACACGATCGGAAAAAGTCAGATCGGATTTTGTTGTTGGAAAATTTGAGAGCAGGATCTCAAAAGTCTGATGGAGCCCACACACAGGGGGATTTTCCGACAACATGGTCCGATTGGACATTTTCCGTCGGAATTTGTGTACGGGGGCTTAGAAGTCCTAAGTTCTGAATTTTCTGAAGGTATAACCCTTCTGAATGGGACCATGATAAATGAAAAATTGTTAGCTCTCTCCCTGAACATCCCTGAAAATTTTCCTAAAATAAGGTCTCCATTGATAACCTATTCTCAACCAGATGCTAAAGCTTAAAAGTATATGTGAACACACTACAACAGCATATGAAATATTATTTGTTAACCATAATCACATTCACCTTTGTAAAAAATAAAAGTTTAGTACCCTTTTATGATGGCTTTTTCTGCTGTCACGTGACCACACAGCCTTTCTACACATCCTTCTCCCACATATTGGGGGCATGTCTTATTAGTAATTGGGGAAGCAGTGTTTGACATCACACACACAGCTGGGAAGTATACTTCCTAACTATATACACTGCAGTCTTTTATCTCCATCCCTGACCTACACCAGTATGCTAAGCAGCTTGCAGCCCTCCATTTTCTGTAATCATCTGCCAGTTTGCTCCTCTTTCCTCAAGTTCTGCAGCTGCTCTCCATTTTACACAGTACTACAAGGTGTATTGACTCCAGCTGACATTTTAGGCAACCTACAGCCCTCCCTCATCTCTAATCATCTGGGATTTGGCTTCTCTCTCTTCTTCATGTCCTACAGCCACTCTCTGCCACCTTTCCAAACTTTGTCCAGCTTACAGGTGCTTCCTGACTGACCTAAACCCACCGGGGGGGGGGGATGTCTGCGGAGTAAGCTGCGAGTCAGAAGCAATGAGTGTAAACTGACCGTGCAAGCATGAATCTGATTCTGTGTTTGTATGATCCATTTGAAAGAGGAATTGATAGGATATGCAGGTGTTTTGCAAAAACATATGTTACAGCAGAATTTTCGAAATAGTAATATAAATATATACGAGATATACTTCAGGTTTTTGAGATAAATAAGCAATTGGACTCCCTGGGTAACCGTAGTTTCTCCCACCCTCACCCACATTCCCCACCCCATCCTCCACCGCCACCCTGCTTTCCTTCATTCCTCCTACCTTCTACCCTTTCCCCTGCCCTGCCCACTGTCCCTTCCATGGAACCACCTCACTCTTCTTTCTCTCAGCTTTCACTTCTTGAGATGGCAATATGCATGCACACCTCTAAATTTTCACTGTCAACCTTATACACCACTAAAGCCCATACCCATATTGATTCCTTAACATAATCTTATTAAAAAGCCCAGAGGATTAAGTTAAGTCCATACTCTTTGTTTCACCAGAAAACGTCTAGTAATTTATACAGACAAAATGGTGACACATGTATTCTTAATGAAGGCTATGTGAACTCTGACCCGCAAGAGTTTATATTGAAATTTTGTATGTACATGTTTTTCTCATACTAATACATTTCAGTAAAACCTATTGAACAAGAACATACACTTATCTTAAGGCTGTTTTTTTAGAAAAATACATTTCAGGTTAACTTCAGGCAAATATAAAACACTAATTATTTAATTAATAAAAACATGCAATATATTTTCAAATGCAGCTAATGTAATTACATACAATAAGTGTGACTTAATATTAGCCCCTTGTAATCACCTGTACTCTGGGTGAGGGCAGAAAAGGAGAGAAGAGCAAGCAAAGGGATGAACTTAGCTGTACTTGCTTAACCACACTAGATAAAAGCCAGGTCACTACCAATATTTATTTGCACATAAATGCAACCAACATCTCTGTTTTTTAGTATATAGGGCTTAATTCACGAAGCTGTATTTTTCTTTTTTAAATTTGCAGTAAAATAGCTTATAGCGTTTTTCCAATTTTTTAAACCAAAAAAACGCTACTAAAATAAAGCATGTGGTATTTCATCGAATTGTGTGGTATTTATCTCATAACACCTTTCGGTATTTTATCTCATATGATATTCAGTGGGATAGATACAGTGGAGAAGCATTAGAACCCCTGTCAGTTCTTATTTTTAATAAAGAGGTAAAATGGTTTAAACTGTAGAAATATGCCAACTCACAGAATCAAATGGAAAATAGTCAGGTATTCTTACAAAGGTGAGGAACTTTTGAAGGAAGCTGTTAAGAGAGGGGCGTCATCAGTTTGAAGGTTTGACAGATGGATACCAGAGTGACACTTTCAAGAACATCAGGGAATGGCAATGGCTATTCTATAACAAGACAACACATACATGTCCAAAGATATAGCAATGATTTCACAGTAAAAATTACTTTAACCACTTAAGCCCCAGACCAATTTTGCGACGTGGCTCCCAAACAAAATTGATGTCCTTTTTTTTTCCCACAAATAGAGCTTTCTTTTGGTGGTATTTGATCGCCCCTGCAGTTTTTATTTTTTTAGCTATAAACAAAAATAGAGCGACAATTTTGAAAAAAATTCAATATTTTTTACTTTTTGCTATAATAAATATCCCCAAAAAATATATAAAAAAATGTTTTTTTCGTCAGTTTAGGCCGATACGTATTCTTCTACATATTTTTGGTAAAAAAAATCGCAATTAGCGATTATTGATTGGTTTGCGCAAAAGTTATAGCGTTTACAAATAGGGGATAGTTTTATAGCATTTTTATTAATTTTTTTACTAGTAATGGCGGCGATCATCGATTTTTATTGTGACTGTGATATTATGGCGAACACATCAGACATTTTTGACACATTTTTTGGACCATTGTCATTTATACAGAAATCAGTGCTATTTAAATGCACTGATTCCTATGTAAATGACACTGGCAGTGAAGGAGTTAACCACTAGGGGGCGGGGAGGGGTTAAGTCTGTGACGTGTGTGTTTTTTTACAGTAGGGGGCGTGGCTTTACATCTGACGTCACTGATCAGCTTTCCTTGATGACAGGGAACAGCCGATCAGTGACAGGCAGTGTAGGAAGCACAGGGAGAGGTTTGTTTACACAGACCCAGGGCCGATCCTAGGGTCACAGACGCCTGGGTGCAGAAATATTTCTGGCGCCCCCACGTGGGCGTGGTCATCTTACCAACTCCTCCCCTTTACAAATGTTTCTATGACAACGACTTCAACACAGAGATGTTCATGTAAGAAGTCTTCGTTACTCTTTTACCAATAAATAAAATACAGGAAGAGCATACACTAATGAGACCTGGAGGGGAGTCTCTCTGATGCACACAGAGGGGGCTTCTGTTAGAGAGTCTATTAGAAATAGCCCCCAGACATAGTACAGGAGATGGTCAGAGACTGTAGACATGATACTAGAGACAGTCAGAGACTGCAATCATAGTACAGGAGACGGTCAGGCTGCACACAATACAGGAGATGGTCAGAGACTGCAGACATGTTACAAGAGATGGTCAGAGACTGCAGACATGTTACAAGAGATGGTCAGAGACTGCAGACATGTTACAAGAGATGGTCAGAGACTGCAGACATGTTACAAGAGATGGTAGTAAATAATGGCCGATCGGCCCTCTCACCTGACCCAGCGATACAGCAACAACGGTTCCTCTGATCAGGAGTCGGCTCACTCTGAATTGCCCGTGGTGGCTCCGCTGGGTAGAGCCCAGATCTGTATTCCTGCAATGACTCCATTCCTTCCTCCACCAGGGATGGTGCCAGACTGTGTGGCTTTCTCTCTCTGATGGTGTTCTCTCAGCACTGCCCTCTCCCTCTGGAGTCCTGGGTGCCCTTCCCTGAAAGCTTTCCCGGGCTCCTGGCTTTCTCTCTCCCATTCAGCTGCGCATGCTGTGTGGGCTGCAGTTTCCGTGTTACAGTGGGGCTGCCAGTCCTTGGGACCACATGTCCCACAATCCTTTTCTTTGCTCCTTTGCTTTTTATTCCCTGGCCGTTATGAAGGCGGGGGAAGAAACATAGTGCGCCGCTCATTAGTACAGCAGCGCACGAGGAGGTGAGGGAGAGGGGAAATAAGAGCCCGCAGCTGCAGTGGCATCACTAGGGTTGGTGTCACCCGATGCAGTAAAACATGGTATCACCCCCTCCACCAACTATAGTCGTCCCTCAGTACAGACCCCACTCCATTAAGTATAGACCCCCCTCCGTCAGTGCAGACCCTTCACTAAGTATAAATACCTCCCTCAGGACAGACCCCCCCATCAGTATAGACCCCCAGGACAAAACACCCCCCTTTATCAGTATAGACCCCCCCCTCAGGACAAACCTTTCCCCCCCTACATTAGTACAAACCCCCCAGAACAAACCACCCCCCTCCATTAGTACAGACCCCCCAGAACAAACCACCCCCTTCATTAGTATAGACCCCCCAGGACAACCCCCCCACATTAGTACAGACCCCCCCCACATTAGTATAGCCCCCCCCAGGACAACCCCCCCATTAGTATAGACCCCCAGGACAAACCCCCCCTACATTAGTATAAACCCCCCAGGACAAACCAGCCCGCCACCCACATTAGTATAGACCCCCAGGACAAACCACCCCCCACATTAGTATAGACCCCCTCAGGACAAACCACCCCCCCCACATTAGTATAGACCCCCCCAGGACGAACCCCCCACATTAGTATAGACCCCCCCAGGAAAAACCACCCCCCAACATTAGTATAGACCCCCCAAGCCGAACCACCCCCCCACATTAGTATAGACCCCCCAGGACGAACCACTCCCCACATTAGTATAGACCCCCCAGGACAAACCAGCCCCCATACATTAGTATAGACCCCCCCAGGACAACCCCCCCTACATTAATATAGACCCCCCCAGGACAAACCCCCTTACATTAATATAGACCCCCCAGGACAAACCACCCCCCACATTGGTATAGACCCCCCAGGACAAACCACCCCCCCACATTAGTATAGACCCCCCAGGACAAACCCCCCACATTAGTATAGACCCCCCCAGGACAAACCCCCCACATTAGTAGACCCCCTAGGACGAACCCCCCCACATTAGTATAGACCCCCCCAGGACAAACCACCCCCCACATTAGTATAGACCCCCCAGGAAAACCACCCCCCCACATTAGTATAGACCCCCCAGGATAACCCCCCCCCCACATTAGTATAGACCCCCCAGGACAACCCCACCCCCACATTAGTATAGACCCCCCCAGGACAAACCACCCCCCCCCACATTGGTATAGACCCCCCCAGGACAAACCACCCCCCCCCACATTAGTATAGACCCCCCAGGACAAACCCCCCCCACCCCACATTGGTATAGACCCCCCAGGACAAACCACCCCCCACATTAGTATAGACCCCCAGGACAACTCCCCCCCACATTAGTATAGACCCCCCAGGACAAACCCCCCCACATTAGTATAGACCCCCCAGGACAACACCACCCCCCCCACATTAGTATAGACCCCCCAGGACAAACCCCCCCACCCCACATTGGTATAGACCCCCCCAGGACAAACCACCCCCCCACATTAGTATAGACCCCCAGGACAAACCCCCCCACATTAGTATAGACCCCCCAGGACAAACCCCCCACATTAGTAGACCCCCTAGGACAAACCCCCCCCCCACATTAGTATAGACCCCCCCAGGACAAACCCCCCCCCCACATTAGTATAGACCCCCCCTAGACAAACCACCCCCCCACATTAGTATAGACCCCCCGGGACAAACCCCCCCACATTAGTATAGACCCCCCCTAGACAAACCACCCCCCCCCCCACATTAGTATAGACCCCCCCAGGAAAAACCACCCCCCCACATTGGTATAGACCCCCCCTAGACAAACCCCCCCCCCCCACCACTAGGCTAATTAAAACCACCCGGGCGGCAGCTGGAGAGGACAGTGTGCAGCCGCGCCGCCCGGGTGGAGAACAGAGCGTGTGTGATGCTTGTGCTGGTGGGCAGAAGGCGGAAGTTAAACACAGTGCTCCGCTCCCTCCTCCTCTCCTTGTCCGTAGGCGGCGCGGCTCTCTCCGCCTGTCACAGCCGCGGCGGCCACGCAGTGACGTCACGGGGGGTGGGGCGGGGCGCTCGGCCGCGGCTGTGACAGGCGGAGAGAGCCGCGCCGCCTACGGACAAGGAGAGGAGGAGGGAGCGGAGCACTCTGGCGCTCCAGCGCCCCCACCTCTGTGGCGCCTGGGTGCACTGCACCCCGTGCACCCCGGGACGGATCGGCCCTGCACAGACCTCTCCCCGTTCTTCAGCTCTGTGACCCGATCGCGGGACACCAGCGGCGATTGGGTCCGCTGGTCCCGCAGCCGCGGTCACGAAGCTCAGGACCGGGTCGCGAGCGCGCCGGTGGCGGCGCACGCGCGACCCACGGCTGGGCTCTTAAAGGGCAACGTACCTGTACGTTGATTTGCCCAGCTGTGCCATTCTGCTGATGTAAATGTGCAGGAGGCGGTCCTTAAGTGGTTAAAGCAGAGTTTCTCAACTAGGGTTCCTCCAGAGGTTACCAGAGGCTCCTTGAGTAATTTATGTCTCTCAGATAAGTTCCGCCTTATACTACTGATACTTTTAGCTCTTTAAGGGGGTAATTCTTCCCAATGACCACAGGTGTAAGGAGCATTCTTCCCACTGACCATCACACTAATGTTTATTGTAATTTTAGCAGGAGTTTACTGAGACTGGAAAGTTATTTCAAGGGTTCCCCTGTGTTGAAAGGTTTGAGAAAGGCTGCTTTAAAGTGTAACTAAAGGAAAAACTTTATTTTTCATTTTGGATAGAGTAATGGAGAGATAGAACCCCTGTCATTTGTTTTGCCATCTATATTACATTGGGGAGATTTATCTTTCTGTCCCACTGCCAAAACAGGAAGTGAAAGGAAATCCTTGCAAACGAAGGGAATCCTTTGGGGCTCCCTGGGTCACCAGAACTAGTGATGTATTTACTTTGGGTGACACTGTTTTTTTATTTTTTAATAAAGGATTTGTCAAAAACTGTCTGTGTTTTTATTTCTTTTGACCCTTTTTCTGTGAAAAATTGGGGAGTGGGATATGGGGGTCCCCTTCTAGAATTCCAGAATCTGATAAGAATTTGCCTGCAGACCTCCACAATCACAGCCCATAGACCCCCGCCCCAAAGAACCCCCCCATGTTGAGGGCATGCAGCCTGGTATGGTTCAGGAGGGGGACGCTCGCTCGTCCCCTCCCTTTCCTGACCTGCTGGGCTGCATGCTCGCATAAGGGTCTGGTATGGATTTGTGGGGGACCCCACACCATTTTTTTATTTTGGCCTGAGGTTCCCATCTAAATCTATACCAGACCCGAATGGCCTGGTATGAATCTGGGGGGCCCCACGCCATTTTTTCCCAAATCCTAGCAATTATTTTTTTACATTCAGCTGTCAGCGGCGAAGCCCGCTGACAGCTGATGACTCATCGGTTGTTAAGGATGCGGAGGCAGGTTTCCCGGTCCACTCTTTAGAATCCAGTTATATACAGTGTTTTTAAAGGAAAAAAAAAACACAAAACGCTTGCATTTCTGTGCGACTCCACTGAAGTCTATTACACGCAAAATGGTAAAAAAAGCCCCCTACCCTTTTCAAAAAACGCAGCACCGCTGTGTGAACTACATCCATAGGAAACTGTGTTAAATGGTCTGTAGTGCATTTCTGCAAAATGCGCCAAAAAACACATACTGTAGGTGTGAACGTAGGGTAAAAATGGAGAAGTTAAAATGCAGTGCACAGCGAAGTCGCATTTATTTGTTTATTTTGGTTTTGTTTTTGGTTTTTAAATACTTTTTATTTCATAAGTCTGCATTAACAAAATTGACAATATCACATTTCATCATTTCTCAAATCATTTGTTTCTTCAAATTGATTAATGCAAACCAAAAAAGAAAAAACAAATACACGTTATATTTCCACCCTGAATATAAAGAAAAAAATCAAAAACAGTGGAGACAGCTAAATACCCTGATTGTAGTGTCCTCCTCCCCTACTTTTCTAACTTCCATCCAAGTCCTCTTCTATCTGTGCCCCTCTTATACAATATTAATTTCAACTAAGAATTAATGGTGAGTTCAACCATCTATCCCGAATTCTATAATATTTCTGAGGTGTTCCTCTATGCTCATGCATTCATTTCCCATATGGAAGTATTTGGTTTACCGCTTTAAGCCATTGATCCTTTGAGGGGTGTATTTGTTGCATCCACTTAAGCACAATTTGCTTACGTGTCATGAATAGCGTTTTCTGTAGGCAGATCTTGGTATATCCACTCCACTTCTGGTTCTCGACCAGTCCTAACCAGCAAACTTCTAGAGTGAATGGAATGTGGTCCCCTAGTACTTTTGATAATATACCCAAGACCTGTCTCCAGTATCTACTAATACTCGGGCAAGACCACATTAAGTGCACAAAATCAGCCACTGGTTGATAACACCTCCCATAGTCCGCGGATCCCACTCGTCCCAATAAGTTTAATTTACGTGGTATGAGATAGGCTTGATGTATTATATACAGCTGTATCAATCTATTATTACTTGCAGGTGATACTCCCAAATGTGATTTACACACCTCCTTCCATATCTCATCTGTCATAGATGTGCAGACCATTTGCCATCTCCTTTTAATCTTTAGCGGAGCATCCCATATCTTGGCCTGCATTAAATTTGTATATCATTTAGATACTAATCCCCATGGTCCCTGAGTTCTTAATATTCCAATAAGAGGGAATTTTGATATACTGACATTATAACTACCAAATTGAGCCTGTAGTGCATACCTTAATTGTAGGAATCTTTAAAAATTTCTATCTGCTAGGTTATATTGTGTCTTTAGAGAATCAAATAAGCATATATTCCCACATTAATAAACCTGATCCAGTACTACTATTCCTTTTTGCGTCCAAAATATATTATCTTGCAGTGTACTTAATTGCTCAAATAAGGGATTATTCCACATGGGTAGCTAGGATGGGATGTCTCTAAATCCTGTTAGCTTTTTACCCTCCTGCCATACCGATCGGGCCAAAGAGAGCATGGAAATCTTTACCCTTGGTAATTGTATATGTCGCGTTTCAAGCACTATCAATAGATTCTCGGCCTGGACAATCCTTAGGAGATACTTCTCCACTCCCAGGCTTTGTTCCTGTATCAACCAGGTATGCAGATGTCTTAATTGCCCCGCAAGGTAGTACAGGTACATATCTGGAAAAGCCAGTCCTGCCTCCGATTTTGGCTGGTGTAATGTTGTAAGCTTAAATTTGCATCTGCCATTAGCCCATATCAATTTAGTAAATTGAGAGTTCAAGCTTTTAAAATTATTTAGGCACTACCACTGGGGAGTGTGAAAAAATATATAAACACTTTGGTAATAAAATAATTTTAATTAAATGTATTCTGCCCACCACTGACAATGGCAACTTACTCCAGATCCTCAGCCTAAAATTGGTCTGGGAAGGAAGGGGCGAAAGTGCCCTGTATTGTAGTGGTTAACCACTTCAGCCCCAGCAGATTTGGCTGCTGAATGACCAGGCCATTTTTTGCTATTCAGAACTGCGTCGCTTTAACTGACAATTGCGCGGTCCTGCAATGCTGCACCCAAACAAAATTGAAGTCCTTTTTTCCCACAAATAGAGCTTTCTTTTGGTGGTATTTGATTGCCTGTGCCGTTTTTATTTTTTGCGCTATAAACAAAAAAAAAGAGTGACAATTTTAAACAAAAACACAATATTTTGTACTTTTTGCTATAATAAATATCCCCATTTTTTTTTTTTTTTTTTAAAAAGCTATTTTTTTTCTCAGTTTAGGCCGATATGTATTCTTCTACATATTTTTGGAGAAAAAAATCGCAATAAGCGTATATTGATTGGTTTGCGCGAAAGTTATAGCATCTTCAAAATAGGGAATAGATTTATAGCATTTTTATTATTATTTCTTTTTTACTAGTAATGGTGACGATCTGCAATTTTTATCGGGACTGCGACATTATGGCGGACACATCAGACACTTTTGACACCATTTTGGAACCATTGGCATTTATACAGCGATCAGTGCTATAAAAATGCACTAATTACTGTAAAAACGTCACTGGCACGGAAGGGGTTAACACTAGAGGGAAATAAAGGGGTTAACTGTGCTCCCTGAGAGGTTCCCTTCCATGTTCTGTCCCTCGTGCTTACAATCGTTCGTGGCCGGCGGTAATCGCGACCGTCGGCCACGAGCATCGGCAGCCCCTCAGTGCAGCGGTTATCCCAATCCAGCAAGCTGACGTATAGCTACGACGGTTCAAGGGATCGTGCTGACCTGCCTCAGTAAAATGACGGTGGCTGGCGGCCACTATTTTCATTTGGGCATCTATCCTTTCCTCCGTTTCTGATTCTTGCTGCAATGGCAAAGGAAAGGACTTCTACCAGTTACTCTTAAGCCCTGAGTACTGACCAAAAGTGGCTATTATACTCATTGCCTTTACCAGTGGGCTCTGCATATGCGCACATACAATATAATATCATCAGCGTAAAGTCCAATATGTTCTATGTTATCAGCCAACTCTATCCCCTGGTATTCTTCAGTTTGCCGAAACTGTAGGGCCAATGACTCTATTGTAATAGCAAACAAAAGAGGGGATAATGGGCATCCCTGCCTCATGCCCCTTAATAAATTTATTGACGGGGTCAGTATTCCATTAATTATTAACTTTGATCGTGGGTTTGCATATAGTATTTTAACCCACTGTTTAAATCCATTACCAAAACCGAACTTCGCCAATGTTGCCTGCAGAAATCTACACTCTACAGAGTCAAGGGCTCTAGCTGTATCAAAAGATGCCAGGGCCCTGGTCTCTGGAATATATTCCCGCATTTGCATTCTGTGTATATTTATCAATGTTGATTTACCTGGTATAAAACCAGTCTGGTCTATATGGATTATAGATGTTATTATGGAGTTTAATCTCATGGCCAATATCCTAGCCAAAATGTTATAGTCGCAATTCAAAAATGATATTGGCCTATATGAGGTACAGTCATATGGGTCCTTATCTGGTTTTTGAATTAAAATTACCGTTGCCTTGTACATTGAGTATGGGTGTTCCCCCCTAGTAGAGGCCTCTCTGTATACCCTGTTCAATATTGGGGCCACCAAGTCTACATATCAACTATACACTTCCAAAGGTATCCCATCTGGCCCTGGTGATTTACCACTAGCTAGCTAGGAGATCACTCCCTCACTTTTTCCTCCATAATCTCCCCATCCATTCATTTTGTATTTTCTCTAGAAATTTCAGGATACTCTAGATCCTCCAGATACCCCTCTATATCCTCCTCTGTGCATGTTAATGAAGTGGCCTACATTTTAACATAATACTCATGAAAGCGTTTCAGAATTTCTTCTATTGTGAAGGCTATTTTCCCCTGTTCCTTTCATATTTTTGAAAATCGTCGAGTTTGTTGTTTCGCAATAAATGCCAATAGTCTACTAGACTGATTCCCTTTCAAAAAATTTCTGCCTCATAAAAAATTGTTTACGTTTGGCCTTCATTTCTAGTTGACCTTCATATAGCCTAAGTAGGCTTTCCCATCTTGCCTGATTCTCACTAGAAGGATTAGATACAAATTCATCCTCTGCTTGTACACATAGCCCAGCTAATTCCTCTACTCCTTGCTTATTGGGTCGTTTAATATAGGATATGGTTGACTTAAGTGCTCCCCACAGGTATGCCTTAAATGCATCCCACAACATGCCATCCATTGCATGATTCTCATGTACCTCAAAAAAGACATTTAGTTGGTCTGGGCTAGGATCATTGGTCCCAATCTGGGATAGCAAATATGGATGCATTTTCCAAGTTGGATAACTCCCCCTGGGGCCAATATTTAACCTAAACATTAATGGAGAGTGATCAGATACCACCGGGGAAGATAGGTGATTTACTGCACCAATGGTTGTACGTTGCCATTCCCACATACCATATCTATGCAGGATAAACACCTTCCCCCTGGAGCTGACCACAAGTACATCCTAGTTTTTGGGTTCCCGATTCTCCAGAGGTCAGACCAGCCTATCTCAACAAAAAGTATTTTTAGCATATCCCCTCTATTCACCCAATTGTAGGATACACCTCCACACCTGTCTAGAGCTGGATCCAATGACATATTGAAATCCCCCATACAGATCACATAGGCATCAGGATATTGAGCCATAAACAGCACTGCATCCTTTACTACCTGTTTACCTGCATGTGGTGGGTTATAAATTCCCATGAGTACAAATGGCAAAGAATATAATACTGCATATATAAATACAAATATCAAAATAAATAAATACATATCAAGGATCAAGGACTTTATGGGTGCCCTTGACCGTTTTTCACTTTTTTAGCACATGGCTTGCTTCCCTGTTTTGCCGCATGTGTCGCCTCAGCTCCCGTGCCAGACCATGTACCCGGCTGCCAGTACGACCACTGCCACACCCTTTCCATTGCCTCAGCCGTGAGTATGGGTGTTTAATTCAAGCAAATTGCGTCTATTTTTACGTTCTATATATAAGACTTACTTATTGTCTGATATAATATTTTTGTTCTATAGACATCCAATTTACATTATAAGGGGGCTACTTATAATGATATACCATTTCAATAGTGATTGAAATTAATATGCTTAAACTTTCAGACTTACAGCTTTTTGAACAAAGCTGTTATAAGTGTATACTGCATACTGTATGTAACAAACTGTTTGACAAGTGTTGACATCTCAGGAAGCATCTGTTTGTGGTTTTTATCTTTGTACTTCACCAGAGGATATGAAACTAGCTAGGACCAGTGACTTAGGAGTTTGTGGTCAAGTCAGCAGATGTATACAGACAAGGAGAACAAACTGTCAAATGAATACACTAACCTTTGGCCTATATTCTATATTGCAAACTAACGACCATCACATGACAAGAAATTGTTAATGTATGCATATGTGTAAGAATATGATTGGTCCTCGGGAGGGCTGTTCCCCCCGTCTGCATTTCCCATAAAAGAGGAACGTACTGCCTATTAAATTTTGTAATCATTCTTCACGTACTACCAGTGTATGTGTGTTGATTATCCACCGGTGACCGGGACCTCCGCTCTACCATCCTGGCCTAGGCATTTAGAACACAAGGAGAAAGACGTGTACCTAACATACATCAGCTCCTGATGAGTGGCAAGCTAGCCACAAAACGCGTCGAGCTTCAGATGCCACAACTTCCATAATTATGCAGTTTTGCAACATACCCTGTATATACTGTTTTACCTAATTTACTCGAATACTATTGTCAATGTGCAATATGCCAATGTATGAATTAATCAATCATGATGGAAGATGCAATATGTACTACTGCTTTTGATGTTTTTTACTGTGCAATATTTAATAAATTCAACATTATCAGACCCACATAGTTCATCTTTTGCTTCCAAATCTGCATGCTTCATGTAAAGTCCCAACTTTTTCATATAAATACATATCTGCCCTCAAAATCGCATTTATAGCTAACACACTACTATGGTACTGAATGATGTATCAGCATTGACACTCCCCTTGAGTAGGATGTATGGTATGAGTGATAGATATGATTAACCCATGGTTTCTTCAAATAATTTAAACTCTCTTTTGTCATATGCATTTCTTGCAAACATATTATTTTTGCCTTAGTCTGTCGAATGATTGTAAATACCTGATTTCTCTTAGTGGTTGTCCCCAATCCTCATATATTCCATGATAAACAAGTACATTGTTCACTCATGTTTCTTATAATTAGTAATTAATAGGGGCCATTACCACTTAGCATCCTATCCTTCATTACATTTATCCACATCATATAAAGGAGTGTCGCTGCAACCAGTAGTATGAATTTTACATCCATTCTAAACCTCTTACCCCATATAAACTCAAAATAATTGTAATAATTCAAGGTATAATAAACGTAACAATGAGATATTGCCTGTATATGGCATTACTAATAATGCAGGCAATTTGTAAAGTGTCCAGCCTGTTTAACTTCAAGAGTGCAGTTATTTTATTAAACTTATAATATCTATATATATCCCCTACCAAAAAAAAACAACAAAAAGGAAAAAGCTACAATCCCGGCATAAACTACCACCATAACTATATCATTACTTAAGTCCGTCCTAAGTCCATCTGTGGAGAGAAAACAAAAGAGAGAGAAAAAAAAATTCTTAGAGGATGTCTCTCACATTAGTCCGTAACCATTCATGAGTCTGTTCTACAGTGGTAAAAAACAAAACCTTCTCTTTATCCTCCACTCTTAGCCGAGCTGGATAAGCCTATTTTCACGTAACTTCTGCCTGATCTCATTAAAGCTGGCCTGCTGCTTTTGTAGCTCCAGGGAAAAATCTGGGAATATTGAAATTTTCATATTGTATTATGATGCCCTTTTGTCAGGTCTTATGCAAAATGAAATCACGGTCCTTACAGTTCAGCAAGCGTGCAAGGTGTGGCCTTGAGGGAGTACCGGGTTGCGGTGGTTTTGCGGGTACTCTGTGTGCTCGTTCAGCCGTAAATGCACATGAAAATTCAGCATCAGAAAATGTAGCCTTCAGCCACCTTTCCACAAAATCTCCTGCATTCTGACCTTCTGCTCTTTCTGGTAGACCTATGATTCTAATATTATTTCAACGCATGCGATTCTCTAAATCGTTCAATTTCTGCTGCCACATTGCTACTTGTTTCTCAGTCATCTGCAGCTTATTAACCATAGGTAAAACACTATCTTCCAAGGCTAACACTCTATTTTCAGCTTCAGTCATCCGCTCCCGCATACATTGCATGTCCTGTCTCAAAAAGCCAATATCAGTCTTAATTTCTTCCATTTCACCTGATAAAGCCGTGTTGGAGATTTTAATTGCTGCTAGGAGCTGAGCCTTCACCTGTTCCAACATTAATTTGCTCTGTCTCGCCACCTTCTCTGTCTTTTATGCAGTTTCGTGTTTAGCAGCCTCAGGGGTCACAGCTGATCCTCCACTCTGAGTGTGCGGGGGACTCCGTCCTACCCCCTTTCCCTCAGAGCAGGCATATTCTTTCACTTTCTCTGCTGCTGTCTGTTGCCTATTCATTTCCCCCACAGAACGGCAAGGAGGGGGTACACCGCTCGTGCTCGTGCCAGAAAAAGGCTATATAGAAGTCGCTACTCGGGTCAGGAAACTCCTGGAGGCTCAGGCTGAGATACTAGCTTCGCTACTCACATCCGATCATAACAGCGGAAGCCACGCCCCAGAAGCTACATTTATTGGTAGAAGGCGGCTCTGGGAAGGTGGAACTCCATAGGTAA
Organism: Lithobates sylvaticus; assembly: GCA_028564925.1. Lineage (NCBI taxonomy): Eukaryota > Metazoa > Chordata > Amphibia > Anura > Ranidae > Lithobates > Lithobates sylvaticus. Next base: position 412,180,182 of record CM053027.1, read on the forward strand.
GCAGAAATTTTAACATTTTTACAATGTTTTATTTAAATGGTTTACATATTTTCTTTTAATCAATTATTTTTAAGGTTTACCAACATTAAATTCCCCTAAATTATGATATTATCTAAAACTAGCTTAATTTGCAGAAGTTCACCGTGTTAATAATTAGGGATGAGCTTTGAACATGAGGACACACTGAGGGAACATATTTAACCCCTTAATCGCCCCCTAGTGTTAACCCCTTCCCTGCCAGTGCCATACAATAATCAGTGGCTACTTATAGCTCTGATCGCTGTATAAATGTCAGTGGTACTAAAAAAGTCTCAAAAGTGTCTGATCTGTCCACCGCAATGTCGCAGTCCCAATAAAAATGTTAATTATAATAAAAATGCCATAAATCTATCCCCTATTTTGGAGACGCTATAACTTTTGATCAAACCAATCAATATACGCTTATTACGATTTTTTTTACCAAAAATATGTAGATTATTATATATAGGCCTAAACTGAGGGAAAAATTCATTTTTTTTATAAAAAAATTGGGGGATATTTATTATAGCAAAAAGTAAAAAAATATTGTGTTTTTTTCAAAAATGGCGCTATTTTTTTGTTTATAGCACCAAAAGAAAGCTCTATTTGTGGGGAACAACATTGAAATGACCGCGCAATTGTCAGTGACACAGTGCCATATCGCAAAAAATGGCCCCGTCAGGAAGGAGGTAAATCCTTCCGGGGCTGAAGTGGTTAAGATGGGGATACTAGCGAGACAGCATTATCATGGCAACAATTCATGTCTATGGGTCTAAATCACCAGGTGTCACTCATCGTGATTGATGTGAATCTACAGTACCTCACTGGGTGACTTGATTGATGTTGGCTTCATATCTTAGGCATTGTTTGTCTGTATTTTTTTTTTGTATGTGTGTATTTTTCTTCTTTTTTTTTTTATAAAATACTTTTTTAATGGTTTGTTGAACATACACTTCAAATATTTATATATATTTACTTTGTTTTTGCTGATTGGTTTACTGCCATAATTATACAGTTCCTAGATTTTCTGCCATCTCTGTGGAAAATGCCTTCATGCACCCAGTAAATGCAATCCCTTAACTGCTATTAAATTCAATTATTTATGCTAGCAGATGATTGGTAATGCAAAGTTAACACATATACTATTGTTCATTTTGCATAGTGAACATTCATGGTACTAAGGGGAAAGATTCTACCCCTATTAATTCAACCTCTTTTGCCCCTTTAAAATATTCTTGGTTGGTAGTGGAAGACTTCTCTACCTTATCTGTTTCAATTATTTTGTTGAAAGTTTTCTGAAGAGTAAGGAAAGAACATTACAAAGTAGAGCGGTGAATAATCCTCACCATTCTCTGATCATTCAACAGAATAAATACATAAGAACAACGGAAGCGGAGTAAAGGGGGGGGAGACATAACAGGGGCCATAGCAAAAAGGATAAACCATCTTTGGTGTCCCTTATAGTCTCATACAAATAGAAAGATCAAACATTTAATTAATAGTAACATAATCAAGACCTGTAAGGCCATTAGAGCTGGGAGAAAGTCCACTCATGGACAGCTCTTCACGTCCGCCTATGATATACTTCTAAAACTCATAGGTTTAAAACATCAATAATGCATAACCTCTGTGAGACGATCTTCAAAATGATAGAACATTTAACTTGTGTTTTAAAATTCAATTACTCTCCCCATTGCTATACAACATTATAATTGTTTATGGGAGATGCAATTCGCTACTATTGATAATTTATTGAACATAGGTAGGAAGAAGGGAAGGAGGGGGAAAGAAAAAGTCCCAGGACCATCATAGAAAGAAAGGAAAAGAGGAAGAAAGAAAAAAGGAGAAAGTGAGGAAAAAAAGGAGAAGGAAGAAGTTAGGATTTGTACAATATACAAACCGCCAACTGTTCCATAAGTCAGCACCTCGTGTTCGGGATCGCAAATAGACAAGCCAGGGGAACCATATTTTATCGAAGAGGGGTCGCAAGACACTTACCATTTTTTCATTTAACATTATTCACGTGAGTTTGCACTTCATTAAAGCTATGTCTATGACTGGGCTTTTCCAAGCAGTCACAAATAGGTGATCAAAGTTGATCAATTAAAATTAGTTACAAAATGTAAATAATATTGTTTGTACCAAGTCCTTCCTGTAAAAGAAAAATCTAATAATTTTCATTCATAATGGACCTCTAGTCAGGTCATAGTCCATGTTTGGTTATCTGATCAGGATTCTTATAGTATTTGTGTTATTATATATTTACAAATCCTAACCTGATGAGCCAACTTGAACTGTCTAGTCAAAGATCAATTATAAATAAAAACAATAAAACTTTGCATATCAGCATATAGTTTTGATGAGTTGTTTTTAAAGCAGTTTTTTTGTCTACACTATATGATTTTATATTTTACAATGTTGTCAATTTTAAAATGGTGAAGGGTGAATTGGTGCTTTCCAAAATTGGCATGCTTATTGGAACAAAGGATATGTCTGCAACCCAATGGCACTTGATCCTGATGAGTTAACTTCAGGTATTTATCTATTCTATAAAAATATTTTTTTGTCATTTTGAATCAATAACTGGCATAAGAACACAAGCATGCTGTAAAAAAGTATAAGTAAAAGTGTCAGAATGTCTTTGTTGTACACTAAAATATGTTGTAATCAAAGCATCAGCATGCCTGCCAGAGAACTAGCATATGCAAAATCCAGAAAACTAGCATTCAGAAGTGGCAGCTCCTATAATTAATAATCATAACAAATGTACTTGCCACATTAGCAAACGATGTGATGTGTGCAAAATATATTACTAATAACATTTATTTTTTATGGTATGTCATCAGAGTTTAAACTTAGGAATCAAGCAAACATCACATATATAAAAAGAATAACTGTTTCAATTGAAGCCAAAACTTACAATGATAGAATTTTTCCAACAGCGGAATTCAGTGCTCTTGAAATCAAACTAACTTTTTTTCAGAATTTGAGTTCTTCTCCACAAAGACCTTCAGAATGTTTTAAAAACAGGGTATGTGCATTATAACTACAAGCGGGCATTGTTAAACGGTTTTAGCTATTTGAAAGTAGCATAAATACAAGCAGTGGTTGTGATTTATTTCAGATATCGTAAAATTTGAGGAATGGAAAAAGTCTACAATAGAATGAGCACTTTCTTTCTTTCCACTGATTCACTATACAGTGATTAAAAAGTAAGATATGCACTTCATCCCTTTCCTATTCCATGCAAGCAAGATGTGTCATGTGAGTGACAACTGGATGGTTTCAGTAAATTAAAACATGTCATTTTGAACTCAAGGTCACCTTTTCAAATTCTGTATGCATCCTTTTTAGTTCCTGCTTTAGTGGTATTTTAAGTAATCTAAAAGTCTGAATTATATTTTGTATTTTTCCAAACAAAGAAATATAGCAGTTCCAAATATGTTTTAACATTATCAGCATCAGCTCTGAGTTGTATTTGTTATTTTGTTTTTACCCAGACTTTCACCTGGCTGCTACAAAATCAGAACTTACATTCATTTTTTTAACCGATTCAGCCCCGGAAGATTTTACCCCCTTCCTGACCAGAGCACTTTTTGCGATTCGGCACTGCATTGCTTTAACTGACAATTGCGTGGTTGTGCAACGTTGCACCCAAAAAAAATTGACGCCCTTTTTTTCCCACAAATAGAGCTTTCTTTTGGTGGTATTTGATCATCTCTGCAGTTTTTATTTTTTGCGCTATAAACAAAAAAGAGCGACAATTTTGAAAAAAAAAAAAACGCATTATTTTTTACTTTTTTTCTATAATAAATATTCCCCAAAAAAATATAAAAAAAACGATTTTTTTTCCTCAGTTTAGGCCGATATGTATTCTTCTACATATTTTTGGTAAAAAATCGCAATAAGCGTATATTGATTAATTTGCGCAAACATTGTAGCGTCTACAAAATAGGGGATAGTTTTATGGCATTTTTATTATTAATTCTTTTTTTTACTAGTAATGGCGGTGATCTGCGATTTTTATCAGGACTGCAACATTATGGCGGACACGTTGGACAATTTTGACACCTTTTTGAGACCATTGGCATTTTTACAGCGATCAGTGCTATAAAAATGCATTGATTACTGTAAAAATGTCACTGGCAATGAAGGGGTTAGCCACTAGGGGGCGATCAAGGGGTTAATGTGTTCCCTATTGTGTGTTCTAACTGAAGGGGGGAGGGGACTGTGTAGGGGAGATGACAGATCGCTGTTCATACTCTGTATGAACAGACAATCTGTCTGTTCTCCCCCCCAGAGAACTGGGATCTGTGTGTTTACACACACAGATTCCGGTTCTCCACATGCCCCGAGCGATCAAGTGAGCCCGGCGGTGATCGCGACCGCCGGGCACTGGCATCAGCTCCATGGACCAAATATTAAAGTGACGTAACATGACAGCGATTTCGCACAGCCAAGCCATGTTGCCGCAGTACAACTGCAGTGGCTGGTTGGCAAGCGGTTAATGTTGTATTAGCTAGTCTTAATAACACTAATAAAAACACGGAAGCAGGGGCAATTTTATTTTATTGCCCTTGCTTTCAAGTATACTATATGTACGCCTGCTCTTTTTTATATTACTCAGGGGGTAGTAAAATAAAAAACAGATAACATACAGTATCTCACAAAAGTGAGTACACCCCTCACATTTTTGTAAATATTTTATTATATCTTTTCATGTGACATCACTGAAAAAACTACGCTTTGCTACAATGTAAAGTAGTAGGTGTACAGCTTGTATAACAGTGTAAATTTGCTGTCCACTCAAAATAACTCAACACACAGCCATTAATGTCTAAACCACTGGGAAAAAAAGTGATTGGGCAAAATTAGCCATTTTCCCTCCCTATTGTGATGTGACTCATTAGTGTTACAAGGTCTCAGGTGTGAATGGGGAGCAGGTGTGTTAAATTTGGTGTCATTGCTCTTTCATACTGGTTACTGGAAGTTCAACATTGCGCCTCATGGCAAAGAACTCTCTGAGGATCTGATAAAAACAATTGTTGCTCTACATAAAGATGGCCTAGGCTATAAGAAGATTGCCAAGACCCTAATACTGAGCTGCAGCACAGTGGCCAAGACCATACAGTGGTTTAACAGGACAGGTTCCACTCAGAACAGGCCTCGCCATGGTCGACCAAAGAACTTGCGTGCACATGCTCAGCGTCATATCCAGAGGTTGTCTTTGGAAAATAGACGTATGATTGCTGCCAGCATTGCTGCAGAGGTTGAAGGGGTGGGGGTCAGCCTGTCAGTGCTCAGACCATATGTAGCACACTGCATCAAATTGGTCTGCATTGCTGTCGTCCCAGAAGGGAGCCTGTTCTAAAGATGATGCACAAGAAAGCCTGCAAACAGTTTGCTGAAGACAAGCAGACTAAGAACATGGATTACTGGAATCATATCCTGTGGTCGGATGAGACCAAGATAAACTTATTTGGTTCAGATGGTGTCAAGCGTGTGTGGCGGTAATCAGGTGAGGAGTACAAAGTCAAGTGTGTCTTGCCTACAGTCAAGTATGGTGGTGGGAGTGTCATGGTCTGGGGCTGCATGAGTGCTGCCGGCACTGGGGATCTACAGTTCCTTGAGGGAACCATGAATGCCAACATGTACTGTGACATCTGAAGCAGAGCATGATCCCCTCCCTTTGGCGACTGGGTTGCAGGGTAGTATTCCAACATGATAACGACCTCAAACACCCCTCCAAGACGACCACTGCCTTGCTAAGGAAGCTGAGGGTAAAGGTGATGGACTGGCCAAGCATGTCTCCAAACCTAAACCCTATTGAGCATCTGTGGGGCCTTCTCAAATGGAAGGTGGAGGAGCGCAAGGTCTCTAACATCTACCAGCTCCCTGATGTCGTCATGGAGGAGTAGAAGAGGACTGGAGGAGTGGAAATCCTGTGAAGCTCTGGTGAACTCCATGTCCAAGAGACTGGTGCCATCAAGTGATTCAAGATACTTTGAAGTATTGATTACCAGGGTTCTACCATGAACACCAAGTGCTGCATACCCCACTCTGTCCTCCACCAACTTAAAGCAAAGTTTCTCACATTGTTTGGCCTGGGGAGCACAACACTTCTTCTGCTGTTTCTTGCCCAGCATCACATTCTTTTCTGCACTCATGGAATTTATCACTGATAACTAATATCTTTTATGTTGGACTTTATTGGTTGACTTATTGATTGCCCTGTCTTTTTTGTTTATTTATCATTGTTTTCTTTATTTGTGTTTCACCTATTGTTTTTTAGAGCTGCACTATATTTACATATTGTATTTGAGTTTTGTATCTTGACTGCCAGTGCTGGCAGCTTTTTTAACAATATTTTTTCGAAGTGCAGTGTTTTCTTTTTATATATTTAATTAACATACACGTTTGTTCATAATTTTAGCACATTGCAACACACCACACAAAATGCCTTGGATAAACCAATTGGGCCCCTGAGTCTTTTCTCCTCTTGTGCCTCAACATTATTTTCGTTTCAGGAGATATCTCAGTTCCACAATGTATACATTTTGGTGTCTGTAGTCTATCCTAGCATATTGTGCATTGGGAGAGATAGAGCATTTATTTTATAGCTGAATTGTATACATATACTTTTATTTCCAAGGTTTTAATTATGAAAAAAATGAAAAACAGCATTTTTCCAAAATGGCTAATTTGGAATATTTCTTGATTCAGCTTTTACATAAATTAAACAGTCTCAAATATTTACCCAAAACTATAACTGACAAAGTCCTTTGATTAATTGTATATTAAATAAGTGCAAATTTAGTGTTAACAGAGTGGAATGGTAAAGTTCAACATAAATGTTTGCCTTTTACTTTAGGAGAGTTTTATTACTTCTTCGATGCTACATTAAGATGCACATATAAATAAAAGTGGTTTACTTAAAGCATACCATTTACATAGGATCCACTTGGGTTGGTAAGAAAATTAGTGGTTGGTAAAATTATGAAAGACATTGCATTAATTTGAAATGAGCATTTGACGCTGCCATAATAAATGCAAAATGTCATCCAGATCACCCAAAATAATTGTTGGAACCTAGAGAATAATGTGGAGAGTGATTTTTAAGTTTTATATATATACAGTATTTATGTATATATATATAATACTGTTATAAATATAGAGAGAAAAAGAAAGAGGGGGAGAGAGAGAGAGAAAAGGGGAGGAAGTTTTTTTTCTACATGTGCAGCTCTGCGGGAATAGATTTTTTCGAATAGTGCTGAATGCAATCAGCCAGCAAAAGAACACGAAAGCAGTAATGTATTGCTGCAGAATAATGCAGAATAGGGCTGCTTTTTTCTGTTTTCTATCCTCTGTACTGACTACAATTACTGTGATGTCACACATAATATCACATTATATATATATGTAAGCACAATGAAGAAGCATTGATAGCTAGTAATTCAAGCACTGAAGCTGGTCATGACCCATATGAGCTGCCAAGATGCTGTTGTGAGTTAGTTCAACTTTTCATTTTTTTGTGAAAGGGTGGAAGTAGCCTTTAATGTGGATCTTGAGAAAATAATTTTATTCCCAATACCCTATAATAGTATAGATCTTGCTCCCAAGCTAACATACTGGATGTTGTAAGGTAGCATTTATTTATGAAAATACTGCTTCTTCAGTGCCACAACTAATTACAGTGTTCCAACCACCCAGACTTCAACGCACAGCACATCTGTGCATTTATAAACCAATGCACAGATCCCAGGTGGATGGATGGCTCTTACTTTCTTTGGAAACAGTAGTAACAGCATACAGCATAATGTACCTCATACGAAAGAGCAGAACGAACTCCATGGTATAGTAATTCCCACTTTTTTTATTAAAATACATGACAAAGAAAAACAGACAAATCGCAACACCACTGCTGCTTGCCTGGGTAGACTTAATGATGTCATCGCTAATAGGCTTGTGGTAAGCAGTCGAGTGTATTGGTGGCTGGAGCATTGGAGTTGGTGGTGGCACTGAAGAAGCAGCTTTTTCACAGTGGAATTTTTTTTATTACCGGTATATGAAACTTTATGTTATTTATTGCACATTATCCATACATGTTTATGTATTGGTAACTATCTGGTTGGATTTAAGAAAACAACACAGCACAATTTTTGTATATAAGCATTTAGGTATATTTTTGTGTTCAAATATCAATAAGTGCTGCTGTTTTTGTTACAGTATTTTGAATTATATTTAAGCACTTAGCCTGGGTTTATATGTAATTGGTCAGCATTTATTTGTACAGTGGGAATATATCTGAGGGTATAAGCTTTTACCTCCGTAGGTCTGAATTCTATCAGAAGGAATTGAATATTTTGATAAATGAGAGGGAAGATGGATGGCAATTGAAAATAGAAACTATTTGCGTTTTGCTATTTTTTATTTTTTTTATTTCTTTGCTAAAAAGTTTTTTTTTAGCTGGACAATGTTCCAAAACACAGAGCCATTTTAATATTAAGGCTGTCAAGCACCAATAGGTATGTTTTCTGCACTGGTCCTTTCAAAATAATTACCTAAGAGAAACTTGGGCTGATTTAGTAAAGGAGTTTAAAATGTTCACTCACCAGATTGTGTGAATATTGACTTCAATTACCCAATCAGGCAAGAAGTAAATTCCATCTACTCATGACTGGTTATCCAAAGTAAACAGGAATCTACTTTTCACATTCCATTTGATTCAATAAATTAAGTAAATGTTTACACAATTTATTTATTCTCAGCTACTTTAGTAAATAAATTTAATCTTGTCACAGTTTAAAAAACAATTTGGAAAAAATCTAGCTTAAAAAAAACTAATATATAACTTTTGTCTCCAGTATACAAAACTGGTCAAATTCCAATATATACCTTCAAAGAATTGTGTCTATAAAGCATCTATGATAAAAACTAGAGTATTTATTTTACAGCTTTAGCATTTAAATTGATTAGATAATTAATTTTGGTCATTATGCACTGAAGTGCTTGGATGATCAAGTGCAGAGATAAGTGAAATTTGAAAAATTCACTTTGCCTTCGATTTGCTTTATTCATCTCAGCATTCTAATTAGCAGCATAACATCACATGTTTTTACTATGGGCTTTTAGGGACTCGAGAGGGCTTTTTGAGGAAAGCATGGGGAAAAAGGGATCTCTGATGTCTCTTTTCCCATCTAGAAATTCATCTAGAAAAACATGTATGGAGGAGAGGCATACTAAATAAATTAATATGGATTGGTTGTATTTATCAAGTTTCAACAGCAAAATAAGGTTGCTTTTTCTCATTTCCTTACATTCACAAAGATCACAACTTAAAAACCCATTGATCTCTGTGTGAAGATTTCTGTGACAGCTGTCTTTAGCAAGCAGAGGGATCAATAAATGTTGCTGCAAATTCTGATGAAAAAGATGAGACCAGATAAGCTCCCTGCACTGGCATCCATTTAGCACCAAAGGAATGGCAAAATATACTATCCTATAAGTAAGTTGGATACCCATTTTTGCTGTGAGGGACTGATTTATAGAAGTGCTTTCATGCCACAGAACCTCCAGCACAAAGGGACTTGCCCTATGGTAGTGCTTTACACTCAACGCTAATTCTACTGACTAGCGAAAGTCCTTTTTTTAAAAAGTCAGATTTCCATTTTGCTGGGGAACTCTGCCTCCAGTAATCTTCCTCTTTTCTCTCTGTCTGTCCTCAAGGTCACACTTTCTTCACCTTCCCCCATACATTGGCTCCTCAAGCCCACCAGCTCACACCACCTTCCACCACAAAATCTCCAGACCCAGTAGGGACCCTTGTCAGAGACCTATTGGCACCTCAGCTGTTCTGATCCTGCAGGCTGACACCATTAAGGCTTTCACCTCTCCTGTGGAAGGATGGCAATCATCGGCATCTGAACTGCTCTCTGTGCTCCGTATCTCCAGCTCACACCACCCACTGCTAGTGCAGTTTACAGATCTCATCTTGCACTGGAATTACCCCTTTACTAGACTGTGGCATCCTAACCGCCTCAGTGCTCTCACCACTGTACATGACCTTCAATCTTCCCCCTGCTCTCAGCCTGCCTTTATGTACAATCATGTCTTACTGCTCTCACCGCTATGTCTAAAATCTACCCCCTCAACCCCATCACTTTCACCAGACAGCTACACAAGGCACCCTAAACCTCTGCTCTCGCCACTCTCCTCACCATGCCTGACCCCCTATCCTTCCCCCAAGCACCTATCCTCCATCCTTCCCCTCTTGCTCCCACCATGCCTGCATGCATAACTATGCTTCCCCCACAACTTTTACCACTGTGCCTACAGCCTGACACCCTGAAACACCTTCTCCCCACTCTCATCACTACCCTCACTATGCCTAACGTTGACATATGTATAACCCTCTCCAGCCAGGCATCTTACCACCTGCCACTGGCATCCCTCCCTCACAATCTGGACATGTCATACCCCACTATAACCCCACTAACACCTCTGCTGATCTGAGCGTCTCACTTCATACTGGCATCCATTCTTCCCTGGCCAGACAACATTATCCTACACTGACATCCTTTCTTCCTCATCAGCACACCTCTCCCCCGATGGCATCCATCCTCTCACTTATTTAACTGCACCATTATATTTGGATTGTTTCTAAAATCCCCAACCTGCCTGGTCTGGAACAGGCACTCTTTTTACTAGAAAATAATAAAGTTTTGATATTTAATAGTTCTAACTTTATCACTATCACTTTTGGATCCACTAGAGCAAGCAAAAATAAATAGATGGAATTTTCTAAAATAAGGTACTTTAAAAACCATTTACACAGCCTGTAGCTCTATGTGGATACTGTAGGAATGACCTAAAAGAAATGTACACGGGGATGTAGCAAATCAATGGCAAAGATACGAGGCTTGTTTTCTTTGTTTGAAAAACAGCACTGAGAAAGAGCAAGGCGTTATTAACAACATCCACCAAAAGCCCACAAGGAAATAAAGACGCTCTAGTTCTCCTCTAAGCCAGCTTCAAAGACTCTGGCACCAGATACTAAGGTGTTCTTTCACCATGTCCTAGGCTCAAGCAGCATGGCACACAGAACTGACTCGGAGGCCTCCTCCCCACCTCCCCCTTTTAAACAAGCTGATGCTGATCTCCTTAAAGTAGGCTATGGCCTAGATGATCACAAGCTTTTGAAAAAATATTCATCCCTGTTTCCAACAAAAAGAGATTTGAAAGCCATGTCCACTAGTATTGAGGCTTCCCACAAAATAAATATTGCTGACTTGCAGGATGGCCTAGAAAGCCTGAATAACAGACACAATGATGATAGTGGGGTTGTTTGACTAAAAACATGTAGGTTGTTCACTTTGCCAGAAAAATTCCACTTTGCATGGGAATTTGCCCCCGAACTTAGTGAATGTGGTGAAATTTTACTCACGCAAAAAATACCTAATCACATGTCAGGAAAAAAAAAAACAGACACATTATGACTCCTTTAATGGATACCACCCCCTTTAAATCATAAAATGGGAAGCTTTGAAGTGCACTTTAGGAGGAACCCTGATACCATGTGGATCTTTTAAAAAAAAAAGGAAAATTTTATTACAAGCGCCACTGTATTTTCTGAAATCCAGTCCCTTAAACAACCACACAACAAAACAAACAGGACCAGACTCTAACTCAGGGATCCTCAAACTATGGCTCAGGGATCCTCAAACTACGGCCCTCCAGCTGTTGTGGAACTACGCGTCCCATGAGGCATTGTAAAACTCTGAAATTCACAGACATAACTAGGCATGATGGGAATTGTAGTTTCTGAACAACTGGAGGGCCGTAGTTTGAAGACCCCTGCTCTAACTAGTAAACAAATTGACCTTCAAAAATTACTTTACTAGTCTTATAGACACAGAGACTGATTCTCACATGCCATGCATGATTATGGCAACAAGTGCAAAAAACTACTTGAATGTTCTTTCAGAGCTAAACAACAGCATCAGTTAATACCTGAAATTCTATCCCCTAAACAAGAAAAGGTGCATAGCTCCTCAGGTATTTCTACTTTTCGGCAAAACTATAGGACCCTTTAAAATAACCAGAATACAAATGACTCCCAAATCCCCTCAGACCATTAGCGAACTGAGGCATCAGCTATGAAGACAATAGCTGATGCCTTAGTTCGCACCTGGGTAAACACCGCCACTCCGCCCTACTTAGGACTCCTCATTGCATGGTGGGTCAGAGGAGCATTTGATTCTGGCCCAAGGAAAACGTTACATCAAGGGCCTCCTGTCTGCTGGTCCACACCATACCTTGCACAACTTATCCAATCTAACATGCGCTGGCAGACTCAGTGCCACTAACTCTGGGTAAGTGTCTGACATTGTATATACTTACTTGTACACATTACTTTGGGATATGGTTTATATCCTTATATGAGGGCTTTATAAGGATTATTGACAGTTTCCCTGTCATGGGTAAGCAATAATGTTTGTTTGTCAGCTTACCTCTCTATGTGTTCTGCTTAAGAGGCCAGCCACTCTCACCTGGCTGCTTAAGTAGTCTCCCCTCAAAGCATGGCTCCACCCCAGCCAGTATCAGGGAACTCTATATTAACCTGTGCACTGCAAGCCAGCTCTGCTGATCAATATTGTGTGTTTAGCTTTCTTGTGCGACTTGCTGTGTCTTCTACATCTGATTACAGTTACCGGTCTTGGCTTGTTCTTGACATTCCTTACCTGCTTGTTATCACAATCTTTGGCTATATCCTGACTATCCTTACCTGCTTGTTGCCCTGACCTTTGGCTATCTCCTGACTATCCTTTGTTGTCGCTGTCTGCTGCTTCCACTCTACCTCCCTGTAGTCTACCGTGAGTGTGAGCTGGGAGTCCCTAGGGGTCGCGACCTGGAACCAGACTGCAGCTAAATCTATACCCACCACTAGGAGTTTCTTGTGAACACCTGCTGGCTCTTAGACTCCGCACCCTGGGAAATCTCATGCTCTAGCTCCCAGTTTCATCCGTGTAGGTAATACAGAATACCTGCTCTCCTGTATATCCTAGAGCTCCATCTGCAGAAATCAGCTGTGCGGTGCACTCCAGACCCCAAACGGGGTGCATCTGTCACCTGGGCTTAGGTGACCTGACATTCCCTGCTACTGCTAACAATCATATGCAGTATTAATGACCTTAGTAGACTTTTTTCTCAAACTTGGTAGTAGGGGTGTAGTTTGTAATCATAAAGGGTTCCCACATTAGACTATCATTTTGCCCCATCATCCTCATACATAGCGTTGTGCATATGTATGGGTGCAACTTATCAGGCATACTCAGTATTAGGCGATTTTCTCTATGATGTTTTTTCAGACATTCACTTGTGATAGTGCATGGGAGCTTGGTATCCCTAAAAAGTGTTTGTGGACTGCCCCATTTGAACAGAGGGTGGCGTCAGCTGACTGTGGGAAGACCTGCTGATGACTCCATGTATATGTTTTTGTACTAACTCTCAGGTATGTGGCAACAAAACATTGGGCCATTATACTGTCTGATGAATTGAGACTGTAATTTACATTCACAATATTTTGTATTCTAGTGTTTGACTGCAATATATTTCTTTCTTGAAGAAGCGGGCTATGCCCTGTGAAACACAAACTGCTTCGAAGATACAGCAAGTCTCATATCACCTACTGCAGTGGGGTTGATGAGTATCAGCACTAGAGGAGCAATACATTGCTTTTTTTTCTGTTTACTGTGGCACATGTGTATATTTTTATGTTTCAATGTGTAACTTGTACTAATAAATCTTTTGATACTTTTTTACTCGATTGGTGCCGTTATAATCCTTCCTTTGAAATTTGTTAGGGATTTCTGTGCAACCAATCTCCATGAGACTGCGGTCTAAAGCAATGGAAAAATATCCTGGTGCCAGCTATTAAACGTCATCTGTTCCCAGTAAGGACTAAAAGGACCCACAGTAAAGGTTCATGAGTCCAGGAGGAAATAGTGTGAGATAAAAAAGCTCTAACACACCACAACAGGTAAAAAGGTAATTTTAGTAATTAGTAAAGCCTCCACTTATCTGCTAAAAGCTGCTGCCACTTGTATCTGAAATCATAAATGTGATTTTTTTTTCTTGATCCAACATGCAGAGGGTGCAGTGAAGTAAAATTTTCTAATTATTCCAGCTATCTGCAAGCCTCACAACAGTAATTCTAAAGGCTCCCCCCCCCCCCCCTGTATTGCAACGGCCAGAACTCAAGGCCCTTGCCTGACCCCAAGATTCTCCCCTACCAGAAGGGAAGTCAAGGGTCATTAATCAAGGTGCTGTGCTGAAACCGTGGCAAAATCATCAACAAAGCCTCTGCATCCCATTAGGGGGCAGACACTATGGAGGACCTGGTTCTAAGTGATCATGGAGCTGGGAAAGGAGCCCTAGGCAGCAGCCACATCAGGAGGGTGGTTCAGGGGGCTTGAACAGGGATGGAAGACACTGCTAACCTGCCACAGAAACCAACAACCAGGATGGTAAGCAAAACACAAAATAGAGGGGGACAGAACCTGTAAGAGCTTACCTCACCCCCCCTGAGCATCTAGAACAAACTTTTCCATCCTGAGAAGAAAACACAAATACTTAACAGCTTGGCAGAACTCCCTCTAAAAGATATTTTTTGTGAATGTGTTTACTGTTTCTGTTGAGGGAGTTGCATATTACTCACATTCTGTTCTAGAAGAAGATGGAGAAAAATGGAATATCATCTAAGCAGTAGTTTTCCAACTTATTTTTTAATGCTAGACTGATTTATATCTGGTGTAAGCCTCCCAACCAACCCATAAGGCATGTTTTTAATTGTTTTAAATGCTAAAGAATCTGTAATGTTTTACTCCACTTTAAATCATATTGATGGAGAAATAGGGTCTTATAGTTTCTCTAAGGGCACTTTGAAGTGCAAACATTGTTCCCTCGTGAAATTAACACATTTTAGAAGAATAATTACCAACTACAAAGTTGAACACAGCTGGATGAAGTCAAGTTCATTCTATGCACTCTATAGTTTTCCCTATCAGCAAATTTAAACATTACTGAAGCATAGTTGAACATGTCAAGAACAAATTCGACTTTCCTTTCCCTAACCCCTAGAACTATGGGCAAAGGCAAAATAATACATGCAGTCTGTCAATAGAATTAACACAGCAGTTTATGTTTTTTCCCCTGCCCCCTCCCATGTAAGATTTTATTATCTGTTGGGCCTGCCATTAATTGGTTTGCCACTTTCTTTAACACAGTGACAATGCTCCCAGGCTCTAGCCCACATCTTTTTAAATAATGACATGGAGGGTATTGCTTCGATGACACTATGGGAAACTCATAAATGCGTCATGTGGGGTACATTGATTCAAAAAGCATCAGAACTGAAGAAAGCCAGGCATGCCCTACTCCACAAATAGCTTGACTTGGTAGCAAAATTAGGATCCTTACAAAAAAGAATGACTGTGGCAGCAGACCTTAAAATACAGCAAGAGAAACTGGCATGTCTGCTCTTGCATGACACTAAGATACGCCTATGCAAGATAATACAATATGAACATGGTAATAAATCTAGGAGGCTTTTGGCTCACTCACTTAGTGAAGTCCCTCTTAAAAACTACATCCTTCAAATGGATTCTGGGAATTGCCAATGATCGTATCTATCGAGGGAAATAGCAGAGGTTTTCAGAGACTGTTATTTCTTTTTGTATAACCTGTCAGCCCCACTGTCCTGAGTCCTCTAAACAACTGGAAAACAAGTGCTGACAAATACGGAAATATTTTGCAGCTTCGAGTTTACTGTCATTCCCCGATGAGGCGGCCGACTCCCTTAATGCCCCATCTCTACAGATGAATTTCTTATGGCCATTAAGCTTCTTAAATGTCATAAAGTCCCTGGCCCAGATGGGTATTCAGCGGCTTACTATAAAGCCTTCACTTCAATCCTAGCCCCCAGATTTGTGGAGGCATTCATTTTACTCCTAGATGATCAGTCCCTGCCAATTGGCACTTTTAGGGCACATATTACTGTGATCCCCAAGTACGGTAAGGATCCCACCCAATGTATGAATGACTGACCTATTTCCCTGTTAAACGTTGATTTAAAGATCTTTACTTGGATCTTGCCTCATCTTCAGAATATCATCCACCCTGATCAAGCTGGTTTCATGCCCACTAAGGAGACAAAAGATAACACCACAGGAGCCCTGGACATCATCCATTTGGCTCACAGTCAAAAAATACCTTTCTGCTTACTCTCCTTCGATGCAGAGAAAGCATTTGACAGGGTAGACTGGCTATTTCTGAAGGAGATGCTGGCTCACATTGTCACTGGGGAGGCCTTTGGCAAATGGATTTAAGCCATATACTCAGCCCTATCAGAGGCTGTTAGAACTAACAAGGCAACCTTGGTGTCAGGGCCTGGACTTTAACCTGGAACCTCTGCAGTGTCTGGCGATGACTCTTCTCGCTAAGCTACCTGAGATGCTGGTCAGCACCCTGTAGCTAATGCACCATCCTCTCATTGGGGCAACCCTTTGTGTGGTGTGACAACGCCATCAGTTTTCCACACTAGAAGGGGAGGTTACACAACTCTTCATGATATTGGGCAACCATGTGTTTCCCCCTGGCTCTATTGATAATCATTTTCAACGCCTTCTCACGCAAGGCACTTTCCGTCTAGATGATTTTCTTGTTGATGCCCGGTTAAAGGCTAAAACTGAACTGTAATTGATGTTTGACCCGCTGATAGATCCTTGGTGAGTGCAGCAACTCATTTTCTCACCAGTGTCCTTTGGAGGATAGGGGTAGTCCGCTCCTCTGAACACTCCACTGGAAAACCTATGTCTGGAACTCAACTCATCGGATCTCAGAGGCTTACAAACAACGTATTTGTCCATGGGCTCCTACTAAAATGGGAGAGAGACTTGGGTTTATCATTCTCTGCCAAGCAACGGGAACATATACTGTACTTTGCTAATTTTTCCTCGGTGGCCAGCAAATACCAGGAGCTCAGCTATAAGGTCCTTACACACTGGTACAATGTCCCTTTTCTCTTGAAAAAAAATCTATCACGAGTAGGTAAATACTTGTTGGCACTGTTGGGAGGCTGAGGGCACCATGTTACACATTTTCTGGTCGTGATGGAGAGGGTTTGGACCCAAAATATGAGATGCAATTAAACGGCTCATTGATTATGATTTGGGCACTGACCTGGCCAGATACCTTCGCCAACATTCTGATTTCTCTAGATGTATATATAAAAACTCAATGCTATTTCATCCTTTGAATGCAACAAAGGCCTGTATGCCGGCAGTGCGGAAGCAAGACTACCACTCCCCCCCCCCACGTTTCCACTGTGGCTTACCAAGGTTGCTGATATTCATGACATGGAAAGCATTACTGCTGCCTTAAGACATAAGGAGGGGAAATTTAACAAAAAGTGGTTCTTTTGGACTCACTATACTTGCTCCAGATATTACAGATCTTTTCTAGTAGCAAATTGGGGTGAGACAACCCCTTTTTCCCTCTCCCGGTCCAGATGGTGAAAACATTAATGCCATCCATTAGTGACGGTAAGTATACTGAAATTTGTCTTTTGATACTGAGAATTTTCTTCTGCTGCGATGCACCATTTGAGTTGAATGTTTGTCCATTGCCTGAATACTGTTTCTCCCATGCCTGTCTGTATGAAAATTGTTTTAAATAAAGAATAAAAAAAAAACACATAAACATTGACAATGCTGTTTGTTTTTCTGTGAAATTAGAGAACCAGGGTACGCTTAAACGAGAAGTATGAACAAGGGCCAACTAGGGCCAAGTCACTGCTTTCCGCTCCAAGAAGACCAAAGGCTAAGCAATCAGCAGTCATGTGATCACTCAGTTCTGAGTCTTTAAGCTGACGTAGTACAGCTGCACATAGAAGTTGCAACATAGAGATGACTATGGGGATTATTCACGAAAGGCAAACCCCCTTTGCACTACAAGGGCAAACTGCACTTGAAATTGCACTGAAAGAGCATTTGGAAGTGCAGTCGCTGTAAATCTGAGGGGTAGATCTGAAATGAAGGGAAGCTCTGCTGATTGTATTATCCAATCATGTGCAAGCTAAAATGCTGTTTTTTATTTTCCTTGCATGTCCCCCTCAGATCGACAGCAACTGCACTTCCAAGTGCACTTTCAGTGCAATTTCAAGTGCACTTTGCACTTGTAGTTTGTACTTGTAGTGCAAAGTGGATTTGCCTTTAGTAAATAACCCCCTATGTATGTTTGTTTGTTTTTTCACACATTTCTCTGTTAAGCCCTCAATCACATTCATGCAATTTGAGCCGGCAATGGAACAAGTCGCACTCTATTGCCGGCAATGGAAGCGTTCCTATCGCTGCATGTAGCAGCAAATATGAAAAAGGTTCCTGCATTACTTTTTACCAATTTCATTGCAACTTGCATAGACTTCTGTTAAATGAAGTCACAAGCCACAATGAAATCGGCAGTTCAAATGGCAAATTGCTCTGAAGTAGCACAATTTCAAAGCAGCACCAGTGTGAACCAGGGCTAAATGAACATGTATTTTTCAATGAGCTTTGTAAGCAACAATCAAAATGTTGTGGGTATAACTTGTCTCTTGAAGACAATGAATACCTGTAAGTGCAAACTTGGAACATTGTTTAGCACACATGCACTCAAAATAATGAAAAAATAAACAATTATGTCAGCTTTATGTCTGAGATATAAATATATTGTTAGATAAGTTATTTTTATTTTTATATTAGGGTGTTGTCACTAAGTATATGGAAATACAAACAATACAAACTATTATAAAACGAAACTTGCATTTGCTTTTTCATACAATCAGTTGGACTTGGATTAGGACACAAAGGCTTAAAGTTCTCGTTTGCTTACAGTTCATAAATGCTCTTTGTAATCATTCCTACAGCCATAAACCATTATAGACAAACTGTTAATTTTGTTAACAATTGCACACTTTAAAATTTCCATTCAGCAGAACAAAAGTGAAGGTAGGCTAAGAACTTTCCATTGTAGAGCTGTAAGATAAATAGGTACAATATTTGAGATCATCTCCTTGCTCAGAATTGATATCTGAAGTGAATTAGCAAACAAAGACAGCCCTGACATTCTGTGCCTCTTAATACAGCCAGGCAAGAAAGTACAATTCACAATTGCACAATTATGTGCTTCATTCATTAGTACCACATCATTGACTGCACCGTGAAAGAAATGACAAATTAGCTATTTCACGCTTCTAGCATAACACTATCATTTGTATCACAAAGTCAGCAAATCCAAGTCCCTAATAATTCAGCTTTCTATTCTAACCAAAGGATTGCTATCAATATGGGTTTATGTGCCCTATACTAATCACTGCAGTTAGATAATACACAAGGTTAATGGTTGCAGACAGACCCAGGAAATATCTAAAATCTGATAAGAGGACCCCACATTATTGCTATTTTATGTGTGTGTATACTGATCCAGAATAGGCCATCCAAGGTAATCAATGCTTAAGGCAGTTGTAATACATCTCCTGCTGTAATGTATAAATTGGTCTTTCATTGCCTATTCACATTTTGGCTAATAAATAGCGCAGACAACAGACACTGTGATAGTAACGAAGTGCAGTCATTGTATGCCTGTCACCTTCCAGTTAGATTTATGTTGCCATATTAAAGAAGACTTTATCTGGTGTTCTTCAATTACCTCACAGGTTTTGCACATAAAACAAGAATCAAACACCTTGTCAAGTAGATTAGGAGTAGAATGTATTGTGTAACTTCAGACAAAAGTCACTGGTGCTTTTTTTTTCATTCAGAGTATAGCCATTAGTTTTAATCTGAAAGGCAATCTGTGTTTGTGGTAAAGCACAGCTCTTATCCTGAGTTTCCAGACGCTCAAAAGATGCTTCTGCCTGTTGTACTGGTTGTCAGTTTTTGTGTAAAAAGAACATATATTTACATGACCTGCAAACCTAAAACAGGAGCTACTGTATAGAACAGAGATACAAGTATTTACAAATTTATTTAAGGCAGTGTAGGTCTTATCAGAACTTAAGATAATGAAACATAGAGGGAGGATTTATTAAACAGTTGCATATCATTTCATATTCAATTGGTGTGCAAAAACTTTATCATTAATCTTTAGGTTTTGCATGATGGTGCAGCCAAATAGCGGCTGTCTGCCTTTTTCCCTTTTGTACCAAAAAATACTTATTTACTGATTACTAAAACTAAGTGAACAAATTGATGATGGACTTTGTAGGAACCATAATAACAATGTTTTTAAAATTCAAATATCTTCATTACATATTATAAAAAAGTTTAACAATACTAAAACATTTTCCATTCACGATATCGCAAAAGTTTCCTATTGGCACATAACACACCACCTTAATGCACCAACATTGGTAAGCTGTCTGTTTAGTCTGTGCTGAGCTACAGCACACCTGCAACCACTCAACACCAAATCTGTTGTAACAATATTAATTATTAATCACGTCTATTAGAATGTTTTTTTGATTAAACAGACAGCTTACCAATGTTGGTGCATTAAGTTGGATTAATTAATTGTTATGTGTCAATAGGCAACCTTTGCGATACCGTGAATGGAAAATGTTTTAGCATTGTTAAACTTTTTTATAATATGTAATAAAGATATTTAATGTTTATAAACATTGTTATTGTGGTGCCTACAAAGTCCATCATCAATTTGTCCACTTCCTTTTCCAATTCTATCCAGACGCAGCACTTTTGTATGGTTTTTGTATCCACAGTACCACTCTGTGATGGTGATACAATCAAACTTTTTCTATGTTTACTGATTACATCTAAGCTGAACTGTTGAATTGTTTAAAAAAGCTAAGTTGCACTTTTTTTTTTTAATTAATGCAGTTTATTTTCATAGAAGCTAATTTATTACATAAATTGTGTACAGAAAATAAATATGTCTCTAACTTCCTTTATAAATAAAAAAGTGGTAAAATTAGCAACTGCAAACAATAGGACACCTATGATAAATTACCCATAGTGTGAACTACAATGTTCCACTACACATCTAACATAAGGTCTGCTACCTTTTTTAAAGAGCATCTTAACTTTTGGTCCTTGAATAAATTCCCCCTACCCCAATGAGTGCAGCCAATCTAGCAAACATACTTATTTTGCCTGATCCAGCTAAGTTCTCTGTGTGCACCTGCTCAGTTCTGAAAACACTCTATAGCCATAGAAACACACAGATGTGCATGCACCTACATATTTTGAATAATGCATAATTTACTAAAGGATATGTGCCTACACCAGGGCTTAAAATGTGTGTGAACAAGCAATCTGTAATCTTATTGCATTTAGTATACATCCAAAATGCTAATGGATACATGCTCACAGGCTACAGTGTAACTATGTACATTTCACTAACAAGTGTGGTTTTCAATGGGATGGCACTCCAGTCTTTGAATGTATGCCAGCTAAGACATGGCATACCTAAACGAAAAATTAGATTTTCTCTTTTGTTTTTCAGTTTTTGGGTCTATTTTTCCACTATTAGTATTTTGAAATGTGCTTAGAATGTAGAGATAAAAAAGCATCATATGAAAACACCTATAACAAAAAAAAATGTTACTGTAAAAAAAAAAATAATATGTAAAAAGCTGCATGTAGAGGTGTATAGTATTGTATTTCCTAATGCACAGAACTTTAGGCACTAGCCTGTTATGAGATTACATGCACTGGTTCTTGGAATATGGATTCCAATGTTAAATATCAGTATGCTGCCCTTTTCATAAAGACAGCATAACATTTCAGTTTTTTTTTTTTATATGCTGTTTCATTTGACAGTGCTTAGTGAGCTTGCCAGTTTGGAGGTTGTTTTTTTTTTTTTTATTGTTATTACTATACACGATTTATAGAGCGCCAACAGTTTATGCAGCGCTTTACAATATATAGGGGGGACAACACAATTACAGTACAATACAAAAGGTACAGGAGGGCCCTGCTCGTATAGCTTACATTCTAAAGGGAGGGGGTGGTGGTACAAAAGGTAATAGCTGCAGAAAATAATTTGATTAAGTTTTAAGTAAAATGTTGACTTGCACATTCTGTAGAGTAAGTTTATGAAACAGAAAGTACAAAGGCAGCATTATTTGAATATTCAACATACATAGCAAACTAGAACAGCAGCATAGATATTGTCAGTATATGTGTACAATCGGGTAGCTAGCATTGGGGATCACAATCCCTATGTGCATAGACACTCACACAAGTGTGACTGCTATGCAAGCATACCCTAATGATTTATCACCCAATATGTATTTTAGCGTAGATTCACACCTGTGTAATGCATTTTAGGTAGGTTGGGTTTTACATGCAATTTACATGCATTACCATTGAACATGTAATACGCATTTTTAATGAAAGCACATTAAAGACGCAGCAAGCTAAATTTATTTTATTAGACTGCTCTTATAATGTGTGTGAATAGAGTCTTAGGTTCCTTGAAAGAATCGTATTACAACATTAATGTTTAATTGAAACATATGTTGAAAGCTTATAGAAGCAGAAACATACATTATATAGTACAGAATACATACATGCATATACATGTACACTGCTAAATATTTTTAAGGCTTGAAAATTGTCCTGTAAAATATTTTCTTTTATGGACAGTAGAAAAGACACAGCAAAAAATACCCTGAAGAATGGTAGTATTATTTCCATGTTTGGCAGGTGTAAATAAATTCAGCTTTTTTGAGTCCTTCATTCTCAATTAGCATATACATAAAATAATCCCCATGCAACAAGATGTGGACTTTCTATCCAGCACAAACTTAAAGCCTTACTCCAGGCTCCAGTCCCTTCCCCATTGGGGCATCCTTTAAAATAATTGTACAAACAGACCCTTTTTCCAGCCACCTTCTTTCTGGCAGTGGGCAGATGTTTATTGCAGCAGGGAGCAGGGCCACATGGCAGCCTTCTCCTGTGAGTCCGGGTGTGGAACAGAGCTCTGGTGTGTGCCATTCAGTTCATAAGTGGACCAGTGAGTTTGCAGAGTACAGTGCTGGAAAGGAGCTGAGTATTTCAACCAGAGCTGCTTCTGTTCATCTTTTAAAGCTGCTGGGACAGGATATTTAGGCTTTAGCTCAAGCCGGAGTTACATTTTAAAGAGACCTTCTAGGCAGTCTGAAAGATTTATGGTACATGCAGCTTTTTAAAAGGAGATGGCTAATCCTTACTTGTCCATGGATTGGTGACTTCAATCTTTGGGTTCTTGTAGAGCTACTGGGCACCACTTTTATCTATCTAAATCTTTCAGAACCCATTCCATTCCATTGACCCCTGGTCCTCTGAAAGTCCAGTTGCTTATATTTAAAATAATTGCTGTATCTCCCACTGGATTTATAGCAATATTATCCATAAGATATATGTTTGTTAAATTACTTTTCTGTTGTAATTTATGTTAAAATGATTGCATGGTTTCCGCAATAGAGAATTCACATTAGGGAATGCACAGATTTATACTCTACATTGCTGCTCTCCAACTTTTCAACCAAAGCATCACATTCTAGCCATTAGAAGTAATCAAGCATAGAAACTTGTGAGGAGAAAAATACAGAAGCTGACATTGGTGACCTATCCTTGTGAAAATGCAAATTCCTCAAATGTCATGGTGACCCTCTGGCTTCAATTATGTTTGAGTCACTGATAAAGAACAAATATACCGATCAGCCATTCCAACTAAAAAGTACAAGATTACAGTAATTCATAAAATACCAATATCAGTGCCAGAATAAAATATACAGAAAATACATACATAAGCACTACTATAATTCATAAAAAGGTTAAAAAGTATTTTTAAATAGTCTATGAAGATTAGTTGTCAATTGCATGTAGATCTAAAAGAGTCCTTTGTTATAATTTGAATACATGTCCTATCTACTGTTTGTCAATTGCCTGTAAATGTTTCTTGTTAAACAATGCTTTCTTGAACTACATTATATTTTTTTCCCTTATTTTGTGTGTTGGTGTATAAATGCTGCTTTTGTATTTAATATTTCTAGCAGATAGAGTGTTAGTATTGTATTTTGTTTCATTGGATGAAACACTGTTAACCTTTTTAAAAAACGCTACCAGTATAAAGACTGCCAATTCATATATTTCCATATTACACGTGCCACGTACAAAGCTGCTCCCCAGAAATCTCAAAATGATTTGCAATAAGTGTTATAGCATGCCCTCAAAAAATTGACCATGAATATTTGGAACAAGAGGCATCAAGGTTTAACCCCTTCCCGCCGAGCGTACGCAGATGTGCGTACTCGGCTTTCGGGGGTTATACCGGGATGATGCCTGCAGGTGCAGGCATCATCCCGGTACCGTTTTTTAGAGCCGGCGATCGGCTTTCCAGGTATAACAACCATGCCTAAAAGCCGCTCGGCTGTTATCCCGGAGGTGCGGAAGGGGACATCCCCCCTCCTGCCGTCTCTCGCCGCTCTTACTGGGCCTCCTGTGCCACCGGGAGTTCCGATCTGAGATGCGCCACTTTCGGCGCTTAGGGACAGACTGGAACAAAGCTGTAAATGGCTTCATTCCAGGCTCCTGAATGTAAACACGGAAGTGACATCACAACGATACTTCTTGTTTACTCAGCTGCCAATGGCCCTGGTTTAAAAATAAAATACAGCATTCAGATTCACCGTTTTCAGTGATCTGAATACTTTGAAGTGCAAAGGAGGAATCAGGGGTCTTTTAACCCCTTCCCGCCGAGCGTACGCAGATGTGCGTACTCAGCTTTCAGGGGTTATACCGGGATGATGCCTGCAGCTTTTTTTTTCCTGGTACCATTTTTTAGAGCCGGCGATCGGATTTCCAGGTATAACAACCAATGCGGCTAAAAGCTGCTCGGCTGTTATACCGGAGGAGCGGGAGGGGCATCCCCCCTCCCGCCACCTCTCGCCGCTCTTACCGGGCCTCCTGTGCCACCGAGAGTTCCGATCTGAGATGCGCCACTTCCGGGGCTTAGGGACAGACTGGAACGAAACTGGAAATGGCTCCTGAATGTAAACACGGAAGTGACGTCACAACGACACTTCTGGTTTACTCAGCTGCCAATGGCGCCGGTTTTAAAAAAAAAATACAGTATTCAGATTCACCGTTTTCAGTGATCTGAATACTTTGAAGTGCAAAAGAGGAAAGTCTTTTAGACCCCCGTTTCTTCCATAAAGAGTACCTGTCACCACCTATTACTGTCACAAGGGATGTTAACAGCAATAAAAATTATCAAATTTTTATTTTTTTTAAAAACACAATTTAATTATAAGAAAACTAAATAAAATAAAAAGGAAAAAAAAAGTTTTTCTAAAGCGCACCCATCCCCGAGATCTCGCGCAGCAAAGAAAACGCATACAGAAGTCGCGCCCGCATATGTAAACGGTGTTCAAATTACACTTGTGAGGTATTGCCGCAATCGTCAGAGCGAGAGCAATAATTCTAGCACTAGACCCCCTCTGTACCTCTAACCTGGTAACCGTAAAACATTTTTAAAGCGTCGCCTATGGAGATTTTTAGGTACCGTAGTTTGTCGCCATTCCACGAGTGCATGCAATTATAAAGCGTGACATGTTTGGTATCTATTTACTCGGCGTAACATCATCTTTCACATTATACAAAAAAAATTGGGCTAACTTTACTGTTTAGTTTTTTTTTTAATTCATGAAAGTATCTTTTTCCCAAAAAGTTAAGTTTAAAACACCGTTGCACAAATACCGTGTGACATAAAATATTGCAACGATCACCATTTTATTCTCTAGATTCTCTGCTAAAAATATATATATATATATATATATACGGTAATATTTGGGGGCTCTAAGTAATTTTCTAGCAAAAAATATGGATTTTAACTTGTAAACACCAAATTTTTGAAATAGGCTTAGTCATGAAAGGGATAAATACAAATAACCTGATTTCAAATAAGAGGCACCAAGTTTAAAATCATGATAAAATGAATAGATAGAGAGATAGGGAACACGTTCGTTTTTTTTCCTGTATCTTTCCTGGCATCTCAGACAAATGTTGAAGATGTCACACAGCTAGAAAAACTGTCATACATATTTTTGGGAGTGCCCCAAAATACAGCAGTTCTGGTCATGATTCAATAGAAATAATTAATAAACCCATTAATATTGGCATTAGTCTTAAAGCTGCAGTTTGCCTACTGAACCACACTTCGATATCAAAGGAAAATTTAAAAAAAAACATTTTTTTTAATTTTTTTTTTAAAGATATGTTTTTTTGAGTTTCAAGAGCCAAACATATAGGGGGAAAAAAAACAATAATTCCCAACATAATGTACAAAGAAAACTGCGTGCATAAGAAATAAACATACTGTATAATTGTCACACACATCTCCTATGGTCATTGCACACACGACTTTAATGAAATTACACAGACAACATTACTCAAGTGAACATAACATGCGTTATAGCTGGGTGCCCGTCCAGTACAAATATATAGGCATACAGCTAATCACAGCGATACAGGGGTTAGAGTTTGGGACTGGCCAGCCACCTACCCCAGATTTTATGAAATGTTTTACCTCTCCTACGAATCTCAAAAGTGAGTTTATACAGAGGTAGGGAGTCATTGACTAGTTTCAGTAATACTTCTTAATGCACCAAAAGCCTGTATCCCAGGTTCCTGGAAAAAAAACCTCACCCACAACCCTAGCTAAATGGCTTGCCAGGGTGCATGACAAAAATGTATATGGAAGATATAACTGCAGAACTTAAACATAAACCAGGGAACTAACTAGGCTTCCTGCACCATTAAAATGGCATGCGATACATTAACCAATCAGATTGACCTGTATCAGCCTCGGTATCTGAAATAGAATTAAATGGAAATTAGCACAGGTCTGCACCTGATTAACAGAGGGAACACAGCAGTTTTCCATATAGAAAACTGCCACAAATACCTGCCAGGTGCAAGCTTGTTGTATGTAATGTGAGCTGTCAGCAGATAGCACACATCCTTCTCTGTGCCCTGTAATGATCACTCTACACAAACAGAGACTACACATGGTAACGCCTTCCTCCTCCCTCTGCTCTGAGCTGAGTTGGGGTCAGGAACAGGTAGAGAGTTAGGAGAATGCAACTCCAGCTCTCTCTGTTCTGTGTTGTGTGCTGTGTCTGTCACAGCCACAGAATAGAGAACAGATCACTCTTAATTAACAACAAATTGCACCCCTTTAATTAATGAGGAGAAGCATCTGGTCCATGTTCTAAGTTGAGGAGAGTTGTGCAAACATTGTGCTTGCAGAACTCTTTGTTAATTCCCCAAAGAGTTGTTCAGACAACATGTGTTCAGCATGTGAATTAATAGGGAATATTAACGATTTATTCCCTATGGATTCACATGCTAAACATACCATGTGACAGGATATAGGCACCAGCAAATGTAAGT
Source organism: Lithobates sylvaticus (assembly GCA_028564925.1). Classification (NCBI taxonomy): domain Eukaryota; kingdom Metazoa; phylum Chordata; class Amphibia; order Anura; family Ranidae; genus Lithobates; species Lithobates sylvaticus. Next base: position 412,207,691 of record CM053027.1, read on the forward strand.
GTACCTACTTCTGTTTATTGTTTTTATCAAAGCAGCAGAACACTCGGCTGTCTGTCTGAAGTTTGAGCATGAGCACTTTCTTCACATTGTGAGACTTTGTTTCATATTTTGGACAATGGATTTTAGTTTATACTAGCGGGGTGTTTGTTTTGATTTTTTGATTAAGAATAAATGATTTATTTAGAAAAAATGTAATACTTCCATTTTATGCTATGTATGGGGTGTGTGCAGAAATTATAGGTACAAGCTACACAATATTAAGGCTACTTTCACACTGTGGCACTTTAAAGGCACTATAAAGTGCCTCTCCTGTCACTCCAGTGTGAGAGCCCAAGGGCTTTTCACATTGGAGCGGTATGCTTGTGGGATGTTAAAAAAGTCCTGCAAGCAGCATCTTTGAGGCGCTTTAGAAGTGGTGCAGCTTGTTTTGCCGCCACGTCTCCATAAAGCTGGTGGTGATGATGCGAGATCTGTCAGCTCTACCCCGTCCTCCTCCTCCTTCTCTAAGCCCTCCTCTGCTGAATTGTCCTGTGAACCACCAGCACCCCCTAAGCGTTCAAGGGGCTATTCAACGAGTCAGGCTAAAAGATGCTATGCTGTGCTTCAGTTGGTCTGTCTAGGGGACAGGAGCCACACCGGAGCAGAGATTTTTTCAGCGCTGCAAGGGCAGGCCCAGAGGTAGTTCACGCAGCAGAAGCTTGAGTCAGGAATGGTGGTGTGCCATAATGGCACTAACCTTCTGTCCGTCCTTCGACAGGGAAAGTTGACACATGTGCCATGCCTGGCACATGTCCTCAATTTGGTGGTGCAGCGTTTCTTAAACAGGTACCCAGGTTTGCAAGATCTTCTAAGGCAGGCCAGAAGAGTCTGCAGCCATTTCAGGAGGTTGACTGGCTGACATTTGTCAAAATGAATCAGTCCTGGATTAGCAGCAGCTATTAAGCCCCTGATGCTGATGTCGCTGATTAAATGTTTTGGGGATCTGGAATCTCTGCAAGACTGTCTAGGCTGTCTAGTTTTGTGGGTGTTGATTTTATCTTAAATTAATTTTTTGGTATATGTTTCATGGACACAATTAACACCCAAGTACCATTTTTTTCCGTACCTGTTTGATAGGTGATTATAATTAATTTTTTTTACAGAAAGGCCAATTCTTGCTTTCATTAAATGTACATCTATAGGGTTATGATGTGAAGGCACCACCAACACCCAAAGCCCAATATTTCCTCACCTGTTGACAGGTGCATATACTTTAAATTTTTTACAGAAAGGCCACTTCTCGCTTTTATCAAGAGCACCTCTAGCCATTTCCTGCTCTCTCCAGCAGGGTGTTCTCGAGGGAAATTCCGCTGGGAATTTTTTCCTCCCTTTCACTGGTCTGTAGATCAGCGGCGACTCCAGCGGCATTTTGCCACTAAACCCGAAACCATTCCTTAATGGCCGCTTCGTTCTCTGGCCACTCCGAGCAAATGGAAGGCTCCCGCTGTGTGACGCTTTTCTTCTTCTGACACTAATATAACGGAACCGCGCGTCAGAGGGGACGGGGTCACCAGGTGGCCCCGCCCTTCATTATATAAGAACTGGCAGAAGAAGAGAAGCGTCACACATTGCGTGGAGCGGCCCGAGAACAAAGCGAGGAAGAAGAGACGGCGTGGAGGAAGATGCCGGATGAGAACACCGGAGCAAGAAGCAGAGGATCGGAGAAGGAAGAAGATGGAGGAAGAAGAAGATGTATGAAGAAACCGAAGGATGAAGGAAAGAAGAAGGAAGAAGATGGAAAGAAGAAGACTTTAATAAAGGAATTGTCAAAAACTGTCTCTTGTCCTTTTTAACACTTTTGTCACTTTTTTGGTGAAATGGTAGGGATACTTTTTTACCCCCTTACCATTTCACACGGGGGGGCTGGGATCTGGGGGTCCCCTTGTTAAAGGGGTCTTCCAGATTCCGATAAGCCCCCCACCCGCAGACCCCCACAACCACCGGCCAGAGTTGTGGGGATGAGGCCCTTGTCCTCATCAACATGGGGACAAGGTGCTTTGGGGGGACCCTGGTACGGTTCAGGAGGGGGGGCGCTCTCTCGTCCCCCCTCTTTTCCTGCCGCCTGCCAGGTTGCGTGCCTGGATAAGGGTTTGGTATGGATTTTTAGGGGTAGGGTTCCTCTTAAAATCCATATCAGACCCGGAGGGGCATGGTATGCTCTTGGAGGGGCCTGGCCTGGGGGCAACTTAAAGTCGTGTTGTAAGTCACCCCAAGTCGTGTTGTAAGTTGCCCCAAGTTGTGTTGTAAGTCGCCCCAAGTCGCGCTGGATGTCGTGTTGCCCCTTTGTGAATGGACTGTTAATGATAACGGCGTGCGCTATTATCAATGGCATATTATTATCGTGGTGCGCCGGCATATTATGTGTTGCGATTATGTGTGGGCCGGTTAATATGCTCAATTAATAATTTATCTGGCGCACCAATTAAGGTCTGAACTGGCGCAGTGCATTCATCTTAGTAAATCAGCCCCATTGTCACTAGGCAGAACGGGGAGATGCTTGTTTACATTAGCATCTCCCCGTTCTTCCTCTCCGTAAGACGATCACAGGTATCCCCGCGGTGATCAAGTCTGCAGGACCAGCAACCCAACTCACGGAGCTTACCGCAGGCCACCTCTTAAATGGCCAGTTTGCCTGTACGTGCCCTTCTGCTGCAGTATATCTGCGTGAGGTGGTCGACAATCGGTTAAAGAAGGGGCGGCCTCTGCGTCCTTAACACCCGATGACTCATCAGCTGTCAGTGGGGTTCCCTAAAAGACACAACACCTTTTTTGGGTTGTGCTTTATGTTGGGGTACCTCAGAGGACATTTGTAAAATGTCTGTCATACAGCCTGATAACTAAACTTGGATTTACCCTTTGGGCCAAAGCACCCTCTGGATACAAGAGGGCTTTAATGATCACTTCCTGAAATTTTAGGAAGGATCCAGTTCTTCCAAAAGCTTTATAAAAAACAAAAGCATTGTATATAGCAAATTTAAATAAATATATAGACACTTTGTACCAGTGTCTAACTCTGCGGGAAACTAAATAAAGCTTCATTAGTTCATTAAAGTCTACACCTCCCATATACAGATTATAGTCATTGATACAGAAAGGCTTTTCAACTACACCAGATGCTGTGTTAATTTGGACTGTTGTGTCTGCATAAAGGTAAAACAGGATGAACTCACCTCATTTGTCCTTCCACTTAATTGTGTGTAGTTCTTCATTGTGCAAGCAGGTTTTCTTCTCCTAAGTGGGGAGTTAATAAGACCGTTGGGGGAATTCCCGGGGGTTAGGTGGCATGGTGCCACAGCAGTCAAGTTTTTAATGAACATATGTCTAAAAAGTGGCACGCTTGTATAAAAGTTGTCCACCTACAAATGGTATCCCTTACAAAACAAGGGTGAATCCAAGTCCCATTATATACTGCACCCCATGTAGTCTGGGTATCCAGAGGGTTCCACTTTACTGTCTTTTCCCTTTTTTATTTTAAAGCGGTATGTATGGCCTAGAGTGGCCTAGCAAGACTTGAATTTGGGTTGGTGGTGATGATTGGCGGTGATGATTGGCCATAAAGATTGCTTTGGTCCACAATAAACTTGAAAAAAAGGAAAAACTGTTTAAAAAATCAAGGTACATTGTTAATAAAAATAGTTTGTAAAAAATCAAGGTACATTGTTAAGTTCACTGTTTCTACCAGAACCCTGGGATGGGCTGTGAATGGGGGGGGGGGGGGATAACGAGTGCTGCTGAATCTGGGAACAGCCAATTAGGGTTTGCAAGCCCCTCTGGAAGGCTTCTATGGGCTCTACAGGCCTGTGCTCAAATTCTTGGTGGCTGCAGTTGCATAACGCTACAAGTGCTAGCCACCTCACCGGCTTGTACTGCACTTCTGTGAACACCACTTCACCATGAGATTGTCAGGAGCGTGTGCGCTCATGCTCCATCATAGCTGCTGGTTCCAGCATCCTGGTTTTGGCTGTGGCATTATCCTTGTCTGTCTGTCCTCCTGCAAGGTGATTGATGTGGCCAGACTCTAGGTGGAGGCCAAACCTTATTTAAAGCGTTTGTTTCCCCATCACTTCATATTCCTGATATGTGCCATGTACTTGGATGAAAAAGTATCCTGTTCTTTGCATTTCCTTTGTGTGAAATCCCTGCTGTTCCTGCTAGTCCCCTTGCTTTCCTATTAAACTGATCACACCAAGCAGGAGAGCACACCGTGGTCATTTCTCTAGCTATGCTGGGAACTCAGTGTGCTCTCCTCCAATGATCAAACTTGTCCTGACATGCCACCACTGCACAGCCATTCACTGAGTAGCTCAGTGCACTGTTGCTTCTCCTCCCCCAGCTCTAATGCAGCTGAGAACAGAGGGAATGTAATAATTTATAAAAAAAGGTAAAAAAGGTATTTATGTTTTTCTATATCTATATAAAAAAAATTTGCCTTTTATTTCTATTTTAAACTGAAGTGGTTCTTTTACAAGGTGATCGTTTACAATCACTTTGAGCTAGCCAAGCATTCAGTCTCATGCCTGTGATAGTATGTGTAATATCTGATCAAGCTACCTGTTTGTCTGCCCTGCTCTGCTAGATTGGATTACCTTGTTGATGACCTCAGATCAGATATTGACTATTCTCTGAACTCTGCCTGCCTTTGACTTTGGATTTTGACCCTGATTATTCTGAACTTTGCCTTTCTGCCAACCACAAGTACCTGTTTGCTTTGCTCAGTTCACACAGTCCCCTGTCCTAGGGGCAACCAAGTACCAGTAGGCCTGCTTGCCCCTTGGGAAAGGGGGCTGCTATAGGTGAAGAACACAGAAGGAAGCTATAGTGTCTGACCACATGCGTTGGGGTAAGTGTGATATTATCACAAGTCTTTAACTAGAAACACTTTTTGTGAAGATGGACTCTACAAAGGCTTGTTTATTTGCTGAGGAGATTTGCAAACTGACATGCCAAGTCCAGGAACTGTCTGTGTAAATGCACCACCAGCAGTAACACAGGAGCCAGAGCCCAAGGTTAACCCGCCTGATCTTTTTTCTGGTGACCACCATATGTTTTCCAACTTTAAAAATAGTTGTATGCTATACTTTAAGCTTAGGCCATGTTCTTCTGGATCTGAAGCACAGCGGATTAACCTGACTGTTACATGGTTGCAAAGGGACCCCCAGTCTTGGGCTTTTAGTCTTCTGACAGAAGACCCAGTCAGTCAGTCCAAGCATTTTTCAAGGCCTTACGTTTACTCTATAATGATCCTAACTGAGTGCACTCAGCTGAAACCAACCTTTGGTAATCACATCAAGATAAATGCACCGCTGAAGAATACTGTTCTGATTTTCACAGCTGGGCATCTGACTCAGAGTGGAATGACCCAGCTCTAAGAAGCCAGTTAAGGTTAGGCTTATCAGATTCCATCCAAGACTCCTTGGTACACTACCCTGAACCAAATTCATTGAATGAAGCCATGCAAATAGCCATTCGTATAGATGGGAATTTACAGGAAAGGTTTGTTCATTTGTCCCCTAGTATACTGCCTATTTCTCCTCTATCAGAATTTTTGAGCCCTCTCAAGCTCTACATGAAGAGGAGCCCATGCATATTAATGCTACCCTTTTATCCTCTGGGGAAAGGCTAGAAGAAGATCCAAGGGACTCTGCTTATACTGTGGCAACCAATAAGCTGGGAAAATCCAAGCATCTAGTGTGTTGGGGTCTGCTTCTTTAGACTATACAGTGCCAGGTTCCCCCCAAAATAAACTATTTATTCCTGCACAACTTAGTTCTGCCATGTTTTCTCATCACCTCTCAGCTTTCATTGGTCTGGTGCAGCTAGCAATTTCATTGATAGGGACCTAGCATACCATCTACAGATTCCCCTTACTAAGGTGCACACTACCTTTTTAGTCTTAGCTGTTGATAACTCTCCCTTGTCAATGGGCCGGGTTACCTTTTACCCTGACCATTGGGGGGCCATTTCAAAAGGAGACAATCGGCTTCTACTTGATAGCATCTTCTACCTATCCCCTTATATTAGGTTATCCTTGGCTTAAACTTCATAACCTGCACATAGATTGGAATACAGGAGAGATTAGGTCCTGGTCCCAGACCTGCCTCCAGAACTGCATTAAAACTGCTGACCAGTTGCCCATTTGTAACTATTTTGTGGCCAGTACCAGCCATGTGCCTTTATTACAGTCCTATTTGGATTTTTATCATGACAACTTTTCCAAGTGTGACTCTAGTTTGCATAACCATTTGCCTTTATATGACTCTGTTGTAGCAAAAGAAACTGACACATTTTCTGAAACCTCTACAGTAAACCTCTCCAGCCAAAGTCCACAGTCTGAATATTTTACTTCTAAAAGCCTAACTTACCCGATGCCTCTCAGCCTTGAGTCCTATTTGGAAACTTTCTCTAAGTTTTACAATATCTTACCTCCAGAACAGGCAATAAGGGTCTTTTCCCCTGACCATTTGGACTCTATTTTAAAGGCTCAGTCTTTTGTTCCGCCCAATCTACCCCCTGGAAAGCTGTTTGTTCCCCTCCACCTTAGGCTTAAAGTGCTTTCAGAAGCACACGACACTAAGATGGCCAAGCATCCAGAATTTACTAAAACATTTTCTTTGGTTTCTCGCAGGCTTTGGTGGCTCTCTCTCCATAAGTAGAAATGTGTGGTTTATTTTGTTCCAAATTAATATTCGGAAAAAAAAATTGTTACTCGGAGATTCTGTCCTGGAAATTTATAGATAGGCAACTATTATCCTCATATTGATTAGTGGTTCCAAATTAATAATAACTACTGCAGTAGGGAACAGACACAAAAGATACACTCAGCATCTTTCCAAATAACCGTTCTCCTTTATTATGACGCAATTCAGGGGTTTTATACACATGATTACGTAGGTATCACATTAATATTATAATTGTTCATTTATGGTAACAAGGGGCGTATCATAGGCAGGCTTATTCTAATCAGGACTCGAAAGAATGTAAACATGTACTGAAAACATTATTAGTGCCGTGTGCACAGTGAGGGCCGTGTGCAATACATACAAAATAGAATACAATTATATACAGAACTTACAAATTTCCATTACATCTCCTCTCTTTTGATCAATATTTTGATCACTAACCATACCTGCTATCACCTTTAACCTGGAACCTCCACACGCTTAGGTGGAGGTAGTCCTGGCCAAAGAGGCAAAAACTCCATTGTGGAGAAAATAATAGCTGAGCAGCTTTTTTCATTACAAAATGACTTTTCATTGTGAAAAACAAATGATTGATAAGACATATTTACAGAGTACTGGCTGTACACTCCTGTGGCCAGAGTGGCCTTCTAGCTTAATTGTTGGTATGCTGACTTATCAGCATATGTAAACACAGACAATTCTACATAAAATGGAAGAGGTACAAAAGACAAATATGACTTCAACATGGCTAAACTACTTTTCAAATATATATCCCTTACAATTAAAGTAATTGAATCAAAAAGTACCCTAGACTGTGATCGTAAGAGGGAAACAAATCAAACTCAGAGATTTCTTTAATTTAGTCATTTTTGCAGTGTCTGGTGTGGATCCAGGTGACATTTCCTTCAAGTTTTGCAAAACTGTACATGAAATAGATGCTGTATTGAGTCTCCAAACATTTCCTTATATATAAATGTCTCTTAACAATCCACAAGTCACCTGGCTTTAGTTTTAGATCCTTCCAAACTTTTAGGATCTGGAATTGGGGAGAAAACACATAAATGAGTTTGTCAAAAACCTTAAAAGATCAGCAACATTCTCTGTGAGATCCGAATGGAGGACTTCAGCTGCTGAGACAAAATATAAGCAAGTGAATAACACACTCCCAAACCAAATCCCATAGGGAGAGAGTCCATCATCCCCTTAGGGGCTTGATAAATTATAAGAAAACACTCTGGCAAAAGTTTTCTAGTTTCTTACTCTACTTTGTCCGCTACATTGTAGACAGTAAGGAGTGTAAAAATAAAACCTCAAAACTTCTAGTAAGGACTCTCCTATAAAAATTATTTCCTCTGTTACTCTCTGTAGATTCTGGTACTCTACCTAAAAACTACTTCTGATAACACTTTTTACTGTGACCTTTGCAGTAGCATTGGCCACTGGACATCCAAAAAACATGTCCATGCAGACAAAATGCATACTCATAAGATCCTGACTTGGGCATCTGGATATATCTTTTTGTAATCTCTGGAAGGGATGTTCAGCTTTTGGTAACACCTTTGGTAACAGGTAAAACAAGAAGTGGTATGTTATAAAAACAACTGTGGTGAACCCTGGCTCTATCCCACGCTCATTTACTAAGGCAGCCATAACTGCTTGTGACTGATGACACGGTCCATGTGTCAAGCTGGAGGGAAAAGAGTGGCTGGCAGACATAAATGATCGACTTTTCCAATGTCCTGTTTCATAAGAAGTTGCCCACTGTGGACCACTTGTTCTTCTCGTTCTGGGGTCCTTAAAGTTGATTTATTAATCCCAGCTATACTGGGCCAGAACTAGGGTGGAATCTGTGAGTTGCACAGACCCAGCAAGTGTCCGGGGCTGTAAATGCAGCATCCTTAGTCGGTCTGCTTCCATGTGTAAGTTTTAATGTTAGTATGGCTACCTCAGCAAGAACCTGGAAGGCTGAAAACAGCCCATCAAATTAATTTAGCATGCTTGATTGGTTTACCTGCCGAAGTAAAAACAAACTTCTGGCCCTTCAAATGGAACCAAAAGCTCTCTAATTCTCTACTATCTATATAAATGTACACTCTTTTTATAGCTCACAGGCTTGTGCTGGGGAAAAAGGATCCAATGACTCTATATACAGAGTATCCTTCTAGGTGATAAACTGTATACTCGGTATAAAACCGGGAATAACTCTACAAAAAATAAATATCTGGGTCTTCAGGGAGTGTGTCCTGCACTGGGCTCACAGCAGCTGATTTCTACGTCATCAATTTAACACATGTGGTCTCCCCCGTCTACAGCCTCCTCCAATAGGGGCAATAAGGTGGCTGGATTAAAATGTACACATTTTTCATTGTTAGATTTGTACATAAACAAACTCATATTTTAAACCTTTCATTAGACAAACATTTAGTTAGCTGTATATTTGCTGCGCAAAATGTCGGACCATTAAAAATTAAATATTTGACCAAAATAATGTCTAACTTTGTCTAATAGCACCATTGCATAAAGGTACAGCTCTGATATATCGGGGTGAACCCTTCATTACTGGGTCCAGCTTGCATAAATATATTACAATGACTTGTTTTCTATCACGCTGTTTGTGTAAGAACTCCAGGTTCATGTTTCAAAAAGACAACTTTTTCCTGGCAATATTATAATAAATGATAACAATACCCTGCGGTCATGGAGAGATGTCCGTAAATCCAAAATATTCTTCTGCTTATACCCACTTTACTTACAAGGAAAAGGGGCACATCATTTCACAATCCACACATTCTGCTTTAGATTCAAAAATAAAAATAAATAAAAACAAACAGCGCTCAGCCACATCAAAAACTATAAAACAACTGGCTGCAGGTGGGATCTATCCTAACAGGGTGTGTGGACTTGATGTGATGGGTCTGTCATATTTAAATTGTATTTATTATTACTCTCACATCATGGACCGCACATCATTTTATTATAAGACCTTTAGATTTGATTTTTGTAGAAAAACTTCTTATGTATCCCATCCATCTTGGCTTTGTTAAACATTATGGCAGCTGCATTCCAATTAACAACCTCATCTTAATCTTTTTTCTTTCCACTCAATAAATGTAAAATTACAAAATTGTTATCTTAAACTAAACTAATCCCATTTTTATAAATTTCCCATTAACCTGGATTTCATTTCCAATCAAATGTTGTCTAAACCAGTTTCAAAATATCTATATTATTAATAAAATTGTTAAACTCTAATTAGAAATTAATACTCAAATGATAATTTCAATATCACACCCTAATGTATATCCACAGATAACGTTCCTTAAAGGGGGACATATTACTTAATTTTACTTAATTCCCTATTAAATGCACTGTTTCCACTATCAAAAGATTTTCAATTTGTGTAATACACGGTTAAATGTAACCTTCATTTTACCATGTTTGGAAAACAGATTCAAAAATAATTGTGATCACATTGTTTATCATTAGATTCGTTAACCCGGCACATAAAGTTATAAATGTTTTGTCTAAAAAACTGAAATTGGCATGGTGTCCTTCCAGCTTATCACCGACCTCTCATCCCAGCTACATTCTTTCAGGAGAGCACAAAGGAGGGGGTCACATCTGCGTACATGACACACACAAGCGATAGAACTAAAGGTTCCAGCATTCACACACATACACAAATATCTCTCTAAAATCGCTTACATTTTTACCATTTGTACACAACACATGCATATCATTCTCTCACATTCTTTTAACTCTTTTAAATACTTCCTTGATAAATTTATGCTTTCCTTATTTTGTTCTGATATCCTTTGCATCCAATGTATTGTAATACCATACTTCACATACTGTACCTTCTATGATCAGACGGGCAGCCATAGTGCTCATCCCATCTTCCCTCCCTGACAACATATAAAATATTCTGTTTTAACTCTCATTCGTTTCTTGACTTTACTAGTTGTAGTGCCTAACCCCAAATTCATCCCACAACTTAACATCAAAATGTCCCTTTCTGTCTAGTGTTAATTGTCACCCTTGATCCATCCTGCTCACATAGATAGCTGTTTCTCTAGCTGTGTACTCTGCGTGATTCTTAGTCCCTGTGGACTTCGGTGGTAACCCAGTTACCCATTGTGGATCCATGTCCACTTTAACCATTAATCTAGGGGCTCAGTATAGGCGGAACCGCACCTTCGGTTCATATATAGCGCTCCTCTTGCGCTGGGCATTTTTGAGGGTCTCTTACCCTTCATTCCCTTACTTAATTTAATGCCCATAATGACTGACCAGTCTTCTCTACGTGTACCTATACCCTCTTGCCTCTAAACTACTTTATCTAGCAGATGTACTACATATACCTGTGAACAGCACTATTCTTCCCTTTCTTATCTATAACACTCTGATGGACAGTAGACAGTGACAACATAACATATAACCACTAATCAATACAGTTCGATTAAGGGGAGTAAGATAGGTACCCTTTGTCCCGAAAATGCCTTACCGATCAAGGAAGTCTGATAACTCAAATGTAAGCAAATGGCTTACCTCAGCCGGCTGATTATCAGAAATTCCCGGATCGTCTCAAGCTCCTCGTTTCGGATACTTAGGGTCACCTTTTAACCCCTCCTGGGAAAAGCTCGCCACCTGTCCTGGAAATTTATAGATAGGCAACTCCTATCCTCATATTGATTAGTGGTTCCAAATTAATAATAACTACTGCAGTAGGGAACAGACACAAAAGATACGCTCAGCATCTTTCCAAATAACCGTTCTCCTTTATTATGATGCAATTCAGGGGTTTTATACACATGATTACGTAGGTATCACATTAATATTATAATTGTTCATTTATGGTAACAAGGGGCGTATCATAGGCAGGCTTATTCTAATCAGGACTCGAAAGAATGTAAACATGTACTGAAAACATTATTAGTGCCGTGTGCACAGTGAGGGCCGTGTGCAATACATACAAAATAGAATACAATTATATACAGAACTTACAAATTTCCATTACAATTCGGATATATCCGAATAACAATATAACATTTTTTACAGAATGCTCAGAATAACGTCTGAATTTTAGAAACTCAGACTGAAATTTGAATCGAATTTTACATTGAACTCCAGTCGAATTCTAACTACACATAATGCTGAAATCAAAAACTGAGTGTGTTGTTAGAGTACCATTTCGAAATAATACAATTTTTGTGTAGCAGCGACACTTTTGACAAAGGTGTCCGCTATGTACAAATTTTGTTTTTCCTCAGAACAGTAATGGGGTTCTAAAGGTTAATTGTGCAGGTTTAACTTTGGCATCAGTTTGACTGGGCTGTGTCAGGGTTCTGCCTGGTCATGTGTACAGTTAGGTGCACATGACAGGCCCAGAACCAGGCCTGGTTGGACGTTTTGAGTACCGGCATTCCCCGGAGTCAATCAGTGGGTGCGTCTGGCCCCGCTGAGGAGTCTGGGGAAGGGTACTTAAGATGCTGGAGTCACGTGTTCAGGGTTCGTTAGCCTCGCGAGGGGTCCCGGTCATGGGAGTGTATGCCGCCCCGCAACATGGTTCGTTTGACTGACCCCATAGACCCGCTTGGTCTAGGGCATGGATCCATCTGTTCCCGAGTCTCGGAACCGGCTGGTTCAAGGCGCAGTAACTGAGGGAGGATTAAAGGCGTCCGGGTGTGCTCTCAACTTGGAGGGGCACCGCAGCTCGTGTAAGCGACCGGGGGAGGAGACTTTCAAATACTTAGCAGTTCAAGGTGCCTGGGTTTCTTCACCCTTGCCCTCTGTCCCCATACAAGACTGTGTTTGTTGGATGTTACCCTGCAAATAAAAACCTTTCTAAAGGACTTTTATGGTGTCAGAGTCCAAAGTCGTTGGGTACCAACCCTGGGAACCCCTAGATCTGGAAGAACAAGCCAAGCGAAGGTAACCGGTAAGCCCAAAAGTTAAGGCCGCCCCATCGAGGGTTATGGCCGCTTCATTTGTTAAGCCAAAGGTGATTTAAAGAGTTATTGTAATCATTTGATGATGATGTTTCTTTTGTTTGTTCACTTTGCCACATTTAAATCAAAAACAATATAACATTTTCATTTCGACTGATTTGAAAATTTATTAATTTGAACATTGTGAATCGAATAAATCGATAAATTTGAAGAAAATTTGAAAGTTCCGAATACGAATTCCGAATGCAAATTTAATGAATCAACCAAAATGAAAAATAAACTAAATAACTAGATTACCGAATCAAAACAAATTTTTTCGTCATGCACATGTCTATCTATAAGGTCTCTTGTTCCTATATAAAAGCTTGCAAAACCTGTGCTCACTCAAAGTCCTCAAAAGTCAAGCCCTCTGGATTACCCCTTTGCCTGTCCCTAAATGTTCTTGGACATACATCCAGGCTCACTTGTCCTCAAGTTCTGCTGCCTCTACACCTGATAATGCGGTCCAGTCTGTCTCTGCAGCAGTTATTCCGGTTCAGCCCATGCCAATTGAGCCTCCTGATTTTTCATATTCAGGACTTTCCATAACTTTGCCTCACATAACTACATCTGCTCAAACCTGTCTAAGAAATTCCATCCATCCTTTGGATAGACTGCCTCATTCAGCTAGGTGGGGCCTTCAGGTTGGGTTCACACCCATGAAAATTGGATGCAGGTTTTCCCGCATCCAATTTGCATAGCAGGAGGATGTGACTGGCTCTATATGGAGCCGGTTCACATATCTCTGCAGCAGGTCCGATGCGTTTTGCATAAAAAAGGTGTGCTTTTTTGGTCAGCTTCAGGTCTGAATTCAGCCCAAAATTAGGGCTCAAATCGGTCCTGAAATGTTGAACCAGCATGCACCGGATCCCTGCTGTGCGACGGATGCCGCAATGGTGTGAACCCATGGTGTGAAGCTCAGCCTTTTATTTAAGCCACTCTGCATCCAGCCTGTGTTCCAGCTATCCAGCTGTAACATGTCACCTGCTAACCAACCTGACCTCGCTGATCCTTTGACCTTTGCCCAGCCTGATGATCCTGTACTGGATTCCCAGCCTGATGGTCCGGTGACTGATGCCCAGAATGCCTCTAATGGTCTGGGGGCCTCTCCTCGGGGGGGAGGTAATGTCAGATGTGTGTGCGCTCCTGCTCCATTATAAATGCTGTTTCTGACTATTCTGAACCTTGCCTGTCAGCTAACCACAAGTACCTGTTTGCTTTGCTCAGTTCACCCACTCCCTGGCATGGTGGCCAGGCACTATTGTGTATAAGTCCTGGGGGCAACCGAGTACCGGTAGGCCAGCTTGCCTTATGGGAAAGGGGGCTATTATAGATGAAGAACACAGAAGCCAGCTATAGTGTCTGACCACCTGCGCTAGGGGTAAGTGTTTGTGCACTAGATATAAAACTGCTAGCTGATGCTGATCTTGATAACGCTGCAGTTTTGCATTCAATGTAGCAGAGGTGGCAGTGATCAGTAAAATTATACTGATACTGCATTTACTGCATTTGTTGGGGGGGGGGGGGTCTAAATGCAAGCGTTTCTAGTGATCAGGGCTGATCCTGCTAATGCTGCATTTTTGGGTACACTATACTAATGGAGACACTAGTATAGTTCTGTTTGGGATCAAGATACTGACCCGTATCAGCAACTCATAGTGTGATTGCATTAGTGTGGTAGGCAATCTAGTGCTAACTGACCCAGGCTTGGAGGTTTGCTAACCAACTCTGATGCTATCTGACATTGCTGGTGACACTAATACAGTGATCAGTGATAAATACTGTACACTGACACTGTACTAATGGCACTGGCTGGGTGACAGGGTGATCAAAGGGTTAATGGAGGGCAATCGAGGGGTTAAATGTGCCTAAAAAGTGTGTGCTTTAGTACGTTTAGTCCCTCCCCCTTTTTTTTTTTTTTTCTTTCCGGATAGAATGAATGTGGCGGATGCATAAGAATGAGTGGAGGAGAAAGGTAAGAGAGAAAGGGGAAAAGTATTAAAAATTTATGTGATACAAGATTTATAGTTGGTTATATATATGTGGTGAAATACGGCATATAATATAAGATACAATATAACTATATAACCATAAGATATCTAGCAAATACTTTGTATATAGATGTAACGGTATGGATATTTTGTTGTAAAAGAAAAAACTTTTGATAAATAAAGATATTAAAAAAAAAAGTGTGTGCTTTAAATGTTCTGCTTCAACTCACTGTGATCCTGTTTTTTCCTCTTCCTGAACTGAAAAGGTTTCAGGAGGGAAAGAACCGAGAAAATCATGTATCTTATGTTTACAAACAAGACGCAATCTGTGATTGGCTACAGCCAAGTAGCAGGTTCACAACCAAAATCATTGGCCATAACCTGCTGACAAACTTACTACTGTAGCCAATGACAGCACAGGTCAGCAGAGGGGCGTGTGTGCCAGTGCCTGAAAACCTGGAAGAAAGTCCCGACATACAGGTACGTGATTGTGCCTGCACCTACTGTCTGCTCACAGTATATTTACTTTGAGTGGTCAGCGGGTTTTTAAAGGATATGTGCATTTTCAAAGTTGTCCTTTTAGGCACATTGAGGCTCCATTCACACTATGGTGCTCCATTTTGTCGACGGAATCGCTCCGATTCTGCCAGTGATTCGGAAAAGCCGCAAATCTAAGGAGGCCCTTGCGATCCCCACTATTTTGAATGGCACCAAATTGCAGCACGATTTTGCTGCGATTGTTGCCCAATGAATCATGTTAAAAACACACAAACAGAATAGTGGGACGCCCGAAAACCAAAAGAAGTACAAAAACGTATTTTGGGCTTCGGGCGTCCTGCGTTTCTCTTTGCGTGTTTTTACAGCAATTAATCGGGCGACAATTACAGCCAAATCACGCAACGATTTGGCGTCATTCAAAATAGTGGGAATCGCAAGGGCGTGATTTTCAGTATTTCCGAATCATGGGCAGAATCGCAGCGATTCCGCCTGCAAAACGGAATGCCATGATGTGAATGGAACCTAAAAGACCTTGCAAATAGCTCCAATAGCTTGCAAATAGGCCTTGAAAAAAGTTTAAAAAAAAGGTGCAGCTCCTATAGATTTCATTCGGGTTTGGCATTATTTGTGAGGTTAGTGGACTTGCTGGGTTTATCAAACCTCCTGCAATCTGAACTTGCCCATTTCACTCATCCTTTTCTATCATGAATTAGCCCTAACTGTGTGCACAAGAATTTAACTTTCATAAAACTAAGTAGATTATGCTACTGGAACGTCAACTAGCTCAATACAATAGCTTCTGTAGTAAATGGAACCTGTTTTTTTTATAGCTAAGTTGTTGTTTTCACCATGGTCAGTAAATTTACAGTACAGTATACATGCTTTCAGTTATTTAATCATGCACAAGCTAAAGTGGTATTACACTCAAAAGAAAACATATATTATATTGCAGCTTAACAATTCTTTAATACGATGGCCGCATTGGTTTTCTTTTTTTTTGGTATTCTTTCTTTCCTTAATTTTCACCTAGTGATCCAGCCAGTAAGTCTGTTTTTTCAATAGGACAAGCTGTCCCAAAGATGTAGAAGTTAGAAGGCTGTGACAAATCATTTACCACTGACAGGGGTTCTTACAATGATCACCTTTTATTTATTTACTGTACAGTATGTAAATAAATAAAGGAAAATACTATTTGCTGTAACTGGAGTTTGGCTTTAATTTGTTAATGTATTTAAACCTGTTAGTATACCTAACACTGCCCTTCCCCCAGACTAAAAATTTTGCTGTCCAAAGGTGCCCCTTGTGCTCATTCATTCAAAGGTAGTGGCACTCTAATATAGAAGGTGTGTTAATAGCCAGGTCATCAGGTGAAAACAGAGAAAAAAAGCCTAAAAAAAGAAAAAAAAATGCATCCATTACATCTAATGCTTGGTAAGCTGCAATATATAACATGTAATACCCCTTTAAATTGTAGATCTAAAACCATTAAAATGTCATATGATCTTTAACATACTTTAATTTTAAAAGTTACTGTATTTTCAATCTTTTTAAATCTACATATTTTACTAAAATACTACTTTTCATTCTTGCCATGAGAGTCCTTAATCAGGCATGTCCTGTTTTGGAGTGGCAACAATCTGTCAACTTCTTGCCACGTGTGCTTCCAGTGGAGAACAGCAATGCAAGTGCATACCGCCCAATATTTTGAGATGGGAATGAGGGACACCTACTAACAAATGTATGTAGGCATAGGACACGCACCCTGCCACACCCCCTTAAAGGAGAATTAACCCAAAAAAAAGGTTAATTAAATCCACAAGGGCTTTTTTTTACCACTACTATTCCTTTACATTGGCTTTTAAAATCTACAAATTCAGCAATTTAGAAATTTGATGAAATGTTTAGCACTGGGAATCACTTTTTGAAAGATAAAAAGTGCATTTTATATACAACTATATGGATCAGACCCAAATGAGGGACAAATGAGGAGGAAAGAGGGACAGAGGGATATTGCTCCAAATCAGGGACAGTCCCTCGAAATCAGGGACAGTTGGACATGGCCATGTTTTGGTACTGTTGTCATCAGGGAACGTGCCTTGAGCATTGACATGCATTGACATTGACAAGAGTGTTTTTAGACAGGAAGTATAAAATGAGAGGCAGCAATAAAATGAAAAAAGGATAAACGATAAAAAAGTATTTTATAAAAGAAGCAACAAACACAAAAAATGGTTAGGATAGTAAATGCATTACTAAAATGCAAACTAAATGTCAATCAGGTATAGTTTCAATCTACTTCAAAGTGTATTTAAATACATTTTTTTATTTTTTTATTTTAATAGAACAGTATCTCCACTGGAGAGATTTACCCTCATTATTATTTCTGGTGGCCTTTTATCCAGTGCAGAAAGTGATGGGAAATCTAAAATGTTTGAGTTGTCACAAGAAACAGGATATAAGTGCAAATATGCCAATGAGAAAACTTGTTTTTTTAAGGGACAAACCATCAGAGGGGATATCCTTTGCAAAGATCTCCTCGTACTTGGTGCTGTGTTTCATGGACAGAGATAAACAGCAAAAAAAAAAAAAACGTCATTTATAGCTATAAAAGGAAAATCTGTTTTGGCTTTAGATTATATTTAAAGCCCATCGCCAAATAAATCTTTAAAAGAATTATCATCCATCCACTTCTGTGTAAAATTAAAAACGTAGGTGTATATTTAGCTTTGAGAGCCTTTTTTGTGTACGGCCCGTTGGAACCCCCATATCCAGGGGCTGTATGTTGGGTATGCTTACCGTAAGGTCTCGGTATACACCGACAATATGTTGTTCCCCTTGAGTAACTCCGAAATCTCTATTCCTAACCTAATTCATGAGTTCGAAATATACGGAGCCCTATTAAATCTTAAATTTAATTTCACCAAATCAGAGGCGGGTGTGGCGATGCCACAATCTCTTATCGGCTCTCTACAGTCGAACTTTAAATTTAAATGGACTACCAAGGCATTGAAATATTTGGGCACTTTCATTCCCCCCCCGCAATAATTGATTTGAACTTTCGGCCACACCTATGTAAAGTGTGTACCCTTCTGGATAATTGGCATCATGGAACCTATTCTTGGTTTGCGCGTTGTAACATTAGCAAAATGTACAATTCTGACAACATTTTTGTACTTATTCTAAGTTCTGCCTATCCACATCCCCTCTGTATTCATCAAACAGGCAAACTATATTTTTTTGGATTTTATTTGGGCAGGTGGAAGGCCTCAGATCCATCATCGTCTACTTACTTTGCCTAAACTACTAGCCGGATAAGCCGTCACAAATCTGCAAAAATATTCTCAAGCAACACATCTAGGTAGATTGGTAGACTGGTGCTGCCACAGGGTTATTAAATTGTGGCCACATATTGAACAGGCCCAAAGTCAGATACCACTCCAATGTGTCCTATAATACCATGCAGATTTACCCCCCGCAATTAAAACTCGACATGACGTTGCGCATATGCTCTATGCTTTTCTTGACCTTATCCATTGCTCCTTGCAATTCACGCCAGGCCTCATGGGAGGCCCTTTTTAGGCCCTTCTCCAATCGGGCCGCCTCCAAGCATCTCACTTTGTGGTGCCAGGAAGAGTGTGAGACCTTCTGACTGTTAAATACAGGTGCCCCCTCTGCATTTGTAATCCTTTGTTACACCCCCCTCCCCATCCCCCCCTCTTTTTTTCAATTCCTCTTTCTCTTCCTCTCCTCTTTTTTTCCATCGTCTCCCTTTTTTCTTATCCTCTATCCTTTCTCTACTTGCATTCTCCCTAAATGTTCCCCCTTCTATCTTTTTTCTTTCTGGGTCTGGTCTAAAAAAAGAGAAATATAGTACAGCAGTGTCCTTCGCTATCCACAATCCCTATGACGCTCTCAGTCCAGTGTTTTCCTCTGTGCCCCGGCCTTTGGGGATACCTGATGTTTTCAGGGATCTCATGCAGGATGCCTGTAGTTAGGTGCAACTACCAGGACAGTTTACTGATGACCATTGTACTCTGGTTATAATAATATATTTGTTTTACTGCTATGTTCTACGCTATTGGAAACTGCTGTCTTCTTGCTAAAAATTTGAAAAAAAAAGTGGTATCTTATCTCATTAAGGTATTTCAGAAACTTATACTGCATTTTGGCCACTAGATAGGGCAGCTCATAATAAGGATTACTCTATAAGAGAAATTACAACAGCATTTATGCAGTATACATGAAAGTGTGTAATCTTCATCCAACTAATGTTGGAATAGACCCTAAAGTCTGCAATCAATGTATTGATTCACTGTGTTTACTATTTACCATTTGTCTCATATGTAGATGAGAAGGTGTAATCTTTGATCTGTATATGACACCACTTAAAGATACCTTACAAGTTAATTTTGTAACCCCTTATTAACCACATGCCGACCGGGCCATAGCCAAAATACGGCTACAGCGTGGTCGGCTTATTCTGGGTGGACGTCCGTGTGACTGGGGCGTGCACACTGGAACATCCGTAACCAGGGCTGGACTTACCATTGGGCTTGACTGGGCTCAAGCCCATGGGCCCTGCCTAATAGGGGGCCCCGTGGGCCACGGCTAGATACATACCCGACATGGCCAGACTGGCCTACCGAGATACCGGGATATTTCTTTGGGCCAAGCTGTGGCTGCAGTGCAGCGCTCCGCTCCCACCTCCTCCACTATACGTCATACACAGTCTGCGGGCATCTCCCGCTGTGTGTCTCCGAGCTGAGTGTAAAAAACTTTGGCCACGCTGTGACAAAAGTCCCGCCCTCCACCTAGATCAGCTCCTGTGATAAATGCAGTGTTCTGTCTATCCCACGAGCTGATCTAGGAGGAGGGCGGGACTTTTGTCACAGCGCGGCCAAAGTTTTTTGCACTCAGCTCGGAGACACACAGCGTAAGATGCCTGCAGACTGTGTAATCCAGGCACAGGCACTGACTACATTGAGAATGCATTATGGGCACAGCAAGGCTGCATTATGGGCATGGCAAGGCTGCGATTGTGGGCACGGCGAGGCTGTGATTATGGGCACGGTAAGACTGCATTATGGGCACGGCAAGGCTGCGATTATGGGCACGGTTAGACTGCATTATGGGAACGGTGAGGCTGCGATTATGGGCACGGCAAGGCTGCGATTATGGGCACGGTGAGACTGCATTATGGGCACGGTGAGACTGCATTATGGGAATGGTAAGGCTGCGATTATTGGCATGGTGAGGCCTCTGTATCTCGGCGGCGCCATTTTTAATCTTCAAGACTTCAATGACAAGGCTGCAAATGACAAGGCTGCAAATGACACTGGGGCAAGGCTGAAAATGACCACCCTAAGTCCTGCCCTGTCCGTGACCGCCGGGTCCGGGGGACCCAGTGCATCATGGATCACGGTAAATGGCTGCTGATAGTGGCCGTTTACCACGTAATCACTCTGTCAAATTACGGAGCATCACTTGTAAACAAACCCCCCTCTCTGTACCGATCAGTACAGTGTGAGAGGAGAGAGGGAGAGATCGTTTGCAGCGCTGTGAGCACTACAGATCCAGCCCACAGAGCTGCTCAGTGCCAGTACTCTGCCATACTCTGCAATACTCTGCCAATACTCTGCCAATACTATGCAATACTCTGCCAATACTCGCCAATACTCTTCCAATACTCTGCCAATACTCTGCAATAAATTTTAACAGAAACAAAGAATTTTTTTATATTTTTTTTACCGACCTTTCAATAATTTTTGATTTATAGCACAAAAAATAAAAAACTCAGTGGTGATTAAATACCACCAAAAGAAAGCTCTATTTGTGTGAAAAAAAGGACAAAAATTTCATATGGGTACAGTGTTGCATGACTGAGTAATTGTCATTCAAAATGTGAGAGCACCGAAAGATGAAAATTGGTCTGGTTAGGAAGGGGGCTTAAGTGCCCAGTGGTCAAGTGGTTAACCTACAATCAATCCTAATCGGCTCTTATTATTAACTGCTTTTTGCCCTTTTTCCCTCGTTTTTACCACAATTTTTTTCAATTTGTATGTTACTTTTTTTCCCAGTGTTCCTTAACAAGAAAATGTGCAAATTTGGGAAAATATAGCCATATTTAAATTTTCAAACATTTCCATGCAGAAACATAATGTTTGTGTTTCCTTTCTAAACAGGACAAATTACAGAATAAAATATGTACTTTTTATCCACAGTAAAACTACTTTACATATTTTTAGCTATATATATGTGTGTGTGTGTGTGTGTGTGTGTGTGTGCGCGTGTGTGTGTGTATATATATATATATATATATATATTTTTTTTTTTTTCGCAAAACAATTTTGCCAAAAGAAAGTTTAGTTTTTCCCACAAAAACATTTTAAGTAATGACAAAATAATCACCAAATAAACAAGCAAATGGTGTAAATACAAAAATTGCTCTGGTCCATATAGGGTACAACTATACAAGCTGGAGTGGTTAAGCTAACTGTGTTCTAGGGAAATAATATTCTTACATTTTTTTATCTGTTATATCTTGAACATAAGTGTGCAACAACATGCAGATTATATATTTTCTGAGAAGATAAGATACTGTATATTTTAGAGGTTGAAAGGCCAATTTACAAAGGACAGCAGATGCTCCTATCTGATCTCCGACAGACACACAGCTGTATTTACTCCCCAGGAGTCACTCTTAGGCCCCTTTCACACTGGGGTGGGGGCAGTGGGGGCCCTCGAGCTTTCACACTGAAAAGACAGGAGCGGCTCTTTTAGGGCGCTTTGCAGGCGCTATGGTCTGGAGCCTGTCATATCTCCAGTGTGTTCTTGGCATATTTCTGAATGAAACCCCACTCCAAAGACATGCTGGTAGGTTAATTAGATCCTGTCGATAAAATTGGCCAAATATGTGTATGTTGTATGTGTATGTGTTTGTAAGCGTGTCAGGACCCCACAGGGCAAGGACCGCACTATACCACAGATGGACACCAGTGGCAAAAAGCGCCCTGAGGCGATTCAGTTCGCATAGGTTGCGCTATACAAGTCATTCATTCATACAAGTCATTCATTCATTCATTCATTCATGATTGGAGAAGAGTCTGGTCTCATGATTGACAGTTCATTGTTTTCCCAGTTTATTAATTTGCATGGAACTTTGCTTGCTTCAGAGTCCCAGCAAAGTAAGGGGAATATTAGTGCTTTTTAAATGTGTTTTTAATTGGCCATACAGCCATAGTAAGGGCATACTATTGCTTACAAATTGGTCCCTAAATTTTTGGGTTCGGTTGGTTTGGTTCACAAATATGTGAATTGAATGCGGGTTTCTCCAAATCCGATTCGCATAGCAGGAGAGTGTGACTGGCTCTCTATGGAACCAGTTCACACAGCTTCGGGGCGCAGACGGTCCACATTTAAAAAGGGTCCTGTGCGTCTTTGGTTTCCAATTCAGGTGCGAATTCAGGCAAAAATTCAGACCTGATTCACACCTGAATCTGTGAACAGGGACGCACTGGACCCAATGCTGTGAACAGCGACCGCATCATATGTGAACCCAGCCTATCACTTTAAAATATGCTCATGTGCAAGAGAAGTTTAAAGAAAAAAAATCTCCTAAACATGAATTGATGTTTTAAAAACATTCAGATCACTTGATCTCCCTTCAGCATTTGACTCCCTATACGAAAACATTTTTAAAGCAACATAAAAAGATCTTTTACTGATACATTTTTAATTTTAGATTTTCCTACTATATTGGGTGAGTGCTTTTAACTTTTAAAGATTTTTGTTCTACTTTTTTTTTATAAAATTAATGTAATCAATTTGCGTAAGCAAACCAGTCTAGTTTTAGACTCCCTCTTCCCTTTTTTTAAAGCTGTGAAATATAAATTTGATTAAATAAAAATCAAGCAATGCACTTTTCTGTTTAAAATGCTATTACATTGTGCATAAAACTACAAATACATACCCAAGCAAATCATCATAAATTTGTTATTATGGACTCTTACTGCAATAAAAAAAATACACTGATTATTTGCTTTTAAATCAACACCAATATTTTTTATTATATGCTGTAGTAAAGCAATGTGTGTTTAATGCTCCTGAATGAAGTGTGTGTTTCTCTAACATAACAAATTTACAGCGGGTCTAAAATGTGTTTTTTTTTCTTCATTTTCTAAACAACTAATATAAATGTAATTTTATATTGCTAGGGACTTGCCATATTTATGCTTTTGCATGCCCCTCACAACGTATTGACAGAGCCAAGGGAATTTTAGTCTGGCCTTTCTTCCATTCATTCCCGATGTTTTTTAAAGAGCAATTTGTCACTGCATGCACTTTGTTACAGTGTTATTGTGCAACCTCTTAATCAGTTTTTTTTTGGGATGAAAAGTGTCACAAAGTAAAATTGGAGGAACAAGAGCACTGAATGTACATTTATCCTGGTATAAAATTCAGATCAATTCTAAAGCATTAATCAGTTATTTAATTCATTATTTAGACATAAAAGAGGCCACGGGACAATTTTTGTTCTGATCAAACTGCTCTGTGCCTTTCTATGGGGTTCTCTTTTTCTGCCACTGTACATGAACAAAACCCATAAAGTACTCATGCTGTTTGTTACCTCAATTGCAAAGAAAGAAAAACAAAGACCCATTATAATGCAGAAGAAGTAATATTCAGTTTTTTTGTGATTTTGCAGTTCTGCAATTAAAAAAATAAGAATGGCAAATTGAAGAGGGCTGAAAATGGGAATAGAATTTGAGAAGGGGGGTGAGACAAACAAGGCAAATGAAGACAAAGGAGAACATATAAAGCTTAAGCTAAAAATTAGAGCTAAAAATTTACAAATGAATTGTGCTTTAAAATAAAGGTCCAGGAAAATTATAAAACACACTTTTAATAAAAGGAACACAACCTAAAATATCACAAAGCTATTACATCAATTTTAATATTTTACGTTGGAATCATTGAAATAATTAAACTAGGATTCATACAAGCTTTCATGCTGAAAAATGCACCATATCTTAGTAAAAGATTTATATTTTCACATATAGCTACAAATACTTAAATGTAAAGCTAGTACACAAAAAAGCATAAGCAGAGTTATTAAACATACATTTTGCAGAAAGTACCCAGTGTCCAGTAGTAAAATGTTAGTATTTATAAGTAGCTTTAATTTCAAGAATATCTGTGTTTATGATTATTAAGTCAATAGTGAGTAAATATAATATATGCATTATTTGTGACATATTTTAGAACTGGCTGTTGGTTGGCAGGCACAGTGTATGGTAATACATCTGTATTGTAAACCTGTACATGCTCTTATAGCTCATTACCCTTGGACCCTAATATCTAACAATCTTCCTTTTACAAATGACTCTCTTTTATATTTTATATGCATATGTATAAATTTACTAACAGAATTATTTATACTGCTTTAGCCCAGCATTCATGGCACTAGCAGAAATAAGGGCCCTGTAGCCAAAGGTATCATGTAAATTGTTCACACCTATCCCTAAAGGAAATTTAAAAGTAATGTTTAAAACAAAGCTCACAAAAACATGCCCAGTTTTGGACATTGGGCATACAACTTAACACAGAATTAACCTAACCTTGATACTATGGTCATATCTCATGTGCACTGGACATCCTCCCCTATTGTGGATGCTGTACTGTATGCTTAATGCTGCCAAATGCCGCTTGCACGGTCCACAGCAGATTTGTACACTGTCACTCTCTGGCTTGTGTGAGACTTGCTCGGGCAACATACCCTCTATTGTAGCACCATGGGGTTTAGTCAGGGACCTCCTCACAAATTTACTTGCCAAGAGTAGTTATCTTGTTCGATTGATAGAGATCTATTGATTTCTCCCTAAGTTTAGCCTTGTTGCACTTTTCTTTTCTACCACTAGGTGGCCAGGTACTTGGTGGTACTAGATATGAGAAGGGCAACCCAAGGTCAGGTTATGGGTATATAGGGTATCTCAGCCAATGGGCAGGGGTTTTCTTAAATCCATTGGCCTGCTGGGAGCACCTATATATTTGGGTGGAGTCAGGTGATTGATGTTGTGTGCCACATGGATGGCTGTCTGGGTGGATGTGTGTCATACACCCCGTGCTGCTAGGCCAGATATTGGGTCTATCCCGGGGGGCATCTGGCTACCAGGCTGTGTGAGGGCCTTTCCAGAAGTAAGAGGGCAGCACAGGGTTGGGATTGCGACTTGAAGTCCAACCAGAAGTGACGGTTCTGCCGGCCGGAGAACCTGTCCGTGATCGGAGGTAGAAGGGAAGCTGTCACCACAAAGGGACCAACCACCTTTACCAGGGACCACAGTAAGTAACGGAAGCAAGTACTGGAATCACATTCTCGCGGAAAGGCCATGGTAGACAATCAGGAAACTTCAGGCGGTGATCAAGTCAGGGACCCGACGTGCGGATGAGACGCTTGCAGAGCAGCTTTGTGAGTCAAGCCAAGGACCTCGCCGGTTAGCAGGGGTGAAGCTTAAGGAGCATCTGGAGTGCAAAGCTAGGGACCCACAAAGAAGCAGGGGTGACGCTTGAGGGAGATACCACCGCAAACATTCAGAGTCAGTGAATCAGTGGGTCTATTGAGAGACCGGGAGCTCAGTGTTGAAGAATTACAAGAGGCAGTTGTAGAGGAGCTGAAAGGACTGTTACGTTTGAGGTAGGAACTTTTAAAGACTATTATCATAGGAGACAGCATTCCTGCAAGTGCAGATCTGGCTTTTTGCTGGGGCCTTTCCTTGCACGGCTGTTCTCTTATTGATGTCTCAGAGTATGCCAATTGAATTAGTAACTATCTAAGGGTGTCCTGCCCCTAATCCTCTTTCCCCCATAAATACAAAAAGGACTGTTAAGAGTAATTAAAACCTCTTTTACCTCAAAGAAGTGTCTGGCACCCAATAACTTTGTCCACCTCGGACCCACTATGCCTCACAACCCACTATATATTGAAGGAGGTCCTCATTAAGCCTCATACACACGATCGGACCGTGGACCAACTTTCCCGTGGATTTTTGTCCAAAGGGCGTTGGCCCTCAAGTTGGTATTGCATACACACGGTCAGACTTTTGAGACAACCAACACGAACGTAGTGACGTTACAACGTACTGACGACGCTTCAAAAGAGGACGTTTAATTCTCTCGCGTCACCCTTCGGGCTCCGTCTGCTAACTTCGAGCTAGCAGACGTTTGGTCAGTGCTGATTCAAGTCGTTTTCGGTCCGTGTTCCTTTCCGACCGTTTTGGTCAGCCATGTTGCGCGATCCTAGGAGAGAGCGTGCTGTTTATGGGCTTGGAGTAATTGCTGTGACTCGAGCCCAGTCTAGAAATAGTCGCAGTAGTGGGATAAGAAGTGTTTGGGCCAAAACTTGGCTACTTAATCGTGACCAATTCAGCCATATGCCGTTGCTGCGTGAGCTACAGGAGAACAATCCTAATGATTTCCGCAATTATCTCAGAATGACGGACTCCTGCTTTCAGCAATTATTGTCCTTGCTGTCCCCCTATATTGCGAAGCAGGACACATGCATGCGGGCTGCAATACCAGAAGAGCAAAGGCTCATAGCTAGGGTTGAGTGAACCCGAACTGTAAAGTTCGGGTCCGTACCGGACTTTAGGGTGTTCGGGTCCCGGACCCGAACCCGAACAATTGACTGTATGTTCGGGTTCGGGTCCGGTGTTCGGGGATTTAATGTTGCTTTTAAAAATGTCTTTTAAAAGCACTCGCGGCTATATGAATTGATATTCATATAGCCGCGAGTGCTTTTAATACAGAGAACAGTCATTGAAGTCATTTATTTTTAAAAAGTTAGTCATAAAAAGTGTTTGGGGACCTGGGTCCTGCCCCAGGGGACATGTATCAATGCAAAAAAAACTTTTAAAAACGGCCGTTTTTTCGGGAGCAGTGATTTTAATAATGATTAAATTGAAACAATAAAAGTGTAATATTCCTTTAAATTTCGTACCTGGGGGGGTGTCTATAGTATGCATGTAAAGGGGCGCATGTTTCCAGTGCTTAGAACTGTCTCTGCAAAAAGTGTAATTTTTGCAGAAAAGAAAGCTATTTAAAATCACTCGCGGCTATATGAATTGTCGGCTCCCGTAATACAGAGAACAGTCATTCATTGAAAAGTCATTCAAAAAAAAAAGTCATTGATAAAAAATAAAAAAAAATTTAAAAAAAAGCGTAGGGGTCCCCCCAAATTCAATAACCAGGCCCTTCAGGTCTGGGATGGATATTAAGGAGGATCCCAGCCAAAAAAAAAAATGGCGTAGGGTCCCCCTCAAAATCCATACCAGACCCTTGAGGTCTGGGATGGATTTTAAGGGGAAACCCAGCCAAAAAAAATGGCGTGAGGTCCCCCTCAAAATCCATACCAGACCCTTATCCGAGCATGCAACCTGGCAGGCCGCAGGAAAAGAGGGGGGGACGAGAGCGCCCCCCCCTCCCGCCTGAACCGTACCAGGCCACATGCCCTCAACATTGGGAGGATGCTTTGGGGGTCTAAGACCCCCAAAGCCTCTTGTCCCCATGTTGATGAGGACAAGGGCCTCTTCCCCACAACCGTGCCCGGTGGTTGTGGGGGTCTGCGGGCGGGGGGCTTATCGGAATCTGGAAGCCCTCTTTAACAAGGGGACCCCAAGATCCCGGCCCCCCCTGTGTGAAATGGTAAGGGGGTACAAAAGTACCCCTACCATTTCACCAAAAAAAGTGTCAAAAATTTTAAAAATGACAGGAGACAGTCTTTCACAATTCCTTTATTAAAATCTTCTTTCTTCTTTCTTCTGGTCTTCCTTTCTTCATCTTCTCCTTCCGGCATCTTCTTCTTCCATCTTCTTCTTCCTCCGATCCGCTTCTTCTTGGCCTTCTCGTCCAGCATCGGTGTCTCTTCTGGGGCGCTCCGCGCAATGGGAGGCTCCCGCTGGGTGAGGCTTCTCTTCGGTATCTTCTTCCACGGCGTCGGTCTCTGAGGCTTCTCTCCGGTATCTTCTTCCCGGGCGTCGGTCTGTTCCTGGGCCACTCCTCGCAATGGGAGGCTCCCGGTGTGTGAGGCTTCGCTTGGGCTGACAGTTCTTTTATAATGGAGGGCGGGGCCACCTGGTAACCCCGCCCCCCTCTGACGCATGGGAACGTTATGGGACTTCCCTATGGCTTTCCCCGTGACGTGGGGAAAGCCATAGGGGAGTCCCCATACCGTCCCCATGTGTCCGGTTGTGGGGATGAGGCCCTTGTCCTCATCAACATGGGGACAAGAGGCTTTGGGGGTCTTAGACCCCCAAAGCATCCTCCCAATGTTGAGGGCATGTGGCCTGGTACGGTTCAGGCGGGAGGGGGGCTGCTCTCGCCCCCCCTCTTTTCCTGCGGCCTGCCAGGTCTGGTATGGATTTTGAGGGGGACCTCACGCCATTATTTTTGGCTGGGTTTCCCCTTTAAATCCATCCCAGACCTCAAGGGTCTGGTATGGATTTTGAGGGGGACCCTACGCCATTTTTTTTTGGCTGGGATCCCCCTTAATATCCATACCAGACCTGAAGGGCCTGGTTATTGAATTTGGGGGGACCACTACGCTTTTTTTTTTTGTTTTTTTTATTTTTTATCAATGACTTTTTTTTATGAATGACTTTCAATGAATGACTGTTCTCTGTATTACGGGAGCCGACAATTAACATTAGCCGCGAGTGATTTTAAATAGCACTTTTTGCAGAGACAGTTCTAAACACTGGAAACATGCGCCCCTTTACATGCATACTATAGACACCCCCCAGGTACGAAATTTAAAGGAATATTACACATTTATTGTTTCACTTTAATCATTATTAAAATCACTGCTCCTGAAAAAACGGCCGTTTTTAAAAGTTTTTTTTTGCATTGATACATGTCCCCTGGGGCAGGACCCAGGTCCCCAAACACTTTTTATGACTAACTTTTTAAAAATAAATGACTTCAATGACTGTTCTCTGTATTAAGGGGGACGGGAGCCGACACATTATTATAGCCGTTCGGGTCCCCATTGACTTCAATGGGGTTCGGTGTTCGGGGTCAAGTTCGGGTCAAGTTCGGTCCCGAACCCAAACTTTTTTCTGAAGTTTGGCCGAATCTGCCGAACCCGAACATCCAGGTGTCCGCTCAACTCTACTCATAGCCACTTTGCGCTATTTGGCGGCAGGGAGGAGTCTCCAGGATATCAAATTTACAACAGGTATCTCTCCCCAGGCTCTGGGAGTCATTATCTCTGACACATGTTGTGCCATCATTCAAGTCTTGCAGAAGGACTATATTCGTGTAAGTATTTTTGCTTTAATATCACCTTCATGTTTTGTAATGCATTTTTTGTTTTTTGCCATTCCATCCTCCACATTTTTGGAATATGGTGTGATTGAATGTCCTCTTTGTCCTCATGCATGCTCTAACCTTTTTCGTGGCCTACATGCATATTTTCCTCCCCTAACCTCCCCAGCATGCTACCCTGGGCCCATACACACGTAGTCTAGTACTTAACACTGTATTTATTATGCTTCCTTCATTACCCTAAACACCACCTAAAATGTGTCCCAATATTATTCCTGCCCTTAAAAAGAGTCTCTTATTTTGTGTTTGAAACACTCCCCCCCCCCCCCCCACACCCCCCAACCTCCAAAAAATTACAAATAAAATATAATAAAAGATTTGAAAATGCAGAGTCAACCAATACAACTACTCTATCTGCAGATTTTGCTAAAAACATACACTGTGTACCTTATTTTTTGAGTTAAGATTGTTGCCTAAATGTAGTGAAATGGCCTGCCTGATTAGCTTCAAAATGGACAAATTATACTTTCATCATGATTATTTTCTCATTATGAATAGCTCCCAACGTCCCTGTGCTGTGCCAACTTCCTTGCTTTTTAACTTCATCTTAACAAATACTCATAATTAATTATCCTTTTTATTATTTTGTACGATGTATGTCAAAATGTGTATAGATTTTGTCAATGTGCATTCATATTTTTGTTTTATTCCACTTCTTACCTGTCCACTGGCCTGATAATCTTGTCAAGATGGATGGCTTACCCAAATTAAACTTTAATTTTAATGCCTTTAGTTCTCCTGGAAGTGTTGAGGTTTACTTGTCCAAAACAGATACCCATTCAACTCCCCCTCCTAAGCTTTTTTTAATGTGCCACCAGAGGGGGTGAGGGACCATATAATTGTACCTTTTTATTTTGTTCTTGAAATGCACTTTTAAATGTTAGAATATTATTTTGGCCCACAATGTTTGTGTCAAATATGGTTGCAATTTAATGTACTCCGGTATTAATTTTTTCTTTATTTGTTTGACTCCACAGTTTCCGAAAAACAGCCAGGAATGGCAGGATGTTGCGGCGCAGTTTGCCAATTTATGGGATTTCCCCAACTGCGGAGGTGCCATTGATGGCAAACATGTGAGGATAGTGCCACCACCAAATTCCGGATCATATTTTTTTAATTATAAAGGTTTTTGTAGCATAGTCCTCCTTGCTGTGGTGTCAGCAAAATATGATTTTTTATATGTAGATGTTGGGATTAATGGTCGTCACTCTGATGGAGGTGTTATGATGAATACTGAGTTTTATGACCGGCTGCAGAGAGGAACCTTAAATTTGCCACCTGCTCAGGACAATGTGGAGGGCCTAAATTTTGTGGCAGATGATGCATTTTCTTTGGGGCCACATATTCTTAAACCCTTCCCAACGCGGAATCTGACCCCAGAGCAACACATTTTTAACTACAGGCTCTCTCGTGGCATAATGTTCAGCAGATTCCATATCTTTTTAACTGCCATAAACTTGGCCGAATATAAATTAAACCATGTCGTGTTATGCTGCTGCATCCTCCACAATTTTCTACGGAGGAATGCTTCCAGCTACATTGCCTTAGGGGCAACAGATGAACGACCAGCTGAAGAGTCCGTGATGCCAGCACTTGAAAGTGCATGTGCTGGTTTTGGCCTCCAGAATGGGCGTGTTGTCCGCCAACAATACACCGACTACTTTGTTGGTCGAGGAGCAGTGCCTTGGCAGCAAAATGTTTTGGATAATTAGTTACTATTGTAATAAACAAATAAAATATTCTTTAATTTGAAAGACTGTTGTCTGTGTTTCTTATATGTTTGCAACTAGCCATGATCTTTGTCCTTTTTGCCACTAGTTTGAACCAACCTGATGTGCAACATGAGGTATCCATCTCAATTCTAGCTAACTTTTAGATTGTGCTGTATTTTGCCTACACACATTTTAGAGTACATGGTCAATGCAACTACAACAACGTAACAAATATACTGATATTGAGCATTGAAATAAGAAGCCACACATTGTTTTTCTTTCAACTTTTTTTATTCTGTGCACATTCACATGTGCCTTTTCATCATTTTTTTTTTTTTTTGGAACATCCAAAATCTATATTTTTTTTGATTATTTTTTTTGAACATCAAAAAATTATTTATTTTTTTGGATTTTTTTTGGAACATCCAAAATATATATATTTTATTTTTTTTGATTATTTTTTTTGAACATCAAAAATATGTTTTTTGTTTTTTTTGGATTTTTTTTTGGAACATCCAAAATATATATATATTTTTTTTTTGATTAATTTTTTTGAACATCAAAAATATATATATATATTTTTTTTTTTTAACTTCAAGTTTTGTAAAAATCTTTTTGCTATGGAGAATCTCCATTTTACTAAAAACAATTTAAACAAATAAAATTTGCAAGGATGATGATGCGCAATCGAGTCAACATCATGCAGCAGCAAATGAAAAAAATGAAGAAAAAGATATGATTTTAAAGTTACATTTTTTCAATTTAGTTTATTCTGGCCAAAATATCAATCATATCCTTCATTTGCTGCTGCATGATGTTCAGTCGATTGCACATGGCATCAATTTCCCCGTTCCACCCCATTAATTGGCTGATGAGCCTCTGCGCACTATCTTGAGTGAACGGTTGTTGCTCCAAAACCAGCACATCATCTAAAAAATGTAAGAAAAAAAATGGATTAATAAAGGTGTGGCCAGACATAGATTATGTGCAACAGTGGTAAAACAGTGGTGTCAGACACTCACCTGGTGACATGTCTGTCACTTCCTCCACCTCTTCTTCCACAACATCCTCAGGATTGCTGGGACTCCTTTCCAAATCAGGCTTGTGGGGACGGTGGTCCAGGTGAGAATGGTGGTCCTGGCAAGGGTGGGGGTCCTGGCGAGGATGGTGGTCCTGGCGAGGGTGGGGGTCTTGGCGAGGGTGGGGGTCCTGGCGAGGATGGTGGTCCTGGCGAGGGTGGGGGTCCTGGCGAGGGTGGGGGTCCTGGCGAGGATGGTGGTCCTGGCAAGGATGTTGGGCCCGGTGAGGTTTGTGGCCCTGGTGAGGGTGGTGGCCCCGGTGAGGGTGGGGGTCTGGCTGAGATGGGGGGTCCCTGGGATTTGGGTGCCTGAGTCTTCGCTCCCCTATGAGAATGAAACAAAAGGTATACTTTTAGCGCACAGACAGTAAACATTGCTTTGCGGTGGTGTACAATTGTCTGTTTATGAAGAGATCAAAGTTCAAGACATGATGAAATTTCCTTTTTACCAAAACTGAAAGAATTAACCTTTCTTGACCGAATTTCTCTGATGCCGCACACTAGTGCTCCTGAGTCCAGCTGTGTAAAAAGCTGTTGAATGCCCTCTCCTTACATTCCAATTTACTATATTTTGCAATTCATTTCAAGGTCAAAGACAGGTAAATTATAATGTTTTCAAAATTAGCTCAATATGCCAAATTCTCATGACCAAAACAGTGCAAACTACACATATGCAATGTGTGTAATGTTAAATTAGTATTTTGACCAAGTATCACAAATGCGTTCGTTCAGGGTGTTCATAATTTATAATGGCCTGATTTCTGAATGTTTAACATTCGGAAATACGACCATTCTGAAATCTCAACATTCGACATTCGGAACATCCAGAACTAACGACAGTTTCCAAGTATCCAAATTTCGTTGGTTCAGGTTGTTCAGAATGTCAAATGTTCGAATTTCATGATGTTTCGGTTTCCAAAAAGAAACATTCGGAAATACGACCATTCTGAAATCTCAACATTCGACATTCGGAACATCCAGAACTAACGACAGTTTCCAAGTATCCAAATTTTGTTGGTTCAGGTTGTTCAGAATGTCAAATGTTCGAATTTCATGATGTTTCGGTTTCCAAAAAGAAACATTCGGAAATACGACCATTCTGAAATCTCAACATTCGACATTCGGAACATCCAGAACTAACGACAGTTTCCAAGTATCCAAATTTCATTGGTTCAGGTTGTTCAGAATGTCAAATGTTCGAATTTCATGATGTTTCGGTTTCCGAAAAGAAACATTCGGAAATACGACCATTCTGAAATCTAAACATTTGACATTCGGAACAACCAGAACTAACGAAATTACAAAATATACACGAAAAATGCAAAGATATGAAAAAACAAAAAATACATGGAATTAAAACAAAAACATACTTTGTCAGTGCACATATTCATCAACAACCACGTATCAAATATGAAAACATCGCATTTACAGAACAGCCACCGTACGAACGATGACATACATATACGAATGGCATAGACTTATGTACGACAGGTACTTACTGTTTTTGAGCGCCTTTTTGATTTGAAGATACTGGTCAGGCTCCCTGGTCTTGATGTCCGACCAGCGTTTTCTTAGCTGGTCTTTGGACCGACGGACCCCGGACTTCTCCTCCAGCCTCTTCACGACTTTGGTGAGGATTTTATCCTTCACCATGTTGGAATGCAGGTATGGGCCATGCTTGCCATCATGGTCGTCCTTGAGCAGAATCCGCACCATCTCCACCATTTCTTCAAAGGCCATATTGGTGGCCTTAAACCTCCTCCTCCTCCTTGGTTGTGCATCCTCGCTGTATGCGTGTTGTTCTTCCGCCATATTTACTCCGACTATGCAACGAAGGTATAAGGGAAGGGGAATATTCGAGAAAAGGAATGTCGGGGGCGGGAGACGCAAGCTGTGGTTCACGCATGCGTAGTGGTGTACCCATACTTAACAGGCGGCCTGTATAAGTTTCCGAACGGAAGATACGAAGGAATACACTACCTACACGATCTAAATGTTGAAGCACTGAACTTCTCTTTTTACGAAGTCTTTGTATGTAAATGTAAGAAGCTAAATATTTAGGGATGAATATATTCCGGACATGAAGAAAGTAAATAATTAAAGTCGATGGGACACGAATGTTAATTAGTAATAACGATGTTTTGCTGAATGTGTATGGTCAAGGCCCAACGTCATGACGCTTGGAGGGCGGAGGGTTCACGCATACGCCGTGTATAAAGCACGGACGTGTGGTGCAATGTACCGTTCTGGCGGGAGACGAACGCAAGCCGACGCTAAACGACGCAAACCGGCGCAAGACGAAGGTAGACACGGACGAAAGGTACGTTTTAATAATTTCTCATTACCGCTGGTACTTTTAAATGATTGTCTTTTGCTTTGAAGATGTAATTTAGCACTCGGACTGTTGTTAAATATTGTAAACATGCGCAAACACCCACCTTAAAACACCCACCTGCAGGTTACCTGCACTGAGCCATATAGAGTTTGGTTATTACTAGGCTTGTACAATTTGTTTCGTAACGAATCCAAGTTCGGACGAATTTTGCAGCTTTCCGACAATCGAATGCATCGAATGCATCAGAATGTCTAAATCAAAGGAACACATTTCCAAAAATACGAAGTAAATTATATTGTTTCTAACGAATGAATTCGATATGATTTGAGATTCTGTATAACGAATATTGTATACTATTAATAATAACTAGTTTATTAAAAACGTATTAACGTAAATTAACGAATATAACATAACGAAATTAGCTATTTGGAAAATAACAATGAACAAAAACTATTTTTTATTTCGTTTTGCACAAGTCTAGTAATTACATGTGGCTTTGCTGCACTATAAAGTACAGATAATCTGCAGGAAA
The DNA here is from genome assembly GCA_028564925.1 of Lithobates sylvaticus. NCBI lineage: Eukaryota > Metazoa > Chordata > Amphibia > Anura > Ranidae > Lithobates > Lithobates sylvaticus. Next base: position 412,242,919 of record CM053027.1, read on the forward strand.
GTCACAGGTGCACGTGGCACATCAGAGTGAAAGCAGCCTTAGGACACAATCGGACCCTCCATTCACCTCTATGTCCCTTTACCCCTGCTTACCTTCAATCAGATACGCTAAAAAAATAAGGGGAAACGTCCCCTCCTGACAGATTGAATTGGAGGGCCCATAGAGTAGCATGGGCTGTGTCCATATCCATTCGCCATATGTGGGGTAGAGCCAAACCTGTCATCTGCCCATTACAATTATTTTGGCCCACGACCAGTTACCAAGTCGCTTTGATGGTCCTCGCTCTTTAAAAGGTTGGGCACCCCTGGCTTAAATAAAGGCCCATATTGTGAGCAGCTTCTGAACTATACGCCACCCATTATGGTTTGTTTTTTACTGTTTTGCAGCAATCAAAATGATGAAATCCAAATTGAATTCCCACAAATTCATTGCTCAATTTATCGAGAAGTATAGGGAGCTCACCTGTCTGTGGCAAGTGAAAAATAAAGAATACGTTGACAAAAACAAAAGGATGGCAGCAATGTTACAACTTGTGGACTTGGCGAAAACAGTATACCCCAGAGCAACCTACTCTATGGTAAAAAACAAAATTGGTGGCCTCAGAAGTGTCCACAAAAGGGAACTCTGTAAGGGGTCTATGTAACGAAGCTCTGGTACTTCAATAGCCTCGAGTTTTTAAAAGACCAAACGGTCCCACGAAAATCGCTGTCGACTTTACCCTCTGCATCAGCTGACGTCAGCGATACGGAGCATGATCACACACAGGATGAAGAAGAGGAGGAGCTCAGCTTGACCCAGGTATAGCATTGTTTAAAATCTTGCCTTATATATATATATATATGTGTGTATATATATGTGTGTGTATATATATATATATATATATATATATATATATATATATATATATATATATATATATATATATATATTAGATATGTTGGTAATTAGATGCTAGTATGCCTAATAATTAGTTGTGTTAAAAAAAAAAGTTACATATCAATAGACAAGTAGTGGCCAAAAAGTTTTTGGACAAGAATTAGAAATGATGGAGTCAAATTGATAGTCTTTAATGATTGGACACATTCAAAATTAGAAAAGTAAAGAGATGAAAGGTTTGTGATTGATGACCACAAATTAAAATCATGTTGTTTTTTCACAAAGGAGGAACTTTTGAGCCAAGAAGAGGCTGGGCCCAGCAGCCAACCAAGCACAGAGTGCAGAATCCCTCCCATGCGCCCTCCCAACAAAAGAGCCAGGAAGAGCCACCACCTGGATGAGGCCACAGCTGACTTCCTGGCTAGGGCTACATCAGTGATAACGACAGCACCCGATAGTGCTGAAGGGTTTGGCTGTTTTACAGTCAATAGGCTGCGAGAAATCGACCCAGACCAAAGGGAGCTATGTGAAGGTATCATCGTACAGCTATTCAGCAAGGCCAGGAAACAAGAGCTCACCTCAAACTCGCACGTCTGCAATTTGGAACACACAACTTTACCTCCTCCACAGCAACCCTACCCACCTCAGCAACCCTACCCACCTCAGCAACCCTACCCACCTCAGCAACCCTACCCACCTCAGCAAGACCGCCCACCCCAGCAAGCACAGCCACCTCAGCAGCATGGGGGTCAGTGGCAAAATCAGCCGCAGGATGCCCAACTAGGCCAGTGGTCCGGGGAGTTTAGGAGCTACTAATTTTGCCTATTTTTTGTGGTTTAAAGTATGATTTAATAGGCTATAATTTTTTGGTGGTTTTGGGTGTACTATTTTCTGTTTATATTTTTTATTTTTTTGTTCAAATTGTGTGGACAGAAAATATGTCTATATTAATTTTCTTAATTTTTTTATGTTGTGAATTAACAATAAATAATATGTTCAAAATATGTTTAACGTTTGTTATTGATAATCATTAGAACACAAATCCTATGTAAAATATGTATGTTCGTTCTTTGTAGGTATCACCAACAAATCCGATGCAATCTAAAAACATTAAAAATGCAAAGAATGTGCACTGCATTTAGCAAATTCGGAATTTCACACATCACGAATGTGCTATCTAGTTAACGAATGCTAGTTTTACAAGACCGACCTCTTCATGCTGGTCCTTGCTCCCGAGCATGCGTGTTTGCACTTTGGACAAAAGTCCGATGGTTTTCTGTACACACGGTCGGACTTTGGTCCATCGGACTTTTGTTGGCAGAAAGTTGGTCCATTGGCACAGCCAACAAAAGTCAGATGAAACCTGGAAAAAGTTGGTCCGATGGAGCGTACACACGGTCGGATGTTGGTCTAAACCACCTAATTTGCATGTTGGTTGTCAAAAAGTCCGATCGTGTGTACGGGCCTTTAGACTGGAAGAGGCTAAATACTTTGCTACACTATATATAACAATCTTTCTCTCGTCTCAGTAAACATTGCTTCTTTTTTTTGTTTTGACTTCCCCATCTTCACAGTCACTTTGCTGCACAACTACAGCACTCTTCTACAGTTCAAACCGAATACTACAAAAGATTATAACAGTGCCAAAGATATATATGTGACAACAAAACTGACTGAATCGCAGCTATATCGATATTGATGTAGGTCAATAATGGTTGGATGAGAGTCGAGATTAGCGCAGGTTCACAGTAATCTACAACATATATGTAATCATATAAGAAAAAAACTAGCTACTTAAAAAAACTGTGAAAGGAAAGCAGCAAATTCAAGGCGAAATACACACCACAATAACAAAAATTATAAAAAAGGAGCTGCACTAATAAATTGCATATAAGTGAATGTTATAAACATATTGAAATGCATGTGAACTCAAAAAATATTGTGCATGACCAGTTCATTAACACAAATACATATGGCTTGATAGTTGAATTGGTGAACAATCCCAGAAAACACCACAACAGATGTGTGCACCTCCACCTCCACCACACAGAGTGTGTGCTTACCAGAAGGCAAGCTAATTGTGCTTGCAGCTATCAACCCAGCCAGGGCCTTTATCCTGAGGATATTGGGATATCAGCTCACAAGGGAGTTCTTAAGTAATGTGACAGGATATACACCAGGAACCAAAACAACTCGATGTTTCCAAAATTTATAGGCATAAACCAGGCGGGTATACCCAGAAATGGGTCTGCCACTGGAGTGTCACTCCATGAAGACGTTGATAGACGAAACAGACATAGAGTGAGACAGGGACACTGATGGTATCGCATTTCTGAGTGGTTGGAGCCCATGTTGTGTGATACAACCGCAGCACCACCATCGACTGAGCTGAGCGTGTTTTCCTTAGTGCCTGGGGGGCACTTGGAATATGTGAGTGGTCTTTGTATTTTGCTTCATGAATGCCTGTCTGAATTGTGGTATGCTGTGAGAAGCATTTTTTATTTTTTCTCCTCATTCATCGTGTGTTCCATGGCGAGATATACATTGGACTGATTGAATACAGCAGAGCATAGCAAAGGCTATTGGAAGGCTCACGGTCTCAGCTGTTAAGGTCTTTTAGTGAGATTGGTGAGGGAATCACTGTTTGAACACTGTTTGTGGCTTGGTTAGCCTTCACATCATTGAAATATTTCACCTCCCACTTACCAGCATTAATATTTTTTGGGACTTTCTAATATTGCTTGCATATTTTTATATATTGTTTCATCACATTTTGATTTTTCACATTTCATACAGTATTGATTTTCACATTTTGTTGCACTTTTCAATGGTAGTGCATAACAGTGAGTTCAGTCCACTTCTGTAACACTTTTTAAGGACTTGGTGGCCCACTTGTATTTGAAAGAATGTAAAAGTTCACAAAAGTCATTAGTTGCCCACAAAGGGGTTTCCACCAGTACTGTAATTTGCACAACAGAATACTTCAGCCTTCTACACACACAGCTGCTTCTGGCTCACTCTCATGCTACACTGTGTACAGTGTAGCATGACCGCGCAATTGTCATTCAAAGTGCGACAGCGCTGAAAAATGGTCTGGGCAGGAAGGGGATGTAAGTGCCTTGTAGGCAAGTGGTTTAAATTCAACCTCTCTCAACCTCTCTCATAGCTTACTCACTATCAGCTCCTTGCTGCTCTGTCACAGACGAAATCTGCCTCCTGCAGATATGCACGCTCTGGCTTCCCCATGCAGCCTCTCTCACTCCTGGAGAGGGATTGGTATCCTCCTGACTCTAATGCACAGATCTTCTGTCTGCTGGGTGGAGCCCCAAACTAATGTCAGGTCCTAAATCCCAACAGGTGTGAACACCTGCACACTTAACCTGCTGGTTCCTGATGAAATCTGGACACAGGATTGGAGAAGCCATCTGAAGTCTCTGAGCTCCATTCCCTATGAACTACAATACCTATTAAGATGGAAAGGCTATGAATCACAAGAGGATTCTTGGGAGCCTGAGAAGCACGTTCATGCTCCTAGATTAATAAGATAATTTCACCAGAGATTTCCTCAAAAACCCGGCTTTAAGACATCCTGTGAGGAGAGGAGTACTGTCAGGACCTGGGCTCGAACCTGGGACCTCTTCTGGCATTGATTCTTCTCACTGAGCTATCTGGGATGCTGGACAGCTCCCTGCCTGATCTTTTGGACAATCCTGCCTGATCCATTAGAAAACCCTGCCTTGTGTCTTGATTGCTGTTGAACCTTGAACCCCTTGCTCCTCCCATGAACTTCCTATATAAGCCTTGCCTCTGCACTTCCTGTTGCCAGATTATTGTGGTCTGATCCTGCACACTACTTGAGCTACTTCTTCTGCTGCTTGGAACTGACTTTGGCTTGTGACCCCGACTAGGAAACTCTCCTCCTGCATAGACCTTGGCTTGTGACCCCAACTACGAAATTCTCCTCCTGCACCGACCTCAGCTTGTGACCCGAACACTGATCATTGGTCTAGCAATTCAGACTTTCCAATCTTTCACAGACCTGAGAATTGAGCTTGCCAGACGTTGTCGGACATTGGTCTCCACTCATTACAGGTATTCTCCTAACACTCATCAAGCATAAAGGTCTGATATGTATTTTTAGGGTAAATCTTATGCCATTTTTTATGTGTGTGTGGGGAATATCCATCAACATCTATACCAGACCCTCATCTACGATAAGGGTTTGGTGTATGCAGATGAACAGAATCCCTGGCTGTATTGTTTACAAACGGAAGTAAGCAGCGGGGAGCTGTCCATTACTGGCTATTTAAATAGCATTTCTTTTTAAATGCCATTTTTGCCATAGAAGTTTATATACATTGTACAGATGTACTACACATACAGATTAAATGCATCCCACAAGCATGTTATTTTGTTATTTAAATTAATTGTGCATTTTTAATGTTGCCCATTAAGCATTTTTAAAATCTCTGCTTCCCACCAAACATAACTTTTTAAAATCCCTTACCTATTAACCTAGAAAATGGCCATTATTGTTTTTAACATTTGGCTCCTATTGACCTCAGAGGGGTTCATACATGGCACTCAAATTTCAGTAATGTTCTGTGAACCAGCCCTGGACCGATCCAAGGTACATTCAGCTCATTACTAGTCACCACCTATGTGGGTGAAATTCTATTTTTCCCATGTCCACATCAAATCTCCTCTCAGAATACTGGAAGTTTAAAGATCTCTTGAATTTCCATATCATTAACTAAAAATCTGAAGCCCTTAATCTCTTCCTCCCCAAATCAATGCTCACCAGAATTCAACAACATGTCCATTTCAAATGATAAAATGATAGAAAATGTGGCGCTTGCAGATAATCAAGGATGCCACTCCAAGGGGATGATCCAACAAGGATGGCTCCAAACTCAGCGTCTAAGAATTAATGACTAAAATAATAAACGTATAGCAGCAGATAATATAACAGTGCTATACAAATAACATCAATCCAGTGTGTCCAATTCCAGAAATGTAAATTAATGCAAACAATTCATTCCAGAAATCGTGCAATATGTGCAAAAAATACAAATAAATAAATAAATAATAATCCGTGCAATACTGAATAAGTGCAATAAAAACAAATAAATAAGCAGCAATAAATAATGATCCTTGCAATAATAAATATGTGCAACAGAAGCAAATGAATATGCAGCAATTACGTGCAAATAAGCAAACAGTGGAAAAAATGATTGTGACTGAGCCTGTGCAAATAAACCAAAAAATTGTGCAAAGAAGCAAAAATTAAAAAATATTAATGTGACAGTCCAAAATAGTCGTGCTTTAAGAAACAAGTCCTGTGCAATCCAACAAATAGTTCCCATACACAGTGCAATCTCTATACAATCTCCAAGTGAATAGGATTATTTTTTGCTGTGAATTTTTTCAAATGCAATTGTACAGTCCTTGTATGTATTTATAACAAAAGCAGAAAACTTACAGTTTAAGCAGAGTAAGTGCAGCGGTAAGGATAAAACAGTGTGCGATCCCGGCCGAGATCGCACACACAGTGTCACCAGGCTCTATACTCCTGATGCATTGCGTCACGCCCACGTGACTTTTTCAAAAGATTTGAAAAAGTCACGTGGGCGTGACGCAACGCATCAGGAGTATAGAGCTTTGTGGCGCTGTGTGTGCAATCTCAGCCGGGATCGCACACTGTTTTATCCTTACCGCTGCACTTACTCTGCTTAAACTGTAAGTTTTCTGCTTTTGTTATAAATAAATTTTTTAAATACTGCTCTATGGAGTGCCTCCTGTTTTTTACTCATATGTCCGCTGGGTACCTAGAGAGGAGCTTGTAAGGACGTAGCCAGAGAGGTTTGGAAAGGAGGAGGTGGAGATCTGTGTTTTTGCTCAGTAAGGTTGTTTTACTCCTTACCTAAAGGTAAGAGGCTGGGGGAAACAGCTTGGACACACCGAAACCTGCATGGATGGGAGCACCTTTAAAATCGCTATAAGGACTGTACAATTGCATTTGAAAAAATTCACTGCACAAAGGAATCCTATTCACTTGGAGATTGTATAGAGATTGCACTGTGTATGGGAACTATTTGTTGGATTGCACAGGACTTGTTTCTTAAAGCACGACTATTTTGGACTGTCACATTAATATTTTTTCATTTTTGCTTCTTTGCACAATTTTTGGGTTTATTTGCACAGGCTCAGTCGCAATCATTTTTTGCACTGTTTGCTTATTTGCACGTAATTGCTGCATATTCATTTGCTTCTGTTGCACATATTTATTATTGCATGGATCATTATTTATTTATTTATTGCTGCATATTTATCTGTTTTTATTGCACTTATTCAGTATTGCACGGATTATTATTTATTTATTGGTATTTTTTGCACATATTGCACGATTTCTGCAATGAATTGTTTACATTAATTTACATTTCTGGAATTGGACACACTGGATTGATGTTATTTGTATAGCACTGTTATATTATCTGCTGCTATACGTTTATTATTTTAGTCATTAATTCTTAGACGCTGAGTTTGGAGCCATCCTTGTTGGATCATCCCCTTGGAGTGGCATCCTTAATTATCTGAAAGCGCCACATTTTCTATCATTTTATCATTTTTATTGGTGTGGGAATACTTTAATAGTGGCTGCGGCAATTTTATTTTGTATTTATTTATTTATCTTCTTTTAATTATCATAATTCTTTCCCTTGTTGGTTTGCGCATTTGGTCACCCCCTTGTAAACATATACTCCATTTCAAATGGATATCCCATGCTATCAAATATATGGGAATCTGGGAAGCCTTAGGATCCTTCCCAAACATTTTTGCTTAAAATTCCCCACTGGTGCAGAGGATTGAAGGCACGGCGGCATCTTAAAGGGGACGTACCTGTACGCCCTAATGCCTGTCCGTGCCATTCTGTCGACGTACATCATCGTGCGCCGATCGGAAAGCGGTTAAGGCTGGATTCACACCTATGCATTTTTAGTGCTTTTTGCATTTGCAGGTTTGCACTCTATGGAACACGTTCTGTAGTGCAAATCTGCAAAATGCAAAAAGCACTAAAAATGCATAGGTTTGAATCCAGCCTAACACCTGAACATAAAAAAACAAGGTTACAGTGGGCTAAAGAAAAGCAATTATGGACTGTGAATGACTAGATGAAAGTGATATTCAGCAATGAATTACGAATCTGCATTGGGCAGGCTGATGATGCTGGAATTTTTGTTTGGTGCCGTTCCAATTAAATGTTTGAAGATTGCCTGAAGAAAACATGCACGTTTCCACAATCATTGATGATATGGGGTTGCATGTCAGGTACAGGGGAGATGGGTCATTTAATCTTCAATAAATGCACAAGTTTATATTGAGATTTTGGACATTTTTCGTATTCCATCATTTGAAAGGATGTTTGGTGATGATGACACAATTTTTCAGGCTGTAATCTGATGTACATGTTTGTTTTAGAACTGCAAAGTATGTAAGGTGAGTAGTATGGGGATTCCATAATATTTTCCTCAGAATTGAGTGATTTCATATTTTTTTCCTCTGCTTGATCTGCAAAAACAATTGCAACTTACTATAGTTTTCTTTCTTTTTTAAGTGTTTCTTAAAGCCAGAAGGTTAAAATGTTAAAAGAAAATAGTTTTGAAGCATGTCTGTAATTTAGTTTTTTTTTTTTTTACACTATTAAACAATTGTATGAACATTTAGAAAACCAAACTCTTTACCCTTTCCCTTAAATCTTCTATACAAATATCAAGAATCAGGATACAAATAATAACTAGGTGGTATTGGACCACTCATTTTCTGCACACTATATTTCCAAACTCTTCTAATCAATATTTGCATTGTTGTTCTTCCCATGGGGACCTGCTATGTATCATTTGGTATTCCCCAAGATTTGGACACTTCTGGTAAGCACCATTACTCAAAAAGTTTACTGATCATTCAATTCTAAAAGACCCAGCTATTTTCTTGCTACACTATAACATCATATCCCCCAAAAATGTATATAAAATATATTATTTATAATACATATGGTAAATGCAGTTGATGCCTGTATCCCAGCACTGTGGAAACCAGATCCCTCGTTGTACATAAAGCAATGTTTTAAAAGTATAAATTGTATCAAAATTATGGAAGACCTCACTGGCTCACCCAAGGGCATAGATGAAAATTCAATGCCATGTGGTTCTACTTGTTAGCTTCTACCACACAAATGAGTACAGACCTCTCTGGAACTCATTATGACCAGTAATCCCCTTGTGACCCCTTTGATTTTAAACTCTTCTGTAACTACCTTTCAGACCCCCCCCCCCCCTCCCCACCTCTATACCTTACTCCTTGCCTTATCCCACTTCTCCACACCTCCCCCTTTTTTAAATATTTTCTATTCTCTTCTTCACCATCCTTCCCTGACCATCCCATTTTCAGCTAACTCCCTTCACTGTTCTTTAACCTAACCAAATTAGGCCCTGACCCAGTGTGTAAATCCAGGTACCCCCCTCCCTCATGCAATTTTACCTATACCAGACCTTTCCCCTCATCACACTGAGTGGCACTGGTGTTTCCAAATGCAGTTGTTTCTTCCTCTGCAATAATCTACTCAAAGAACGAACCTACACTCATTCAACTTGTGTTACCATTTGCTTACTGTTACTCATTTTCTTTCCCTAATTTTGTTAACAGATTTGTGATTAAGGAATATGATGCCCACATAGCATCAGTTCAATTTTTTGTCAATTTACAATGTTAATGTTTTTGTTGATATATGCCCTGTACTTGATCATGATGATCCTTAATGTTTTATGTTGATAACAAACTGAATGTTTTCATTGATATATGTTCTTTTTAGTACTTTTTGGTGATGATATGTAGTTTGTAATTTTAATAACAACATATATGTACCAATATGCTTTAAATAAAAGAGCAAAATAAACTACCTTTTATTCACTTAATAATAGTATCCTGACTGAGAGATATTGGCAATTTAGATAAAATCATTGGATAGCAACAGTGAACTGAATGCACCGAAACCTAACAAGACACTGTTGATAGCTAGATAACTACAAAAGGGTAAAAAAGTACAATTATAATATTTAGCATTACCACCTCTCTGGCAGCCTATCAGATTTCAGTTGTAGTGAGCCCTTGTTGAATGGCAACTTGGGGTACCCCAGGGTGCTGAGTCAAAGCCCCAACCTGCTTCTTCACCAGGGCCATTGATGGTTGAGGATTCACCTGCAGCAAGCTAAAACCAGGTCATACAACTAAAAAAACTTTCAGCGCTAGAAAAAACAGTCAATAAAAAATGTGTATATCTGGACAATAACTGGAATAAAACCCAGGCAGCTGTTTAACTTCAGGAGCAAAGTTCATACCAATTATATACAATAAACAGCGCTCAATGGGGAAAAGTTCATTTATTACAAAATTTCACAATCCAACAAAATGATAAGAGGAACAGGACAATACCGCCTTAGGTCCCGAAGGCAAGGGGTTAACCACACTGCTGAAAGATGTTCAGTCCGGTCCACTTGTGAAGAGATGTAGCTGATGGTGGCAGGGGGGGGGAAAGGATCGCTCGTATCTGTCAGTCTTATGGATAAAACTGCTGCAGCCAAGAAAATGTGCTGATGATCCCCACTCAGCTATGTCCCTGTTCAATCACTTCGGACGCTTCAATCACCTGTCCTGGCCAGTGGACTGAGAGAGCGAGGAGGAGAACGTCACGGGACTCGGATGCGCAAGTGAAAACTCTCCGCTGGTCAGCAGAGCAGAGAGGTGGTGTGCACACAGTATGAGGTTGTCATGGCGACCGTGACCTACATGTTTCGCGCGCATGCGCTTTATCAAAGTCCCTGGACGGGAAACATTAATGTGCCCATGACCATGAAAGTTGCCATTTTAAACTATTCAACAGTAAAGAAAAGCACATGGGCCAGTATGCAAGTAATAATATTAATAGGACAACTACTTACTTTTTAGAAGCACTCTCTTGAGTCTTCTGTACTGATCGTGCTCCCTCAATTTGAGGTCTGACCATCATTTCCTCAGTTGATCCTTGGATCGCCGTACCCAAAAATTCTTCTGCAGACTCTTCACAACTTTAGTCATGATCTTGGCCTTTCTGAAATTTGGGTTTGGGTACGGTCCATGCTTCCCATCATAGTCGGCCCTCTTCAAGATGTCCACCACCTCCACCATCTCTACAAAGGACATATTTGAGGCCTTAACTCTAATCCTGAATTGGGACATTCGTGGCTCTGGGCTTTCGACGTCCTCTTTGCTGAGATTATCAGGCACCTGCTGTCTCTCCGCCATGTGCTCTCCCCACTGCACTGAAAGAGAAGGGGTGGGGAATAGACTAGACAGAACATCCGGGGTCGGGCGGAGTTTCACGTATGCACAGTGTATATAAAGCGTAACACGCGTGCGTCGTACGTACGATCTGTGAGCGGAGGACGAAGTAACGGAAGCAACGATCGTTCTAACGAAGGTACAATTTTAACTTGGTGCATCACTGGCCTATACTGCTCATAGATTGAGGCCTATATTGGGTCAAGATTAGGAGAGTTTAGCCTGACATTAGGGTTTGTCTTGTGTTGTGTCTTGCAGAGAAAATGGATGGGTTCAAAGACCACAGCTTTCTCCCAATCTTCATAGACAAGTACAGGGAGCTGCCCTGTCTGTGGCAGGTGAAACATCCAAAATATAATAACAAAATAAAGAGGCAGTCAGCGCTGGATTAACTGCTGGAGTCGGTGAAGACGCAAATCCCCACGGCAGACATCAACTATTTAAAAACAAAAATTGGTGGCCTGAGGAGCACATATCTTAGGGAGCGCAAGAAGGTCCAGGATTCCCAGAGATCAGCAGGAGCAGCAGCAGATGACATTTATGTACCCAGGCTGTGGTACTATGAGAGACTGCATTTTATGTCAGACCAGACTGAAGTCAAGCCATCACTCTCCACTCTTTCTTCCACCCTTCCATCCACGCTTCCTTCCACCTCAGCTGAGGCTTCCGGCGCCCAACCTGGGCCTTCCAGCCAGGAAGAAGTGGAGGAGCCCAGCTTGAGCCAGGTATAGCATTGTTCAACATATTTATTGTCAAAAAATTCATGATGTTAACTAGATGTTATTATTGATCACTAATTGCTGATTTAATAAAGTGTTTTACATATCAATAGACAGTAGTGGCCAAAAATGATTGTGAAAAGAATGAAAAATGCTGGGGTCAGAATGATAGTCTTTTCTATTTGTTAACATTCAATTTGCAACAGTCATGAGCTGAAAATTGTGTGTGATTGATGAACAAAAAACTAAAACTATGTCCCTTTTTCATACACAGGAAAGCCTCGGCCAGGAGGAGGGCGTGGAATGTGGCAGTCAGGAGGCGGGGGAAGTGTCAGCCAGGAGGTGGCGGGGGAAGTGTCAGCCAGGGGGTGGCGGGGGGAAGTGTCAGCCAGGAGGGGGCGGGGGAAGTGTCAGCCAGGAGGTGGTGGGGGGAAGTGTCAGCCAGGAGGTGGCTGGGCCCAGTAGCCTGACAGAATCACAGGTCCCTCCCCTCCAACTTCCACCAAAAAAGCCCAGGATGGGGAGGAACGTGGAGGAGTCAACACTCAGGCTGAGTGGGGAGGCTTCTGCGACCCTCAGAACCACCCCCACTCTTCAAGAGGCCTTTGCCTCCATGGCTGCATGCAAACTGCAGGACATGGAGGAGGGGCAACGCCTCTTGTGTGAGGAAATCATGTACCTCACACTAAATAAGAGTTTGAGGGCTGAAATCACCAACAAAGCCCACCTGTGTGAGTTGGACCATCCTCCTCCTCCTGCCACACCTCCAACACCACAGCCACAGCCTGGATGTAAAGCTTGTAAGGAAGAGTGTAAGGAAGACAAGAAAGTGATGGCCTGGGTTAAGTGTGGTCTGACAAAAGATGCAGGCTCTTGTATGACCACAGCCTGGGGACATATATGTCATCGGCTGCTGTTCCTGATCTCTTATTGGACTTCTGGACCAGATTGCACTCCCTTATATATGGACTCCTCAGGCCACCAATTTTGCCTTTAAATGATTGATGTGTGCCAAAAGAATATTATGGAGATAACAAAAAAAAACTGATCTTGATTAAAAAAAACAACCAAAAAAACAAAAGGCAAGGCATCATTTCCTCTGTTTATAGTGATGTTGCCGTGCTATCCAGCCACAGCTTGCAGAGGAGGTGATGGACTGGCTTGCTAAACCATCCTCCTCATCCTCCATCACACAAGCGAAGACTAGTGTGCAGTCCACCTTGCCGATGCCCAGCCATTACTTGATTCATCAAGAGTATCTCTATAGGGTTTCAGTGTGAAGGCACCACCAACACCCAAAGCCCAATTTTTCCACACCTGTTACGTCTATCCAAAGTCTTCGAAAGAGACACCAGAGTTTATACAAAAAATGCCACTGCCTTGTTTGTGTCAATGGAAAGTAGATTGCCCCATAGACAGTGGTGTCACTAGAAGATTAAAAAAATCCCCTGCATTGGTAGTATCAAAAAAAATACCATTGCCTCACTATTGGTGGGGAAAAATGCTGCTGCATCAGTGGTTTTGCTAAAAGGAAAAACTCAGCTGCATCAGTGTCAGTAGGGGAAAAACACCACTGCATTAGTGTCAGTTGGAGGAAAAAATATCAAGTTTAACAGTGACAAGTTCACAGGGGGCCCTGTGGGTGCATTTAACTAAGGGACCCTGTTTAGCCCAGGGAGGGATGAGAACCGAAGGGACAGACAGTAACAGTTCTTATTAACCAGAAAATGCATAAGAAAAGCTAAATGAGTTGCCTAATAAACACGTCAGAATAACCTAGCGATTAGGTAAATTAAATGTATCATTGTGTTGCTATGGCTATTTGTAGTGACTTTATAACAATAATATGGATGTAGATTTTAAGTCCATGTGCTGTTTTGAGAATGTTTATGTACCAGTTGGACTGGTAGAGAAGAAGTTCTCTGCAGCATATGATGCAACAGGAAGTAGGGGGGGGAGATTAGGAGGAGGAGATCCACAAGCATTTGGAGAGACAAAGTGAGTTGTTTTTTTGGAAGAGAAAGAGCAAGACGTGGCTGCCAGAAGCTGGATGTCCTAAACCGGTGCGACCAGAAATGTGTGGACTGCAATAAGGAAGATCAAAACGCATGTAAAGTAATAATAGTAAGATTAATTAAAAGTCATAAACAATAAAGCAAACCAGCAAACAACCATGGTGACACACAATAATAACTCTCTAAACCAAACGTGAATATAAGATATAATCATAAACATAGTCAAGCCAGGGTCATACCCGAGAGATCAATCAGATAGAACAAGGAGCAGGACAGGACAGGGAGAGGACAACAGGAGGAAGGGATAAGTCTGCAAGACACGGGATTCAGGAATACAAGTTAGTGCTTAAGGAAAATACCAAGGCAAATGCGTGAGCATCTGCCGGGTGTATATATACACACCTCCTCTCAGGTGACGCCTGAATGCAGGAGATGATGTCAGCTCCAGACTGGTGGGAGACACCCTCTTATGGACACTGTGGCCCAAAGATCTGACAGCGCCACCAGCAGGTGAAACATTTCCTGACACTGGAGAACTTTGGAGACATTTTGAGTTGGAGAAGGCAATTATGAAGGACATTAGCTTGATTAAGTTGAGTAACTGTTTAGTTTACTTATTGCATACATTTTGTACATGCTTATTTTGCTAGAAAGGATAATTGGCTTGTGCATATTGTAAGCAATGAATTGTGTTTTATTGTGTATCCTACAGTTGTATGTGCAGCTTTTATGTTTAGTAAAGCATTGATACACTACAGAAGTCTAAGCTTCATTGGTTTTACCGCAAGAACCTTTAATAGATAGACGAAAGCAAAACATTGGGGGCTCGTGTGGGATTTGCGCTAAAAGCTTAACTGAAGCAGACCTGTTTTCTGTGGTGTGTTTTGTTGCTTGTGCTGGAAGAAAATGCTGCATACACTGTTTAGGAAGAGTAATGCCCCGTACACACGGTCGGAAAATGTCCGATCGGACCATGATGTCGGAAAACCCGCCCATGTGTGGGCTCCATCTGACTTTTTCCTGCTCTCAAATTTTCCAACAACAAAATCTGATCTAACTTTTTCCGATCGTGTGTAGAGAATTCCAACGGACAAAGTGCCATGCATCCTCAGATCAAATTATGAGACCAAAGCTATTGGCTAATAGCCTCTACGTAGTTCCGTCGTACGCAACGAACGTCACCACGTTCAGAATGATCGGTTTTTCCGACAACTTTGTCCGACCATGTGTATGCAACACCAGTGTCGGACAAAATCCGTTGGAAAAAATCCAACGGATTTTGTGGTCAGAATTTCCGACCGTGTGTACGGGGCATTAGGCTGCAAAGGCTTTCTGGTGTCCAGGAGAAGACGTGCACCCTTCCTACCTGGGCCAGAGATAGTGAGTGGATGTCTGTTGCAAAGGAGCTGCCTAGATATGCTTTTCCTTTGAACAGAGCTTGGGGGGATGGAGACTCTGATCTTTCCTCAGATTTTAATCTCAAACGTTTTGGGTTCAGTAAGTGAGAGATGTGGGTAGTTGCTGTGTTTGCTTTGCATTTCCTGCATCTACATATTGAATCTGAAAAGAGGGAAAAGGCAGAATTAGATTTACTGAAGGAGCAGCTTTCAGTGACATCCGCATGTTTGGAATACACTGCAAGCAAAGCAAATAATTTAGAAGGTAGGGCACGCAAAGTTAAACCTGCAGTGGCTTCAAAGTGTATTCAAACCACGGCAGGCAGAGCTGAAAAATTTAATGAGCGGTGTGCAGCTCTCATAAACAAGTCTAATGATGCCCTAATAAAGGACAAATGCCCTAAGCCTGTTAGCAGACGTAGAACATGTGCCACTGTTACTTCGCCTAAAGGGGGAAGCAGAGGATCTGATCAGCTCAAATAGTGATGAGTTGAGTCAGATACAAGGAAGGCAAGGCCTATGGTCTCCAGGAGACACATGTGGACTGATTTATTGAAGGTGGGGGTAGCTAGAGAGGAAATAGATTGGATTCCTACACCAGCATTGCTTAAGAAGTGGAAGCAAGTGGTTGGGAATGGTAGATTCAGTCAAGAAGCCAGTTAGAGGTGAAATTGTAGCAGAAGGGCCAGGGTATGTATTATTGGAACGCGCAGATAATACGCTTTGTTTCCCACTTCACAGGCTGTCTCCGATTTGGTCCATAGGAAGACCAGAGAAAAGTGCATTCATGATGGAAAGAATGACTGACGTTTACAAGAGCTGTGTAGAGTTGATGTTGGATCACAAACCTGGACTTGCTTCTAATGAACTTTTGCTAAAGACTAAAACACCTTCTTGTGGCAGAAAATGGGAAGGGGTTACATTCATGGCTAATGACGTTTTAGAGTGAGTATTGTTAGAAATGAAGTAATTTTCTATGAGGAGTCTGGGAGAGTCAAGGGCTGAATGTTTTTCATCTGATGTTTTTATGTATATAATATACATGGAGATGTGTGTGTATATGATATGTATATTTATATATTCTTGCGACTATCCCAGCCTTACACTCCTAGGCTTGGTTTGTTTTCTCAGGCTTTCTGCAAATTAACACTTGTCCAACATGTGTCCTGGAATGCTTACACAAGATACCCTCTCTGCTACCATTGTCTACACAGGTGTTCTGGTCAACTATAAATATCTAGCTTGATCATTTGCTAGATTTGACATCAGTGTAATGGGGCAAAAAAGGATATGCCCAGGTGGGATTGTCTTCTCAAAACTTTCCAAATAAAAGCGAAGAGCAGAGATTGAGAGCAGGACACTGTAATGACATAACACCAAGGAAGGTCTCTGCCAGAACCTAAAGACGCTTTCCACCCGCTCTCCTGCAATCGCCAGGGGTCCTCATTGCCAAGGAGCCAAGTTTCTTGATGGAGCTAAGTAACCTTTTTGTGTATTCTTAATGTATACAGACCATAGTTTTGTTAGGAAGTAGGTAGCATTTTTCTTGTTATAGGTATATCTGTCAGTCTTGTATGGTATTCCTAATAATATTCCTATAATTGTAATAGTTTTGTATGTAAAGCATTTTTGTTTAGTAAAAGCACAGAGGTCTAAGTTTCCTTGATTTTACTGCAAGAACCTTTTAAAAAAAAAAAGACGCAAGCATAAAAATCATGTGTTGTTCTTATGGAACTGGTAAGTAGTAGTAGTGTTCCAGCTTTGCCTCAGTATATTGTATAATTAAGTGGATCTACAATCAGTCTCATACTGTACGCACGAACATAATGCCCATTTTACAAGTAGAAAAGTGTCTGCTTTTCATTACAGAAAAAGAAACAGGTACTATACATTTCCCTATTCCCACGATTTAGCTTTGAAGTTTAACCACTAGCCAACCATCCTCCGCAGTTATACTGTGGCAGGTTACAAAGTTACATAGTTGCATAGTAGGTAGACATGTGCAATCGAAATCTGGACGAATTTTGCATCTTTTGGACATTCGGATGCATCCGAATGTCTGAATAAAAAAATTACGAATTTATAGCGGAAATTATATCGGAAATTATAGCTGATATAACAAATTAATTCGACATGATTCGGTAATTCATTAAAGATCTAATGAAACAAAAGGTCAACTCAAAGTAAATCTTTAGTCCAATCAGCTGATTAATTTTGGGCTGGAGTTTGGATTACTGGCAAAGTGCATTCCCGAGAACGGGTGTTGTATTGTATTTGAGCAGAGGAGAAGACATATTATCATTGTGTTTGTTAATAGATTCAATAAACAAACGACTTTCCAAACTACGAATCATTATCACAAATATATATACATACATACATAAATATTGAATTTCAACTAATATGAAAGAAATTATAGTGGATATAACGAATGAATTCGACATGATTTGAAATTCAGTATCGACACTCTGCAGAAATAATGGCTCGGATGGGCAAATCGGCGTAGCTGTACGACGCTCCTTTAAAACATCACAGCAGGCATGCACCACCGCATGTCCCCGGAGCTGATGCATGTGCCCAGCAGGCGCGATGACCGCCGGCACCCACTATCGCTCATGACAGAGCGAGAACCGGGATCTGTGTGTGTAAAAATCCCGGTTCTCTCAGGGGAGAGGAGACAGATCGTGTGTTCATACTAAGTATGAACAATGATCTCTCGCCTCCCATAGTCAGTCCCATCCCCCCTACAGTTAGAACACACCCATGGAACACAGTTAACCACTTGATCGCCCCATAGTGTTAACCCCTTCCCTGCTAGTGTCATTTATACAGTAATCAATGGCTATTTTTAGCACTGATAACTGTATAAATGTCAATGGTCCCAAAATAGTGTCAAAAGTGTCCGATCTATCTGCTGCAATGTCGCAGTTCTGATAAAAATAACAGATCGCCGCCATTACTAGTAAAAAAATAATAATAAATATTACATAAATCTATACCCTATTTGGCTATAACTTTTATTGCGATTTTTGTTTTACATTTGTGATACATATCAGCCTAAACTGAGGGGAAAATTTTTTTTTTCTTTAAATTTGGGATATTTTTCATAGCAAAAAGTACAAAATATAGTTTTTTTTTTCAAAATTGTAATTCTTTTTTTGTTTATAGCGCAAAAAAAGCAATCAAATGCCACCAAAAGAAAGCTCTATTTGTGGGGAAAAAAGGACATACATTTTGTCTGGGCACAATATTGCACGTGCAATTGTCAGTTAAAGCGACGCAGTGCCAAATCGCAAAAAATGGCCTGGTCAGGAAGGGGGCAAATCCTTCCAGGGCTGAAGTGGTTAAATGATAGAATTACCTGTTACTTTAGAAGTAAGTCAATACCTAGAGGCTGCTACACTGTCACTATGTCCTTAAGTTCTGTAAACATGAAATGAGAAAAAAAGAGCCAAAATAGAATGCAAACAGTATGTTTAGTTGAGACAATCTCAGCAGTTTAAGTGGTTGTAAACTCTGAAATGAAATATGAGCAAAGCATATTCTTCTACAGTGTGTACTTGTCTCAATCCAGAGCACTAAGTGTCATTTCTGTCTGCTGCTTCTTTCCTCTGCTATCAGCATGAGTCACTTTTGACAAATTTTCTAACCTCAAGAGAAAAAATGTGACAAGGGAGGGACCTCCAGCTGATTGACAGCTTCAGCTCTATTCCTGTGTGCTGTGTGAAGGGTGTGTGTCCCTTCCCTCCAATGAGCTCTACAAAGTGTAACTTCAGATCTCTGACCCCTTAATTCTGACCCCTCAAACAAGCTTTAACAATTGTGCTCTTTGAATGGCTGTGGATAAAAGAAGACTACAGACATACAGGTACACTTAAAGTGATTGGAAATGATCACCTTATCAAATGACTCATTTAGTTTAAAATAGAAATGAAAAGCAAAACATTTGTGCACAGATATAAAAAAAAAAAATACCATTTTGCCCTTGTTTTATAAGTGATCACATTCCGTCTGTTCTCAGCTGCATACCAGCTGGGGGTAGTAAAAGCAGCAGCACACTGATCTTCTCAATGAAAGGCTGTGCAAAGGGGGGGAGGTTTCAGGACAAGTCTGCTCTTTGGAGGAGAGCAGGCTGAGTTCCCAGCATTCAAATCGATATTCCTATCGCACACGTTCCTGGTATATGTGGCTCATGCAAAAGACGGGTGCTGTAGCGATTACCAGTCGGGTCCTGGAAACATCAAACAAACGTACATATTCGCCAGCACACCATGGATCGAGGAAACTTCGTCCAAAAAAGATTTTTAATGAAAAAAAAGTTACATCACAAAAAGAATAAGGTGCAACGTTTCGGAGCCGCGCAGGACCCCTTCGTCAGGCATGTGATGATCACATGCCTGACGAAGGGGTCCTGCGCGGCTCCGAAACGTTGCACCTTATTCTTTTTGTGATGTAACTTTTTTTTCATTAAAAACCTTTTTTGGACGAAGTTTCCTCGATCCATGGTGTGCTAGCGAATATGTACGTTTGAGTTCCCAGCATAGCTAGAGACCTTACCATGGTGTGTTCTCCTGCTTAATGTGGTCAGTTTTTAATAGGAAAGCAGAGGGACTGTCAGGAACACCAGGGATTTCACATAAAGGAAGCAATACAAAGAGAACAGGAAACTTTCTCATGCAAGTACACGATACAGCAGGAGCATATCAGGAATATAAAATGT
Organism: Lithobates sylvaticus; assembly: GCA_028564925.1. Classification (NCBI taxonomy): domain Eukaryota; kingdom Metazoa; phylum Chordata; class Amphibia; order Anura; family Ranidae; genus Lithobates; species Lithobates sylvaticus. The sequence continues at coordinate 412,263,020 of CM053027.1, forward strand.
TGGCTTTTTGCATTGCCAATTGGCAGACTAGGGGAAAACAACATAACAATCTCTTTAATGAAGCTTTGAACACAACAAGAAAGCAATATACTATGCTAACTTAGTTAATATGGTTAACGCAATCTTTAATATGGTCTATAAAGCTAGCTTTAAGTATAGGGCAGTGTAGCATTGTACGAGTTAAAATATCACTTCAGTAATGTGAGAGTGGAGCAATGCTAACATGTTGCATTGAGAAAAGCACTTAAGACTGTTGCTGTCACCGTTCAAATAGATAACAATGCTTATTTCTGAATCTTCTTTCCAGCAATTTGTTCCTTTTTTCATGTCTTCGAATTTAGTTTTCATATAGCAATGAGGCACAACAGGCTCTGTATTGTTATCCTACAATTACACACCTCAGGTGTGTTGCGAGACACGAGGCCGAAGGCCAAGTCACTTCCACCACCTGAGAAGAGTAATTGTAGGACAACAATGCATGCCCTGTAGTGCCTTGTTGCTTTTGTAAAATAGATCTATACTGGTGAAAGGTGTTTTTATTATTTGTTGTCTGTTTTCTGACATTTAGGATTTCTAAAGCTTGGTTTTCATGTTGGCACAAACTGATACTCAATATACAGTTCTATAGTGTAAATAAATTACACAGGGCTGCTATTCACTCACTTTGTATTTGTTCCAAAGTGAATGTGTCTGATCCGTGGAGAAAATACTCGACTCAAATTACTTCTAGGTAATACACATATAGAAAAGCAGGGTTCAAGAAATTATAAAGGCTCATGTACACAGGGCAGTTGAAAACCTCTTCTGAATGCTGGAAACTTGACAGCTGGAAACCAGGAGTTAAAAAACGTCCGTATTACAGCTTTTACATACCGAGTTTATGCGAGTCTAGAAGCGGTTATGATCATTTGAGGTTAGAAGCGGTTTTCTTCAGGAGACCCTCCCAAATGCCCACAATGTATGAAAACCAAGTAAATTATTAACTATTTCAGCCATTCTGTGAGAGAAGAGAGAGCAGCAGCAGAGAGAGAGCAGTGTCCTTTTAGATAGCTGTCTTATTTTTTGTGTTTTTACTATGGATCCCATTATGAGCATGTTTGAGGAAATGCTCCTGATGTTGCTGTAGCTGAGGCTCTGAAGACCCCCCGCTGAGACCACCGCCAGTGGAAGGAAATTCCACATCCTTGCCACTCTTACAGTAAAGAACCCTCTACATAATTTAAGGTTAAACCTCTTTTTCTAATTTTAGTGAGTGGCCCTGTGTCTTGTTAAACTCCCTTCCACAAAAAAGTTGTATCCCTATTGTGGGGTCACCAGTATGGATAGTTAAACTGATTCGCACTGATGGGCACTGATGAGGAGGCACTTATATGCAGCACTGATGGGCACTGATAGGTGACACTGGTGGGCACTTATAGAAAGCACTGATGGGCACTCATGGGTGGCACTTGTGGGCAGTACAGATAGATAGCACTGTTAGACAGCACAATCAGGAGGCACTGGTAGGCATCACTGATGAGCACAGAGTACCTACCATCCCTATCGGGCACTGATTGGCATACCTGGTGGTCCTGGGTGGGCATCCTTGGTGGTCCTGGGTGGGCATCCCTAAAGGTCCTGCATAGGCATCCTCAATGGGTCAGTACTGGTAATCAATGCTATGATTATCAGCGCAGACCCCCCTGCCAGGAGAGCAGCCCATCGGCTCGCTACTCGCGCCTGTCAGTGTGAGTGGAGTAAAAGCCGATAAATGTCTCTTCCTATTTACACTGTGATCCGCTGTGATTGGACAACTGCTCCAAAACTTCAGTTTAACAGCTGTAGTGTACATGAGGCCTAAGAATCACTTCATATACTGTATGGGGGGTTGATTTACTAAAGGCAAATATACTGTGCACTTGCTCCAGAGCTTAGTAAATGAGGTAAAACATTACTTTGCAAAGAATACTCAATTACTTGCAAGGAAAATAAAAAATCTGCATTTTTGTTTGCATATGATTGAATGATAGAAACCAGTAAAGCTCCCCCTCATATCAGACCTTCCCCTCAGATCTAGTGCACAGTATATTTGCCTTTAGTAAATCAACCCCCAGTGCTTTGACTGATGTTTTACCATTTTTTGTCACAAAACAAAACCTAAACCCCACTAAGTTCTATGGGGATAATTCTTGCTACTAAATTCTAGTCATTTTAATCACCAATAAGCAAGGTATTGTATAAAACAAAGGGCATAGGACATAGGGACATTTAAAAAAAACTAAAAGTAAGTTGGAGAGAGTGTCCTTTTAATGTGACTTTGAGGTCAACGTGGGTACAACACCAATGGTTTAAGTTATATGTTTGGGAGACACCTTTAAGCCATATGTGGTGTTGTGGAACAGTATATTGATTGTTTTATTTATATTTATCTTGGATTAAATATAGCAGCACACCAATCTGATTCATAACAAATTGAAAAGATATTTTAAGTAGTTTTGGCTGCAAAACCTGTTTTTTTTTTTTTATCCAATAGTAATAGACCTGTATTGAATGGTGGAAGTAACTGCCATAACGGATCTAAAAATAATAGAAAAGTTCACATAAAGCTAGAGCTTTCAGTATGACACAACAGTTTAACAATATCTTTAGTGAGTTTTATTTTGCTCAGTACTACATTGCATTGTCTTAAAAGTTTAACAACGTGTCAAAACAGAGGCAACAAAAACACTTAAAATACCCAACCCTGAACCCCCAACTATTCCCATGAGCAATGTATGTGTATGTGTATAACCCTGTATGTGAGCAATTTAAATAGGAAGAAAATAGAAATAGACAAGGTAGTTTTATTTTGCAATAAAAATGAGTGTATTATCTGAGAGACAATAGCCACAAATATTGTTCATTGGCTGACTAAACCCACAAGCAATCCGAGCTCCCTTTTGTCTAAGTTCTATGCACTGCAATGACTCCTATCTAGTGAACATTTTCTGTCCCTGGTTGCTTCAAAGTGGCACATTCCCAATTGCAATTTCCTTTTTTTTGTTTTTATTCAATTTATTTTTTATTATTGTATGTATTTTTTATTTATATTTTCATTTTCGGTACATCTAGAGATCCAAAAATACTTATTGCAACCTAAAGAGCATCCATGGACATGCGATGCAGGTCAGGGCAAAGTATTACTGGTTTCGTAAGTCCCTCCAGGCTGCGTCAGAGACTCCTTTTTGTGTGTTCCCAATTTCTCCTGTGGACAAAAAGTTGGCTTCCACTGCTTCTCTGTACACTGAGCATGTGCAGTCCAGCACGCCACTCCCAGTACCAAGTTCCCCCTCTTGAAGATCTGATGTCTCATACTGAAACCATACCCCATCATGTGACAGCACTGTACAGAGAGGACTGATTTCTAATCCAACAGTAAGATTGTTACTCAAACATAATAATGATTGACTGTATACAAATAATATAGACAAACACTCACCTAGCCTGCACTGCATTGGGGCAACATTCTGTTATGCAATTACTAAAAAGTTGATACTAATGTATAAAACTGACCATAGGAATAGGCAATGAAAATACTCCAAAAATACATGTAAAGGATTTCCTTGGTACTGGTTAATGCATTACACTCCAAAAATGCTCAAAAAACAGTATAAAAGGGTAGAGGCTTGGTTAAACCATGTCAGCTTTCCTGACAATGGAATACACACCAGCTCTGGGGACAATCTGAGTGGAGTGGGGGTGCTCTTTACACCTACAACCGATTTGTATAGTGCCTAAAGGGAGCTGCACCAGAATATGAGAGTAAGTTTGCACTTTATTTCACTTTATCAAGAGCAATTGTGCACTTTAAAAATGTATTTATTTCTTAGCAAGCATTTAGCTATTTATTTTATATTTATTTAACACTGCCTTTTTTCTTTTTTCTATTTTCGTAAAAAAGGATATAACCTATTATTATTTGCCCAAAAAATAAAATTAAAATAAGGCTAAAAGTATCATTCAAGCATGGAGGACATGTATGTGCAGAACACATTCTTGGGATTGTTCAATGACCCAGCAGAGTCATGTTTAAAAATTACAGTAAGTGTCTTGACACCAGTGACCAAAGGTTAAATGTGCGTTTATCATAAATGTGATCATATGTCAAATGTTTCTTTAAGGCACACATGGTCTACCCCATATAAGAAGATCCATGGGTGCATGTTAGGATATGCACAACCTTTTAGGTGTCACAGTCATTTGACCTGTGACATTTGGGGATTCTTCCTGTGGATAATGCTTAATCTTCCATCAAATAGCTGCAAAAAAAAATCATACTTTTCACACTTTGAGACTCCTCTACTCCTACTGTGTTCTTGCTTATGATCATTAAACCTACAATGCACTGGTATATCTTGAATGGACCTAGCTCTTTGGAATATTTAATTAGGACTCCTTGTAACATAATTTTTATGGTATTGTCATTAATCAATAAAATTAAATATTTTTTATACTAGTTGCATACTCTCTCAGCTGCATTGGTGTATTAAATATAGTTGATAATTTTGCGCAAACAGAATGAATAATAAAAATTAAATAAATATTAAAGTGCAATAATAACTAGTCCCCAGCAATACACACGACCACAACCAAGATGGCCGTTTGTTGACTTCCGGTTACTTCGTCGTATAAACCAACACTGCCTGACCAATCCGGTTCCCCAGACGAAGACACGTGACGTGTCGTAACGCGTAGGGAGTGGCCGTAGGCAGACAAACTCAAAGGAGGACGCGAGAAGGCGCTGAGAACTCCTGGTGATATTTAACCCTTTGCTTTGCCTGTTTTTTATGTTTTAAATGTAAGAGTCTTAATATACACAATAAATAATTTACAATTTTAAAAAACATACTACACTAATGGAGGCTTCCCTCTCTTTTCCCTTCCCCTCCCTGGCATGGTGCAATGGTGACTTTGAGACACTGAGCCCTCTAGGTCCATGATTTAAGGGATTTTAAAGGAGAAGTACCCGGCTGGATTTTCCACTAGGATACCTTGACCTCTGCTACCTGTACCCTGGAGCTTGTTTGGACACCCCTGAAAGGCGTATTTTATTCAGTCCTAAGGTGAGAGTTCTGGGAGACCAGAAAAGGATTCACACACAAATAGATGAATAGCAGCGTGAATATAGTCCTGACTCAGCAATATAGATAAACGCATAATAAATGCATAGAACATTTTTTGGAATAATTTTGAAATATTCAGGAGCACCTATCGGAGGACCATTTTTATTCCATTGCTACCTACCCATTGTGGATGCGCAATTCATGTACTTTATGCTATGATGATATCTGATTCATTATTTATCTATTGATTCGGACGTTTTTTATTTATTTGGACTATTTTTATTCATATATATTTATTCATCTATTTATTCTGGAATCACCTCATATTTATTATTTTTTTATTTTTTCACTTGAATCACGGATTTATCTGATTTTTATCACTCTATTGATTTTTATCACTTCATAGATTTTTACCTTATGTCATTTATCTTTATTTATCAATGTGAATCATTGGGATATTTTATTTGATTTATTGCACTCATTTTTATACATACCGGTATTTATGTACTTTATTTATGCATTTTTATGCACTGGTCACTTTTATATTAGACGTCAGTCACTATATACACATCTATTTCCTATATACCAACTCCAGTATATACTAGTGCCCCCTGCTGGGGACTAGTTATTATTGCACTTTAATATTTATTTAATTTTTATTATTCATTCTGTTTGCACGAAATTATCAACTATATTTATTCTACTTATGTGTATTTGTGAACATCTCTAGTCAGCATCACATTCTTGACCTGCAAATTACTCACAGTAGCGCGAGGGATCTACCCATATGCATTGGTGTATTGTACACCTAATTGAACTGGCTCATTATTATTCCTAGATTTCACATTATATGCAGTATTTATAAGCCCTTTCTATAAGCACTATTTAGCTGTTTTCATTGATACCCTTTTTGTAAGAATCTTTTTCTAAGGGTTTTAGCTTCCTCCTTAAATCAGTATATTTGTCATCTGGTATGCCTTTTACTAACGGTTTTGGATAAAATTCCTGCGCAAGGACCCCAGGATTTACGTAATCAAGGGATTGGTTGTCAACCATATTAGATCCCAATATAAAGGTATGGTCAACCTCCTGACACCATCCCTGAAGCAGCACAATATCTTCCACTTCGAGGAAGTGCTGCATAACAACCTCCTAGCCCAGGGGTCAAGTCCTGGGGAAAAAAGTGTGGGAACTCCCACCCAAGATCCACTCCCCCACCAAAAAAAAAATGATACGCTCATATGCACGAACGCTTCAAAAGTGGTATTTTTCATCCAATTTTCGTATTGTGTGTATGAAGCTTAACTGTTAGTACATAAAAAAAAAACAATCCTCAATAAACATAAATACGGTAATTCTCTGAATAATCAGCATTCATTCAATTGTGCTTCCATGCAAATGTGAACATCATGTTCTGATCTTTATTGGGGAATTTTATTTTGTATATAGAGTGTTTATGTGGTGAGTTTACACTTTTCATTGAACAGAGTTTGGATAACACAGGGTTAAACGGAAAGGTCATAAATTAACTGAACATTATCTGGACAGAATGCTTGAGGAGATAGTGATGTGTTCCTGCTTAGGAGATGTATGTTAACTTGGGGGGCTGCAAACTCTGCAGGGCTCCAACACACACTCGCTGCTATTCCAACCCTTCATATATTTCCACATAAACTTCCCTCCTGGCATTAAACTTTGGCAGGTATTGTGCTCAGCTTACCACCCCAAACTGATGTTCCTCCCTCAGCTCACCTCTCTCCCTGCATGTCCTGTGAGCAGAATAGCTGTGCTCCTCCTCTGGGTTCTCTCATCATATGGCACTGAAGATAGAGGAGGGGGGGATTCAGCGGGACACACAGAGCAAGTATGCAGGAGACCTGGGGGGGGGATGCGGAGACAGAAAATCAGGAGGGGCCAGCGGGGAGGAGCGCATCATGAGAGGTCTGACTAAACACAATCCCTTAGCAGCAGGGACCTGATCTACCCATCAGCTAGCTGTGATTGACAGGTAGATCGAAGCGGAAGCTGTCATGGGGCCCCCTACTGGCAATGCTTGAATGGTCAGTCCACTCCTGGTGAGCGTCACTTACTATTGCGAGCTGTGTCGGCGGCTGCTGGTGTAGCACCTGCCACACAGCTTGCATACTTCAAAGTCTTGCAGGACACAGCTGCTAAAGGGAACTGAGTTCCTGTTGTGGAAAAAGTACAGGAACTCCGTTCCCATGCGTTCCCGCAGGACTTGAGCCCTGTCCTAGCCACATTTTCTGATGATGGCAGGATCTGCCCTCATGTCCAATGTGCATCTGATCCCCTGATCCCTGAAAGGAGTCACCAACAACCACAGCGGCCAGGCCTGACTGCAAGCAGCATTCACAGGCAGCCCCTGAACCCCATGATTGCTGACTACAGTGCAGTATGAGAAACAGGAGGGTTGGGGTGCTGAAGCTGAAGAGGAGGAAGAAATGTGCTTCACAGATTTTGTATTTTTTATTTCATTAATCAGGGCAATAGAGGCAGAGCTACAGGGGGGAAACCTTATAGCCATAGACTGGCCAATTTTTCACAATGCAGGGGAAGGTCAGACAGCAGCAACGTTTAAGTGCAGAATCCTACAAACATAGGCTGTCTGCACTTCCCCAAATCAGGGTTTTTGTGGGTGGGAAAGTATATTTGATTTGATTTTGCCAAGGCTTTTTTTTATTTCAGGGCCACAGAGCGAACACTTCTTGTTGACACAGGTAAAGTTGCCCTTTGTTTGTAGCACATCACCTCACTTTACCTATGCTCTAAGTATGGACCAAAGCACTGCATACGTATCTCTCTATTGCCATACTGTAGCTGCCAATAAATTTAGCACATCCTCTATATTAAAAAAAAAAAGTCAGGCAGACTTAAAGTGAGAAGCAGAGATTCCGCACAAAGAGATAGCTGTTTTTTTTTTATAGTTTGTGGTGAAACATACAGATTTACTTTTTTATAGTTATCTTTTTCCCTTGTCCCTGCCCTTGTGAAACAAACACAGACAGGCATGGCAATGTGAGCAGGAAGTACAATCTTTCAGACAGCAAAAAGGAAATCACAGGCCTCAACACTAATGCAAGAACACATTGTCCCTATGCAAGATATGGTCACCAGCTCAGATTTTTTTCAAATAAATGAGATGGAGCAGCACTATATAAAAATACACCAATGTAAATATGTTACAAATATAGATGAATATGGCACTGACTCAAATAATCAAAATGCAATCTATGCAATAACACAATATATCGTAACTAAAGTGCACGAGTAATAATCAATACTGTACATGTACAATACAAATCAAATAAGCATTCCTATCAATATTCAAATAAATCCAGGTGCAGTTCTCTCAATATAAGGTAATTTTCAAAAGTGTATAAAAATTATCAATGTGCAATTATAAAACAATATTTCAATTTTATAGGTATTAAATCCAGAGCATGAAAGTGTATATAAATAGTCTCTTCAAATGTGCAAAAAGATGCATAAAGTGTCCAAGTGCAAAGAAAATTCAGGGTGATGTGATCACACTTGTTGCCCCCTTTCGCAATCAGCACACGGTGTACTCCAGACTCTCACCTCCAATGAAGACCCCAATAGGTCTAACCACGCATCTGTGTGATCCTCAGTGGCACTCTCCACTCCTCTCCTCTCTGATTAGGAATGACACAATGAAACGGGGAAACGGCTATAGCTGCAGATAGTGAAAGGCTCCTCTCCTATATGGTTCACGTCCTTGTAGACCTCTCTCTAGCTCACCTCCAATTCAAGGGTTATAGATAGAAATAGAAGGAATCTCCATAGTGTAGTATTCAGTAAAAATGATTATATTCAAAAGTAGTAACTTACATAACAAGACTGAAATGTTCAGCAGCGATAAATCATAGACTTCCGGTCTCGACCAGAAATTACGTCACCTGGGTCCTCCCAATCCGACGGATTTTGTGGTCGGAATGTCCGACCGTGTGTACAAGGCATAAGGGTATGGAGTTCCAGCAGAAAGAAGAGGCTCTGGAAGAAATTGAGGAGGAGTTGGTGCTGAAAGTCTGTGCCTCCAAAGCAGTCTACCTGTGGAAATTGATGTTGAAAGAGGTGCCTGAGTCCTATAGAATTTATGCTGTCTTCCTAGAGGTTACATCCAGAAAGAGTATGGCAGGAAGATGGTTGCCTGTATAAAGCATCTTGAGAAGAGACTTTACTGCTAAATAGTGTTCTGGAGAGCTGGGTACAAGCTGCTCCCTGTGGCCATTGCAGGACATTCTGACTATTTACTCTAATGCCGTGTACACACGGCCGGACTTTTCGACATCAAAGGTCCAACGGAACGAATCCGTCGGACAATTCCACTGAGTGTGGGCTTCATCGGACCTTTGCTGTCGAAAAATCAGACGGACTTTAGATTAAGAACATGTTTCAAATCTTTCCAACGGACTCAAGTCCGGTCGAAAAATCCATTCGTCTGTATGCTAGTCCGACAAACGAAAACCAATGCTAGGGCAGCTATTGGCTACAGGCTATGAACTTCCTTATTCTAGTCCGGTTGTACGTCATCACGGTCGAATCTGTCAGACTTTGGTGTGATTGTGTGTAGACAAGTCCGATTCAATGAAAGTCCATCGAAAGTCCGTTGAAAAGTCAGATGGAATTCAGTCCGTTGAAAAGTCCGGTCGTGTGTACACAGCATAAAAGGTGCTTGTGCTGCCTGGTTACGCTTAACAGTCTGCCAATACAGATTGCCACTCTTGGTTTAAAGTTTAAAGGTCCATAGGTCTGGTCATCTGAGGGCTGCTCTCCCAGCAGCTCTTTGTCAGTGTGTTGGAGTTTAGTGAGAGAGATATACAGCTGTAAATGTGTTGTAGGGAGAGAGAGATTTATAGTGGAATGTGTTACCACATAGACGTATAGTGTGGTATATGCAGTATTATATTCATTGCTGTTGTACAGTCGCACTGATTTTTGCAGGGAATTGTAGTTTGTGGGGCCAGGGAGAGTGGAGTGTAAGCCCACCTGAATTCACTCTGCACTTTACAAGCAGATGTGCAGCATTTGTGAGGAGTAAGGATGATGGGTGCTAGATACATCGGAGGAGCAAAGTGAGGGAGAGGCAAAACATCAGCATGAAGAATTGTTAGCATGGCACAGCTCACAGAGAAGTGGATTGAGCTGCTGCCTTATTCCATGACATTGCATAGCTCCATGTGTGCTGGCCACTGTTATCCCCCAGTCCTGCTCTGCCATGTGAGTCATTTTCAACACATGAGCTGCAGACTGCACCTTAGTCATTTTCAATATCTGTCTCCATTATCTTAAGCATAGTAAATTGGATTGGTCATTTGGGAACTACATGTTAGAAGAGAGATGCTTAGTGCTCAGTGGGAGCAGCACCTGCATGCTAGCGGTCAAATGTAAAAGTCTCATACGCCTCTTCTCAGATTCTTCTTTTCCACCTGTCTCCCACTATATAGAAATTGTTGTAGGCTAGCACATGTTACACAGAAATATAAAGGGGGATTTTAAGTATGTGCCACATCCTATATTCAATAAGAAAAAGAGGGGGATCCCCTATGGAGTGGACTTTTAAGGGACAAAATATTTTTAACCCCAAATTAAAGATTAGATAGTGTGTATTGAAAATGTATAAATCATTTATTACAGAAGAATGATAATGACATACACATAAATATATAAAAAAGTAGAGTGTTTGAACAGTATTCAAAATAAATACAAAGTATGAATATGTATCATAATCGTTATTTCTCACACCCGACGCGTTTCGGGGATTTATAGTTTCCTCCTTCAGGGGTAAGAGTATGATAGAAATCCTATTGTAGAGAAATAATGATAGAATGGTATGTCAAAATACATGTTATCATACATATAAGTGTATAGCAACAAGCAATGTAAAAAGAAAAGGGACTTACAACAATTCGAACACCATGTGCAAAAACACTCCAAATGGTTTAAAAACAAAGTTTGGGAGGAAGGGCTTCTTCACCTTACAAGTTCATAGAGAGCATGCGTAAACAGATGATTGATGCCCATCAGCCGATGGGGGAGCCAGCAATGCTCAAAAGCCCCGAGACCCTCCTCAAGTGATGGGAGGGTTAATACATGTGTCGTGGTGGAATAAGGGGGCGCCAGAGAGGGCTCACTGGGGTCGGACAGCAAAGTGAGAGCCCTGTAATGATGGATTGTTTACCTACACCGAAGGTCTTGGGTCTTTTAAAGTATATATATTGTTGTTAAGCAGTAGCTCTAGAAAAAAATATATATATTGGAAAGTTTTTTCACAGAGTTTGTTGATGTGTCACACATTTTATACAATTAAGTAACTGGTGATCATGAGACTAAATGCAAAAGTAGTCAAATATATAACTGGATGTGTTATCCTTAATGAGAACAACACATCAGACAGTTAGGCAAATTAAGTTAATATGGGGTAAATGAGGTGAATAAAAAACAACAAAAAATGGAATTATAGGATCGGCACTCCCACAGAAATACAAACCCTAAATTTCCCCACTATATACGTTTCCCTATCAGCAGCCTCAAGCAGTAGCAATGACAGTAAGTTAAGGGGTGTAAGAACTTTACCTTATGGCACTTTCAGCAGAGAAGAATGTCAGTATGGTGCAACAAAGAGTAGGGGAAGGCGTAGTCAGCTGCAGGGTCCACCTGACCAAAGACACATGGGATGTTATATCTTGCTCATGGCCCACTGGGGCACTTTGCTGGTGGCTGCTAAGGATGCAGGATGGAGCACACCACTGAGGCCAGCTTTGTCACCACACATCCTCACACCTGGTGATGCTGACAGACCGTTCACCTCCACCCCTTCCTCCTCAATGTCCTCTACTGGTGAGTTGTCCTCAGAACCATCAATTCTCCCCAAGCAACCAAGAGGCTATGAAATGGGTCTGGCAAAAATATTCCATACAGTTTTCGATCAATATTCCATACAGCCTATCGATCAATGGAAAACTGTAATATGGTCCAATGAATGAAGTTTCACCCTGTTCCCAACCACCGAACATGATTACATATGGCGAACACCATCCCCAGCTTATGACCAGGACTGTCTTTTGCCAACGGTAAAGCATGACGGTGGCGCCATCATGGTTTGGGCAGCCATATCATGGTATTCTGCAGTTCTCACTCATCATCACCTTGAAAGGTAGAGTAACTGCCAACAACTATGTACAATTTTCTCTCGACCATGTGCACCCCATGGTGCAGACACTGTTTCCCCAAGACAGCGCAATTTACCATGACAATAATGCTCCAATTCACACAGCAGGTGTTGTCAAATTGAGGTTTGAAAAGCATGCAGATGAAGTCTCAACCCTTCCCTGGGCGCCACAGTCATCGGTCCAACACCATATTAGGTAACAGTTTGATTTTTTTACCTGGTGTTTCCATAATTTTGTCCCCTGGAGGTATTAGGAGGTAAAGAAGCCCTTTAAGAACTTTCAGGATGATATTCTCCAATCAGCACATCTCAATCCAGTTGCCCACACTCAGATCCTCAGTATTAATTCAGAAAAACAAACAATGCCCACTTGTCCTGACATGCTCCCACTGCACAGCCTTTCACTGGGAAGCTCAGTGCGCTGCTGCTTCTCTTCCCCCAGTTCTTAAGCAGCTGAGAACAGAGAATCTGTGATCACTTATAAAAAAAGGAAAAAAGGTATTTATCATTTTTTTTTTTTTTTTTATATATATATATCTATACACAAGTGTTTTGCCTTTCATTTTTATTTTAAACTGAGTGGGTTGTTTTACAAGGTGATTGTTTACAATCACTTTAAATTGCCAGTAGAGTTTTAATGTACAGGTGAATGTCTGTCTGAAAATTAAAGGATGTTTGCTTGTTTTAAGTAGTAAGGCCTATTAACAGTAAAAATCTATATTTCTTATCTGATAATTTTCAGTTAGAACATGGTCTAGAAATGGCACTTTGAAGCAGAGTGGAAGCTTAGTCAGACAAATGTAATGGTCTTGTAACCCAAAATTACCTTTCAGAATGGGAATGTTTGCTCCTGTTTTGTCTCATAGGCAATGTTCAATGATATTTAATGGTTTTAAATATGTTTTTTTGTTTTCAGCCATGTATACATTGTTATCTCTAACACATATTTCAGACATTTATGGTTCAGTCACTAACTTATGAATCTGAAATATTTTGAAAATACTGTATACAGCACATATTTGTGTAAAACATAAACATGGTATTTTGTGCTCATTTGAACATTGCCCTATTTGTCTGTACACAACTCTTAACTCAAACAGCATTCACCATAGTAACTAATGACCCTATTGCCACATCCCAAGGCTATTCATGTTGTCTGCTTCTACTTGACCTTTCTAAAGTACCTTACCGTGAGTCATACATTCTTTCATTTAGTATCCAAGAAGAAATCTTCTCTAAGCTTTTATACTAGATGATGGTTCTATGTTACTTTGCTGATGACCCCTCTTTTCACCTAATATGAATACTTTAATTGTAACTTTCTGACGTTAATGTCCCTTTACTCTTAAAATAGACCTTTTAATCTCTGGAAGCAAATGAATGTTCTTAGACATAACTTTAAACTCTTCAACAGTTTTTTTAATGAAAATTGTAACCCATCTGACTAATCAGCATTACACATTTCAGCATTACAAAAACTATTTTTTTTTAGAAGAAAAATATCACTTTCTTGTCCCCATGTAAATAAATTACAAGCATACATTTAACCAGTTTCCATCTAGAACATTTTTTTTTCATTTATTGTACACAAATAAAAATCAACATTTTTGGACAAAAAATTACTAAAAGTGATTGTAAAAGGAAAAATATTTAACAAACAAAATAACAAACATGGCATTCTTACCTGAACTGTACAATGGTTCTTCACAGAGCAGTCTCAATCCTCTTCTGGTTCCTCACTAGTGTCCCTGGCTCCTCCCCCCTGCTGATTGCCCCATAGAAAACCATTTGCTACTTGCAAACCACTGCTCCTGAGCCACACTCTGCGTCTTTTGACACACACAGTGCATCTCGGCCCCACCCACTACTTACTCCTATCTGGCTGTGATTGATAGCAGCAGTAGCCAATAGCTCCCGCTTCTGCCTCTGATCCAGTGAGGAGAGAGCGAGAGAGAGACAGCAGCTCTGCTGCTCTTGGGCACAGTGCTGGATTGGGTTCATGTAAGTATAACATTGGGGGGGGGTTTGGGGGGGGCTGCACACAGAAGGTTTTCACCATAAAGCTGTGTTCCAGCCAGGGAAAAAAAGTCAGCAGCTACAAATACTGTAGCTGCTGACTTTTAATATATAGTCACTTATCTGTCCATGATGATGTCGACACCTCAGCCGATTTTCGGATTGGCTGTCGGGTGCTGCCGCCACCATTCGACGTAAGGGAAACTGGCGGTGAAGCAACGTCTCCCTGAAAGGTGCCAAATGTGGCACCGGAGGGGGGAGGAAGCAGATCAGCGGAAGTTCAAATTTTGGGTGTAACTCCGCTTTAATGCAAAGAGTGCATTAAGGTAAAAAAACCTTCTGCCTTTAGAACCATTTTAAATGCATTTACAGATCATCAATTTAACCACTTCCATATCTGGCATTTTCACCCCCTTCCTGCCCAGGCCAATTTTCAGCTTTTAGCGCTGTCACAATTTGATTGAGAATTGTACAGTCATGTGACATTGTACCCAAATTAATTTTGATAATTCTTTTCCCCCACAAATAGAGCTTTCTTTTGGTGGTATTTGATAACCTCTGCGGTTTTTATTTTTTGCGCTATAAACAAAAAAAGAGCGACAATTTTGAAAAAAAACACAATATTTATTACTTTTTGCTATAATAAATATACAATTTAAAAAAAAAAACATTTTTTTTCCTTAGTTTAGGCTGATATGTAGTCTTCATATTTTTGGTTAAAAAAAATCGTAATAAGCATATATTGATTGAATTGCGCAAAGGTTATAGCGTCTACAAAATAGGGGATCGAATTATGGCATTTTTTTTTTTTTTTTTTATATTTTTATCGTGACTGTGATATTGCGGTGGACATATCGGACACTTTTGACACTATTTTGGGACCAGTGAAATTTATACAAGGAAGCTCAGACCTGTACAGTGTTTAAATGTGCTTTTACTGAACAAAAATGCAGTACATACAAAACTATTACAATATTATAAATAAAGTACAAGGCTGACAGATATCTTTAGCAAATTAACAACCTAGCAAATAAGTAGAAACTATGGTCTGTAACAGTAGAAATACACTTAAAAGTTGCTTAACTCCGGTTACTGTGTTTGTGATCTCCGGTGACAATGAGGACTTTTTGTGTTAATGCATTATGGAGACCCCTGGTCTTACAGACTGTCCTTGGTGTTTAAGGCATGATAAGAGGCTTTCACTCTGGCCCAGATAGGTAAGCTGCACACTTCCCTCTGACCACCATAACTCTCTGCAGCCTTGCTTTTCCTAAAAAGCTTATGGAGCATTTTTACCTAGCACAAGCTACACAGCACAAGAAAAAAACAGGTCTGCTTCAGTTGAATTATAACGCAGATCCCGAATGAGCCCCCAATTGTTTTGCTTGCCTCTATCTAGCAAGGTTACTTTGCAGTATAAGCAAGAAAGCTGAGACCTCTGCAGTGTGTAAATGTGCTTGTACTGTATTTCTAATATTTCAATAGTTTTGTATGTACAGCATTTTTGTTCGGTAAAAGCACATTTACACACTGTAGAGGTCTCAGCTTCCTTGCTCATACTGCAAAGTAAACTTGTAGATAGACGCAAGCAAAACATGAGTAACTACACATCCCATGAGGCATTGTAAAACTCTGACATTCACAGACATGACTAGGCATGATGGGAATTGTAGTTCCTGGAGCTAAACTTGGAGAGCCCTGGTTTAGAGTAAACTGTTTTTAATATTACTTTTATTATAAAATAAGCCCCCTATGTTATAGCATTGGGAAGGTGACAGGTCTTCTTTAGACCCCTAATGTCTCCCCTCCCTCCACTAAAGCTAATTAAGCACAGATCATGCTTGATTAATGACTTTCCTGGCCACATCAGCCATTGAATGGCAGCTCTGATGCCAGAAACACACAGAGCTAAGTGCCTCTGGCTTCATGCACAGCAGTGGAGATCAGGGAATGGATGTCTCCCTTTCTTCTCCTCACCATCCTGTAATCATTTGTTGTGCTCCAAGCTTCCCGGGGAGAGCATGAGATCCTGGGGACCATGGGGGGTCCAGTAGTGGGGGACAGCACACAGCAACTATTATAACCGCTTGCCGACCAGTCGCTGTAGTTTTACTGCGGCAGAATGGCACGACTGGGCGAAACAACGTTATGTTACGTTGCTTTGCCTTTTGGCCACTAGGGGCGCGCACGTGCCCGCAGCGTATATCTTGGTCCCTATGCGAGTGCCCGGTGGGCACAATGACCGCCGGGCTCCTGCGATTGCTCGTGACAGAGCGAGGACTCGGGATCTGTGTGTAAACACACAGATCCCGGTTCTTTCAGGGGAGAGGAGACAGATCGGTGTTCATACATAGTATGAACACACAATGTCTCCTCCTAGTCAGTCCAACTCCCCCCACAGTTAGAACACACAATTAACCTCTTGATCACCCCCTAGTGTTAACCCCTTCCCTGCCAGTGACATTTATACAGTAATCAGTGCATTTTTATAGCACTGATCGCTGTATAATTGTCAATGGTTTGAAAAATGTGTCAAAAGTGTCCGATGTGTCCACCATAATGTCGCAGATTCCTGCCATTAGTAGTAAAAAAAAATGCCATAAATCTATCCCCTATTTTGTAGACACTATAACTTTTGCGCAAACCAATCAATATACGCTTATTGCTATTTTTTTTACCAAAAATATGTAGAAGAATACATATCGGGCTAAACTGAGGAAATCTTTTTTTTTTTGGGATAAAAAAATTTGAGATATTTATTATAGCAAAAAGTAAAAAAATATTCTGTTTTCTTCAAAATTGTTGCTCTTCTTTTGTTTATAGAGCAAAAAATAAAAAACGCAGAGGCAATCAAATACCACCAAAAGAAAAGGACATCAATTCTTTTTGGGTACAGCGACACAGTGCCGAATCACAAAAAATAGCCTAGTCATTGAGCAGCCAAATCTTCCAGGACTGAAGCGGTTAAAAGTGATGGGATGGCTCTACATGTTTAGATGCGCAATGGTATTTGTTTTTGTTGTGTCATTTTCTTTTTCATGTCATACCGGAGCAAGACATCAGGAGGAATTATAAAGAAAAAATCCCAACATTTCCAGCATTAAGGGAAGTCCTTTTTTATTCATTCCTTGTACTTTTAAATGTCTCCCGGATTTGTTACCATTGGTGGATTTGAAGAGTCACCAGTGAATTTTGTTTAATCAATAATCAATTATTAATTAATTAACTACTCATTGCTATTAATTAATGGATTGGTATCAACTAAGAAATAAATATATTAATTAATCGGCGGCTATTAATTAATAGGCCATTATATCAGGTCAAACCTGTATTGGTTTCTGGGATTTACATATCCCCATATGCATCATTAGCATACACTGGAAATCTCTTTTGAAACATTATAGCACATTAAGGATTACATGTTTTTACTCACACTTTGAAGCACTTTATTTATTATTTTAAACACATTGTATTTATTTATTTTGAAACACATTGTGTATTTATTTATTCATTTATAAATTGGTTACAACCTCATTGTAACGTGAAGCATTTATTATTTTACACTTGGGATTGTCACGCAAGCACTTATATATTGTATCAGATTTTATCACGACACTTGTCATATTTATTCTTTTAACATCACCTATTGATCTAAATAGATTAAGGTTGATACTGCGCACTATTTATACTCTAGTATTTATTTTCATATCTTTTTAAGTGTAGGACACACTTTAATGGTGCAGCATATCATTTGGTCATCTTATCTATTTTATTTGGTTTTCTAAATTTTATATTTTAATATCCTATCAGCGCTTTAGTATTTACTTTACAATGTTCATATATTGACCCCCTGTGACGTAGTCAGAAGGAACAAAACATACATTGGGGTGTGACTGGACAGCAACCGGAATCATAACATTAACATTGTGGGAGCGGTTGGCGTTTCCCTGGATAGTCGTCAGCCAGCGTGGAGGTGGTGAGACTGAAGGGGATCGTTCAATTATGTCATGAGCTATACAATGTTTAATACAAGATGTTTTAAATCTGAGTGGACTGGGTATTGTTTTTAGATTAAAGATTGAGCTTTACAATATTACACTAGTGGAGCCTTTCTTTTTCATGTACCCATGGATATGCACCCTTTTTACAAGGAATTGTGGAGAAGTGGATTGGCTTATTAAGGAATCTTTGAACAACTGATTCTTATGGCTTACTAGCCTAACCACGAGAGTGGTAGGCAAATATATTTGGTGAGTTTCCACCTGATGGGAGCAGGTCTAATGCGACACTATGGTCGAGGATACTTTATAGTGTTTTTTCTTAATTAGGACATCACTGGGAATATCATCACATGTTTTTTGTTGTATAAAGAGGATTGCTATTGGACTCTTGTTTTGTTATAGTTTTTTTTTTTTTCATGACATTTTAATTTTATTATCTTTTATATTTTTTTATAATTTCTTTGCACATGGAATATTATATATATTCGATCGTTACATTTTTGTATTGGACACTGAATTAATTAGGTGTTATTGTTGTGCTACTGTGAATTTTGCAATACAGTGCCTTGAATAAGTATTCATACCCTTTGAAATGTTCCAAATTTTGTCATGTTACAAAAGGGATTTTATATGATAGCCCAACACAAAGTGGCACATAATTATGAAGTGGAAGGAAAATGATAAATGGTTTACAATTTTTTTTGCAAATAAATATGTGAAAAGTGTGGTGTGCATTTATATTCAGCCCCCGTCAATAGAACCACCTTTCGCTGTAATTACAGCTGCAAGTCTTTTTGGGGATGTCTCTAACAGCTTTGCACATCTAGAGTGACATTTTTATCAATTCTTCTTTGCAAAATAGCTCAAGCTCTGTCAGATTGGATGGAGAGCGTCTGTGAACAGCAATTTTCAAATCTTGCAACAGATTCTCATTTGGATTTAGCTCTGGACTTTGACTGGGCCATTCTAACACATAAATATGCTTTGATCTAAATCTTTTCATTGTAGCTCTGGCTGTATGTTTAGGGTTGTTGTCCTGCTGGAAGGTAAACCTTCGCCCCAGTTTCAAGCCTTTTACAGACTCTAACAGGTTTTCTTCTAAGATTGCCCTGTATTTGGCTCCATCCATCTTCCATCAAATCTGACCAGCTTCCCTGTCCCTGCTGAAGAAAGTCATCCCTGCAACATGATGCTGCCACCACCATGTTTCATAGTGGGGATGTCTTGTTCAGGGTGATGTGCAATGTTAGTTTCCCGCCACACATAGCGTTTTGGTTTTAAGCCAAAAAGCTAAATTTTGGTCTCATCTGACCAGAGCACATTCTTCCACATGTTTGTTGTTTCTCCCGCATGGCTTCTCTTCTCGCAAACTGCAAACAGGACTTCTTATGGCTTTCTTTTAACAATGGCTTTCTTTTTGCCACTCTTCCATAAAGGCCAGATTTTTGGAGTGCATGACTAATAGTTGTCCTGTTGACAGATTCTCCTACCTGAGCTGTGGATCTCTGCAGCTCTTCCAGAGTTACCATGGGTTACCTTGGCTGCTTCTCTGATTAAGGGGGGGGGGGGTATTTTACAAACTTTGAAAGCTATAAGTGAAAAATAAAAAAGCAAAGGAGAAATTGTAAAAATGGTCTGGTCACCTGAGGGTAAAAATGGAGCACATAGCCTGGCAGCGAAAGGGTTAAACTCTCTAGCAATACACACAAAACTGAGCATGTGCAGAGTGCCCCCAAGGCTCTGTAATATCAGAAGATGGGTTGGGGACTGTGGAAGAAGGGGAGGATCAGAGAAGACAGGATCAAGCAGCCCTTTTACACAATGCGCTGGATTAATCCCATAGGTTCCATAGTGAGTATAACAAGCATGCTTTACAGTATATACAGACTAAGTTTACTGTTGTGGATTTAATAACACTTTACATTTTTTTAACTTTTTCTTTTGGAGTCCTCTGCAGCATCAGTAATTAACATGATGAATGCACCAATGTTTTGCCAAGACACTCTTGGATTGGTCTCTTGGCCTAAAAGGTTGCTTACCCCGGGAAGCATTGCACAGAGCTCACATTATGTATATGAACATTGTATGTAATATTGATCTCCCGCTCTCCAAGTAACAAAGACGAATTACAACCAATGCTGCTAATTACAACCATAAATATTAAAACCAGTGAAAATGAAATATATATACAAAAGTGCATATACAGTGACTTGAAAAAGTATTCACACCCCTTGACATTTTCCACATTTTGTCATGTTACAACCAAAAACATAAATGTATTTTATTGGGATTTTATGTGATAGACCAACACAAAGTGGCACTAGCCACTTTGACAGTCCTAGCTAAAAGGCTACACAGGCCCCCTGCTTGTCAGCTCCAAAACACATTGCTTTTCCATATCTAACAAAACTTAACTCTAGCAGATACCTCTCTTCTGCTCACCAAGCTACAAAGCATTGACAGTGTGTCTAAGGTGGAGGTCAACAGGGGCAATCACATTGGCTCTAGCCTAAGTAACCAAGCTTCCTGAGTCCAGCACAGCATTCACCATCATCTGACACACATGCTTTCCCAATACTGGAACTGTAGTACATGAAACAGTGGAAAATAAAGACTGTCATCTATCCATGAGAGAAGTCAAAATGGATAGGCTCATCAGTCAATGCAAAGTAGAGATGTGCCGAACAACCCCCACCCCCCCCCCCCCTGTTCTGTTCGCACCAGAACTCCAAAACAGAGAAAAAGTCCTGTACTGAACGGTGAACCCTATTGAAGTCCAAGGGAGCCGAACTTGAAAAATCAAAAGTTCACATTTTTAAGGCTTATATGCAAGTAATTGACTATAAAAAGTGTATGGGGGGTACAGGTACTTCCCTGGGGGATGTATCAATGCAAAAACTTTTTTTTTAAAACAATATTTTTTAAAGGAGCAGTGATTTTAAGTGCAACAATAAAAATGAAAAATTCCTTTAAATATAGTGTCTGGGTGTCCCCTTAGTCTGCCTGTAAAGTATAGAACATGCTGCAGCAAAAATGACATTTCTAAAAAAAAAAAAAATAGTCAAACCACATTTAAATTGACTCGTGGTTGCAATTTCTGGAACCCAGCTGTTTAAAAAAAAGAAAGAAAAAACAACGTGGGTTCCCCCCCAAAATCCTATTATCTGAGCATGCAGCCTGGCAGGTCAGGAAAGGGCAGGTAGGGCCTGAACCATACCAGGCCACATGCCCTCAACATGAGTGGGTGTTTTGGGGCAGGGGGACAAGGGTCTCTTCCCCACAACCCTGGACTGTGGTTGTGGAGGTCTGTGAGTGGGGCTTATTGGAATCTGAAATCCCCTTTAAGAAGGGGGCCCCCAGAAACCCCCAGATCCTGTCTCCCTATGTAAATGAGTATGTAAAAACACAGAGACAGTTTTTGGCAATTCCTTCATTAAAAAATAAAAAAAACTGTGTCCCCCAATGTAAATCCATCGTCAATCATGACGCCCGCTGGACCCGAAAAATAAAAACAAAACACTCTGCACTCATTGACTGCCAAATGCCTCAACCATCTGACAGCTCTTATATACAGTGGTGTGAAAAAGTGTTTGCCCCCTTCCTCATTTCCTGTTCCTTTGCATGTTTGTCACACTTAAGTGTTTCGAAACATCAAACCAATTTAAACAATAGTCAAGGACAACACAAGTAAACACAAAATGCAATTTGTAAATGAAGGTGTTTATTATTAAAGGTGAAAAAAAATCCAAACCATCATGGCCCTGTGTGAAAAAGTGATTGCCCCCTAAACCTAATAACTGGTTGGGCCACCCTTAGCAGCAACAACTGCAACCAAGCGTTTGCGATAACGTGCAATGAGGCTTTTACAGCGTCCTGGAGGAATTTTGGTTTTGGTTTTGTTTTTCTTCAGCCATTCGGTGGTGGACTTGCTGGTGTGTTTAGGATCATTGTCCGGCTGCAGAACCCAAGTTCGTTTCAGCTTGAGTACACGAACAGATGGTCGGACATTCTCCTTCAGGATCTCTTGGTAGACAGCAGAATTCATAGTTCCTTTTATCACGGCAAGTCTTCCAGGTCCTGAAGCAGCAAAACAGCCCCAGACCATCACACTACCACCACCATATTTTACTGTTGGTATAATGTTCTTTTTCTGAAATGCAGTGTTCCTTCTACGCCAGATATACTTGGACACACACCTTCCAAAGAGTTCCACTTTTGTCTCATCGGTCCACAGAATGTTGTCCCAAAAGTCTTGGGGATCATCAAGATGTGTTGTGGAGAAATTGAGACGAGCTTTGATGTTCTTTTTGCTCAGCAGTGGTTTTCTCCTTGGAACTCTGCCATGCAGGCCATTTTTGCCCAGTCTTTTCCTGATGGTGGAGGCATGAACGCTGACCTTAACTGAGGCAAGTGAGGCCTGCAGTTCCTTGGACGTTGTTGTGGGGTCTTTTGTGACCTCTTGGATGAGTCGTCGCTGCGCTCTTGGGGTAATTTTGGGCGGCCAGCCACTCCTGGGAAGGTTCACCACTGTTCCATGTCTTCGCCATTTGTGGATAATGGCTCTCACTGTGGTTCGCTGGATTCCCAAAGCTTTGGAAATGGCTTTATAACCCTTTCCAGACTGATAGATCTCAATTACTTTCTTTCTCAATTGTTCCTGAATTTCTTTGGGTCTCGGCATGATTTGTAGCTTTTAAGGATCTTCTGGTGGACCTTACTGTGTCAAGCAGCTCCTATTTAAGTGATGCCTTGATTGTGAACAGGTGTGGCAATAATCAGGCCTGGGTGTGGCTAGAGAAATTGAACTCAGGTGTGGACAACCACAGTTATAGTATGTTTTAACAAGGGGGGCAATCACTTTTTCACACAGGGCCATGATGGTTTGGATTTTTTTCACCTTTAATAATAAACACCTTCATTTACAAATTGCATTTTGTGTTTACTTGTGTTGTCCTTGACTATTGTTTAAATTGGTTTGATGTTGCGAAACACTTAAGTGTGACAAACATGCAAAGGAACAGGAAATGAGGAAGGGGGCAAACACTTTTTCACACCACTGTAGGTAAGGGCGGGGACACCTGGCGACATCACCTGGAGGCACTGCCCCTTGTGACATCACAGACCGGTGCATGCTGGGTTGGTGACATCGCCAGGTGGCTCTGCCATAACCTATATAAAAACTGTCAAATAGCGGAGGAGGCATTCGGCAGTCAGCCGACAATGAGTGCGGAGCATTTTTTTTTTCTTTTTCGTGTGTGACGGTTGTCATGATTGTTGATGGATTTACATTGGGGGGACACAGTTTTTTTTATTTTTTTTAATAAAGAAATTGTCAAAAACTATGTTTTTATAACTTTTTTTACACTTTTTTGATGAGGGTGGGGGTACTATGTACCCCATACTCATTCACATAGGGGGGCAGAATCTGGGGGCCCCTTCTTAATAGGGGCTTCCAGATTCTGATAAGCCCCCCACCCACAGACCCCCACAACCACAGCCCAGGGTTGTGGGGAAGAGACCCTTGTCCCCATCAACATGGGGACAAGGTGCTTTGGGGTGCATGTGGCCAGGTATAGTTCACCTGCCAGGCTTTCCTGACCTGCTAGGCTGCATGCTCAGAAAGGGTCTAGTATGGACTGGGGGGGACCCCACACTGTTTTTTAATTTTTTTTACTATTTCTTTACCGGCCAATGCTTTTTTTTTTTTTATTCAGCTGTCAGCGGGGAAACCCATTTACAGCTGATGACTCAGTTGTTAAGAACGCCGTGGCCATGCCTTAACAACCAGCTTTTACTGCGCCCTGATTGGGCAACGCAAAGTTGCCGAACACCCTGCAAGTTCAAGTGTTCCCCAAATGGGATGAACAGCCAATGTTTGAACCAAACCATTTGCCCAAAACTAATGGAAAGTTTGCTGCCACATATCCAAGTTCCTGGCAACAGAAACATTTAATATTTTCCAATTACTGTAGGTCTGCATATAGGCACCAACTTTCCTGGTTTGGAATGCCAATCTCCAGATCTGACACCAAGAGTTCTCCCCCTGTCTCTTTGTTATGCTTACCACCCACTTCCCTTAGAACAATCTTACTCTTAAGGGAGATGACCAGGTTCTCTGCTGAAAAGTACCTTTTATGCAGAGATATATGTAAGGGCCTAAGGTAAAGATCTATGACTATCCACTCCACTATCTGTGGCCCAGGCAGGGTCATTATTAGCTGTCATCTTGGACAGGAAGCAACCAATAATGATGGTTGAGGAGTTGTCAATAACACCAGTGTTTTTTCCAGGAGACCTCTGTGCAAACATCTGCACCACC
Organism: Lithobates sylvaticus; assembly: GCA_028564925.1. Taxonomy (NCBI): domain Eukaryota; kingdom Metazoa; phylum Chordata; class Amphibia; order Anura; family Ranidae; genus Lithobates; species Lithobates sylvaticus. The sequence goes on from CM053027.1 coordinate 412,287,647, forward strand.
TCTGTCAAAGTATCTCTGTCTGTTTCCACAGCACTCACCAACATTTCAAATAACACCTGCATTTGTTCTTGTACAACAGCCATCACAACTGTACATTGTGATGTGTACAACTGTTACTGTCCCTTCCGGACTACCACGGTCACTCCACTTAAGAGCTGCTTCTTACCCCCAGCCTCCACTGTTTTCATTCTCACAGCAGAGTAAAGAGCAGAAGACAGGACAGTTCTAGATGGAGGGCAGGAGCGGGAACTGCCATAGTTAACTTTTCAAGTTAACCAGCAGGTTAACCAATCACCAGCTTGATAATATGAAAAGATAATTCTGCAGTTCCTGCTCCCACCCTCTGTCCAGTGTTGCTGTGCCTCCCACCTTCCTGGATTATCATGTAAAGTAGGAGCGGTAAGGGGGGCAGAGGACATGGCTGGGGGGGGGGGGTGATGTATAGGAGGGCAGAGGAAATTACTGTGGGGGTGATGTGAAGGGGTAGAGGAAATGGATGTGGGGGCAGTGGTGTATTTTGTTTTTGGACTTCCCTAGGCAAGACTAAAACCGGGCACTTCATCTAAATTTCTCCAACCCCAGTCGCAGTATACAGTTTTTATCTCAGGGTCTGATGAGTAAGCTGCAGCCATTCAAAGTGAACAGCTGCAGCTTTCTCTTTAGACCCGGAGAAATGATTCGTCCATGTGCCACATATGTGGTCAATGGGTCAGAGGATTGGATTAGCGGGACATAGGACAGGTCAGCAGGGTGAAGGATGGGGTCAGCAGGGTATAGGACAGGTGTCAGTAGGGCAAAGCATGGGGTCAGTGGGGCAGAGGATGGTGTCAGCGGCATTGGTTGGACACTGATGAGGAGGCACTGATGAGGCTGCACTGATAGACGGCACTTAAGGGCACTGATAGGTGGTACTGATGGGCACTGATAGGCAGCACTAAAGGGCACTGATAGGCAGCACTGATGGGCACTGATTGGCAGCACAGATGGACACTGATTGGCAGCACTGATGGGCACTTATTGGCATCACTGATGGGCACTGTTGGGGCTGCACTGATAATCAGGAGACTAATGATCAGTGCCCTGATTATCAGTGCAGATGTCCCCTTTCACACTAGCCAGTTACCAGCTCTCTCCTCTCCTCATGACAGCGTGAGGAAAGGTATGCCTATAACCGGCAAGTGTGTTTACATTGCGATCAGCTGTGATGGGACACAGCTGATCACGTGGTAAAGAGCAAAGTACACATCGATCACAAAGTGTGCCGGCTGCACGCCGCAGCGGGTGCGCAGGGGTTGTGGTTCTGGGAGGAGGAGGACGTCAAAAAACACCCTACCCAGAACTAGAAGACCGCACTGCAGCCATCATTCGGCTATAGGCGGTCGGCACGAACCACCTCTAAGCTTCTGCCTGGGGACAGCGTCGCTCTCGAGGTAGATACGCCACAATGCAGGGGGGACTGAGGACACTAATGTAAAAATGCCATTGTGATATAAAATGAGGGAGGCTGTGAAGGACCTCAGTCATTATACAAACATGCAAGTTGGACCTCTGATAGAAAATTTCGGACAATCATGAATTTTAATTCAATATCCCTGTTGTACAAAATTGATCATGCACTGATAGTGGGTATTTGTCTGTTGCTGTGCAGCATTTGCTTGCTTCATTTCTGCATTAGAAAACCCCAGATGTTTTACCAACTCCTCCACTTCCTGTCACTCTAGGTACTGGCTGTTTAAAAATAAGTTTCTTGCTATAACTGGCTGCATTGCTACACCATATGTGAGCTGGAGGTAGGGAGTGGGTGCAATGCTATCTGGGGTGAGTAAGCTTTTAGGCCATGAGACCTTTCCAATAGTGTTTTGGCAAAACTGCACAAGCCTAAAGCTTATCAGCTTCTAAACACATTGATTTTCCAAATATAAAAAACCTTTACGCTAGTAGATACCTTCTGTCTTCCCCAAGCTACAAAGCTCTGACTGTGTATTCTCAGCCTAAATTGCCTAAATGGGGAGATGAAAAGCCCTGAGTGTGTGTTAGAGAATCAGAGGTCTTGAAAAGTGTAAGGAGATGTGTAAATCCTAAACAGGACATTTCCAGGATCCCTGTAGTAAACTCTGTTACAATTCATAGTACATGTATATTGATCTCTCTTTGACTTACTTGTGCTCATATGTTGTTTATATAGAGTAGAGGTGCCTTGGCATGGCAAAGTGGCTTTCACATATATTTGCAAATTTACGTGCAATGTAACTAAAACCTCTGTTTTTTGTTTTTTTTTGCTGGCTAGCTTGAAATTGTTCTGGAGACTCGGTTTGTACTGTATTGCCCTGCCCATGTGCATTTTTACCTGTTGGCTAACCGCTATTTTCAGACCGATCAGAGCGGTTGCCAGCTTTCTCTGCCTTGATGCAGACACACTAGAACCTTGATGCAGACACACACTAGAGACCTTCAAGTGCCTTCATATGTTCTAATGAGTAGTTTTACGATCAAATCATTAAAGATCTCTGTTTTTCAGATGCTACTAATGCTGTTTATTATTTATTATTCACACAGAATCACATGACAATGCCTTTCTCATCAATGTGCCTCATTGTGGAGCAATTTTGGAAAAGGATCCTGTGCTACTTTGCTGTGATTCCGGTGCGATTTTGGCCCGATAAAGTTCAATGGAATCTCACAGAAATCAAATGTACATGTGATTCTGATGCGATATGGAAAGTGAATTCATGTTTTTGAGCTCAAGCTGATTAATGGAATTTATTATACCCTCTTGTGTCTGGATGAGACATTGAGCTAAACTGTACAAATTTAGCTCAATGTTGTAGCAGTTTTCAGAGTTGTTGCAAAAAACAGAGAATACATCATACTAAGCTGCTTCTCCGGGTCCTTATTATTGTGTGCCTGCACCTCAGCAAGACACAGTAAGGTAAATGTGTCTTGACACACATACTCTGCAGCTAGAGACTCAGCAGCCTTCTCAGCAATATGTGGGACATTATCAGGAGTGGCACCATCTTACTCCACTCATCGCCATATATACCCTCCTGTATGCTAATTGCCCTTTAAACCCAAACACATATGAATTACGGGAGTAATTGGGAACATGGTGGTTGACTATTGGGGTGCCCGAGCCCCTCCTGCCCCCAAACATCCACCCCCCTTTCATGGGATGGCTTGGCTAGTGGTTTGTTAGTGTGTAGGATTTATGTCCCTCAGGGTGGGACCTGGGCCCTCATACCCATTTTAAGGTCAATAACTAGAATATAAGCCAGCAAGGTGGGGACTAGCAAAATGAACTCATTAATTAAGTCAGTTCCCATAGACTGCAATCTGTAATTTTCTAGCATGCTGGATGATGTGCTTAATTTTGGACAGGGGAGTGGCTTATTTTGTGCTAGCTGCATTTGGGTTGTTCTGGGCATGCTCAGGTGTGTGTGTGTGTGTGTGTGTGTGTGTGTGATTGTGTGATTGTGTTGCATTGTTTTGCAAAATCTTCCTCAAGATGCTGTGACCAAAATGTTTAAATCCTTAAGAGACTGACCATTTGTGGGCACAGTCCTTTTAACTATTAATTTCCTCTGCCAAATGGTCAGACCTCAAAACCATATTCTGTTAGTGTCTCAAATTGTGTGTTTTTGCTTTCCTTGCTCTTTTCCAAGTCTTGTTTTGTTGATCAATAAAATTTGTAGCAATTTTTTATGTTTTATGTGTTTTGTTAATTTGTTTTGCAGATGCATGCTCAATCCAAGTAATGCAATTTACACTCTCTCCTCCCTAAACAATTCCCATGCAACAGATTTCCCAGCTGCAGATTAACTAGGCTGATTGGCATGGCAAAACAAAAAAAATTGTGATTTGTCTAAAAGCTACTTTCCTGGTGCCTTCATGGTAGCATATGCATGGATTGTGCGTATGCTACCAAGGATAGGCACCAGGAAAGGAAAATTACAGAGAGGTAAGTATTCAATTTTCCATTTTAGCGCAGTGGTTCTCAGCCTCAGTCTTCAATTACCCCCGACAGGACATGTTTTGGGAATTTATCTTAGCTAAAATAGCTGTCCAAAATACCAAGCCATTGACTGTGATTTAAAGCACCTGTAAAAGATGAAGGAAAACCTGCAAACATGTCCTGTTGGGGGTGCTTGAGGACAGGTATGAGAACCACTGATTTAGAGCACTGAGCTAAAATCTAGCTCAAGACAATCTTATTCTAACTGTGGGCATTTGAGGGAAACCAAGTGAGTGTTAGAACCCCTACTTGTCTTTTTTCAACTGTGATGCATGTCAATGGCCCATTTAGACCTTGTTTAATAGAAAACACCAGTTGCCTTTCACTATAAACATTTGTTAGTCCAGCCCTGGATATCTGCATCTGCTTTACTATTAATTTCCATAAAAATTTGGTCCCTGCAGCTAGATGCACCAAATGCATCTAGATGCATGACCGCTGCGTATGTGAGATGCGCAACTACTGTGTGCGCAGTGGTATGTACCCGTGGTGCATATCTGGTACCGGAAGCGGTGGCCAGCACACAGGAATGACATCATGTCCCTCCACGAAGTTGCTTGTACTGTTGCTAATTTCTTCCCACCACCATGCCCCGCTCACTGTTCTCTGAGGAAGAGATGATCCTTATTTGCAAATTAAGATAATTTTTTATTTATTGTTACATGGGGTGGTGTTTGTGTGGGTCACGTGTGTATGTCTAAATGATTTGACCTCAAAACACACACCTACTGCCTGTGTACAGATTCACTTCCGGGCCAATGTATATTGCTTCCTGCTTCAGTGTGTGTGTGTATATATAGCTATATCCATAGAGATAGATATATCTATAGATATAGGTTCTTGTGTCCACCAGCAGAGAGACGTTGGATAGATGCCACACTCCCAATTCTGGAGGCATAATAATGGTCTAGTACAGGGGTCTTCAAACAACGGCCCTCCAGTTGTTCAGGAACTACAATTCCCATCATGCCTAGTCATGTCTGTGAATGTCAGAGTTTTACAATGCCTTATGGGATGTGTAGTCAGCAAAAACTGCTGAATAGCTGTAGTTTGAAGATTCCTGATCACTCTAGCGTGTCTTGAAAAAAGGTGGTTTCTCATGTGCCTTGTATAATGCCCAAGAAATATCGTTTGGAAAATACATTTGGGTCATGACACATCTACATTCCAAAGTTGGCACTTAAGATTGTCATGCACTATGCAATCTGATTGACCAATCTCTGTACAACTTGATATTTAGACAAAATAGGTAATAGGAAGACGCATTTGAACAATTAATTGAAAATATAGGAAATCAAATAGGCTCTTGCACTAAATCTAATTTATTTAAGATCTAACTGATTGCAGTGTATGGTCACCTTTTATGGCTTTCCGAGCGCCTCACGCAGATGTACTGTGGCAGAAGGGCACGTACAGGCAGAATTGAGCGCGCAAGTGATACCTGCGATCGTCTCACGGACAGGAAGAATGGGGAAATGCTAATGTAAACAAGCATTTCCCCATTCTGCCTAATGACTCTGATACTGATCACAGCTCCCTGTAATCGGGAACGGTAATCAGTTTCGTGTCACACACAGCCCCTCCCCCCCACAGTTAGAATCACTCCCTAGGACACCCTAGGACACACTTAACCCCTACAGCACCACCTAGTGGTTAACCCCTTCACTGCCAGTCACATTTACACAGTAATCAATGCATTTTTAATTGCACTGATCTCTGTATAAATGTGAATGGTCCCAAAATCGCGCCAAAAGTGTCCGATGTGTCCGCCATAATGTCGCAGTCACAATAAAAATCGCTGATCGCCGCCATTTCTAGTAAAAAAAATGATTAATAAAAATGCCATAAAACTATCCCCTATTTTGTAGACGCTAAAACTTTTGCGCAAACCAATCAATAAATGCTTATTGCGATTTTTTTACCAAAAAATATGTAGAAGAATACGTATCTAAACTGAGGGAAAAAAATGTTTTATATATTTTTTGGGGATATTTACTATAGCAAAAAGTAAAAAATAATGCATTTTTTTCAAAATTGTCGTTATTTTTTTGTTTATAGCGAAAAAAATTAAAACCGCAGAGGTGATAAAATACCACCAAAAGAAAGCTCTATTTGTGGGGAAAAAAGGACATCAATTTTGTTTGGGAGTCATGTCGCACGACCACGCAATTGTCAGTTAAAGCGACACAGTTCCGAATCGCAAAAAGTGCTCTGGTCTTTGGCCAGCCAAATGGTCCGGGGCTTAAGTGGTTATAGATCAAGATCTAGCCATATTAATTTATTGGGTTTAGAAACGCTTCTTTGTTCTTTGCAATCTATTGAAAGATTTGGGTAAAAAAAAAAAAACACACATTTCAAAGATATATTAGAAGTGATAAGAATGAGATTAGCATCAAAAGGCATAATAAACTGAGAAGATCAACTAATTGCCTAACAAGACACATACAATGGGAAGAAATGAACCAATTGTATTGGGCATGCGATATTATCAATGAGAAAACCGCAGTTACCCTAGCGACAGTTGCAGTTTACATATGCGTGTATTTCTTATCGCTATTTGTGCTTCAATGTGCGCCACGTTCGATTAATGACTTTTTTCCCGGCGCGAGATGTTGGAGCTCCAGGTAATAGTAGATCAACACCAGTCTCATCAGTACTTCAGAGCTTTGATTTTTAACCACTTCCCGACCGCCCCATAGCAGATTTACTTCTACAGGGCAGCCGTTCTGTGCTGAGTCAAGTGTATATATATATATATATATATATATATATATATATATATATATGTGATTCTGAACTTCCAGGAAGAGGAAGCGCCACTTCTGCTGTCATTAGTCACAGTACCATATTTTTAGCACTGATCACTGTATTAGTGTCACTGGTTCCCACAAAGTGTCAAAAGTGTCAGTTAGTGTCAGAATGTCCGCTGCTATATCACAGTCTCGCTATAAGACGCTGATTGCCGACATTATTAGTATAAAAATAAAAAAAATTAAATCAATATATGCTTATTGTGATTTATTTTACCAAAAAATATGCAGCAGAATACATATTGGCCTAAATTTATGAAGAATTCGATTTTTTAATTTTTTTTTATTGGATTTGTTTTATAGCAGAAAGAACAAAATATATATATTTTTTTCAAAATTGTCAGTCTTTTTTTGTTTATAGCGCAAAAAATAAAAAACAAATAATATAAAAAAAATCTATCCCATGCTACCTCCTCACAAATGTCATGTAATTTGTGGGAATTTCAGAGACCTGGTTCAACAACTCTCATGATTGGCTGGCAAACATTCAAGGGTATACCCTTTATCACAAGGATAAGGAAAGCCTATATATCAAGAATAATGTACAAGTGAATGTGAGAGTTGACATCACTAAGGAAGCTAGGGAGGAGGTGGAATCCTTATGGGTAGAGCTCCAAAGGGATGAAGCTAAGGGGAAAATAATACTGGGAGTATGCTATAGGCCCCCTAACCTGAGGGAGGAAGGGGAGACAGATCTCCTATCACAATTTGGATTAGCAGCAAGGATGGGAAGCTATCATAATGGGGGATTTTAACTATCCAGACATAGACTGGGCGGAGGGAACCGAGCATTCATCTAAGGCTCGCCAGTTCCTAAATGTCTTGCAGGACAATTTTATGGGTCAGATGGTAGACGCACCGACTAGAAATAAAGCGTTACTGGATCTGCTGATTATCAACAATACAGACCAGATCACGGATGTGGAAATACGGGGAAATTTAGGGAACAGAGATTACAGGTCAATTGGCTTCCCTATAAATCACACAAATTGGAAACATAATGGGAATACAAAGACATTGAATTTCAAAATAGCCAACTTCCCTAAACTACAAACCTTACTAGAAGGCATAAATTGGGATAAAATCTTAGGAACAAAGAACGTGGAGGAGAGATGGGTTTGCTCTAAGAGCATATTAAATAAGGGCATTAGCCAATGCATCCCATTGGGTAAAAAATTTAAAAGAGCGAACAAAAGTCCTGGATGGCTTAACTCCAATGTAAAAATGCATATAAAAGCAAAGGAGAAGGCCTTCAAAAAAAACAAGGTTGAGGGATCATCATCAGCACTCAGACTTTATAAAGAATGCAACAAGAAATGTAAGGGTGCAATAAGGACGGCTAAGATAGAACATGAAAGACAGTAAGACACATAGCTGAGGAGAGCAAAAAAAATCCCAAGAAATACTTTAAGTATGTAAACAGTAAGAAAGGGAGGACAGACCATATTGGCCCCATAAAGAATGAGGAAGGACGTCTGGTTACAAAGGATGGGGAGATTGTGTAGGTATTGAATTTATTCTTCTCCTCAGTCTTCATGAGGGAATCGGGGGGGCTTCAGTAGCCAAAACTGCAGTGTTTATCCTCATGACACATCACAGGAAGCACCTCCATGGTTAACAGATGACAGAATTAAAATTAGACTTGGGAAACTTAACATTAATAAATCACCGAAACCAGATGGCTTGCACCCGAGGGTACTTAGGGAACTCAGTCAAGTAATTGCCAGACCATTGTTCCTAATTTTTACTGACAGTCTACTGACTGGAATGGTACCAGCTGATTGGAGAAAAGCCAATGTAGCACCAATATTTAGAAAGGGCCCTAAATACATCCCTGGGAATTACAGACCAGTTAGCCTAACATCAATAGTATGTAAACTCTTGGAGGGGATGATAAGGGACTATATACAAGATTTTAGTAATGAGAACAGTATCATTAGCAGTAATCGGCATGGATTCATGAAGAATCGTTCTTGCCAAACCAATCTACCAACCTTCTATGAGGAGGTGAGTTGCCAGCTAGATAAAGGAAGGCCCGTAGACGTGGTGTATCTGGATTTTGCAAAAGCATTTGACACAGTTCCCCATAAACGTTTACTGTACAAAATAAGGTCCGTTGTCACGGACCAAAGGGTGAGTAAATGGGTTGAAAACTGGCTCCGGAATACTAACTTTAACGATTTTGTATCCTCAAAGTCCTTTTTATCCTTTCATGAACTTAGGGGAAAACACGATTTACCACAATCTGAACCGTTCAGATTCCTACAAATTAAAAACTTTTTCACACATCTAACAAATAATGAATCACCCCTAACTCACCTTTCCAGTTTTGAATCAATGTGTAAAAAAGATCCATATGCCAAAGGTACGATTTCAACTCTTTATACAAATTTTTTGACATATACCAAGTCTGATAAACCAACCTATACTCAGTAATGGGAAGAAGATCTGGGACACAATTTAATTGACACAGATTGGTACAAAATATGGTCCACAACCAAAGCTTCCTCGCCTAATATTGTGGCAATGGAAACGAATTATAAAGTACTAACCCGCTGGTACCTGGTGCCTGCAAGAGTAGCCAAATATGCACCCACTTATTCAGCTCTCTGTTTTAGGGGTTGTTCAGACTTAGGCACCCATTTACATACGTGGTGGACCTGCCCCACAGTACAATCTTTCTGGAAAGAAATTTTTTAATTAGCCTCAGTAATGTTTCAAACTTCTGTACAACCAGACCTTTTTGCAGCACTACTTTATTTGAAACCAGAATATTTATCCTCTTCCCAATTTCAACTTTTTGTCCAACTGTCAACGGCTGCTAAACAAACAATAGCGAAAGCATGGAAATCGCCTCTACTACCACTATCTGAGACAAAAAACAGAATGCATTCAGCGATGTCCCAAGCCAAAATGACTGCTATTGATAATAACCGAATTCCACAATTCAAAAAATTATGGAATCCCTGGATAAAATACCATTTACCTTCAAACTTTGATGATATGGTACTTTTGCCATGGTAATTGATTAACCATTTTCAGTAACCACTCTCCCATCTACTTACCAAACAACCACTTTATATTTATGCAGATATCTGATCCGACCTTGTGAACACCCTCTTTACATTAGATTCTTCCATTCTCCCTCCCCCCTCTTTTTTTGTTAGTTTTCTTTATTTACTTTATTAAATATTATTTTATTAATGAAATAGTATACACTTTATATAAATAAGTTCTATATCAGAATTTACTATATATATTTGCTTACGATTTAATTGTAACAATCATTTGTTGCTTTTAAAGACTTACTTGAAAACAGACTAACTGTATCAAATGTTGTTTGGTTATACAAATTAGTTTAACACTCAGAAGACACTTTATACCATATGTTTGTTTTCATGATATACTATATTATTGTATATAGAGCTTACTCAATTGTGTTAACCGTTTGTATAATTAATTGTATCCGTATATATGTAATGTATCTTTTTTTTTGGATGTGTATTCAATAAACCTTTTTGACAAGGAAAACTGGCTACACGGGCGAGTTCAGAGGGTGGTGAAAATGGGAAGTACTTGGAATGGTCAGGGGTGGGTAGTGGGGTCCCCCAGGGTTCTGTGCTGGGATCAATCCTATTTAATTTGTTCATAAACGACCTGGGGTAAACAGTTCAATCTCTGTATTCACGGACGGTACTAAGCTAAGCAGGGCACTAACCTTGCAAAAAGATCTGAACAAATTAACGGGGTGGGCAACTACATGGCAAATGAAGTTCAATGCAGAAAAATGTAGAATAATGCGTTTGGGTGGCAAAAATATGAATGCAATCTATACACAGGGGGAGAACCTCTGGGGGAATCTAGGATGGAAAATTACCTGGGGGTCCTAGTAGATGATAGGCTCAGCAATGGCATGCAATGCCAAGCTTCTGCTAACAAAGCAAACAGAATATTGGCATGCATTAAAAAGGGGATCAACTCCAGAGATAAAATGATAATTCTCCCGCTCTACAAGACTCTGGTCTGGCCGCGCCTAGAGTATGCTGTCACCCTGGGACTTTAAATGAGGTGGGCACCACTAAGCCAATAAAAGTAACAACAGTAAGTACAGTATATATTTTTATTCAGTAAAAGTATTACATGCATTATTGTCATCAGAGAAAGCCACTTAATACAAAGTACATATAACTGGGTAGAATAAAATTAATAATAATAGTAATAATGGTACATTTGTGTCCGAACAATCACATAACATACAAACATCAGGTGTAACCGACATGTTTTGCGAGTCCCAGCTCGCTCTTCAGGGGTAGATGTGTATGAATTGTACCTAAGGTGAAAGGATACAGTTTGGTATATGGCATGATATTGGTATTTTAAGGCAGAGGGTAAGAGGGGCCTAATAAGTAAAGGCCCCATACTTACCACTACACATAGCCGAGCCAACGGGTGTGAAGCCTCCAGACAGCGGCAGCAGGTGTCTCGCCAGGGAGCTGCCTCCTCAGCATAAGTTCCCGGCCAAACTTTCTTTGTTCGGTTGTTCGACCGTTTGTTCGGCCCCCGAACCGAAAACAGTGCATTGCAAGCCCTGATTGTCTGAAGCAGTGAAAGCTTCAGCCAATCAGGGCACAGAGCACTGTCAGAGTCATGATTGGACACTGTCATCATGACTTTATTCAATGATGGATCATTCCTGCCCCACAGTATAGTATTCTTTCAAAAGAAGCCATTTTCAGTGTGATTTCCACGTGGAGAGAGATAGAACAGGACTCTGTTCAGTTCAGTTAGTTAGTGTGCTATACTGTGCTATTTTACTTCAATTGTCAGTGTAGAATATTAGTTTAGTGTCTGTCTAGGGATAGTATGAGTGTAGTGAGGAGGATTATGCTCCAGCAGGAAGACTAGAGGGACAGTGTCACTGATGCATGCATTGTCGCTGCTCACCATTCTTGTGGCCTCCTCAAATAGTGACAGGAAAGTGCATGCATCCTTGATCAGTAGCCACTGGCATGGCAAAAAGAAGCCAAGCTCCCCTGACCCTGTCCTAGTGCCATACTCGCACTGGTACTCATTGATGGCCCTCTGCTGTGTGTGCAGCCGCTGCAGCATTGCCAATGTTGAGTTCCACCTGGTGGGCATGTCACAAATGAGGCGGTTGATAGGCAGGTTGCATTCCCTTTGAATGTCAGCCAGCCGAGCACTGGCATTGTATGGCCGGCAGAAATGACCACAGACTTTTCTGGTCTGCCTCAGGAGATCTTGTAAGCCTGGGTACCTGGTCAAGAAACACTGCACCACCAAGTTCAGGACGTGTGTCAAACATGGAACATGGGTCAAGTGTCCCTGTTGGATGGCAGCGAGAAAGTTGGTGCCATTGTCACATGCAACCATTCCTGGCTGAAGCTGGCATGGCATCAACTACCTCTGAGCCTGCAGAAAAGCTGACAGAATCTCTGCCCCAGTGTGGCTCCTCCCCTAGGCAGACCAACTCAAGCACCACATGACATATTTTTGCCTGACTGCTTGCATAGCTCTTTGAGCATTTAGGGAGCACTGCTGGTTCAGAGGACAATTTTGCGGAAGAGGCCATAGAGGAAGAAGAGGAGGGAGGGGAGCATACAGATGCTGTGGCAGAATCACCACTAACTTTTTGGAGGCTTGTTGTCGGAACAAGCTGCAACACTGAACCATGTCCTGCATCCTTCCCAGCTGCCAGCAGAGTTACCCAGTGCTCCGTGAAGGAAAGTTAACATTCCTGCCCATGCCTGCTGGACCATGAGTCAGCAGTAATATGAACCTCACTGCTGACCGCCCTGTCCAATGAGGCCAAAACATTGCCTCCCACATGACATTAGAAAGCCGGAATGGCCTTCCGTGAAAAGAAATGGCTTTTTGGAACCTGGCACTGTGGTACAGCACATTCCACAAATTCACGAAAGGGGGTTGAGTCTACCAGCTGAAAAGGCATTAGTTGTAGTGCTAGCAATTTGGCCAAGCTAGCATTTAGATGCTGAGCATATGGGACCAAATTTCTTTTTACAGTTCAGCATCTGGGGTAGTGAAATTTGCCTGCTGAAATCAACTGGTGATGTACTGCCAGCAGATTAGCTGCAAGTACTTGTGACACCTATTGCTATACCTTCATTCCTCTCAGTGCAGGTTTTTGAGAGGCTGGAGGTATAGTAGGGTTTGAGATCCCAAATGAGGAGCATGGAGAAGTCTGCCTTTTTCTATGATGTGGGTCATCCAGGTGCTGCTGCCAACGGGCTGCATGGCAGGTCATCATATGTCTGGTCAAGCATGTGGTGCCCAAGTGGCTGCTGTTCTGGCCATGCTTGATCCGATTCAGACATAGGTTGCAAACAGCAATGGTGCGATCTGCTGCACACGTGTCGAAAAAAGTCCAACACCAAGGAACTTTTAAAAGTCAGCGGGGAGTCAGCAGCGCCCTGCACCTGCGGAGCTCTGCGGTGTGATCCAATAGGGTGGCTGCCCTTAAGCTGATCCCTGGAGGACATCCTGCCTCAGTGGAGTTGTGCCTCCTCCTCCTCACTTTCCTCCTCTCTTCTCTCAGGCACCCAAGTACGGTCAGTGACCTCATCATCCCCTCCCTCCTCGTCACTGGGCAAACTTGGCAGTATACTGCAGCTTGGGGAACATGACTGACAGTTTCTTGTCCTTCTGTGACATCCCCTCTCTCTAGGCTCACGTTACTCCCTTTATCCACCTGGGAACCAACATCGGAGCTTTCAAATTGTTGCGCATCCTCCATCAGCATGTAACCGACACTGTGGTCGCATAATTCTGGGGACTCCTCTGTGCATGATGGTGGGGCTACGGAAGGAGTAACTGTGGACAAGGAGCTGGTGGAATAGGCCTCTTTCACAGTTGCGTTGGAAGGCAAACTACTATGAGCCTGGGTGACAGAGGATGAGGAGGATGAGGACGGCTTAGTTATCCACTCCACCAACTCTTCTGCATGTTGTGGCTCAATAACATGGCCAGCAGCAGAAAAAAAAGACAAGCTTGCCCCATGGACATCTGCAGAGGATGCACAATGTCCACCACCACCACTGTTGACTGTAGACACAGAGGCTGCTGATGGCCTGTTTATTAGGTGTAGAGCACATTCAACTTTTATGTTGTTAATGCAAGTGCGTTTGTGCACTGTTCTTATTTTCTTGTCTTGTAATCTTTCTATAAAACTCAATAAGATAGAATTTATTTAAAGAAAAAAACTTTTTTAAAACCAATAAAAAAAATAAAAAAAATTAAAAACAATTGCCCCCTTAGTACAGGCATACCCCGCTTTTAAGTACACAATGGGACCAAAGCATGTATGTAAAACAAAAATGGACTTAAACTGAAGCAATACATTTTTTCACTTCTAGGGTGTAGTGGGGGGTCAGGGGTTGTAGTGGGGGTGTCAGGGGCTGTAGTGGAGGTGTCAGGGGTTGTAGTGGGGTTGTCAAGGGCACACTGGAACAGGGCGGGCTATGCTCTCGGAGCTTAACCACCTGATTACTTTGCACTTAAACCCCCCTCGTGACCAGACCAATTTTCAGCTTTTGGCGCTGACGCACTTGGAATGACAATTGCGCGGTCATACGACACTGTACCCAAATGAAATTGTTATCATTATTTCCCCACAAATAGAGCTTTCTTTTGGTGGTATTTGATCACCTCTGCGTCTTTTATTTTTTGCGCAATAAACAAAAGAAGAGCGACAAATTAAAAAAAAAAACAATATTTTTTACTTTTTGCTATACTAAATATCCCCAAAAAATATATAAAAAAACTTTTTTTTTCCTCAGTTTAGGCCGAAACGTATTCTTCTACATATTTTTGGTAAAAAAAAAATCGCAATTAGCGATTATTGATTAGTTTGCGCAAAAGTTATAGCGTTTTACAAAATAGGGGATAGTTTTATAGCATTTTTATTAAAAAAATTTTTTTTACTAGTAATGGCGGTGATCAGCGATTTTTATTGTGACTGCGACATTATGGCAGACACATCGGACATTTTTGACACATTTTTGGCACCATTGTCATTTATACAGCAATCAATGCTATTTAAATGCATTGATTGCTGTATAAATGACACTGGCAGTGAAGGGGTTAACCTCTAGGGGGCGGGGAGGGGTTAATTATGTTCCCTGGGAGTGTTTCTTACTGTGGGGGGAGGGGACTCACAAGGGGAGGAGACCGATCGTGTGTTTCTCTGTACAGAGAACACCATCGGTTCCTCTCCTCTGACAGGACCGTTGATCTGTGTGTTTACACACACAGATCCACGGTCCCGCTGTGTTACCGGGCAATCGCGGGTGCCCAGCGGACATCGCGGCCGCCGGGCACGCGCATCGGGTGCCCAGTGACACGGCGAGAGCGCGCGCGCGCGCTCCCGGCGGCGCGGGCGCGCGCCCCGCGGCGCGCGCGCGCTCCCTGGAGTGCACAGAAGGGGAGGACGTCATATGACGTGCTCCCGGCACAACAGATCCGCGCTGTAGCCGTCATTTGGCTATAGCGCGGATCTCAGCTAGTTAAGCTCCTTCTACTGCAGCTGCTAAATGTCTGTACAGTACTTGCGAGACACTTTACATACACTCACGGTGTACTTAAGTGAGTGTACTTAAAGCGGGGTATGCCTGTACTGCTTTCCACAAGAAAAATCTACAGGGAAAATTTTTAATACAGCAGATGAGAAAAGTTAAAAATATTTGACTAAAGATAATTGTACCAGTGAAAAATGTAACCACTTCCCGCCCGCCATATAGCAGAATCACGGCAGCAAAGTGGTTATGATATCCTGACCGGATGTCATATGAGCCTGGGTCATCAATCCGACACACCGCAACTCCGATCGTGGTAGGAAGTCTCTGACAGAGGCTTCCTACCACGTGATTAGCTGTGACCAATCACAGCTGATCATCGCGTGAACAAGGAAGTACCAGTAAACTGCTTTCCTTGGTTCACGCTGACAGGGAAAGCCGATCGACGGCTCTCCCTGTCAGAGGGGGGCCTGTGCTGATAATCAGCAAATTGATTATCAGCACAGCCCCATCAAAAGGTGCCTATCAGTGCCCATCACCTGCCAGCCTGTCCCCCTCTATAAAGCCTTTCAGTGCCCATAAAAGTGCAGATCAGTGCCCACAACAGTGCCAATCGGTGCCCAAAAAAGTGCCAATCAGTGCCACTCAGTAATGCTTGTCAGTAGCTCCTCATCAGTGCTAACTATCCAGTGCCACCTATCAGTGCTCATCAGTGCCGCTTATCAGTGCCCATCAGTGCCACCTATCAGTGCCATCAGTGCCGCCTATCAGTGCCGCCTATCAGTGCCCATTTTTTTTTTTTAATTGCCTGACTTTTTTCATTTATAGCGCAAAAAATTTATAAACGCAGACGTGATCAAATACCACCGCATGAAAGTTCTATTTGTGGAAAGAAAATGATAAAAAATTTAGTTTGGGTACAGTGTTGCATGACCGCGCAATTGTCATTCAAAATGCGACAGCACTAAAAGCTAAAAATTGTCCTGGGCAGGAAGGGGGAAAAGGGCCTGGTGTGGAAGTGGTTAAGGGTCTTATAGCTAAGGAAAAATCTATTTGTGCCCCCTTCCCTTGGTGCACTGAGCATGCGCTTATTTTACTTCATGATTAATCCAGGGCTGAAGTTAGTACATATTCAAAATCTCTGCATCTCATTGATTTTGATCACCAAGGGACACATACCTACCCTGTATCCTCAGGAGCATTCCCTCTACTCTGATCATCTGAACAGGCTATAACCTGTACCTCCTACGAATGCTGCCTTTTTCACTTGAAGTCTTTCCCACCACTTTACCTATAAATTGTAGCACAACCCATCTGCTCTCCACTCCCACTTCCAGCACACCTTTCACCTCATATCCTGTTTCTCACTCAGTGTGCTACTGGGACCACTTAAGAAGTGGGGACAAGAGTTTAGAAAATTAAAGATGCACTTAGCTGTCTGAGTCTGCAAATCTGTACCACAAGTTAAAGGGGATCCTTAGGCCTCATTACATTTCCAGCATATGAACATCAGACTAAGCAGCAGAGTTGTTTAATACTACTGTGTTTTCTGGTTTAATATGTTGCTTCTGAATGTAATCCAACAATGCACTAATCACGCTCAGAACTCCTACCCTATTAATGCCTTCTATGCCATTCACAACCTATGAATTGCACAATGAATCAAAAAAGTCATTCCTACATTCAGTAGAAAAATGTTAACCTGGATGCACAAAATTGTCTGTTGCTTTGCACAATTCACACAAGGAAAACTTCAGAACAATAGGAAAGGACTTTGTGCCTTGGAACATTCATGCAGTCATTTCCTAGGTTAAATAACTTTCTCTTAGTTTTATCTAAGAACAAAAGATCAGCATTATAGTGTGATCTTAGTTAGACTTTTCATTTACAGGTGGTATTCATGGTTTGTTGTGATTAATGTTTTGAATTACATTGGAGTATGCTTTTTTAAACCAAGCATCCCTACATAATTGTTGTTCTTCAGGGCTGTCTATTGCCTGCATCCTTTGATGAATATTTACTCAGCCGCAAAGCATTTATTTCTATTTACAGTGAGCTTTTGCCCACATAAGCTTCTCGTGTTTCCAGATACTTAGGGCAATGCTCATCTAAATTTAAACATCTCTAGAATTAGCTTATCATTACAACATACTGCATGCTGGGTTATCCACATTTACACACTAAAGAAACAAAGAAAAATAACTGTAAAACAAACTGTCTATGTGCATCGTCCAAACCACAATGCTAGTGTGGAAGGCTGTCTACATTTTTCCAGAGCACCCATGTCACCATACAGAAGCACATCGCACTGTGCCATGGCATGAATGAAGTGTCTCAATGTGAAAGAAAAAAACAGTACAATGCACTGAACTGCACCACTCCCTACCACAGCCAACAATAACAACCATGCAGGTTAGCATGAACCTAGAGAGAAAATGTTTTTAAGACCGATAGAACTGGGCTAGAAATAGGCTACTACTAGCAGCGAAAAATAGATCGTATGAATTGTATACATTTAACTATTAAAATGTTATTAGTTATCAAAATTAATTTATATACAAAGGTGCAGTTCCTTAGAAAAGATCTCATCAACCAGACATTCTATAGTTCCGGGGGTCGCGTAACTAGTTAGCATGGAGGAGTCTCGTTCTTTATCGGAATTAACCAGACAAATCGCTCCACCAACTAAGAACGGCCATGCACGCAAATTCCAGAGTAAAAAAAACAAGTTTACACCCACTACCACAGGACAGGTTCACATTATTAAAGATTTTATAGGCTGTCATACTGAGGGTGTAGTATATTGTTTACAATGCAGTTGCAACCTGCAATACAGAGAGAGCTTAAAGTACGCATAAAGGAACTATCAGGAGAGTACTTACCGAGGCCGAAGTGCCGAGAGTGGTTCACCCTTGCAACTGAGCGCAGTCCGCCCCCTGGAGGTGAGACAGGGGGTGAATGGCACAAAGAGGCACAGGCTACCCAACCAGAGGATGAGGACTGAAGTAGGAGCCAAGTGCTGGGATCAGGAATACGTTGAGAAGTTCCAGAATACAGGTGCAGGTACAGGTCTGTAGACAGGTAAATCCGGGTCACTAGCAGAGGTTCAGGGCAGGAGACAGCAGACAAATCCAGGTCACAAGCAGAGGTTCAAGGGGGCCAGAGGCAGCAAGCGGGTAAGTCCAGTAAACAGTCCAGAGGTCAAGAGGTCAAGGGCAGGAGAAGGCGGCAAGGTCAAAGGGCAAATCCGAGGTCAAAAACAGGCAATCAGGCAATCAGGATACCGGAAACAGGAACAGAGCTTAAGCAGGAAGCTGAAGACAAGCCAGCGCTGGACTGATCTGAACCATTTCCTTAAATAGGCCCTGTAAGTGGTCATGTGACGCTGTCACGCACTGGGATGCTCAAGCGTGCGCTAGTGCGCATGCGCGTGCGTCGGAGCGCCGAGCCGCGAATGCGCATGCGCCGGAGCTCCGTCCCGTCGCGCATGCGCATAGGCACCCGGCGCACCGCGTTAAACTGACTGTTTCCCTGACAGTGCCCTCCCCCGAGGGGCGGCCTCCGGACGCCCAAACTAGCCATCAGCTCTGGGTGCTCGGTGTGGAAGGCCCGAATTAAACGTGGGGCATGCAGATTTCCTGAGGGCTCCCATGAGTTTTCTTCCGTGGGATAACCTTCCCACTTGACCAAGTATTGGAGTTGCCTCCCCTTCTTCCTGCAACTCAAAATCTTCTCCACCACGAATTCCGTTTCGCCATCCACCAGAACTGGTGGAGGTGGGGGTTCAATCCTGCCCGGGAAAGGACTGGGAGTGACAGGTTTCAGGAGGGAAGCGTGGAAGACAGGGTGTATCCTGTATGAATCCGGCAGAGAAAGTTCAAAAGCCACGGGGTTGATTTTCCGTTTAATTTTGAAAGGGCCGATAAATTTAGGTCCTAATTTCCGTGTGGGGATAGCTAACTTGAGGTTAACTGAGGATAACCACACTTCGTCTCCTATTTCAAAATCCGGGTTCTCCTTTCTTCCCCGATTAAAGTATCTTTCGTACCCCTCCTGAGCTTTTTGCATGGCTTCTTGTATTTTTTGGAAGTTTTGTTGAAGGGACCGTACTCGGTCTTGGACAGCCGGAACAGCAATTTCAGGAAGGAACCCTGGTAGGAAGGAAGGATGGAATCCATAGTTGGCCCAAAAGGGCGTTTGATTGGTGGCGGTATGGACCGCGTTGTTATAAGCAAATTCTGCAAATGGTAGAAGACTGGACCATTCGTCCTGGGAATCTGAGCAAAAACAACGAAGATACTGCTCCAATGACTGATTTGTCCTCTCAGTTTGACCGTTACTTTGGGGATGATAGGCCAAAGAGAGGCATATTTTAATCTCCAGGGTCTTGCATAACTCTCGCCAGAACTTAGAGGTGAACTGAGGACCTCTATCCGAGGTAATAGTTGCAGGTAAGCCGTGGAGTCGGACAATCTCTTTGAGGAAGATCTCGGCTGTAGCAGAAGCAGACGGGGTGCCGGTAATTGGAAGGAAATGTGCCATTTTTGACAGTCGGTCTACTACGACCATTATTGTGGTGAATCCCTCTGAGGAAGGTAGTTCCACGATAAAGTCCATTGCTATCTCCGCCCATGGACGCTCAGGGATGGACAAGGGTCTCAGCAGACCCCAGGCTTTAGAGTTGGTCCCCTTGTTCCGTTGACAAACCACACAAGACGACACATAATCCCGACAGTCTTGTCTCCACCCAGGCCACCAAAAGGAACGAGAAACTAGTTCCGTTGTTTTACGAACCCCAAAATGTCCTGCAAGTTTAAGATCATGTAGGGTTTTGAGTGTCAAGGGTCTTACTTCGGTGGGAACAAATACCTTTCCCTGGAACCAGTGTAGTCCGTCATGAATCTCCATTGGGGGAGTTCCTTGATTTGGAAGTTGCCCAGATGCTGCCTTAATAGCGGGAATCAGATCAGGTTGCAATATGAGAGGAAGAAAATTCTGTGGTGGAAGAATGGTACTGGGTTCAGTTTCTTGGGGTGTTTCGTGGAACATCCTGGAGAGAGCGTCTGCCTTCCCATTTTTCGAGCCGGGTCTGTACGAGATATGGAAATTAAACCTAGCAAAGAAAAGAGCCCATCGGGCCTGCCTAGGCTTTAGGCGTTTGGCTGTCCTGAGGTATTCCAAATTTCGGTGGTCGGTCCAAATCATAATTGGATGAGAAGCCCCCTCCAGGAGGTATCTCCACTCTTCCAAGGCAAACTTGATGGCCAGTAATTCTCTATCTCCCACATCGTAATTCCTCTCTGGAGGACTTAACTTCCGAGATGCGAAAGCCACAGGATGTAGGAGAGCCTTGGGACCTAGTCTTTGGGACAGGATAGCTCCCGTCGCCGTCTCTGATGCATCCACCTCCAGCACAAAGGGTCAGGCTGGATTTGCATGCATCAGGATGGGAGCTGACGAAAACAGCTTCTTTAACGTGTCGAAGGCCCCTTGAGCCTCCGGGGACCAATGGAATTGGGTGCCTTGATGAGTCAATTTGGTGATGGGTGCCACTATGGAGGAAAAGCCAACAATGAATCTTCGGTAGAAATTTGCGAAACCGATGAATCGTTGTACCCCTTTCTTGTTTACCGGAGCGGGCCACTCCAGTATGGCTTTAACTTTTTGTGGGTCCATGGAGACCCCACTTGTAGAAATGATGAACCCCAAGAACTGCACTGTAGTTTTCTCGAATTCGCACTTCTCAGCTTTGAGGTACAAACTGTGACTCCGAAGAATGGAAAGAACTTGTTTCACGTGCACTCGGTGAAGTTCCGGGGTGTCTGAGAAGATAAGGATGTCGTCCAGATACACGACAAGAAAGTCATCGAGATGTTTGCGAAAAATATCATTGACCAGGTGCTGGAAAGTTGCTGGTGCGTTACAGAGCCCAAAGGGCATTACCAAGTATTCGTAGTGCCCGAATCTGGACCTAAAAGCAGTTTTCCATTCGTCTCCTGCCCTAATTCGGATAAGATTATAGGCCCCACGTAGATCCAACTTGGAGAAGATTCGGGCAGATCTGAAACGCTGGAAAAGTTCTGGAATCAGTGGCAGGGGATACCGTTTTTTAATTGTGATTTTATTTAATTCCCTGTAGTCGATGCAAGGCCTCAGGGAGCCATCCCTCTTTCCTACGAAAAAGATGCCAGCTCCAGCTGGTGACGAGGAAGGGCGAATGAACCCCTTTTCCAGATTCTCATCAATATAGGCCTTGAGGACCTTTAATTCCACTTCGGACAGAGGAAAGATACGGCCAAAAGGGATCGCTGATCCAGGGAGGAGGTCGATGGGACAATCATATGCCCGATGGGGCGGCAGACAGTTCGCTTGTTGTTTGTCGAACACATCTCGGAATTCTAGGTAAACTGGGGGTACATGAAGAAGGCTCTCGGGAACAGAAGAAATGGTGGAGCAGGAAACGGAGGCCTGAATGAAGCAATGCTGGGTGCAGTGAGGAGATGAGAAGGAGACTTCTTTCCTTCCCCAGTTAATCTGTGGTTCATGGATTTGTAGCCATGGAAGTCCCAAGATGATGGGGAACATAGGAGATGGGATGATGTCGAACTGAATGAGTTCCTGATGGCCAGAGTCAGTGGTGACCCGGATGGGTTGGGTTTCCTGGGTGATAAGTCCTGAACGGGGAAGAGAACCATCAGCCAAGTGTACCTGCAAGTTTTGTTTCTTCAAGACCAGAGGTAAGTGCAATTTGGAAGCTAATGTGGCGTCAAGGAAGCAGCTGCAGGCACCGGAATCAATGATTGCTGATAGTCGGATCTCCTCTCCCGATAGCTGTAAGGAGACAAAGAGGGCGACATAAGTCTGGGAGAACCCAGAAGACTGATAGTTCATAAGACATTGACGGTAGGACTTACTCGGTCTTACAGGACAGGTACTGAGAAAATGTCCAGAAGCCCCACAGTACAGGCAGAGATTCGCCCGTCGCCTACGGAGCCGTTCTTCAGCCGTGAGAGGGGCCCGGACCAACCCCAACTGCATAGGCTCCGTTTCCTGGTTGGCCACGGCTGAAGCCGCAGTGGCGGGTGGAGGCAAGGTAGGTCTGGTGAAAGTCCAGTTGGAGCGGGGGGACTGAAAGCGTTCGGAACGCCTCTCCCGCATGCGCCGGTCCAATTTGGTGGCAGCTTGAATCAGGTCCTCCAGCGTGTCAGGAGTCTCAGATCTTGCCAATTCATCTTTTAAGACTTCGGATAACCCCTGACGATACTGGTATTTGAGGGCCGGTTCGTTCCAACCGGTATCAGCTGACCATTTTCGAAACTCTACGGTGTAGTCCTCCACCGGTCTGCGACCCTGAAGTAAGTTATGTAAAGTAGCTTCAGCTGTGGCTCCACGTTGCGGATCATCATAAAGTTGTGCCATACTTTCAAAAAAGGTCTCTACCGCATTCAATGCTGGGTTCCTCTGCTCCATCAGACTATGGGCCCATGCCTGGGGTTCCTCAGCCAGGAGTGAAATAATGAAGCCCACCTTTACTACTTCGGAAGAAAAAGTCCTGGGTTGGAGGGCCAAGTAGAGGGAGCAAGCATTCTTGAAGGCCCGGAACTTCTTACGGTCACCCGTGAAGCGTTCAGGGGTAGGGACCCTGGGTTCAGGTGAAGCCATAATTACAGTAGGATTAGCTGATCCAGGAGGAGCGGAGATTCCGCTGGAAGCTGAGGGGGCTGCCAAGGTAGGTGCGGCTAACCCAGAAAGATGCTGCAGGCGACTGTCCACTTGAGTGTACCCCTCTTGCAGTTTTTGTACGGCTTCAGTTAAAGCTGAGACTTGTTGGCACAAAGCCTCAAGGGGTGAACGCACTCTGTCGGCCTCAGACATGGCTGGCTTGTACTATCAGGAGAGTACTTACCGAGGCCGAAGTGCCGAGAGTGGTTCACCCTTGCAACTGAGCGCAGTCCGCCCCCTGGAGGTGAGACAGGGGGTGAATGGCACAAAGAGGCACAGGCTACCCAACCAGAGGATGAGGACTGAAGTAGGAGCCAAGTGCTGGGATCAGGAATACGTTGAGAAGTTCCAGAATACAGGTGCAGGTACAGGTCTGTAGACAGGTAAATCCGGGTCACTAGCAGAGGTTCAGGGCAGGAGACAGCAGACAAATCCAGGTCACAAGCAGAGGTTCAAGGGGGCCAGAGGCAGCAAGCGGGTAAGTCCAGTAAACAGTCCAGAGGTCAAGGGCAGGAGAAGGCGGCAAGGTCAAAGGGCAAATCCGAGGTCAAAAACAGGCAATCAGGCAATCAGGATACCGGAAACAGGAACAGAGCTTAAGCAGGAAGCTGAAGACAAGCCAGCGCTGGACTGATCTGAACCATTTCCTTAAATAGGCCCTGTAAGTGGTCATGTGACGCTGTCACGCACTGGGACGCTCAAGCGTGCGCTAGTGCGCATGCGCGTGCGTCGGAGTGCCAAGCCGCGAATGCGCATGCGCCGTCCCGTCGCGCATGCGCATAGGCACCCGGCGCACCGCGTTAAACTGACTGTTTCCCTGACAGGAACATGTTCAAAATATCATTAATGGTTTCCCAAAGCATAGAGTGTCGAGACACTTTGCTGCAGTGCACAATAAGGATCCCACTCAGTTGCAGTTCTGGGGTATAGAACGGTATAATCCTTCATGGAGGGGTAGTCATAGAGTAAGAGTTATTAGTCAAAAATAATCCATGTGGATTCATACCATGAGGACCCTTACACCAGAAGGACTGAACGTTGAGTTCGATTTGAACTGTTTCTTGAGCAATTTTTAATATAATAAGTGTGCCTGTTCTATTCGATTGTATTATGTTTACCTGGATTGAGACAATATAGGTCTCTGTAATGGCCAGACACATCTTTTCCGGTATGCTGGTACATTTATACACACTATGATGTAATTTCATTAACAGACATCATAGTGATTCCTGAAGAACATCCCCTCCTATTATGTATCAATTTATGTTTGCCGTCTATATGGCATGTATATATATATATATAGGTTTCACTGTATACCCTTTGGATAAATCTACCATTATTATATTAGAGGAATTGATATTATTCAATTCACACTTTAGCCTCAGAAAGAACATCACGGTCCTTGTCTTTTTTTTTATTTTATTTATTTTAGGATGCCAGACCTCCATCCAATTTTAGGCGAGTTTCATTTATTTGTAGCTCACTATATAAACAATTTTTATCTGGTTATTTATAAGATCCATATTTAAGGGTGATGGCCTGGTTTTTTATATATCAAAGAATTTTTTATATATCAAAGAATTTTTTATATATCAAAGAATTTTTTATATATTAATATTTTTATTAATGCATTGTTTATATGTATTTATTATACTGAACATGCATATTCATTTATTGTTGGTATTCTAAAACATATGGGTTGGCTGTATAGAAAATATATTTTCTTATAGGCACACATTTCCCATTATATCCTCTTTATTCTCCATTTTTTTTAAATATGTTTTTAAATATATTTTTGATAGCAATTAGAAAATTTTCTTAATTTGGGTCATCTTTACCACATCTGCCCATTCCGACCGGCACTACTGCCATTATATATGTGCATTATAAGTCCAGGTCTATCAGCCTGGAACTGTCACCAGAACATGGATTTTTCTATGACTGGTTAAGCACTACTATATTGTAGCAATCTATTTAAAATAATGGCTTGTACTAAGCATTTCAACGGGTCACTAGAAAATGGCTGCAGGGGTTTTGTTTTTTTTATTTTTATTCTTTAGCCATATGAAACAGCTCTTGCTATTTAAGACAGTATTTTTATAACAATGAAGGCCGAGCTACACGATTGATCATCGCCATTTATTTATAGGATACAATTATTAATAATGTCGCTATTTGATATAGATCCGTCCGGCCCCTAGCCTAATGCCGCTGTAACTACCGATAATGGACCACAAGAAAATGGCTGCGGTTTGTTTACATTCGCGCACCTCTGCAAAATGGCCGCCGCTCCATATCCGGTTTCATTTATATAAATGACAGCCTCTTACAGCCAATCAGGTTCCCCTGATGAAGTCACGAGTGTGTGACGTAACCGGTAGGGATTGATCTGATTGGAGGATACCGGAAACGACGTGAGACTGGCTTTAGTCGCCTGTTTATGCTGTATATCTCTGTTTGACATGTAAGGATGCACTCTTTTTTAATAAAGCGATTTTACCCAAACGTACTTCACCATTGGGCCTCCCCCCTTCCTTTCTTGTCCTTTATCCCCATTTCTGGTGAGGATTGCTCCGCTGGACAGTGGCCTTTTGGAGGATTTTTAGGAACACGAGAGGACATTTGGGAGGAGAGACATAGTACCAGTGGAGACAGTGGAGGAGAGGAGCCGGGACAGAGCCTAACTACTTAGCCAATATCCATGGGAGACAGTGGAGGAGAGGAGTTCGGACAGAGTTTAACTTTATCCAATGCTCTGTGACAACTGCACTAAGGTGAGAGGCTAGCGAGCACTAGTTTAGGATTATATCCACCTGCACCCACCTCCCCGTTCACGCGAAGAAGAGTGGTGTGGCCATAGCCACCTGTCTTGGTCTTGCTGGGCCATAAAAGACTGTTTTTGGGATAAATGGACATTGTGCATTATTTTCTTCATTAATTTACTGCATGGGCAATATTATCAATTCTACTGCATGGGCATCACCAGCAATAATTGATTTGCAGGACACTATTTATTAGATTTATTCATATTTATTTCTGATATCCAAGTTTTGGTTTTATTTTATTTTTATACTCCTATTTATCACTATGGGATTGAATTTTTAATATTTATGTATTTTATGTTTATTATTAGCCACTGTGCACTCACATTGTACATATATTAATTCACTATCACCATTTTATATATTTATATAATTTTTTTCACTTTGTATATTTACAATTATTTATATTAGAGCCACTTTTAGCGCGAAATCATTTCCTTTACATTTATCTTGTGGTTCAGTGTTCACCATTAGATTTTGCAGCTATTCACAAGAATTTTATTCTGTTATTGGGCACCGTTTAGCACTTTTTTAGAGATATCACACTTTTCATCATGTGCTCCTTTTTTCTAGTTTTAAGAGCGCGAAGGTCACTTTTCCATTTTTCATATTGACACATACACATTTTCCCTTTGCTGCTACCATGGATGTGTTTACATTCATGGAGAACAGAAATGTAAATCTCGATGAGGTTTTTAATGCACAGATGAAAACACGTAATACAGACTTAGAAAGTTTGGTCAGAAAATTAGGACACCAAATGGATAAAAAAGTCAATTTATGGTGGGATACCAATACGTTCGAAAGGTATATAAGAGAAAGTATAGTCCCCAGGAGACTACGGTGGGATATACCCCCGAATGACGGCCTGGTAGACAAAGAGTCTATGGACGAATGGTATGAATTTTTCAACAGTAGGAGCATTGATTGCTTGAGACTACTGCTGAAAAGGAAAAAAGCAAGCAGTAGAGAAACTGATTGAAGAAACCAAAACAAAACTCGAACCTTACAAGGATTCTGCAGAGTTCAAAAAATTGGCAGTACAACTCAATAAAGATCTCATAACCAAGGATCTGGAAGCACAACAACGTAAGATGAAAAAATATCAACGTGACATAGCGGACTATAAAACCGATCGTGCCGATCGTGCCTTCAAATGGCAAAGTAAGAATGAACAAGTACCCTCTGCTCCCTTGTATTCCACACCGGCAAGGGAAGTAAGGATACAGGACCCTACAGCCATGTATCCACCAAATGGACCAAGATGGGAGGAAAACACTAAAGAGCAAACAACATTGAGACCTGTTTATGATCAAAGAAATGGGCAACAATATGAAACACAGAGACCCTATCAAGATCAGAGATATTCTGCACAATATGGGCACCCCACTCCCAAAAAGACATGGAAGAAGCCCTTTAAGAAGCCATTCAAGAAACCATACAACAACTGGCAACAGAATCAACGGGATAATAGAGGACCGCCACCTTATCAACAGCAATATCAACATTATGAACAAGGGAGGCAGGACAGGAGTCCAATACCTACCTATAACAGATTTGAACCTATCAGACATTTTCAAGAACATCAACATTATTATGAACAACCTTACCAACAATATCAACCTGAGAGAAATTATCAAGAGAGGAATATCCAGGGGGATTTTTTAGACAAGGACCGAAGAGACCACTCCCCGAGGAGATCGCCACGAGAACTACACCGCTCACCCAGACAAAGAGTAGAGGACCAAAGGACAGAAGACACCCCCGAAACCAGAGAGGCTGTAGAGCGGGAAAGAGAATCCAAGAGAAAAAGACAATAGTTGGAGAAGGAGTGGTCAATCTAAGCGGTAAACCCATCTCCACAGAGGAATTGGCCGTACTAGATAAAGGCCTTAAACATGCCCCCATAAAAAACTTGAATAAATTTGACACCTATATAAGTATACAAAAATATATTAGAAAATTAAATATTAAGAAATATATTATGGGGAATCCATTTCAGTCTACATCGAATAAGGCCCTTTATCAAACACTACCTATACCAAGTACGTTACGCAATAACTCAGTGTACAACCCTCAAGTCACAAATAATCAACACATTGATGTTTTTAAAAGATTAGTATTGGAGGATCTACAATCAATGAAGATTAAAAAGATCGCTGATCCCATACATATCCGGAAAGGAATTAAATCACTGCAACAACGGAAAGACATAGTGGTGAGACCCGCAGATAAAGGCGGAGCTGTGGTGATTCAATCGAAAGAGCAATACATGCAGGAGCTCGATAGACAACTACAGGACCAAGACACGTACATTAAATTATTGGGGAATCCCACAAGTGAATATAAGAAAGAATTGGAATTAGTGGTGAATTTAGGGATCAAGAAAGAGATTTTAAACAAAGAGGAGGCGAAATATTTAATCCCAGAAGCCTGTAGAATACCTATAATCTACACCATTCCGAAAATACATAAGAGCAAAGAATTTCCACCTGGCAGACCCATCGTAAATGGGATCGACTCGTTAACCGCTAGAGTTGGAGAATATATTGATTATTTTATCCAACCCGCTGTACAGAAAACTAGGGCATATTTGAAGGATACAAAGCATGTACTACAATTATTAAATGATGTGCCTGTATTGGAAGGTCGGACATATCTTGCAACGGCAGATGTGTCCTCCCTTTATACTATTGTCCCGCATCATGAAGCATTCACAGCCACTAAGTGGTTATTACGAGCACATAGCACTTTAGTGTGCAAACAGAGGAAATTTTTAATCAAGTGTCTTGACTTTTGTTTGAAGTGTAGCTACTTCTGGCACAACCAATATTATTTTAAACAAGCCATAGGCATTGCCATGGGGGCAAAGTTCGCTCCCAGTGTAGCTAATGCCTTTATGGCACACTGGGAGGAAGATTCGGTTTATGCGAATATGCCAGCGGAGCTCACATTATACAAAAGGTATATCGATGACCTTGTAATAGTGTGGAATGGAAGTAAAGATAAATTAGAAGAATTCTTAAACCACCTTAATGTTAATGATAAGAACATTAATCTAGTGTGGAATATGAATGCTAGTTCAGTAGACTTTCTGGACTTAAGTATTTCGATAGAGGCTGATAAAATAGTCACCAAAACGCACTTTAAAAACGTGGATACCAATAGTTATCTTTCAATGCACAGTTGTCACTTTAAACCTTGGTTGTATAACATCCCTAAAGGACAATTAGTAAGGATTCGGCCCAATTGTACCAAAGAAGAGGACTTCAATACCCAAGCCCAATTGATTGGAGCGAGATTCAAAGAGAAGGGGTATGAAGAATCATGGATCAAGAAACAAATTGCCCAAGTACAGGAGATGAGCAGAACCACAATGCTAGAGGATAAACCCAAAACCTCAACACAATGTCGAAAGGAAGCACCATGCATCATAATGGATTATAACATACAACATAAGGAGGTCGCCAAAGTACTACAAAAACACTGGCATGTGCTTACAAGCGATAAAGATTTGAGAACGATTTTACCTGAGAAGCCCAACATTGTATACAAAAGAGCCCCGACAGTCAGAGACCTAGTGGTTAAATCGGTAGTGGAACCACCCCCAAAGAAAGGTTTTACATTTTTTACCGGGAAAGGTTTTTATCCATGTAGGAATTGTTTTGCATGCCGTAAGGCACGCAAATTCCAGAGTAAAAAAAACGAGTTTACACCCACTACCACAGGACAGGTTCACGTTATTAAAGATTTTATAGGCTGTCATACTGAGGGTGTAGTATATTGTTTACAATGCAGTTGCAACCTGCAATACATAGGTAGAACCAAGAGAGAGCTTAAAGTACGCATAAAGGAACATGTTCAAAATATCATTAATGTTTTTTACACTATGATTGCTTACACAATCATGATGGCTATATGAGCAATCTTTTTTGACAGTGATCAGCTGCAGTGATCCGCCGTGATTGGCCCTATACCATGTGGTCGCTGTGACCAATCACAGAGATCGCAGTAGTAAACAATGGCGTCATGAATGAAGCATTCACATGGTACCAGGGTAAAGCACAGCAGCCTGGTACACCGATCAGTAATCTGCTGTGTCACAGATTGAACCACTGCATGCCCCCCGTTACATCCTCCCAGAAAAACACTTATACTGCCTGGCTGTACATTTACAGTAGTAGAGAGGGAATCAGTTAAGGAAAGACTGAGTACTGTACATATAATAAAATGTTAAATGAAGTATAATTCATATTATAAATAGTGGATACAATCTTCCACACAATGACGGATGGTGAGACTTGGAATGAGCTCTCATGCAGCGCACACACTCACTTATTGAGTCTATCATTCCTTTTGGTCCCCATAAACAGAAACGAATTTCTCATTCTATAAGAAATAGAGGCAAACTCTACTATATCTGTGAATGCTTCTTGGGCTTTTTGGCATTAGGCGAATGTTTCCCAGATCTGCAAGGCTGCCACCTGGTCTTCCATTCACACAAGTTTTACCAGGTGGATGTTCAGGCTCATCTGATGCCAACTTCAGGTATAAGGTCCTTCAAGCGGCTCTTTGAGCGACAGGCAGTCCTCAGTTTCACCTGTTATTTATTTATGGGCTTGTTATCATTTTGTTTGCTGTGTTGCTTATCCTTAAGTTGGACTACTTTTGGATATCCCAATGTGTCCCTCAATGAATGAGAAAGGACATTTTCTCACCCCACCCCTCTGTGTTTTATGACCTTACTCTTTACACTGATTGTTACTATACTAGGCATGCTGGGAGTGGGAGGGGATATACTAGTTTTTCTTAGTTTGCCAGTGTGCAAATCCCCCTGTTGGGGGCACTATAATTGTTGTCTCTGGCTAGCAAAATGCAAAGACCTATAGCAACCAATGACCTTACTTGAGTCAGATTAGTGGTGGATGAACACTATGGGTGAACACACCTCATTCTTTTCTTTCTGCAATACTGAGCACGTTAGTAGATCTGTCTGATGCATCACACTGAAATTGGAGGAGGTCTAAACCTTTAGGTAGTTCATCAAGAGTAGAAAAATATTAAGATAGAATTATAAGAAACTAAATGTTAAGATACAAAGCAATTTGCATTTAAAGATAGGCTAATATGTCATAGTTATTGTGCTATCCTTATCACTAGTTTGTTAAAGATGCTACCAACTACCTAGATCTGACAAATTCCAAACAATAACAATTGATTTGTAAAATGTAACTTGATCACAGTGGATTGAAAAAGCAATTTTTTCAGAAAAGGAAAAAAGTGTTGTTGAGTTGTATTATTTGAAACCTGCATAATTGCACAATTCTGCTGCCAGAGATTCGATGTGACTAAAAAGCATTCCAAGTTTGTTTTACTTTCTAATGTGAAACTGCAATGCATAATTTGAATATTAAATAAGAAACATCCTGAAGCTCATTTGAAATGCTTCACTAATTTTGCTGTGCATTTATCTCACAAAGTTGAGCTGTCTGAGCATACGTGACATTTTATGTTAACCTAGTCTTGTCTACTGAAAAACAAAAGGAAGCCCACATGGTCTATTAAGCATTGTATTCAATCATTCCCTAAGTATGGCCCATACATTATCTCAGTCACAGTTTATTAACAAATCCTACAATGACTTAAGCATTTATTCTGATTATGCCTCTAATGTTACTAATGGATGAGCAATCAACATTTAAGTGGGCCAGTTAATCTGTACTTATTAGGGGCCAAAATTGCAAAGCAATCATAGTAAGTTTAAAGCAATTGTATAGCTATTTTGCATGTGACTCCTGGATTGATATTTAGGTTTAAGCTGAAACATGTGAATATGTGTAATGTTGCTTGGCTACGAAAAAGACAATGGGCCCGATAAACTAATGTGTGAAAAAATGTGTACGTAATGCCCCTAATAAACAAAGGTCCCACAAACTGATCTCTGCAAAGGGATAAGGGAAGGAGGAAGCAGCACCTATTGGCTTAGTGTAAGCCTCTGTACAGATGCTTATCAGTAGGAGTTAGCCCAATGTGAATATCTACACCTGGTCACACCAGATGGAGAAGTGCTGCCAATAATGGCACCACACTGTAGTGCAGATATCAGTTTATAGGATACATAACTGCAACAAATCACAATTTGAAATTTTTCATTTCAGATGTTGTAGCAAATCCTCTTCAACCTAAGTGCACTATGTTGTTTATATTGGCATATGCCAAATGCACATCACATGTGTGCCAAAAAACTGTCAAAAAACACTTGTTTATTGGGATCAATGTGTTCTAAAAAATGTTTTATATTATTTTTACCTTCTCTCTATAGCTAAGTAAAACTAGTAACTCTTTGTGACACTTGTCGTTTTTTTCCTCAGCCTGAATTTCACGGGACTAACTACCTTCACTCTCCCAATGCTTAAGGATACCTCTGAAAGTGCACCAAATTACCATCCAACTGTTCACTCAATATGCCTGAAACTTAACTCTTAGCTCATTCAGTACTTAAACTATGGATTAAAGTGGCTTTAAAGGCTGAATATTATTTTACCTTCATGCCATTCATGAAGGTAAAAAACCTTCTGTGTGCAGTTCGGCCCCCCAATACTTACCTGAGCCTGAACTCGACCCATTGATGTGCACCAGAGAAGCGGCCCACCTGGCTCTCTCCCTCCTCATTGGTTTAGACACAGCAGCGGGAGCCATTGGACACACAGAGCAAAGCTTGGGAGCAAGCACACATGAGCGCCCCCATAACAAGCAGCTTGCTATGAGGGCACTCAGCAGGGGGAGGAGCCCAGGTCGGGAACTAGAGAAGAGAGGGGGTGCTCTGTGCAAAACCATTGCAGAGGGTAGGTAAGTATAACATGTTTGTTATTAAAAAAAAAAAAAAAATCCTGTCATGAAGGATGACTTCCAAAACATTGGGGAGAGGTTGGACATAATTGAGTCCAAAATGGACAGCACGGTAAAAACGAGTGAACCAAAATTCTAGAATGATCACGTCCCTACAAGACCAACTAGACCAAGCGAAATGCAAAGATTGAGGACTTAGAAAACAGGTCTAGGAGGTACAACTTTTGCGTACGAGGCCTCCCGGGGTCAGAAGTGGACCTGGAAGAATCAATACATGCCCTAATGATGCAACTAATACCGGACATCTCCCCTCACCAGCTGGAACTAGACAGGGTGCATCGCGCCCTGACAGCTCCCAGACCAGATGGCCTGCTGTGCGATGTGATAGTTAAGTTACGTTTCTATTGAATCAAGAAAAAAATAATGCTGGAGGCTAGACATCAAGGAGACATATCTATCTCAGGACATTCGGTCCAGATATTTTCAGACATAGCCCAGGCGACAATCCAGAAGAGGAGAGCGCTGAAACCGCTTCTAAATCAACTTATCAATCGCCAGATCAAGTATCGATGGTCATTTCCATTCTGACTATCATTCTCCTACAAGGCTAAATCCCACTCTTTTACCAACTTTCAGTCCGTCAAAGCACTGCTCAAGGACTTGGGCCTACTTTCAATGGAACTGCAAGTTTCCAGCACTCCCGACGGCAAGGGACGACCAATATCCCCCCTGTGGTCCCAACAGGGAAGACCCAGAGCCAGGAAATCTTTATCGGTCACTTGAACATCCCCGAAGATGACATCCCAGTTTCAGGTCCCAGTGACCGGTCTTCCCATAAATGGACTATGTCCACCTTTAAAGACTTAGATACTAATGTCTGACTGTTTCCGTTGTGATCAGGTCCAAGAAAGGTTGTTGATAGACGCATTGGGACCGGAGTGGAATCGCATGCCACTTTGGGTGAACTTGTCTCTACAATGAGAGCGGAGACAACTTCACAACAAAAAACGGGGGCCTGGTACCCCCGCAGTTACACTGTGATACAGTGTACAGGTTAATTTTGTTTGATGTTATTGTTTACAGGTTTTACCTTTAACGTGACAAAAACTACATAGTCTTATTTCTGTCTCTGCATATCTAACTTAACTTTTTTTTCTTCCTTTCGAGTTTCTTTCGAGTTTCTTTTCCTTTGGATGCACTCCCACGCCAGGTAAGGGTCCGATCAAATGATTCCGGGGGCTCCCGAACAGACCTCTTGAAGCAGCTAAAATGTGAGTACAATCAACCGAACCATTATGACCAGTAGATCCCAACCAACTTATTCTATCCTAACACATAATGTACAGGGCTCCCCGGCCAAAAAGGCAAATGATTTTCAGCCAAACTAAAAATGGGGACGGACATCTTATTCTTACAGGAGACACACTTTTAACGGACCTCAGCCCCAAAATATTTAAATGCAAGATACTCGACAGTTTACCTATCTAACAGACTATATAAAAAACGGGGAGTAGCTATATGCATTGCCAAACAGGTCCATTTCACACCCACTAATGTAATAAGAGAAAAAGAAGGCCGCTATATCATGGTAGCTGGGAAGATTAATGATAGTGCGGTCACCTTTCTCTCCTATTACGGGCAATTACCTTTTTTCCGCACAATGCTAGAAGTAATAATGCCTCACATGGTGGGTCATGTGGTGTTCAGTGGAGATAGCAACACCTCCCTAGACCAGACTTTGGATAGGTCTGATCCTGGGAGGTCGATCCTGAAACACACCCCAAAACAGAATAGTGAAATAGCACGTTTACTACATAGCTATGACCTAATTGATCTCTGAAGTGAAGCCCATCCCACCACTAGAGACTTCACGTTTTATTTGCATGTACACAAAACATACTCGCGCATTGACCATCTGTTCACACTGTCCCCCTTGCTTCCGTATGTTTCGACGACTAAAATAGTTCCCATGACATGGTCAGACCATTCCTCGGTTCAAGTCGTTTTAACAGACCTATGGTTTAAATCACGACCGTCTTCTTGGCGATTAAACAGATCCTTATTGAGCGACCCTATTATTGCCAAAGAAGTAGAAATGACCCTACAACAATATTTCCAGGACAACCCCTCCACGACCTCCTCCCAAACTATGGTTTGGGCAGCCCATAAGGCCACCATACGTGGTAAACTATTACAATTAGCTGCTAGAGTCAAACGAGAACAAACGATCCAACAACAGGAAGGAGAGCTAATCCATCTCACGCGAGAACAAAAAAACAACCCACATCTGGATCTTAGGAACCAGATTGATGTAGCGAGAACGGCCCTAAATCTGAGTCTCACAACAAAAGTGGAAAAATACGTTAGATGGGCTAGACATCGATATTACACATTGGGGGATAAGCCTAACAAACTATTAGCAAGGAAGCTCACTCCTAGACCATTTAACCCTGCACCCCCCAAATTGAGATTACAGAATGGCCAAACTACCCAAAACCCTCAGCTTATATTACAGGAATTCTTTACCTTTTACTCTAAACTCTACGACTCCCCAAAAGACTTCAGTGCGAATAAGGCGGAGAAATTTTTGCAGGACATACCGCTCTCTACACTATCTAGTGACCACGCAGAGATGATGGAAGCAGAGTTTACAGCAAGTGAAATAGTAGCGGCTATTAAATCCCTAAATCCGTCAAAGTCACCGGGTCCGGATGGATTTTCAGGCCACTATTACCACAAGTACACCGAAATTCTGGTTCCACATCTCTTCTCCTTCTATAATGAACTGAGAAAGGGTTCCCCTTTACCACTGCACAAGAACAGGACCTTTATACATGTCATACCCAAGCCAAATAAGGACCATGGGGACTGCGCAAATTACCGCTCTATTTCGTTAATAAACGTCGACCTTAAATTATTGACAAAGATATTGGCCACTCGCATGAACTCGTTCCTATCGAAATATATCCATCCAGACCAGACATGGTTTGTTCCCAATAGACAAGCCCCGGATCAGACCAGACGCATCATTGACATTATATCTGCTTTAAATTCAGGCTGGGATGGTGGAGGTCAGAGAGGTGCATTGCTGGTCTCATTAGACCTACACAAAGCATTTGACTCCCTATCCTGGGACTAACTTTTCTTCATCCTAAAAAGGTATGGGTTTGGTTCGAACTTCCTGACCATGCTTAAAATGATATATAGCGCTCCCACGGCAAACCTTGTAGTTAAGTACTACCGGTCACAAAACATAAACATACGCAGAGGGACCCTTCAGGGTTGTCCCCCTTATTGTTTATTTTGGCTTTGGAGCCACTGGCCATCAAAATTTGCGAACATCCAAACATATTGGGTATCAACAGCGGAATTTGCGAACATAAGTGCACGTTGTTCGCAGATGATATTTTGCTGCTCTTCTCCTTCCCAGTCACCTCTTTGCCCAACCTACATGTGGTACTACGACACTTAACGGCTTTCACAGGTTTGAGAGTAAATCACTCTAAATCTCAGGTACTAAATTTTTACTTACATACACATATAGTCAAAGCTCTGCATAGCTCTTTCCCCTTTAAATAGCAGAATGAGGCCTTACCACATTTGGGTATCTTTCTGACTTCCACCCTTACCAAGCTATATAAACATAATTATCCCCCATTATTTAAAAGAATATTAGAGGATCTCAAAAGATGGTCAAATAACCCCCCATCGTGGTTTGGCCGGTTGTACTCAGTCAAAATGACCGTTTTACCAAAAGTGCTATATTTGTTCAGGACTCTTCCGAAGGCAATAGTAGGAAAAGATCTCCAGAAGTTTCAGGCAAAATTGCTAGACTATATATGGGGACACAAGAGACCCAAGGTGAACAGACGAACATTCTATGCGCCGAAATTGAGAGGAGGCCTTGGAATGCCTGATTTACTTAAATATTACCACACGGTACAATTATCCCAACTGATCCGATTCCACACGATCTGGATGTCGTTGGAGTCCTCCCTATACCCAGATAGAGAGTTCAGCCACTTAATGTGGATGAAAGGGAAAGATAGAATGATCATACTGTGCCCGACCTTATACTTTTCTCTAAATTTATGGGATCGGCTGGTAACCACTTACAAATTTAAATCCCAACACACCCCTTTGGCCTCATTGTTTAATAATCCCTCATTCACCTCGGGTCTCCACCCCCAAGTCTTCTCATGGTGGACTAACAAAGGCTTACTACAAATAGCGGATCTCTGTGACCATAGAGGTGCTTTGTCGAAATCAGCCCTACAGGAAAAATATCGCCTCCCAAATTCGGAATTCCTTCGCTACAATCAGATAGCGCATTTCTTGGCGACACTGAATCACACTTCTGACCTTACAACATTCACCTCAATGGAAAATCTCTGTAGGACTTTCGACAAACACACAGGCCACATATCACAGATTTATGGTATTTTATCCTCGGCTTCTCAAAAGTTGTTTTACATGCATAAATGGGAGCAAGATATGGACACTAACTTAGAAATAGAGGAGTGGAGCAAAATAATACAAAACGTATCTAAATCGCTTATTATGATCTCTCTGATAGAGGCAAACTATAAAGTCTTGATGAGGTGGTACATGGTCCCAGCGTGGGTAGCAACCTTTGTCCCAGGGGTGTCCCTGCCGTGCTTTAGAGGATGTAACAAGGACGGAACCATGTATCATACTTGGTGGACGTGTCCGAAAGCGAGACGGTTCTGGATATGCACGTATAACTTTATATAATCTTTGACCCAAGTGAACCTCCTTAAGTCACCTCTGCATGCACTGTAGGGACGCCCAGTGGAGAGGACATCAAAACCAATGCAAAGACTTATAATCTTTATATTAGTCGCAGCAAGAATATCTATAGCCAAATCTTGGAGGTCCCCTACGATTCCTTTTTACCTACTGAAAGCTAAACTATCATGGATAATGGTGAATGAACACCTATCAGCAATTCTAAATGACAAGGTCACTTGGTTTAATAAAATATGGGACCCCTGGATCAAATATCTCACAACTATATAACGAGTTGACCTGGCACTATAGGATCGTTCTCCATGACTGGAGTGCATCGCTTTCCCTACCTTCTACTCTTTTTTTCATTTATTTTACTATCTCTGTTTCTTCCTCTTCTTTCTTTCTGATTGAATCTGACAAGGCGTGGATTCTTGTACCATATATGGTCCTTGAGCCCACGCGGAAGTTCAGTTAGTGGGTCGCAAGTTTGGTTCAGTTTTGACCCTAATAGGTGAATGATGCAATATACAAAACTTCAGTGTATAGAGGTTTAACAGTTATGTAACCAAACTTTAATGTCTTGTTCATGTACAATTATTTTTTCACTTACAATGACAAATGCTAATTCTGTATTTCTATCTGAAAACTTGAATAAAAACATTAAAAACTAAAAAAAAAAATCCTTTAGTATCACTTTAAGTTACCTCATTCTTCCTACAAGCTTCCCCAACAATCTGTTCCCTCATATCTATTCCAAACCCACTTCTATAGTCTAGCTCCTTCTTGACTGAGCTGTTAAATTCAACACATCCAAACAGCTTAATTGTCTTGTCTATAACATACTAAATGTATTCCTCACTATTACTCACTACTTGATGAACTTCAGTCTAGGTTTCGCCCTGCATGCTCATCAGAAAGCGCACAAAAGTGGTCAGTAGGGATAAGCTTTGGTTCAGGTCTACCGTGAATTCGACCTGAACTCAAGTTATTCACAGTTTGCTGAACAAAAGAACAAAATTGCTAGATTTGGCCAGTTTACCTGCAGACCTTAACCGTGGGCTGTTGCAGCCAAAGTTCCATGTTGATGGTGACAAAGGCCTCATCACCATCATCCCCACATTATGTCCCCCAAAAGGGCCACATGAAAAGATATCACCATGTCCTCATTTTATCATCTCTTGTGTTTTTGAGGAGTTTTGTTTATAATACAGCTCATTGATAGTATAGTCTATTCATAAAAAATATATATTTTTATCAGTTAAGCTGTTTTATCAATGGCCTGGAATATAACCAGAGCACACTAAATACATTTGGAGAAGGTAAAATAGGACATGGTGAGTGATTCACTATATTGTCTTTTTATTTTTTACAGTTTTTACAATCACTAAAATGTAAATGTCATATTTGGTCAATGATATTATCCAGGATTTACCTTCCCAGTTACACACAGAAGCAGGCTGGAAATCAGTACTGTTATTTAGCAGTTTTAACAGTTTAACAATTAACAGTTTTTATGTCAATTTTGCTGCAGTGCATCCTAAAGGTGTGTCACGTCTCATACAGGTTTAAGGCACCCCCATGCATATTATTCAAATGAATTTGTGTATTTGTAATGTTGTATAACAGTATATTTTTTTACATTGGTATATGTCCCCCCATGGCAGTGTCCAGCTACCCATGCCCTTTTTTTGGCAAAGGCTTGCAAAATCGATCTTAGAACAAAAATTGTCTCACATCGACTTCAATGGAGTTCTTGTGCTATGTTCAGGGTTTGCAAATTTTTTAAGTGTTTTCAGCGAATGACCAGCAAACTGAACTCTGCTCAGTTCATTACTAGTGATTAATGATATCCATATAGTCAGCTCAAAAGGTAATGTTTCCTTGTTTATCTGTCTTGATCTCGCCACTACATTTCATGCTGTGGGCCTTTTTTTTTTTTGTTAGTGCAGACTTTCCACTTTCTGTCTTATGTGACACTGCTCCCTCATTGTCTTCCCTACTGTATATGTATCTGACCAGTAATCCAAGATACTTTTCATAGATACCTTTTTTCCACAGCTCTTTGTTAGAGTACCTTAGGGTTCAGTAATTTCCACAGTAATTGTTACTTTTTAAACCATCAACAAAATATTGCAATGTGGTCTTCAATACCAACTGTATGTTGAAGATACCTGGATCTACCTGTGTGAGCACTGAGCATGCATACCTACCAACTTTTTGAGATGGGAAAAAAGAACACCTATTAGCAAAAGTATTTAGGCATAGGCCAGATCCCCTGCCTCACCCCCTTAAAGTAGAGTCATTTAAAAAAAAAACGATTGGTTAAACCCACAAGTGCTTTTTTTTATTCCTTTGTATTGGCTTTTGAAATTTATAAATGTAGCAATTTAGAAAACGGATGAAATGTTTAGCACTGGGAAACACTTTTTGAAAGATAAAAAGTGCATTTTATATACAACTATATAGATCAGACCAAAATGAGGGACAAATGTGGAGGAAAGAGGGACTTTGTTCCAAATCAGGGACAGTCCCTCGAAATCAGGGACAGTTGGGAGCTATGAGCATGTCAGCAGGGCCACTTGAACAGTGCAGGCGCATGCTGCTGTCAATCAAGCTGCTGAAGGAAAGAGGAGCTTGCTGTTTCTGGCTTTTCATGTAATTGAATGTGTGAACGCACGCACAGATCCACCCTAAAGAATTAAAACACAGATGGTAAGTACTGAGGTCTGCAGCACCATGGGCTTTTAATATTTCAGGGTTTATATTATATTATAATATTTCACGGATGACCCCGCCCCTTATGGTGTCACAGTCCCGGGGCATGCTGAGACTGTGACGCCACCCGGTGCCCCCGCCCCTTATGCCTATATAAGTCGATACGCAGTGTGTCCACCGCATTACAGCGGGAGAAAGCGGCGTGTCAACATCAGAAGAAGAGAAGAAGGAAGAAGAAGACGGTGGCGGCGACAGCGGCGGCGACAGCGGCGGCGACAGCGGCGGCGACATCGGCGGCAACGGCGACAACGAACCTGAAGACCGGGCCAAAGCTAGTAAAAGAGCTGGAAGAAGATAGCGGAGGAGCCCGGCAGAAGAACTGGAGAGCGGGAGAAGAGGCCGGAAAGCGTGGAGAAGTCGGAAGAGACACCCCCGAAGTCGGAAGAAGACCCCCGGAGCTTCCTAATAAACTACTTTAAAGTCTAGTCTAGTGTGTTTTTTTATTGACTTTTGTTCCCTAGGTGAATGGGTAGGGGTACCACGTACCCCATACTCATTCACATAGGGGGGGCCGGGATCTGGGGGCCCCCTTATTAAAGGGTGCTCCAGGTTTCCGATAAGCCCCCCGCCCACAGACCACGACAACCAACGGCCAGGGTTGTCGGAAAGAGGCCCTTGTCCTCATCAACATGGGGACAAGGTGCTTTGGGGTGGGGGGCCGCAGGGCACCCCCCTTCCCCAAAGCACCCACCCCCCCATGTTGAGGGCATGCGGCCTGGTACGGTTCTGAAGGGGGGGCGCTCGCTCGTCCCCACCCCTTTTCCCAACGGGCCGGGCTGCATGCTTTTTTGCGTAGAGGGTTACCCTTAAAATCCATACCAGGCGACGGGGCTCGCAAGGTGTCAATCTCGCCAATGAAAGCGGCGAGATTGACTTCCTTCTCTAGTCCCATCGTACCTGGAGTCAAAATTAACGGACTTTACTCCATGTGTGGGCAAGTCAGTTCATTTGGAAAGTCTGTCGGACCTCCGCCAAAAGTCAGTCGGAAAGTCCGTCGGACCTAGTCCGCCAGAAAGTCCGTTCATGTGTGCTCGTGTGTGCGCAAGTCCGCTCGTTCGGAAAGTTCGGCGGACCTCCGCTGCAAGTCTGCCGGAAAGTCCGATTGTGTGTACGCGGCATTAGTCTCTATTAATTTGCAGTTGCCATTGCACCGCAAATGTGATCAGTTAAGGAACCAGCCACTTAACCACTTCCCGACCGCCCCATGTAGATATACGTCGGCAGAATGGCACGTACAGGCAGAATCACGTACCTGTACGTGACATTCTTCAGGCGGTTGGGGGGTCCGATCGGACCCCCCTCCGCCGGCGGGGACGGTCGGGATCGTGTCAGGAGCGATCCGGGACGAGGGGACGGCCAGTGGTTTCTGGCCACCCCCTCGCGATCGCTCCTGGCCAATGAAAAGCTTCCCCTTCCTGTCTATTGTATAGACAGGAAGGCGGAAGTGATGTCACGCTCGGTGCGCCGGTCTATGTGACCGGAGACGCCGAGCGGTGAACATGTAAAGGTTAGTGCACAACAGTACACTGACACCAGTACAGTTAGGCACATATTCCACCCCCCTGTCACCCCCTGATCACCCCCCAGATCACCCCCTCCCCCCCCCCAGTCACAGTGTCACTAATTGCAGTGATCATTTTTTTACTGATCACTGCATTTAGTGTCAGTGTGACTGTAATAACTGTCAGGGCAGTTAGTTTTAGGTCCAAGGTAGCCCCCTACCCCCCCTAATAAAGGTTTAACCCCTTGATTGCCCCCCAGGTAACCCTTTCACCCCCTTTTGCCAGTGTCACTAAGCGATCGTTTTTCTGATCGCTGTATTAGTGTCACTGCTGTCGCTAGGTAACCATTTTTTTTTTTTAGGTAACCGCCATGTTTATATAGGTTCATAAATAGTTTTATAGGTCAGGTACCCCCATATTACAACCTAAATAAAGGTTTTAACCCCTTGATTGCCCCTAGAGTTAACCCTTTCACCAGTGATCACTGTATAACTGTCACTGGTGACGCTGGTTAGCCAGTTAGTTATTTCGTTATTTAGGTTCCCCGTCAGGTTTTTATATAGCGTCAGGTACCCCCATATATTACCTAATAAAGGTTTTAACCCCCTGATTGCCCCTAGTTAACCCTTTCACCCCCTTTTGCCAGTGTCACTAAGCGATCGTTTTTCTGATCGCTGCATTAGTGTCGCTAGGTAACCATTTTTTTTTTTTAGGTAACCGCCATGTTTATATAGGTTCATAAATAGGTTTATAGGTCAGGTACCCCCATATTACAACCTAAATAAAGGTTTTAACCCCCTGATTGCCCCTAGAGTTAACCCTTTCACCAGTGATCACTGTATAACTGTCACTGGTGACGCTGGTTAGCCAGTTAGTTATTTCGTTATTTAGGTTCCCCGTCAGGTTTTTATATAGCGTCAGGTACCCCCATATATTACCTAATAAAGGTTTAACCCCCTGATTGCCCCTAGTTAACCCTTTCACCCCCTTTTGCCAGTGTCACTAAGCGATCGTTTTTCTGATCGCTGCATTAGTGTCGCTAGGTAACCAGTTTTTTTTTGTATTACTGTTACGGGTGACGCTGGTTAGTTAGCTTGTTTTTTATACTGTCAGGGCACCCGCCATTTATTACCCAATAACGGTTTA
This sequence comes from Lithobates sylvaticus, assembly GCA_028564925.1. Taxonomy (NCBI): domain Eukaryota; kingdom Metazoa; phylum Chordata; class Amphibia; order Anura; family Ranidae; genus Lithobates; species Lithobates sylvaticus. The sequence continues at coordinate 412,330,586 of CM053027.1, forward strand.
ACCCCCTGATCGCCCGGCGGGTGATATCAATTAGGTTTTAGGGTCAAATAAGGTCTGCGTCGCCCCAGGTTAGTGCCAGTACCGCAAACACCCACGCACAAAGCATACACCTCCCTTAGTGGCACAGTATCTGAACAGATCAATATCTGATCTGATCAGATCTATACTAGCGTCCCAGCAGTTTAGGGTTCCAAAAAAAAACGCATTGTTAGCAGGATCAGCCCAGATACCTGCTAGCACCTGAGTTTTCCCCCTCCGCCCAGCCCAGCCCACCCAAGTGCAGTATCGATCGATCACTGTCACTTACAAAACACTAAGCACACATAACTGCAGCGTTCGCAGAGTCAGGCCTGATCCCTGCGATCGCTAACAGTTTTTTTTTGTGGTAGCGTTTTGATTCAGTCGCTTCAGTCAGGAGCTTTTTTACCTGTGAATCTCAAAAAAATAAAAAAAAATAAAATAGTTGTCGTTTTATTGTTCTCTCTCTCACTCTATTCTCTCTCTATTGTTGCTCTTTTTTTACTCCATTCTATTCTGCAATGTTTTATTATGTTTTATCATGTTTTATCATGCTTGCTTTTCAGGTATGTAATTTTGTTTACTGTGTTTTAGTGTTAAGCATTTTTTTGTTTTCAGGTGCGCCATTCAGTTGCAACGCGGATTTATTTATCTTGACAGCAACAGCGTTTGCTCCCACGATACATAAAGCCGCGACTCCAACGCTGTAGGAGGTGATTTCACCACCACAGTTAAAAAAAAGAGCATATATGCCGAAGCATGGGGGCAGCAGGGGGGGGGAGGAGCGATTGGCTCCTAATGCCACGTACATACGGTCGAAATTCCGACCGTGTGTACACGGCATAACTTTTGCGGGAGGATGCCCCCATGCATCGGCATATATAAATGGTGCATGTATGCCCATCATTAGAAGTGGGTGGATGAAGGGAGGTATTCTAATGGTGGGCATACCCACCAATCAATCTCTTTTTTTCGTTCAGCCAAGAGGCTGCATGAAAAAAAAAAGATTACAATATATGTCCAGTATGTTGCTGGACTTTGAATGGTTATACCAGAATGATGCCTGCAGGTTTAGGTATCATCTTGGTATCATTCTTTTCAGCCAGTGATCGGCTTTCATGTAAAAGCAATTCTAGCGGGTAATTAGCCTCTAGACTGCTTTTACAAGCAGTGGGAGGGAATGTCCCCCCTCCCGGATATAAACCGCGCCATTGGGAAATTGGGAAAGCATTTTATCACACCAATCTTGGTGTGGTCAGATGCTTTGAGGGCAGAGGAAAGATCTAGGGTCTAACAGACCCCAATTTTTTCAAAAAAAGAGTACCTGTCACTGCCTATTGCTATCATAGGGGATATTTACATTCCCTGAGATAACAATAAAAATCATAACAAATAAAAAAAATGGAAGGAACAGTTAAAAAATAAAATAAAAAAGCTAAATAAATAAAAAAAAAAACAAAAAAAAAAAAAAAAAAAAGCACCCCTGCCCCCCCTTCTCTTGCGCAAAGGCGTACACAAGCGTTGGTCTGGCGTCATATGTAAACAGCAATTGCACCATGCATGTGAGGTATCACCGCGAAGGTCAGATCGAGGGCAGTAATTTTAGCAGTAGACCTCCTCCGTGAATCTAATGTGGTATCATGTAAAGGCTTTTAAAGGCTTTTAAAAATGTATGTAGTTTGTCGCCACTGCGTGTTTGTGCGCAATTTTAAAGCATGTCGTGTTTGGTATCCATGTACTCGGCCTAAGATCATATTTTTTATTTCATCAAAAATTTGAGCAATATAGTGTGTTTTAGTGCATTAAAATAAAAAAAAGTGTATTTTTTCCACAAAAAATGCGTTTGAAAAATCGCTGCGCAAATACTGTGTGGAAAAAAAAAATGCAACACCCACCATTTTAATCTGTAGGGCCTTTGCTTTAACATTATATATAGTGTTTGGGGGTTCAACGTAATTTTCTTGCAAAAAAAAAATATGTTTTCATGTAAACAAAAAGTGTCAGAAAGGGCTTTGTCTACAAGTGGTTAGAAGAGTGGGTGACGTGTGACATAGGCTTCTAAATGTTGTGCATAAAATGCCAGGACAGTTCAAACCCCCCCCAAATGACCCCATTTTGGAAAGTAGACACCCCAAGCTATTTGATGAGAGCAATGTTGAGCCCATTAAATATTTTTTTTTTTTGTCCCAAGAGATTGAATAATGAAAAAAAAAAAAATATATATATATATTTTTTTTACAAAAAGTTGTCACTAAATGATATATTGCTCAAACATGTCATGGGCATATGTAGAAATACACCCCAAAATACATTCTGTTGCTTCTCCTGAGTACGGGGATACCACATGTGTGGGACTTTTTGGGAGCCTAGCTGCGTACGGAACCCCAAAAACCAATTACCGCCTTCAGGCTTTCTAAGGGTGTAATTTTTTTATTTCACTTCTCACTGCCAATCACAGTTTCGGAGGCCATGGAATGCCCAGATGGCATAAAACCCCCCAAAATGACCCCATTTTGGAAAGTAGACACCCCAAGCTATTTGCTGAGAGGTATTGTGAGTATTTTGCAGATGTCGCTTTTTGTCACAAAGTTTTGAAAATTGAAAAAAGAAAAAAAAATTTTTTTTTTCTTTACTTTCTTCATTTTCAAAAACAAATGAGAGCTGTAAAATACTCACCATGCCTCTCAACAAATAGCTTGGGGTGTCTACTTTCCAAAATGGGGTCATTTGGGGGGGTTTTGTGCTATTTTGGCATTTTATGGCCTTCGAAACTGTGATAGGTAGTGAGGAGTGAAATCAAAAATTTGCACCCTTAGAAATCCTGAAGGCGGTGCTTGGGTTTCGGGGCCCCGTACGCGGCTAGGCTCCCAAAAAGTCCCACACATGTGGTATCCCCATACTCAGGAGAAGCAGCAAAATGTATTTTGGGGTGCAATTCCACATATAACTATGGCATGTGTGAGCAATATATCATTTAGTGACAACTTTTTGAAAAAAAAAAAAATCTTTTTTATTTTTGTCTTTATTCAATCACTTGGGACTAAAAAAAAAAATATTCAATGGGCTCAACATGCCTCTCAGCAAATAGCTTGGGGTGTCTACTTTCCAAAATGGGGTCATTTGGGGGGGTTTTGTACTTCTCTGCCATTTTAGCACCTCAAGAAATGAAATAGGCAGTCATAAATTAAAAGCGGTGTAAATTCCAGAAAATGTACTCTAGTTTGTAGACGCTATAACTTTTGCGCAAACCAATAAATATACGCTTATTGGCATTTTTTTTTTACTAAAGACATGTGGCTGAATACATTTTGGCCCAAATGTTTGACTAAAATTGAGTTTATTAGATTTTTTTTATAACAAAAAGTAGAAAATCTCTTTTTTTTTCAAAATTTTCGCTCTTTTTCCGTTTATATCGCAAAAAATAAAAATCACAGAGGCAATCAAATACCATCAAAAGAAAGCTCTATTTGTGGGAAGAAAAGGACGCAAATTTCGTTTGGTTACAAAATTGCATGACCGCGCAATTACCAGTTAAAGTAGTGCAGTGCGAAATTGAAAAAAGACCTCTGGTCCTTTGGCTGCCAAATGGTCCGGGGCTGAAGTGGTTAATAACTTTACAATTGCACTTGCATCCACTTCTATAGGCTGCTTGCACACAGCTCCAGTCAGATCCCGGTGCAGAGTTATTAACCTCTTGCTTACTGGGCACTTAAACCCCCCTCCTGCCCAGACCAATTTTCAGCTCCCAGCGCTGTCACACTTTGAATGACAATTGCGCGGTCATGCTACACTGTACTCAAATTACATTTTTATAATTTTTTCACACAAATGGAACTTTCTTTTGGTGGTATTTAATCGCCACTTGGGTTTTTATTTTTTGTTAAAAAAACAATAAAAAAGACAGAAATTTTGGAAAAAAAAGAAATCATGTTTCATAGTTTGTTATAAAATGTAGCAAACGGGTAATTTTTCTCCTTCATTGATATTCACTTATGAGGCTGCACTGATGGGCACTGATGGTCTGCACTGATGGGCACAGATAAGACAACACTGAGGGGCACTGATAAGACGGCACTGATGGGCACTGATAAGACGGCACTGAGGGGCCCTGATGGGTGGCACTGATGGGTGGCACTGATAGATATCCCTGATGGGCACTGGTAGGTGGTATTGATAGGCAGCACTGGTGATGACTGATTGGTGATTTATAGGCGGCACTCTTGGCACTGATAGGTGGCACTGAGGGCACTGATAGGTGACACTGTGGGCACTTATGGGTGGTACTGTGGGCACTGGTAGGTGGCGCTGGTAGGCACTTGTAGGTGGCACTGGTCGGCACTGGTAGGTGACGCTGGTGACTCTCCATGATCTGGACCGATGTCCCTTCCCTCTCGCAGCTGCCGGTGATCGGCTTTTTTTTCCTCCTCACGCTGCAGCAGGTTCTATACATGGTACAGATGCACCAGTTTATAGCCAAACTAAGAGCCTCCCCAGCAATATATATATATAAAGGAATTTTTCATTTGTATTGTTTCACTTTAAGCATCATTAACCACCTCCCGTCAGCGCTATAGCCGAAAGACGGCTACAGCGTGGACCTAATTTGCCAGGAGGGCGCCCATAGACGTCCTCCCATGGTCGAGTGACCTGCGCGCCCCCCCCTCGATCCCGACCAATCATCCAATGATAGCTGATCATGTGATGTAAACAGAGCCGTTAATCGACTATTATTTCTTCTCACGCTGGTAGCGGAGGAGAAAAAAAAAGCTGATCACCGGCGGCTGTGAGAGGAACATCAGTCCCGATCGTGGAGAGCCTCTGCAGAGGCTTATGTGCCCATCTGTGCCACCTACCAGTGTCCACCAGCACCACCTACCAGTGCACACAGTACCACCCATCAGTGCCCACAGTGTCACCTATCAGTGCTCACAGTGCCACCTATAAATGTAACCAATCAGTGCCTCATCACCAGTGCTGCCTATCAAAAACACCTACCAGTGCCCAACAGTGCCCATCAGTGCCACCCATAAGTGCCACCCATCAGTGCCGTCTTATCAGTGCCTATTAGTGTCGCCTTATCTGTGCCTATCAGTGTCGCCTTATCTGTGCCTATCAGTGCAGCCCATCAGTGCCCATCAGTGCAGCCTCATCAGCAAATATCAATGAAGGAGAACAATTACCAGTTTGCAAAATTTTATAACAAACTATGAAACATCTTTTTTTTTCAAAAATTTCTGTCTTGTTTTGTTTGTGGAGCAAAAAATAAAAACCCAAGTAGTGATTAAATACCACCAAAAGAAAGCTCCATTTGTGTGAAAAAAAATAATAAAACTTTAATTTGAGTACAGTGTAACATGACCGCGCAAAAATCGCAATAATCGTTTATTGATTGGTTTGCGCAAAAGTTATAGCGCCTACAAAATAGGGGATAGTTTCATTGCATTCTTATTATTATTTTTTTACTAGTAATGGCGGCGATCAGCGATTTTTATCGTGACTGTGACATTATGGCGGACAGATCAGACACTTTTGCCACGATTTTGGGACCATTCACATTTATACAGCGATCAGTGCAATTAAAAATACATTGATTACTGTGTAAATGTGACTGGCAGTGAAGGGGTTAACCACTAGGTGGCACTGTAGGGGTTAAGTGTGTCCTAGGGAGTGATTCTAACTGTGGGGGGGAGGGGCTGTGTGTGACACGACACTGATCACCGCTCCCGATCACAGGGAGCTGTGAACAGTGTCAGTGTCATTAGGCAGAACGGGGAAATGCTTGTTTACATCAGCATTTCCCAGTTCTTCCTCTCTGTGATACGATCGCGGGTATCCCCGCAGACATCGAGTCCATGGGACCCGCAATCACACTCATGGAGCTCGCGGTGGGCGCGTGCGCAAGCCGCTTCTTAAAGGGCAAAGTACAGGTACGTGATTCTGCCTGTACGTGCCCTTCTGCTGCAGTATATGAAGCGGTCGGCAAGCGGTTAAAAACTTTTTTTTTTAAATGTTTTCATAAAAAGTCCTATCTTTCTTCAATCTTGACTTTCCATAATAATCATTAGGATGTGGCATAGTGTACTCTTTTTGGTGTCCACAGTACCACCCTGTGAGGATATCACTATTTTGTTCAAGGGGTCCAGAGTGTCCGAGTGGAGACCCCCCGAAAAAACAGAAGGCAAGGGAAGGCAAATGCAAGGGGGAGGGGTGTGAAAAACTGATGCACTGTGTTTTCTTCCTCATTAATTCATGAGATTTGATGTCTCCTTGCTCAATGTAAGGATTATAAAATCTGTGGGCAGGAATGCAGCAATATTAAGATACTTATCTTTGTGTTCCAGCAACATCTGCCTACAAGAATGTAACATTGAGAAGGAGCTTCCAAAGAATGACTGGAAAGATTCACCAGCGGTGTGGTCAGTTGCCAAGGGAAGGAGTAAGGGGGTAGGGATTATGTTCAGGGATAATAGATTTAGGCCCTTTGCACATAATACTCCTGTTTGTGAGCATCTACTTTTTCAGACCTTCTTTTTTTGTATGTATTTGCACGCATTTACGCACATGAGGCGTAAATTACTGACCAAAAATGCAGATTGTTAATTTTTTTACTGAAGAATGCACAGCACTTGTTTACATGCCTTACTGCATAGGCACATTACAATTAATGGGATGTATCTTAGCTCAGTAAAAAAAAAAAAAAAAAAAGTTGTACTGAGCTTTTTCAAGCTGCAATGTGCAAGAGGCCTTAAGGTGGTGGAGTTTGTGCATATTGAAAGGGGGGTGTGTTTATTGGTTAAGGTGGTGGTGGGAGGGACCGTATTACGTATGCTTCTAAACATTTTTTGGGAGGGAGGAATGCTGCATTAGTGGTTGGTGGATTTTAATACTGTGTTGTGGGTGATAGGAGGGATGCTGGTGGTGGAAGTGATGTATCAGGGAAGAAATTAAAACATATAGGGGATTATTTACGAAAGGCAAATCCACTTTGCCCTACAAGTGCACTTGGAAGTGCAGTCGCTTTAAATCTGAGGGATAGATCTGAAATGAGGGGAAGCTCTGCTGATTTTATCACCCAATCGTGTGCAAGCTAAAATGCTGTTTCCCCTCAGATCTACAGCGACTGTACTTCCAAGTGCACTTATAGTGCAAAGTGGATTTGCCTTTAGTAAATGGAAAAAGAAAAGAGGGCACTTATTTAGGAGTGTAAGTTGCTGCTCACCCCTAGAGAGTAAACTAGAAAAGGGAGTTCCCCCCCCCCCCCCCCAGGAGGGAGGTGGGGTTTTTAGGCAGCACAATATGAGAAGTTGGATGATTGATACAACATAAGTCAAAGATAAAAGAATAAATGTTTTATTGTATTGACCCCATTGTGACAATAAGTTTAAAAGACATGAGCCCCAATCAAGAGTACCATACAACAACCATACAGTATGACATACAGTATTATATCAACAAACAATGATTTTCACAGTATCATATTTGCTGGAAGCATAGAGATACGAAAAGACAAAAAGTAGAACCTGACGCGTTTCAACTCTTATCAGTATGAGTCTTCTTCAGAGGATTACTTTTTAGAAAAGGTATCTATGTCTGCTGGGATAGAAAACATAATAGTATAACAAGCTTGTAAGCATATGTTAAATGCAATCATCTCTTAGTGACTGTGCATGGTAGATGTTAGCGCCATCCATTATAATAATGCTTTGTATATTTTCCCAGGTGTATATGATTGATATCATGGGTTTCTTTGCGTGGGGATCCCTTTAAAATGATTCTCCTTCTCCATGCGGCTCCGGGGCGCCTCCTAGCCAGCCAGGGTGGTCCGGGCAGAAAATTCCGGGTGCAGGGCTTACAAGAGGTCACAGGAATTTCGACCAGTCACAGCTGGTTTAGTCGGGCGATGTTCGGGACTGGGGAAGGGGACAGGGCCCAACTCCTGCAGCAATAATCCAAAAGGGGGTAGGGACTATGTGAGTAGAAAAAATGGTGTGTACATATATATTACAACCCTATGTGTGATAGACCGGGTTAGGCACTGGCCAAAGTGAATGTATATGATGAAGTGCATAATGAGTGGTGTGAGGTGAAAATGAGGGAAATAGACGGGGTGAGACGTGAGTGTGAACAAACAATATGAACATAGGGTGAGAAGGCCAGAAGAGGTGCAAATAATTACTGATGAGGGAAAGGGAGGGGAAGGGGGGAAAAAAGAAATGAGTAGGGGGAGGGGGGAAAGGGGGGGGGGGAGGGAGGAAGGGGGGGAGGGAAAGGAAAGGGGGGGTTTTTGGTTGCATAGTGTATCTGACATGTCAGTGTAGCTGTGTATAATGAATATGTTTAAGAGAGCAAGTGGGTACATTGCAACCAAACACCTAGTATATATTGGGATAGTCTTAAAATGAAAGAATAAAGAGACATATTTAGTGTCAATAATTACCTTGCTGTTTATCGATGCCTAAGGCGCCCCACTTGAGTGTATTGCTGCTACATAAACCCTAATCCCAAAGATAAACCACGGTACCCTGTTATGGGACCGTGGAAGGGAAAGAAAGCTTTTTAGGATGTATGTCTGCAGCGTTGGTTTTTAGGATATATGTCTGCAGCGTTGGTTAACCTAAGGGCAAAGGATATGCATATAGTAAGAAGTTTATCAATCATCTAACTCAGGGGTCTCCAAACGATGGCCCTCCAGTTGTTCAGGAACTACAATTCCCATCATGCCTAGTCATGTCTATGAATGTCAGATATTTACAATGCCTCATGGGACGTGTAGTTCCGCAACAGCTGGAGGGCCGTAGTTTGGAGATCCCTGATCTAACTGAAAAGGTTGAAGTAGAAGGAGGAATGCACTTACTGGTTCAATGCTCGTTGGATGCGTACCCTCACATGGAGATGAGGATTACTCTCTCCTGTGGGGTATTTATAGGTATAACCTAATGAGGTAAGATTGGATTATAGGCTGCAGGTGTATGGGAGCCGGGAGTGGGAGGGGGAAGTGGACGGGGAATTGGAGGGGGAGGGGTCCCGATACTCACCGCTCTGACGCTCAGCTGCAACTGTCATGGCGGCCGTGCGGCCGCCTCGTGTGGCCTCCTCGGCGTTCCCGAAGGCCGAAGGGTCCCGCGGTCTCCGTCGCAACCGCGTGACATCACGCATCGCGCGCACGCACGCGGCCTCGCGCATGCGCACTGACGCTAGACTGATGTCCGGAGACGGTCGGGGACGCCGCCGGCAAGGGGAAGATTCCCCAGCAGTGATCCCCTGGACCAGCCAGGGTGTCAGCTGGGGAAATGTATGGAGGAGCAAATGATGGCTAGAGCTCCTCCTCCCCTTGCCGGGAAGACATGCACCACGGTGATGCCTGGATTCCATTCCCATCAGCGGGGGCGGGAGGGAGCCACCTAGAGGGGACAATCAAAATAACATAAGGGAGTTTATAAGTACAGTGATCATTCTCCATTAATGGGCACAATACAAATCTTTGACAGTGCATATAGAACATATATGTACATCATGTTAGATTTAACATAAATGATTTTAATAAATGAGGTATCAATTTTAATATTAAACATATAGTCTTAAAAACGCAGACATATATAGAGGGTACCATGCAAATTGTGTTACGGGGGATTATAGACCGATCCATATATTGATCGATCAAAACGTCAGTCAAGAATATTCAAAGTAGTTATTATACATATTTTTATATGTTTAGTACCAAAAAGAGAGGGGGGGGCGAGAGAGGAAGTGGGGAAGAGAAAGCAGGAGCACCACCTTGGAATCCAAAAACGGGAGTCCAAACATGCCTACCCGAGATCCAAAAAGGAGTGAAATAATTGGTTTTGTTATTATTATTGTGTTTTCCCCGATACGAATCCCTTCAGAAAGGGAGCGAAGGAGATGGACTCATTGAGTCCTGGTGGTGAGGTGGCATGTAAGTTGAAAATCCATCTCTGCTCGCATTGTAAAAGTATTTTATTCCAATCGCCACCTTGATCTGGGATATGTATCCGATCGATTGCAGTGAATGATATAGTGGGCATCCTGTAGTTGTGCTCAACAACCACATGACGACCTAGGGGCAGATAGTGATTACCTATCTGCATCGAGTAGACATGTTTTGACATCCGACAGTGGAACTCCTGCTTGGTCTTCCCCACATAGTAGGCCCCACATTCGCAGGACATCAAATATACTATGCCCTTTGTTTGGCAGTTGGCATAATGCCGTGGCTTGAACATTGTCCCATTTGGGAGGCAAAAAGTTTTTGAACGATTTATGTACTGACAACAGGAACAGTGGCCACAGGGGAACGAGCCAAAGATTAAACAATGTTTCAATCTCTTTGTTTCGTTCTTATATTCGCTTTGGACAAATTTGTTTTTTTTAACGATGTGGCTTTTCTGAATGTAATTGAAGGGTTGTTAGGGATGAAATTACTCACTTTTGGGTCATCTGTCAAGATGCTCCAATATTTTTGAATGACGTTTTTGATCTCGTTGTGTTGTCTCGAAAATCTGAGAATAATTCTGGTGAGATTATTATCACGATTCGTCCTAGTGGTTCTCTTTGTGAGAAGAACACAGCGAGATTGCGTACAAGTTCTATTATAAGCTCTCCGCAGGCAGCAGCGGCTGTAGCCGCGTGCTAATAACCTAGCCTGCAGGTTTTTGGCTTCTAATTTGAAGGAGGACTCCTCAGAGCAGTTTCTGCGAATGCGCAGATACTGCCCATAGGGAATCGAGTTTTTAAGAGGTTTGGGATGAAAGCTTTCGGCATGGAGGATTGTGTTCCCAGCCGTGCTTTTCCGAAAAAGGGTGGTAGAAATTTTTTTTTCAGAGTTACGCTTCAATTGAACGTCAAGAAACGTGATCTTATCCAGGTCATGTGTCATCATGAATTTTAGATTGTATGTATTGACATTGATGTAATTATAGAATTCAAGTAGCATTTCTTCTGATCCCTCCCAGACGACAAGGACGTCATCGATGTACCGTAGCCATAATTTAATATGGCTCGTGTACATGAGGAGGTCCTCGTCGCCTAGGAGGGATTTCTCCCACTCCCCCAGGTACAAGTTGGCGTAGGCCGGGGCACAACAAGTGCCCATAGCCACGCCTTGCACCTGGAGGTAGTGGGAGTTATTGAAGGCAAAAAAGTTATTATTGAGGATATAGTCCAACCCACTGGTGATGAAGTCGTTCAGGGGAGGGTCATATTTGCCACTCCGCTGAAGAATGCCCTGTACAGCTGCGACCCCCTTGTTATGGGGGATCGAACTGTACAGGGCCTCGACGTCAATGGGCACCAAACGGGAGTTGGGTGGTAGTGACACATCCTTAGTAGCCTGCAACAGATGGATGGTGTCCTTCACAAACGAAGGTAGACTTATGACAAAGGGTTGCAGGAAAGAGTCTATCACCTTACTGAGATTTTCGGAAATGTTTCCATTTCCCGAGACGATCGGTCGTCCTGGTGGTTTGCTATACCCCTTATGTATTTTAGGGAGACTATAAAACGTTGCTACTCTGGGATGTTTGACCATGATAAATTCATATTGGTCCTTCGTAATGATACCATCGACAAGGGCCAACTGTATCATGTCATAAAATTTACTGTATGAAATATGTATTGCCCTAATAATGACACTTACATACCAATCTTTATTGTCCAAGATTTATTTATTTATTCTTTTATCTTTGACTTATGTTGTATCAATCATCCAACTTCTCATATTGTGCTGCCTAAAAACCCCACCTCCCTCCTGGGGGGGAAACTCCCTTTTCTGCCTTTAGTAAATAACCCCCATTGCATCATGTTTTGGGTTGCAAGAAGTGGGGAAAGATGGTACATTTACATATTTTATGGAATATCAGTGGGCATCAGTGGGACCCAGCCAAGAGGGTTCCCTCTCCATCCCCCTCCAGGTCTTCTTCGGCGCTGGCTCAGCATTCGGCGGCAGGCCGTGCGGGCCCTCCCCCTGGAAAAAGCACTACAGCTGTTTGTTGTAATTTGTGACCTGCTGTGATTGGACATAGCCGGTCACGTGGTAAAGTGCCAATTTCATTGGCTCTTTATCCTGATTGGGGAGGGGCTGCCTCATCCCTGATCGCTCCGCTGCACGCCCCAGGGGGCGTGCACAAGCAGCGAGATCGAGCACAGCTCATGTGACTAGCAGTGATTAGACGTGGTCACATGGTCATGTGGTCACTTGGTAAAGAGACATTTTATTTTTTTTTACCCTCCTCGGGGATGAGGGACACGCGTCATCACCAAGCTGCGTGCCCCACGCAGTGAGGCCAGGCAGACGTCATATGACGTCCACCTGGAGGGACAGAGTGTTCCTGCCGGCGTCACTTTACAATGAATGGAACTGGTTAAGAAAGTGCTTGGAGGAAAGGGTGAATTGGTATGTCTATTGGATGAAAATAGATGGGAGGTGAAAGGGAGTAGGAGGGTGAAGAAGTAAGTGTGGAGATTTTATTCAAAACTGTTTTCTGAAAGGAGGAGGGGTGTGGGGGCGTAGAGGGAGGTGTTAAAGCAAATTGGTATATTGGAGGGGGTCAGGGGTTGTGAGGCCAATATTTCTGTTAAATGTGGATTATAAGCTCATTGCAGATAATTTGCATGGGGTGGTGGACACATTGGCTGGGGAAGAACAAATATGTGCTGTGCCCGGAAGGACGATTGCAGAAGGTTTGTCTGTGTTGACAAATGCATTGAGTGTATTGCAAGGAGAGGAAGCAAGCAGTGGCGATATTGGCAGTTGAGTATTGCATGGTTTTATGTTTAAAGTGCAAGAGAGATTAGGAATACCAGCAAGAAAGAACAGGCCTGGAGCAAAGGGAACCTAGGTGTAGGGTCCACATGACTGGGGGTCGCTGGGTAGGCTGCACTGGTCAGTTCCTGTTAGTGTACTGGTGGGGGGGTGGCTTACATTGGAGCAATGGAAGGGTAGGGGGGTGCGGCCTGGGTACTGGGTTGTGCCCGGGAGAGGGGGTAGTTTCCAGTTGGGGGGCAGCAGGAGAGAGGTAACAACACAGGAAGTTTTTTCTTTCTATGCTGCACACATTATGGAAAATCTGGACAGACTCCTGGGGCAGCTGCGTTCGGCTGTCCGCGCTTTAGCCCCGATGTGACCCCCAGGGGGAGCCGCTGCATAGGGAGCCCGATTTCGGACCCTCCAGCCTCGGGGCGAAGAGACATGCACCTCCTCCCTCTGCGGGGGCTGGGAGGAATCCCCGGCATCAGTGGGACCCAGCCAAGAGGGTTCCCTCTCCATCCCCCTCCAGGTCTTCTTCGGCGCTGGCTCAGCATTCGGCGGCAGGCCGTGTGGGCCCTTCCCCTGCCCGCGGCCCGGCATGGACGATCTGCGGGTGCTGGCGTGACCCCTCCCCCAGGACGGCCGCGGCCGCCTATGGGAGAAGCAGAGGTGACTCGGGTGACGGTGGCGATCTTGGAGCGGCATCTGCAGGCCGGCAGAGGCCTCGTGAGGGAGGCGGAAAAACGGGGAGCCGCATGGTCCGCCGAGCGCCAGCTGATGACGTCACTCATGGTCGCCCGCTCCCCTATACCTTGTCAACGTCCACTGCCATGCAGGGGGACCAACTATCAGAAGGTGAAGTGTTGGACACGGATTCGGAGGGGCCCATGGCGGCTGCGATCCAGCTGGGACCTCTTCAGGAATCCAGAGGTGCAGCTGGTCGGTCGGTTTCCCCTGGGCAGCCTGGTAAGTCCTTATCTTTACCTTTACCATTGTCTGTCCCTGTGAGTGTGTTGTTGGTGTCTGCGCCAGGGGTCCCTGTTGGTATTTCTCCTGGGGTGTAGGGGGGGGCGGGCCTGTCCTGGCGCCTGTCATTGTGGCTGGGGACGGGTCATCACAGGTGAGTACAGCTACGGTTGCAACCCCGGGGGTTTCGTCAGCAGATGGGGTACGGCTGGCAGATGCTGCGCGGTGTGAAGTTTATGTTTGCTATGAGGGCGCCTTGGGGTCTCATTTGAAAGCGGAGATGAGGGAGAAGATTTGGAAGGGGGACTACATGGAGATCTTTTCCCTGTTACCACTGGAGAGGTTTAACCTGGACAAGGTTAAACCTGATGAGAGCAAAAAAGAGGAAGAAGAGAAGCATCACTAAGAAGACTTATCCCGCAGAAGTTCACCAAATGGCTTCAAGCGTTTAACATACTGGCGAGCATCATAGGGGAGAAGGTGCCAAAGAATTGTTCAGCTTTGTTTTGCTATTTGGACTCCATCAGTGAAGCTCAGTGGGTCAATGGGAGCGTGGCGTGGCTGCGCTATGACGAGCAGTTCTGGCAGCAGAAGGCTGTGAGATCATCATTACGATGGGATCACAAAGACATTGGCATGTGGATGAAGCTGATGACTCAGCCCAGGGTCACGCCGTCCCCGTTTCCTGATGGGGCAGAGGGTGCCCAAGCCTCTTCACCATTGGCCACAAAGCGTAAGGGGTTCTGCTGTTTTCGTCACAAGTGTTCTGGTTGCTATCCCTTGTCCAAATTCTTCAAGAAAGAAAAGAAACCGTCCGACGCTGGAAAGAGGGACAACACCAGTGAAGGTATTGTAGGTATTCTAGGCTTATCTATAGATGAAGGTCACACAAAAGGGTTTACAACCACTTTAAGGGGTTTAGGATGCCGGGAGGTGTGGCAGGGTTTATGATCATTTGACCACCGTGATTGGCTGTCATGGCGGTCACATGATCGGAAAGCTCGCAATCGCAAGTAGTGATCGGGAGCTTTCCATTATCCGCCGGTTACTGTGATGGGATTGTGCACAGCACACACTCTCGGCACAACTGTATTCACACCAATTCACGCAAATATGCGATGCTGCGGCGCCAAGGCCAACCCGCCGAGAGGCCACATATTTGTGTGCCCTAGCACCAAAGGGTTAAGAACTCTTTCTTAAAGTGTTGATTATGAAAGCTTTGGTCATCAAGGATGGAGAAATAAAGGCAAGATAAATAATAAAGAGTAAGAGGAATGGTGGAAATGGGATGGAATGGATTAAAAGGTTTTTGGTTGTGAGATATGTAAGTATATGTGTGAAATTAAGCATGAAGAAGAGTTTGAAAGGCTGTATGGTGAGATATGCAGCTGGGAGTGTATTGAGAAAGTGGAAGTTGGGTAATGTAGATTTAAAGAGCCCTGTGTGTTTTGGAGAGCCATGGTTTTATGTGCTGTGAGATTGGGGTGATTAAACTCAAGTAGCAGGTGCATTTACAATGAGCCGTGCCAGTCCAAACTGTAGTTTTAGGGCGTGGCAGCCCACTTTTATTGAGTAAAGGAAAAGTTCACTTATACACTAGTTGCCCACGCAGGGGTTTCTTCCACGAAACATGAATTAACGAAAATACCAAGCCACCTGGCTTACATGTTGGCAGCACTGCTGCTCCTCTTACCAGTCCTTTGACTGTGTTATTCAGCTCTCTCGCACACTTGGCTCCCTAGCCTTCAGTTGCAGCGCCCTGCTTCATGGCCCACCTCTTGCCTAGGGATTGGGGTTCTTCTGACACCCTGATAGGAGCTGACTTAAAGCCTGGAGACCTGCTGGCTTGTGGCTGGGTCCTCTGACCCCTCGATGAGACCTCTGTCTCGTGGCTTCTGGCTGGGGCTCCCTGACCCCAGGTTAGACCTTCTGTCTCTAAACTGGAAGCTGTCTCCAAAATGAGAGCTTTGAGCAATTCTCAGACCTGACTATATAATGACCCTGCACACCTGTGTAGTGATGTATGTTGCAGGCGTCTAGCAAAACCTGGACTCATGATTGAATGTTCTGATGCAGAACTACCGAATATGGAGAGATGCTAGTTCTGAACCTTGCATTAACCCTTAATGAGACTCCTGGGTCACCTTTTCCTATCAACTTATAGCGACAGAGCCTCTCTCTGTAATGCCGCGTACACATGATCGGAAATTCCACCAGCAAAAGTCTGATGAGAGCTTTTGGTCGGAAAATGTGACCGTGTGTATGCTCCATCAGACTTTTGCTGGCGGAATTCCAGCCAGCAAAAGATTGAAAGCAGGTTCTTAATTTTTTGGTCGGAAAAAGTTTCGATCGGAGATTCCGATCGTCTGTACCAATTCTGAAGCGCAAAATTCCTACGCATGCTCGGAAACAATTTGATGCATGCTCGGAAGCATTGAACTTCCTTTTTCTGGCTCGTCGTAGTGTCATTCTTGACGGTCAAAAGTTCAGCAAACTTTTGTGTGACCATGTGTATGCAAGCTAAGCTTGAGCGGAAAAACCATCCAAGATTTTTCAGACGGAAAATCCGCTCGTGTGTACGCAGCATCACAGTGTGTATTGAAAGAAGTATTAGAAAGTTTGGTTTAGAGAGGGGGTCAAGAGATGTGTGGGTGGAAAGTAAAAAGGTGGTAAAGGCATGCAAGAATGTGAGTAATAAAAAATGGATTTATCGCCAGAAAGATACTGAATAGATGATTATACACAGGTGTTTGCCGACGAGAGCATTCCAGAGGAGAAGGGGTTTTGTTGATTGTGAAATATATCCGAGGTACAGATGTATGAGGATAGAGAGGATTGAGTATATTTTTTGGGAGTGTGGTTTTGCAAGGGAAGTATGGGAATGTATAGAGAAGATGGTGAAAGTACTGACTCCCCTGTTGACATACAGCTCAAAAGTTGTCATGGAGGGATTAGCCTTTATGGTTCAGAGCCCAACGGTCCCAGCTGTGTGGATGGGAGATTTTAACATGACCATGATCCCTGCACTGGACCATTCGGGGCAGGATGGGACACATGCCACCATACCAGACCCGTCTGTGCCGCACACTGACTGAAAATGCACTGATAGATGTCTAGAGACACCAAAACCCTACCACTAAAGCATATACATGTCATTCTACCAGCCACAACACAATGTCTAGAATAGATTTTATACTAGTATCCAAGGCACTTCTACCCAAAGTGACAGGGTCGGGATTTGCTCCTAGAGCCCTATCTGACCATTCCCCTGCTGGATGACAGCTTCCCTCATAGTGTCATCCCCCACTCATATATGGAGACTCAACCCCTATTGGCTGTCTATACTGCCTGAACACAATACTATAGCTAGGGAACTTTGACGACAACCAGGGCTCCTCTACATATGAAATGGTGTGGGACACATTTAAAATACACGCACGCAGGATCTTATTCACACAGATAAATAGGCTCAAACATTTATCCAACCTTATGATACAGTTGTCATCGGTAAAATTACAAGAACTTCGAAGAGGCATACAATACGCATCCCTCTCCTGAAAATCTTCTCAGGGTCAAACTACAGGCCCGTACAGTCATACAGTTGTATACGGAGAAGGCTAGGCAACGACTGTTCTTTTGTAAACAACGGGTCTTTGAGCATGGGGTGCCATAAAATGCCAAGATGGCACAAAACCCCCCCAAATGACCCCATTTTGGAAAGTAGACACCCCAAGCTATTTGCTGAGAGGCATGTTGAGTCCATGGAATATTTTATATTTTGCCACAAGTAGCGGGAAAAATTACAAACTTTTTTTTTTTGCCCAAAGTTGTCACTAAATTATATATTGCTCACACATGCCATGGGCATATGTGGAATTACACCCCAAAATATATTCTGCTGCTTCTCCTGAGTATGGGGATACTACATGTGTGGGAATTTTTGGGAGCCTATCCGTGTACGGGACCCCGAAAACCAAGCACCGCCTTCAGGATTTCTAAGGGCGTAAATTTTTGATTTCACTCCTCACTACCTATCACAGTTTTTAAGGCCATAAAATGCCCAGATGGCACAAAACCCCCCCAAATGACCCCATTTTTGAAAGTAGACACCCCAAGCTATTTTATGAGAGGCATGGTGAGTATTTTGCAGCTCTCATTTTTTTTTGAAAATGAAGAAAGAAAAGAAAAAAATGTTTTTTTTTTCTTTTTTCAATTTTCAAAACTTTGTGACAAAAAGCGAGATCTGCAAAATACTCACCATACCTCTCAGCAAATAGCTTGGGGTGTCTACTTTCCAAAATGGGGTCATTTGGGGGTATTTTGTGCCATCTGGGCATTCCATGGCCTCTGAAACTGTGATAGGCAGTGAGGAGTGAATTAAAAAATTCACACCCTTAGAAATCCTGAAGGTGGTGCTTGGTTTTTGGGGCCCCGTACGTGGCTAGGCTCCCAAAAAGTCCCACACATGTGGTATCCCCGTACTCAGGAGAAGCAGCAGAATGTATTTTGGGGTGTAATTCCACATATGCCCATGGCATGTTTGAGCAATATATCATTTAGTGACAACTTTGTGCAAAAAAAATAAAAATAATAATAATTATTATTTTTCCCGCAACTTGTGTCAAAATATAAAATATTCCATGGACTCGACATGCCTCTCAGCAAAAAGCTTGGGGTGTCTACTTTCCGAAATGGGGTCATTTGGGGGGGTTTTGAACTGTCCTGGAATTTTATGCACAACATTTAGACGCTTATGTCACACATTACCCACTCTTCTAACCACTTGAAGACAAAGCCCTTTCTGACACTTTTTGTTTACATGAGAAAATAATTTTTTTTTTTGCAAGAAAATTACGTTGAACCCCCAAACAATATTTTTTTTTTTAAAGCAAAGGCCCTACAGATTAAAATGGTGGGTGTTTCATTTTTTTTTTTCACTCAGTATTTGCGCAGCGATTTTTCAAACGCATTTTTTTGGGAAAAAACACACTTTTTTAAATTTTAATGCACTAAAACACACTATCTTGCCCAAATATTTGATGAAATAAAAAATTAGATCTTAGGCCGAGTACATAGATACCAAACACGACATGCTTTAAAATTGAGCAGAAACGTGCAGCGGTGACAAACTACATACATTTTTAAAAGCATTTAAACGCCTTTACAGGTTACCACTTTAGATTTACGGAGGAGGTCTACTGCTAAAATTACTGCCCTCGATCTGACCTTCGCAGTGATACCTCACATGCATGGTGCAATTGCTGTTTACATATTACGCCAGACCGATGCTTGCGTTCACCTTTGCGCGAGAGCAGGGGGGGACAGGGGTGCTTTTTTTTTTTTTTTTTTTTTTTATTATTGATTTTGCTTTTTTATTTTATTTTTCAACTGTTCCTTTCATTTATATATATTTTTTATCATTTTTATTGCTATCTCAGGGAATGTATATATCCCCTATGATAGCAATAGGTAGTGACAGGTACTCTTTTTTGAAAAAATTGGGGTCCATTAGACCCTAGATCTGTCCTCTGCCCTCAAAGCATCTGACCACACCAAGATCGGTGTGATAAAATACTTTCCCAATTTCCCAATGGCGCTAATTATATCCGGCGAAATATAAGTCATGAAATGCTCGTAGCTTCCGGTTTCTTAGCCCATAGAGATGATTGGAGCCATTCTGGTCTCTGATCAGCTCTATGGTCAGCTGGCGGAACCACCGGCTGCATTCTCAGGTTCCCTGTTGGGACAGGAGAGCCAGAGAAAACCATGGAAGACGGTGGGAGGGGGGGGCATTCCCTCCCACTGCTTGTAAAAGCAGTCTAGAGACTAATTAGCCACTAGGATTGCTTTTACATGAAAGCCGACCGCTGGCTGAAAAGAATGATACCAAGATAATGCCTAATCCTGCCGGCATCATTCTGGTATAACCACTCAAAGTCCAGCAACATACCAGTACGTTGCTGGCCCTTGTTTGGCATATATTGTAATCTTTTTTTCATGCAGCCTGTGGGCTGAACGAAAAAAAAAGATTGATCGGTGGGTATGCCCACCATTAGAACCTCCCTTCATCCACCCACTTCTAATGATGGGCATACATGCACCATTTTGTTTTTAACTGTGGTGGGGAAATCACCTCCAACAGCGCTGGAGTCACGGATTTATGTATCATGGGAGCAAGCGCTGTTGCTGTCAAGATAAATAAATCCGCGCTGCAGCTGAATGGCGTACCTGCTAAGCAAATTATGGTTAACAATAAAACAAAGTAACATTACAGTATAACAGTAAGATTTACCATACCTGCAAAGCAAATACCAAAAAAAACATAGTAAAAAATAAAACATTTTTTAATGCAACCTGTGCCTAAAATATATATATGCCGAAGCATGGGGGCATCCTCCCGCAAAAAAGTTATGCCGCGTACACACGGTCGGAATTTTCCACGGGCAAGCCTCCGTCGGAATTTCAACCGTATGTAGGCGGCATTAGGAGCAAATCGCTCCTCCGCCCTCTGCTGCCCCCATGCTTCGGCATATATGCTCTTTTTTTTTTTTAACTGTGGTGGTGAAATCACCTCCTACAGCGTTGGAGTCACGGCTTTATGTATCGTGGGAGCAAACGCTGTTGCTGTCAAGATAGGTAAATCCGCGCTGCAACTGAATGGCGTACCTGAAAACAAAAAAAATGGTTAACAATAAAACATTGCAGAATAGAATACAGTAAAAAAGAGAACAATAGAGAGAGAATAGAGAGAAAGAGAACAAAAAAACAACAACTATTTTTGTTTTTTTTATTTTATATTTTTTTGTTTTTTTATTTTTTACTTTTTTTTTTTTAAACTTTTGTTTGTAACTGTAACAGTTCTAACGGAACTGTTGTAACGATTCCAGCGGTTTTGGTCTCAAAATGCGATGGCATTCTTGAGAACGTGTGCCTAGTCTGTGCAATGCTGTACCCTAAGCTAATACTCAACTAGTGTATGGTAGCGTTCAAAACATTCACCGATGCAAAGACCAGGATTGTCAGGACAGCGGGGACAATAATAGCGGGTGTCACGCCTAAATCCGCGCTTTCTGCAGACACGACATTTTCTTTGGGGGGCTCGTTGGGTAGGGGTACTCGGGAGGACATAAATAAAATGCCGCTCATGCAGCCGGCTAACTGCATTTGGTTGGGGAATGTGAGGCAGAGCACTGTCTGGAAACAGAAGGGCTCCGATGATCTCTTCCTGGAATTTAAGGAAGGATCCAGTACGTCCTGAAGCTCCGTATAGCACATGAGCGTTCAGCAAAGCCAATTGGAAAAGGTAAATAGACACTTTTTTGTACCAGCGTCTAGCCTTACGGGCAACTAGGTATGGCGCCAACAACTGGTCGTTGAGGTCCACCCCTCCCATGTTTTGGTTGTACTCGTGGACACAGAGGGGTTTCGTCACAACACCAGCCGCCGTAGTAATTTGGACCGTCGTGTCTGCATGAAGGGAGGTAAGAACGAAAACATTCTTATTATCCCTCCACTTCATAGCGAGCAAGTTATTACACTTCAAGCAGGCTCTCTCCCCCAGCCTAAGACGGGACTCTACAAGCCGCTGGGGAAAGCCCCGGCAATTAGGTCGCACGGTGCCACATGCTCCAATCTGATGATCAAACAAATGACTAAACAGTGGCACGCTCGTGTAATAATTGTCCACGTACAAGTGGTACCCCTTTCCGAATAAGGGTGACACCAAGTCCCACACAATCTTGCCAGCGCTCCCTATGTAGTCAGGGCAGTTTGTCGGCTCTATGTGGCTATCTTTGCCCTCATAAACCATAAATTTACATGTATAGCCTGTGGCCCTGTCACAGAGCTTATACATCTTGACCCCGTATCTGGCACACTTGCTGGGAAGGTATTGTTTGAATGACAAGTGGCCAGTAAACTTAATCAGGGACTCGTCAACGCAGACAACTTGATGGGGAGTAAACAAGTCTGCAAAACGTTGGTTGAAATGGTTTATGAGGGGCCGAATTTTATAGAGCCGACCGTATGCAGGGTCTCCACGAGGACGACAGAGTTCATTGTCGTTAAGGTGCATGAACCGCAAAATCTGTTCGTATCGTGCCCTGGACATGGAGGCAGAGAACACGGGCATATGATACATTGGCTCAGTGGACCAATATGAACGCAACGTACCCATTTTAACTACGCCCATGATGAGGGAAAGGCCCAGAAAGATCTTAAATTCGGGGACCGTAATTGGTCTCCAATCTCTGGCAAGGGTGGACAACTGGGGATTAGCGGCATGTGTTGACCAGCGTACAAATTGGTTTGGTCCACAATAGATCTATAGAGATCTTCGGTGAAAAACAGCGAAAAAAAATCAAGTGACGTAAAATCAGCTGTTTCCACCTGAATACCGGGTTGGCCAGTGAATGGGGGAAGTACGGGTTCTGCAGAAGTGGTGGGCACCCAATCAGGATTGGCGAATTCTGCAGGAAGGGCACTATGGGCACGACGGGCCTGTCTTTGTCGTCTTCTTGGTGGCAGCGGGACACTACTTGTGCTTGCCACCTCGCCAGCTGGAACTGCACTTATGGGACTCGCCACATCACCACGTGATACTGCAGTGCTGGTTTGACTACGTCCAGGGTGTACTAGGCCGCTGGTGCTTGCCTGTTCACCAGAAGGAATAGCGGCTCTAGTACGTCTCTGCCTCCTACGAGCGACCTGCGGTTCCTGCACCTCAACAACAGAAGAAGGAGTTTGGGGTCTGGTACGCCTGACCTTAGCAGGGACCACAACTCCGCCGTCAGAACTATCTGTCATGGAGCCGCTGTCGTCTACTGGGTCGTATTCTGAGCTTGATTCTGACAGATGAGTGACCTCCTCTTCACTATCTGTCATATTCAGAAACAAGTAGACCTGTTCACTAGTGTACGTTTGACTTGCCATTTTGGGCTCTAAATTTAGTAGTACACTAGTGAGACTCACAGGAAAAAAAAAGCTCCTGACTGTTAGCGACTGAATCAAAACGCTACCAAAAAACTGTAAGCGATTGCAGGGATCAGGCCTGACTCTGCGAATGCTGCAGTTATGTGTGCTTAGTGTTTTGTAAGTGACAGTGATCGATCGATACTGCACTTGGGTGGGCTGGGCGGAGGGGGAAAACGCAGGTGCTAGCAGGTATCTGGGCTGATCCCGCTAACAATGCGTTTTTGGGAACCCTAAACAGCTGGGGACGCTAGTATAGATCTGATCAGATCAGATATCGATCTGTTCAGATTCTATACCACTAAGGGAGGTGTATGCTGCGTGCGTGGGTGTTAGCGGTACTGGCACTAACCCGACGCTGCCTGGGGCGACGCAGACCCTATTTGACTCTAAAACCTTACTTATATCACCCGCCGGGCGGTCAGGGGGTTAAACCTTTATTAGGTAATAAACGGCGGGTGCCCTGAAACTATAAAAAATAAACTAACTGACCAGTGTCACCCGTAACAGTTATATGGTGATCACTGGTGAAAGGGTTAACTAGGGGGCAATCAGGGGGTTAAAACCTTTAGTAGGTAGTATATGGGGGGTCCCTGACCCTATAAAACGATGCGGCAAACCTAAATACCTAGCGTCAACTGTGACACTAATACAGCGATCAAAAAAAACGATCGCTTAGTGACACTGGTGACGGGGGGTGATCACGGGGTTAAACCTTTATTAGGGGGGGTTCCTAGACCTAAAGGGGGCTAAATCTAACTGCCCTAACAGTTATTAGGGTCACAATGCACCAATGCAGTTAACAGTAAAAAAAAAAAAAAAAAACTGCTTTGGTGTCACTGTGACAGGGGGTGCAGGGGGGCAATCGGGGGGGGGGGGGGGGGGGGGGCTGGGGTGTGAAAAGTGTGCCTAAAGTGTTCTACTGTTAGTGTAGTGTAGTGTAGTGTGTGTGTTGTGCAACTCACGTGTCTTCTCTCCTCGGCGTCGGTTCGAAAAGACCGCCACGAGGAGAGATGACCTCACTTCCTCTAGCTCTGTACACAATACAGAGCGAGGGGAAGCATTCCATTGGCTGGGAGCGATCGCGAGGGGGGGGGCACGAATGAGTGCCCCCCCCCTCATCTCCGATCCCTCCCCCAATGTCCCGGACAATTTACAGGCACGGGGGCGGGCCCGATCGGCCCCCCACCCGCGTCTGTTAGGGATGACATCATTTCCTCTAGCCCTGTTTACATGACGGGGATAGAGGAAGTGTTTGATTGGCTGGGAGCGATCGCGAGGGGGGGGCCACGAATGAGTGGCCTCCCCCTCATCTCCGATCGCTCCCCCAACGATGCCGACCGCCGCAGGCACCGGGGGGGGCCTGATGAGGCCCCCCACCCGCAGGCAGGTAGGGACTTATATATACGCCCTCCTGCCTGTACGTGCCATTCTGTCGACGTATATCGTCGTGCGGCGGTCGGCAAGTGGTTAAAGATATACTTTCATTAGTCTATCCAGACCAAACAGGATTCATACCGGGGAAGAATACCGCTATGAACATCAGACGATTGTTCATGAATATTCAGGCCTCTCATGACAATTCTGGAACTAGATTGGCGGTGGCCTTAGATAAAGACAAGGCCTTTGACTCAGTCGAATGGCAGTAACTCTGGGAATGCCTCCAAAGCTTTGGATTCGGGCCTAACTTCATTAAATGGGTACAGCTCCTATACCAGTCACCTAAAGCCCATGCATTTGTTAACGGATGACTATCCGACCAATTTCCCCTTGAAAGGGGCACACGTCAGGGCTGCCCCTTTTCCCCTCTGCTGTATGCCCATGCAGCCAAACCACTGGCCATGGCCATTAGAGCAGAGCCCAACATTTCTGGCCTACGCATGGGTACCACGCTGGAAAAAATAGGCCTATACGCAGACAACACCATACTGTATTTAGCTGACCAGGGTCCATCTTTACAAGCTGCACTAGAGATTATTGAGAGTCTGGGAAAGTTCTCTGGATTATGCATTAATTGGGATAAATCCCAAATTCTCCCCCTGGATCAATTCCCTCCACCGACCACCCCCCCCCCCCCCATACATCCTCCATTACCTCTAGCTAGAATATCAACAATTAAATATTTGGGAGTGGCAGTTATAAGCTTATATTCTTCTTAACATAGAACCTTTATTTACCTTGGTTAAAGCTAAAACACAAGCATGGGCCAAACTACCATTGGGCATAATAGGGCGTATAAATATAATCAAGATGATTCTCCTACCTAAGATTCTATATATGGTGTGACATGCCCCCTTATATATCCCCCTGAAACTCTTTAAGAAGATGGAATTTATTTTAAACTCTTTTGTCTGGGGAAACAGTAGACAAAAGCTAGTCTGGCACATCCTTAAAAACCCCAAGTCCATGGGGGAACCTCCCTTCCAAATTTGCAGGATTACTCCTAGTCTTTCAACTCTCCCATTTTTATTATTTTAATACGACTGAGCTACAGCGATATAGATCCCTGGTTTGCGACGGTTACGGTCATATACTCCTATTCAAGCCATTCTACAAGGAGGACAAACACAATGAAGATCCCCCCGGTATAATGACGGGATGCTGCTGCATCATCAAAGGGTATGGGGAATCACCTTAAAGAGACAAAACATTGGTCAGTTCCACTCCCACACCCCATTATGGCTCAACAGCCACATGCCAGAATTGCGCACCATTCCAGACCCTAACATATGGGTCTCATATGGTGTGATCTACCTACACCAAGTCATGACTGCATCTGGGCCTAAAACGTTCCAGTCACTTAAAGATGGATTTTCCCTTCCAAACCATCTACTGTTTCGATACTTACAGCTTCGCCATGCACTGCGGACCCAGTTCACACTAGACACCCCCCCCCCCCCCCCCCCGTCCTGAATATTATTTTGGGCACGGAGCCTTCTAAGCTCATTTCCGCTCTTTACACTACCATTAGACTTCCAAGTGTCATGGCATTGACTCAGAGGGCTAAAACCACATGGGAGCAGGATGTTGGGGCCATTAGTGACTCAGACTGGGAAGAAATTCTTGAGGGTGTTAAAACATCATCTCATAAACTATCGAATAGGTTAACACAACTATATATTGTACACAGAGCTTACTTGACACCACAAAGGTTAGCTCGTTTTCAACCTACACGCAATCCATCATGCCCCCCGGTACATTCTATCATCTGATATGGAACTGTCCCAATATGTAACCATACTGGCTTAAAGTTGTCCACTTCCTACATGATAAAATGGGGTCTCCTGTGGTTCTGGACCCGAAACTATGTCTGCTGGGCTTATTGCCAGATGCAGAGATAGACAAATTCCTGGCCACATTTATATATAAAGCCATCCACAATTTCGCCCCCAGCTACATCACTAGCCTAGTCTCTAAATACCAACCTACTCGTTCTCTTTGTTCCTCTCAAGACCTCCTGCTCTCCAGCTCCCTCATCACATCCTCCCATGCTCGCCTCCAGGACTTTTCCAGAGCCTCTCCAATCCTATGGAATGCCTTACCCCAATCTGTCCGCCTATCTCCTACTTTATTAGCTTTTAGACGATCCCTGAAACCCCTTCTCTTCAGAGAAGCATATCCTACCCACACTTAACAACAACAACAACCGTATTTTCATTTTCTCCATCAGCTCATCCCCCCACAGTATTACCTTTTGTTCCAATTGACACTCCCTTATAGATTGTAAGCTCTAATGAGCAGGGCCCTCTGATCCCTCCTGTATTGATTTGTATTGTAATTGTACTGTCTGCCCTCATGTTGTAAAGCACTGCGCAAACTGTCGGCGCTATATAAATCCTGTATAATAATAATAATAATAATATATGAGACTCTCTTTTTGGCATGGAAGGTTGTGGCTCGGTCTTTGATGCAGGCATTAAACCCCACAATTCAGAAATGGAAAAAGAATGTCAATGATACTCTTCCATTTAGGAAACTGATCTATACCCACTTAAATACTCCAGAGTGTGGGATAGGCGGTTGGGAGATGGCAAGACCTGTACTTAACTTAAACAAGCCCATATGCTGACTATATCACACCCCAGTGATGTACCGTTAGGCAATAGCTTTACTCTCCCATTTTTATGGTGGGTTGTGTTCTGGTTCCCAGGAGCTGAAAATATATTGTTACCATAGAAATATGTTGTTTTCCCTATCTGAATTGATTGGATCAATGGGACAATGACAAATGTGTTTCTAATTACCGTATTTGACATATGTATCCAAACTTGTTGTAATATGTGCATTTCCTCTCAATAAAGTTGAAAAAAGTGTGTGTGGCCATGATTCGTGGATGGCTTTTTTCTTATGGTTATTGAGATAGAGTAAAGTTTGGCGCTGAAAATCCCTGGAGTACCTAATTTTGTTTGGTGGTGGGAAAGTTTTGTAAATATGACTATATGAGGGTAACATAAATTTACTAACAATGTTTTTTTCTGTTCTTATGTGGGGTAAGTTTAGGAGACGGTGGAGGGACAGCATGGACGGAGAGGATAGACGTGTTTTCTGTTGGTGGAGGCATAGGTTAGAGGTAGTGTATGTTAATAAGAATAGATATTGAAATTTTAAGTTATATTAAGAGGGAAGGTGTGGGTAATTTTGTGTTTGGCGAAATATGGAGGGTGGACGCATAACCTTTGTAAATATTTGAAAAAATATTATCTGATTGCTGAAGTTATCTATGGTTTATTAATCTGGACATTTAGGATGATTAGGTGAATTGTTGAGCAATTGTTGTTGATTATTTTGATATTGTAAATATTATTTTAATGAAATATTTTAAATAAAAGTATTAAAAAAAAAATCAGCATGATTCTTCTCAGTACATGAACTGTTTGACTACTACTGCTACTTCCGCTCATGCTTTACAGGTACTGTAAGAGGTTGATACCAGGTATTCAGATAAATTCAGATATTTGCACTGCTTGACTTAAACATACATCTCATTGTATATTAATGATTACAGAACTGCATTCATTTATGTCTTTTATTTCTGCCTAGAGTTCAGCTCCACTTAATTCAGCTGTTCCCTAAGTCACTACAGGACATGGTAGTGAAGTAGGAGCAAGTGGAAGGAACCATAAAGCATAGTGGGGCACCAGACATCTGACACACCAGAAAGTGTCAAATGGAGAAGATTCTGCAGCAATCATATCTCTGCAGCAGGAAGGGTAAATATGAATACTTTTCTTTGCAGGGAGTGCTTGTTTTTACTTAAAGTGGTGTCTCCCCCTAAAAAACAAAAAAGGCTTAAAAATCCTAAAAAGAAATAAAAAAAAAAATAATTGGAAAAAAAATTTTTTACATACCTCTAAATGCCTGTTGCTAGGGGGTCCCTCGTAGTCTGCCTTCTGCGTAGCCTAGGCTGATGACTTCACTTCCCCTCGGCGCAGGAAGGGCTTCCCAGTCATCTTGGACCTGTCACGTGTCCCAGATGACTGTGCGGCCAATTAAGGCGCGCATGCGCAGTGGGTGCATGGCTGTGATGCCACAGCCGGGTGCCCACAGCTGCAATGCCGGCACCGCTAAGCGGATCAGGGGGCTAGCGGAGCTTCGACCCCCCGCATCGCTGGACCCTGGAACAGGTAAGTGTCCGATTATTAAAATATTAAAAGTCAGCAGCTGCAGTATTTGTAGCTGCTGACTTTTATTTATTTTATTTTTTTAAGGGATACACCGCTTTAAGTTCAGCCTAAAAATAAAATTTCTAAATCTGCTTGCAGTCACAATCTAATACTAACCTAGCTAGCTCTGTAAAGCAAAAATTGCTATACATACCCTTTCTGAAGCCAGTCCGGTCCCACGCTGAGCTGTCAACGGCAGATTCTCTGTGTAGCCGCGTGCAGAAGGAGCAGCCGACAAGAGAAGCCCCATAGTAAATCTATGGGTGACATCACTTCCCAGGCATTTCCCAGCCATTGTTGGCTGTGTCCTGCACAGAGCTTCTGCTGCTGGAGACCGGACTGGATGGATGTCAGAAAAGATTTTTGCTTTACAGGACTAGTTAGGTTAGTCTTAGATTGTGGCTGCAAGTAGATTTAGAGATTTTAGATTTAGGCTGAACTTCCACTATAAATAGAGTCAGACTTAATTTCACACAGAGTGCACCATAAGCATTGTGATTTCTAAAAAGAAAGTACAGTAGACTATCTATCTTTATTATATCTCCAAAGATCCACTGTTAGAACAAAGTAGGAAAAGAGTAAGGGGAAGGTATATGAGTCACACATCTGGCTTAAATTGTGTAGCTTGTCTGGTGTAAATTTGAATTTGAGCTATTGCGCTCTGTTATTCGTTATTTTTTTTTTATTGTTAAATTGCATGTGAAAATGAGCCTTAAGCCCCTTACACACGGTCGGATTTTCCGATGGATTCTGTCCTATCAGACAATGTTGTCGGAAATTCCGACCGTGTGTAGGCACCATCGGACAGTTTCCATCGGATTGTCTGACGGACAAAGTCCTATCTCCTGCTGGATAGATTTTTTGACAACAAAGTCCGATCACACCAAATCCGATCGTGTGTAGCGAATTCCGACGGACAAAGTGCTACGCATGCTCAGATCACATTACAAGACCAAAGCTATTGGCTACTAGCCTCTACGTAGTCCCGTCGTAGGCAACAAACGTCACCACGTTCAGAATGATCGGACTTTCCGACAACTTTGTCCGACCGTGTGTACGCAAAACCAACATCGGACAAAGTACGACGGACATGATCCGACGGACCTGGTCCTCGGATAATCCGCGCGTGTGTATGGGGCTTTAGGCTGGTCATACATGTTCAATTTCCTTGTACAATTTTCCTTCAGATTTACCTTAAACTATTTAAGGCCTGCCTAATTGTATACAATTGAAAGTTGTTCAGTTTTGACCTTATATTATATGTTTTTTGGTAAATCTAAAGGAAAAAAGATTGAACATGTATGGCCAGCCTAAATGTAAATGCTAAATATTAATATAACTAATATTAGTTATATAATAACTAATATTAATTGTACCTAACTGTCCGTTTACACAATAATAAAGATATCTTCTATATAAAATGCTATATGGTCACTTAAGAAACTTGTTCCCACATCATTTTACTCTTTTGTATAAAAACAAGACAACAACATATACAGTACATTCATGTCTCAGTCTTAATTTTCATGGCCACGCACTTGCTTTGTTACCTAAATATATTATGTTATGCTTTGTTTGTTTCTTCACAAGCTCCCCAAATATGTAATTTAATTAAAAAATGTAGAATTGCATTTGGACAATGTGCAATAACAGTTACTGATCTGAATTGAAACTCAATTTCACCAAATTCACAAAGAAAAATATGTTAAGGCAATGCAACAAATAATTGTGCTCACAAATGTTATTTAAACAGGCAATAGTTTGTGATTGCCAGATATTTTATTTCATGATACACACGTTTAGGAGGCCTTGCTGGAAAAAAGTGACCAGAAAGTTTAACAGAGGTATCTGGCTAATTTAAAAGTGTAAAAAACTATCTGTTACTGAAGATTGATCTTTTAATGCTCCTTTCTTGTGTATTAAAGATTTGCTAAGGATTGTACTGCCACCTAGTGTCATTTTGAAAAAAATGCATCTACTTTGGCTATCTTCCGTAGTCAAGTAACTACCAAAGAAAAAACAGTGTGACACCCTCTGAGCAGCATCATAAGAATGCCTTCCTAAAGCCTCTTTAAAGCCTCTTGGTGAGATAAATACAGTTCTGAAAGGATATCTAACTGTACCCATCTTATTGGGCTAGCCTGAGGATCCTATTTAAACCAAACAATTCATACCTGCAGGGCTGAAGCTAGTGGGGATCCTTAATGTGCCAATGTGCCAGTGAGTCATACACTAACTCGGACTTAGATGATAGAAGTAGAGAGAAGTGATCTCTATAGAAT
This sequence comes from Lithobates sylvaticus, assembly GCA_028564925.1. Classification (NCBI taxonomy): domain Eukaryota; kingdom Metazoa; phylum Chordata; class Amphibia; order Anura; family Ranidae; genus Lithobates; species Lithobates sylvaticus. Next base: position 412,361,248 of record CM053027.1, read on the forward strand.
AACAGTTGTGTCCATGTGCAGCCATGCCTCCAGCAAGACTACATTCAGTTTCTGCCAGGACACAGCTTAAAACAGGGCCCATTAAAAAGAACATATAAATTATAAGAAGAAAGGCCGCAAAATATAAGATTAACAAATCATAATACCTTTAACTAAAGTAAAACACATGGTAGTAGGTGAAACAATAACCTGCTTAAATGCAGCCTGGTGCATGTTCAGCATTTTATACAGCCTACTAATGAATGCATATAGAAATGATTAAGTGCTTAACGCAGTATGAAAGGCATTAGGCAACAGTGCTTCTTGTACTTCCAGAAAAAAATGTAAATCTCTGAAAGTGGAAAGTGGGCAGACAAAATGAGCAATGGGCAGTAGAAAATTAAATTAGAGTAATAATGTATAATGCATAAGAATGGCACTGTTACCTGTGTGGCTTATCAATAGAAGTGTAGAGAATTAGAAATGGGGGCACATATCCACTTTCAATATCCAAGCCTTAAAGGTTTAGAAACACATTGCCAGGCAATGTCTGATTTATTCCTTGTGGAAAACAAAAGTGTTTTTGCTGAAAAGAAAGAAGAAAGAACCGTTAAATGTGTTACGTTTTTTTAGCCTACAGTGAAATTAATAATTTCCCAGATTTTCCATAATTTACAGTTATTTTAATTATTTGCTATGGCAATAGTTGTGCCTTTGAAAATAAGTTATTTAGATGTTTTAAGGGTTTTATAGGGATGCAGGCTACAACTTCTGATTCCCTATTGTAACTCTACTGCTCCAGGGTCACGTGAAATGTAACTCTACTGCCCCAGGGTCACGTGAAATGACCCTAAAGTGGCCTATAAGATATACACTCCAAATGTATCCGTTTATTTACTTGAATTAAAATGGATGTAAACCCTTACATATAACCCAGTGAAGTGAACAGCCTCCGATGATACACAGGGATGAAACAAATCTCCCTACATAAGTTTCACATGTATATCTGCTGTCTTCATCTTGCTAAATTCTTTAGAAAGTTCAGATCGTGTTAGGAGATTTTCTCTTCCTGTTCAGCACTGCAGTGAAGTCTGGGTATACAGCCAAGACAGTTGATTGTAGGAAAGCCACACACCCCCTCTCCTCATAGTTAGAGACTCTCAGAGCTGATCGTTGAATAGTTCAGGGCTCTGCTAATATATTTATAGCATCCTCCTCAACATAAAACTCAGGCTGCTTTTATCTCAGTTGACGGAGAACTTGTCAGAAGTTATAAGGCTGTCACTATTCGTATCAGTTAAGATGTTATACATGTGCATCATTTCTTCAAACGAAGTTCTAATTTATAAATATGATTGCAAAGTAATTTGATCTATTCTATGGGCATCCCATATCTATCCTTACCCCCCCCCCCAACCAAGATATATCCCCCAATAAACAAAAACAAAACAAAGCAAAAGATTTTTTTATTGTCTACAAGTGTGACATATGAATGTCTGGCAGCAGGGTGAATTTGCATGGATGTTAGTAACTAGTGGCAACACACTGCTACACAGGTTTACATCCACTTTAAGCTCCCAAGCCCATTCTTCTCTCAGGGCTGTATCCTTGGCCAGTAGAGGGTTTAAAGAAATGGACACCAGTCACATTAGTAGGGTTTGTGTAGCTTTGTTGCTGGGTGCTCAAGGGGGAGAAAGTGAAGGAACAAGATACCCAAAAAAAACAATATACTCTGTGGCACCAACGTGCAAGGGGATATTGCAGTACAAGTAGTGACCAGAAAGTACAGCAGTTATTGAGTGCTTCCTGTGTGTTGAGTACAGGACCACTGCCAGGAATTATGATGTATTGTCCCACCCTGGAAGGGCTATTTCTCCAATCAGGGTGCAAGACCAAACACCAGACTTGAACTAAAGGAAAATATAGCAGTCTTCCCCATGATGCACTTTTACTTCTACAATTTCTGTTACCCATAGTTCCTAACTGTTCCTGATTTTGAGGGACTGTCCCTAATTTGGAACAAAGTCCCTCTTTCCTCCTCATTTGTCCCTCATTTCGGTATATAGTTGTATATAAAATGCACTATGTAACTTTCAAAAAGTGTTTCACAGTGAGGGGGCTGCTGTCTACTGAACGTTTTTTAACTTAAAAGAGAGACTTTGAGATTTAAAAAAAACAATTATACTTGCCTAGGTGGATTCAGCATCGATCCAATGCTGCAACTGTCTCCTGCCGGCTCTGAAGTGAGAACTGAGCAACCAAATACCACCGATGACTCAGTTCTCCCTCTCCACTCTGAGCAGAGAGTGTTGACTGTCAGTGGGCATCTCTCTGCTCTCCCCTCCAGCGCTCCGGTGGAGCGCTAGGCTGTGGAGGGGGCGGGAGGTGCCAGTCCAGGCATCTGGATGGATCCCAACCATATGGTCGGGATTTCCTGAGCCTGGATGGGCTGAGTGGCGCCAGCCAAAAGCCGGCTTAGCTGAAAACACGTGACAAAGGAGTGAAAAACAAACTGTACTCCTGTGATCCATAGGAGAAGTATGGCCAAAAAAGCTTTGACCATACTTCTCCTTTAACGAGGAGACTGCATTCTGTAAAAAAATAAACTTCAGCCTTTAGGCTATGTTCACACTGATCTGACACGAAAGTCATACAACTTCTGATTCAACTTTGCCCTGCGACTTCATGTCCGACTTACATGCAACTTCAATGAACAGGATCCTTTGAGTCTAGTATGATCTTGAGGGGGGAACCCCACATCAAAAAAAAAAAACATGCTAGGCCCTCCACCCCCACAAGACCATACCAGCAGACCCTTTGATCTGGTATGGATTTTGAGGGGAAACTCCACACCAAAAAAAAAAAAAAAAACTACATGGGTCCCCCCAAGATCCATACCAGACCCTTATCCGAGCATGCAGCCTGGCAGGTCGGGAAAGGGGGGGGGGAACAAATGAGCGATTCCCCCTCCTGGACCATACCAGGCCACATGCCCTCAAAATGGGAGGGTGGGTGCTTTGTGTTAGGGGAGCTCTGTGCTCCCCACCCCAAGGCACCTTGTCCCCTTGTTGATGAGGACAAGGGCCTCTTCCTGACAACCCTGGGTGGTGGTTGTGGGGGTCTACGGGCAGGGGGCTTATCAGAATCTGGAACCCTACCTATTCACCAAAAATAAAGAAGTGTAGTGTTAAAAAAACAAGAAACGGTTTTCGAAAAGTCCTTTATTATAAATGAACACTGTCCCCCGTCGTAGCCCTGTCTTCTTCCTCCGGTCTTCTTCCAGAGCCCCCCTGCCCCAAAGCACCCCCTATGTTGAGGGCATGTGGTCTGGTATGGTCCAGGAGGGGAGGGGGTGCTCATTTGTCCCCCCATTTCTGACCGGTCAGGCTGCATGCTCAGATAAGGGTCTGGTAGAATCTTGGGGGGACCCCACGCCGTTTTTTGTTTTTTTTGGGGCGTGGGGTTTCCCCTTAAAATCTATACCAAACAGAAGGGTCTAGCATGGTCTTGGGGGGGACCCCATTCCGTTTTTTTCCCCTCAAGATCCTCAGAACACAAGTCGCATGTCACTATTCGTATCAGTTAAGATGATGATCCCAACTTCCTTTCAAATCAATGGACTGAAATCATGCCCAAGTCAGACCAAAGTAGAGCAGAAAGCATTTTCAAAGTCAAACTGACACAAGACGGACCAATTGAAAAGGCTCTCATAAGGAACCATTGATTTTGACATGTAATGCAACTTGTGCTGTCGAAGTCAGAGCGCATGTCTGACCAGTGTGAACCGGCCCTTGGAACCACTTTAAAGTGTCCGAAGGTGAGTGTACTTTTTTATTGGTAAATTTTCTCAACCGCAAAGCCAACTAAGTTGGGGAGGCTCTTCATTGATAGTACAAATGTACTCATTTTAATAATCACCTATATTCCTGTAAAGAGTTTGGCACAGCTCTCTTTTTGTATTGTTCTCACACGTTTTAAAGTAAAGATTTTTTTATCATATAACTTGAAGTCTCTGTTTTTAGTCAAAATGGGAAAGTCTGGTGTGGTCCAGTGGTCAGCTAAGTTCATTCGGAACTCCGTCGGGAAGACCGTCTGTGTTTATTCTGACAGAAAGTCCGGTTGTGTGTACGTGGCATTACTCATTCACATGGGTGAAGAAGCAGATATCTGGGATGCCCTTAGTTTTAAATAAAGTGAAAGAAGATTTTCTAAATGACTAAACTGCCTGTGCGTCCCATCCCGAATACAGATAGTAGAAAAAGATTCCTCAAAGATGGGACTTTAAATGGATGCCAGGCAGTAATAAGTATAAAAATTACAAAATGTATTATGTAGTACAGTAACATACAACATGAAAAACATAAATAGCCAATGATAACAACATATGTATGGGAGACAAGTATGGAAACCAGCTGAAAGAAGAAAGGAGACCCGCAGACTGAATGCCGACGCGTTTCGATTACACAAACAGTGTGGATCTTCCCCAGGGTCTATGCAGGCTTCAACAATTCAAACGCTGTAATTCTATGAGAATAGTAAAGTATGTAACATCAGATCCTGCGTAAAACATCATTGTGCATTCCACAGTTACATTAAAACTTTATCATAGACAGCAGTTGTATCAAAAATTCATTTAAACAGCTGATAATACTGACACCAAACAAAAAGCAATTTTACTGGCAGTAGACAGACATTCAAGTACTAGGATAAGAGGATCCGTCAGGGCCAGACCCAGAGCCAGACCGGGAGCGACAACCCGGATATCATGGGTCAATCCGTGTTCCCAGAGGTTGCTCTTGATCATTTAAAGGGAGTTACTACAGCAAGTTGCATCACACTGAATGTGAAGCTATTAGTCTTAAGTTAGCATTTAAAGAGCATGGATGAAAAAGAGTGAGTGGATATATATATATATATATATATATATATACTATATTCAATAGGTATATCCATACCATAATTTGAAAGAAGTGTGGCTCATGGAGGATGTAACCAACCAGAGCAAAGTTCCCGTACTGTATGGTGGAACTTTATCCGGACAAGATCATAATAGAAGCTGTCCTGTAGTTTCAATCCTCAAGGCCACTGAGTAACATCAAAGGATTGCTGTGATCCAACAAAGGGACCAGAGATCACCCACATGTAAGAATGGTAATGGATCCCTAAAGACCACACGTGTAGTGGCCCAGGGATCTCAACCATATTTTCAGAGCTGTATTAATAAAAGTAGTAAGTTACTTGCCGTTGTAGGGCGAATGAAGGTGTAAAGTCTGTCGAATGCGGTACCGGAAAGACTGATAGGGTGCTAGCGTCAGCCTTTTATATACTGGTGCTCTTAGTGGTAACCTATTAGGGTCAGCTGATCAGATCACGGCCCGTCACTTGATCCTATTTGATGCCAAAGCTAGACCCATCCGGAATCTGTTCCGCATTTCACTATGGTGATCGTAATGCTCTGTGACGCAGCGGCATCACATGGCATACAATAAATAAAAACTGCGCTACAGGTAGTATAATGGTAAAGATAGGCTGCTGCTCAATGTGGGATACACACACGGAAATACATGAATAAAAAGAAGAAGCTGCTCCAAGAGAAAAATACAAATAAAAATGAAAAATAAAATATCATAAATACAAAAACTATATATGCCCCACTGGATATGATGTCCACAGTGGTAGGGACCTTCGCACCACCTAGGGACCCTATGCGGCACCTAAGGATAACAGTCTCTTGTCAGCACAATAGTCAATCCCTGGAGCAGTGATAGAAACAAAATGAACTGTTTTTATAATGTCCAAGTATAAAACAAATCAAATAGAAGTGGTAGTGAAGGAGGTGATCCTGGCGTCCAAATATGAAACAGAAGAAGCACCTGGGTGACTTGTAACACCAGCAATGGTGAACACAGTGCCCGACACCCTCACACACTACTACTTACCAGAAAGCAGAGATAAAAAGGCTCTGCTAGGATACTAAACGACCCACGGCTGCGACTCTTCCTGATTTCCCATGCGATCCAAACAATACTCTGAATATTGAAGAGTTGGGGGACCACTTGTTCACATAGGATCCATATAGGGAGTGGAGGAAGAAAAGCAGCCCATAGCGTAAATACGATAACAATCGTTTATTAAAACAAATTAAGAAGCACTTACATTAGTCCAAATGTTAAGGCACATATAGTAAAAAAGATGCCGGCCGGCAAATGTAGGAGCCCATCCTCCTCTTGGTCATGTGGTGGCGTCACTGCGTGCCCTCCCAGACTAGTTTCGACAAATGTGTCTTTCTCGATGGGGAACGGGCAACGCTGTGACAAACCACCATTAAATAGCCCCAGCCTCACTCTGGCATGCGGGAGTGCGGCTATAATCGCCATTTTTAGTATTGGCAAACAATCCCTTACTAGCTGTAAAATAAATGATGCACGTAAAGATCACTTACAAACTCCATGGTCATAGTGAGATGTCAGTAGGGTGCTTGCAGGGGACTTAGCGGTCAATGTTAGCAGCAAATAGTGGCTAAATTAACTCATTTAAATTGTGATTGAAAATCAGATGTCCATGGTCGGGCAATATGGGCGGGGATCAGCCGCCACTGTTGCGCGGTCCCACTCTGGCGCATTGAAATGACCTCACAATTGCCATCTTGGCTGTGGGCATACCTAATCTCCCACAGTCACAGCACGGCGCATGCGTACGAGGTCGCGTAGTATGGGCGGAACCAGCCACCACCGCCACGCAGCCTCGTCCCGGTATGTTGTGACGTAATCACAATCGCCACCTTGGCTGTGGGCGTGACTGATGTCCCGCAGTCATAGTATGGCGAAACAGAGCAGCCGAAATTGTCATCTTAGTTGAGGGCATAACTAAGGGCAAAACTGTTGTGGCTATGGTAAAGTGGTCCGATACCGGACCCCCGGAACAATGATAGCATTGGATTATCTGCGGGTCTCAGTGGGGACCTACCTTTAGGAACAATACCCAAATGGTAGGAAAACGAATATAGAAAACTAATTAAGGGAAAAATTATATATATAATCCCCCTAAGTACATTAAAAACGGAACCAGCAACCCTTAGTGGAGAGGGAGTAGACCACCTCATAATCCACTAGCATTAACGAAAACATCAATCCAAGTCTGTAGGTATACAGCAGGATTAGTAGAGCCTTAATCCATGTAGTTATAAATGTGAACTAACACACATGGAATAATGGCTGCGCGTGGTGAATAGTCTGAAGGTATCGAACGAAATACCTGTTCTAATGGAGAGCATAGATATGATGATGTGTATAGTGAATATATAGTGAAATATATAGTGATTCAATAAAACTGAATACCTATTTATAGTGATACTGTAAGTTATATAGTAAATAAATGTACATATTAGTGAACAATACTATATTAAATTATTTGTGTGTTGACACATTTCCACTAAACCCTTGTGGAGTGAAACAGTAGAGAGGTGCGTGCGAACCCAAAAAAATAATAAAAAAACAAAAAGATGTGTGCAATATAAAAATTAAAAAATTAAAATTAAAAAATATGAAAAAATACAAAAATAAAAAATAAAATAGGTAAGAAAAGTGTTCCCCTGACTACAGTGAAGCCAACTCCCGCATATCAGATCAAGTGTAAAAAAAAGGAAACATAACAAAAATAATTCAATCAAGAATTATCAATAAATGCATTAACATCCCTTTCTATGTTCAATCCATACGGTGTATAACATTTCAGACGATGTATCCACAACATTTCTAATTTGGAAATTTCCCTAACTAGGGAACTGCCCCGCCAGTTAGGCCTGAACTTGTCGATCCCAAGAAATAAAATTTTAGATGGATCCTTACTATGATGCGTCCGGTAGTGTTTTGAAACGGAATGTTTCGGGAAACCTGCCAATATGTTGGTAATGTGCTCATTTAAGCGCACTTGGAGCGGGCGCTTGGTCCGGCCCACATATTGCAGGCCACAAGGGCACTGCAACATGTAGACTACCCCTGTAGTAGCACAAGTGACGCAGGCCTTTATAGTGTGGCTAATCCCTGTGGCGGTGCAACTAAAAGTCTTAGTGCGTCTCTGAGAGATGCAGTTTAGGGAGCAAACCCTACATCTACCACATTTATAGTATCCTGACAACTAATCGAAAAATCCTTTAGTGTATTTCGGTGGATCTATAACGTTTGGAGCAAGTTGGTTTCTCAAGGAAGGGGCACCTCTAAAGACCACCTGGGGTCTCTCCGGTAGAACGTCCTTGAGGATGACGTCATTGCTTAATATATGCCAATGTGTATTCAACAATTTCTTAATACTCCTATGTTGGACCGAGTACGTAGTTATGAATGGAACTCCCCTCCGGACATTTTCATGTCTACGTGGGCCACCCTCAACCAACAGCTCAGATCTATCAAGGTCTTTCACAGAATTGAGAACGTGCATAAGCTCCTCCTCCTGGTAGCCCTTTTCTATGAAACGCTCAGTTAGAACACCAGCCTGTACATGAAACTCATTGATGTCAGAGCAATTACGTCTGAGTCTCATGTATTGGCTCTTAGGGATTGATCTGAGCCAAGGGGCGTAATGACAGCTATCAGTAGAGATGAAGGAGTTCCTGTCTGTTATCTTGAAATAAGTCGAGGTAACAAACTTCTCATCCCTAACTGAAATGTTTAAATCTAGAAAATGGATTAGCGTCTGGCTGGCCTCATACTTGAGTTCAATACCTCTAGTGTTGTTATTTAGGGATCCCAAAAAGACCTCTAAATCGTCTAAATGTCCTTCCCATAGGAGGAGGATGTCATCAATGTACCTAGCCCAAAGGGCCAGTTGGGGTACATTTTGGGCATAGATGACATCCTCCTCCCACTTGCCCATAAATAGGTTCGCCAAACTGGGGGCGTATTTAGCCCCCATGGCGACACCCATAATCTGCCTATAAAACTGTTGGTTGAACCAAAAGTAATTTCGTGACGCCACGAATCTGAGTAGGGTCATAATGAAAGCAATCTGTTCCCCAGGTAGGCCTGAATCACGTTCCAGATATTTCAGGACAGCCTCAAACCCCAATTCGTGTGGGATGATCGTGTACAGGGAGGTGACGTCTGCAGTCACCATCCAAGTACTGTTTTTTACTGATCGATCTTTCAAGAGATTCATAACGTGCCTAGAATCTTTGATATATGATGGCATCTTTCCCACTAGTGGTTGCAGATATGAGTCAATATACTTGCCCACCCGGGACGTGATGGAATCAATCCCACTCACGATGGGACGTCCCGGGGGGCAAGACTGGCTCTTATGTAGTTTGGGCAGATAGTATAGAATGGGCGTACGTGGGGCTCTAGGGATGAGATATAGAGCTTCTTTGAAGTTAAGAATACCCATGTCCTGCCCTTCTTTAATGAGACGTTCCAATTCCTTAATGTATTGGGATTTGGGGTCTCCCGGTAAAATGACATAGGTGCTGGCATCATCTACAATGCGATGCATCTCAGTCATATAATCTGCCCTATCCAACACCACAATGGCATACCTACGTCATCGCGCAATGTTCCACAACGCGATAGCATCACGCAGTGTGGTTATGTCATCGCGCGATAGCGTGAGTGGTGGGCTCTACATACTAGGGGCATGCCTTCCCATACGACGTTTCGTCAAATATGAAGTTTTCCTTAGGTAACGGTTCCCCATTGAAATGTCATATTTGATGAAACGTCGTATGGGAAGGCACGCAGCTACGCCACCACGCAGACCGCATTGAACTAGGGACGGGTTTACACTGACCGGCCGGCAGTGTTGTATATTTCGCTCGTTTTACACTCCATTGATGTAAGTGTTTTTATTCTTCTGTGCTGATTAAACAAGTTTGTTACCAGTATTATGCTATGGGTGGCCCCATTTTTTCTTTGTAATCGGAGGAAACTAGTTGGAATGGGCTGGATATCTGTTTTTGGAGCTGATGGTGTGGCGGTTTCCCTCTCCTCCATTTGAGTGATCTTTCTTGGGTTGATTAACCCTATCAGCTTTCGCCCACGGGGACAACAACAGGCTTTGCTTACAGTGCCCTAATCATATAGCCATCTGGTAAGCCTTCAATCCAATAGGTGGTCGGGATGAAACTATTTTTTCTGCATGCCACAGCGTGAAACTATAGAACTGTCACTGAGGTGTTTTTCTTTGAACAAGTTATACCTACGAGTCACACGTTAATTATATTTCCTGGTGTCAAGAAGCATCTCAAACTGGACTATCATAACTAAAAGTCTGGACTGTTTAAATCAATTCGTGCAATCTCTCATGGTCACTTTGATGGGTCATATGTTTTATATTGATTTTTACATTTATCAATTTATTTAGTCATTTTTTGGTTTATATTGGCGCAGCTTTATGTATTTTTCATTTGCTATAGGTGTGAGTATCCCACTTTTCAGCAGCAGCCTTTTTCTGGGTTAGGGTCCCATCCTTTTTTCCTCACCCCTTCCCTCCCCCCCCCCCCCCCCCTCTCCTCTTTTCCACCTAGCGTGGTTTATTTATTTTCATTATACTAGGGGCATGTGGAGCAATCTAGTGGCCAAATCCTGCATGAAAGCAAGAGGCCACACAGAAAGTCAGGCGAAAAGCCCCACATGGAAAAACAAGGCAAAGTTAATAAAATAGAGCATGGGAGCACAATAGATCCAGACATTTAGGTATCGCCCCCTGCATGGCCCCGACGGATGCACTAAGGACACAAAAATGACAAAACCTTTCACCCGAAAGAGGGAGAATCGTCAGGTGCTGATCAACAAAGTTGGCTTTTGTTCTGTTCTATAATAATAAAATTGTATATATTAGATAACAGATATAACAAAAAACATGAAAAAATAAGTCTTTAGTCTTAAGCAGAAATTGTATGTAAAGTTTGAGATCAATCCTATCATAACACATATGGGTACAGTAAAGATGTTCATTAACATCGTACATAAATGCCACCAAAAGGTAAATTTCAGCAGCTCATTGTATTTGCATAGTACTATATAATGAGTCCATATACACCGTATGAGCATTTTGTAGAGAAATGGACATGGGCTGTTAATCATGTAGAGGGGTGAATAGGGGAGATCATCTTATATTTTAAAGTTAGGGTAATTCAGGGCCCCCTGAGACAAAGCCCTCCAAAGAGGGTTTGAAGGTAATCATCTCATTGAGTGGTCAGTAAAACCAAAAACGAACTATGGCGTAGAGCATATCGGCATATCGCTAGCATGAAGACATGCAACCCAGATCTACCATTGGGACGGCATACTTCATGCTTTCACGTGGCATTTTTCCCCGTATTAAATTCCTTTTTTCATGTTTTTTTGTGGCATTGAGTCTGAAAATCCAACGTTGTTCTCTTTGTAACAGAGTTTTATTCCAGTCCCCCCCCCCCTTATTCCTGGATGCACTCTGTTGAGAACAAGGAATTTAATACGGGGAAAAATGCCACCGTAAAAGCATGAAGTATGCCGTCCCAATGGTAGATCTGGGTTGCATGCGATATGCGATAGCGATATGCCGATATGCTCTACGCCATAGTTCGTTTTTGGTTTTACTGGTTTTACTGACATAGAAGCATTGGCATTCGCATTGCAACAGGTAGACCACTCCCAGGGTTTTGCAGTTTGCATAATGCCTTGGGGTGAACATGACTTTATTGGGAAACAGTTTGCGCTTGGTAACGTCCATATACTTACAATACGGACAGCCACAGAATTTAAAATGAGAAGCGAGTGATAATCCAAATTTGCTTATCACATCTTTTCAAAGTTTTTACACCATATAGTAAGGCCTGCCTGGTTTTAGACATTTTTTTCGAGTATCCTCGTATGAGGAGTCTCGTCCTCAGATTGTCAGCTTCCCTTTTGAACGTGACCTCATCCGAGCAATTTCGTTTCACCCGTAGGTACTGCCCAAAGGGTATTGATCGAACTAAATTTTGGGGATGAAAACTGGTGGCCTGTAGGATGCTGTTCCCAGCAATTGGTTTTCTGTATAAACTGCTGGTTAGCATACCATTATCATCTTTGTGAATACAAATGTCCAAAAATTTGATTTGACTGATATTGGATGTCATGGTAAAAGTAAGGTTAAATTCATTAAAATTGAGTTTTTGCACCTGTATCCTCATGTCTTGGGTATCCCAGGTTATGTGAAGGATACCATACATTTACTGGTTAGCATACCATTATCATCTTTGTGAATAAAAATGTCAAAAAATTAGATTTGACTGATATTGGATGTCATGGTAAAAGTAAGGTTAAATTCATTAACATTGAGTTTTTGAAGGATACCATACATTTACTGCAACAATTGTATGGACTGCAGGTTCCACCAAATTCCATTCTAGCTGCAATCGATGTGGAAGCATTATACAGCTCTATCCCACACGGTAAAGGCTTGGCTTGTTTAAAAATAATTCTGTCAGAGAAGAGTAGATTCAAAAGAAAAGTTAATGACTATATCGTTGAGGCTCTTGATTTTGTCTTAAACCACAATTATTTTGTCTTCAATGGGTTCCCATTTCCTCCAGGTACAGGGCATAGCAATGGGCACTTGTGCCCTTTCCTACGCCAATCTGTACTGGGGGGAATGGGAATGAATGATCAATACGTCAGACGACCTGGTTCCTTTTTTGGACCATGTGATCGTCTGGTTTCATTATATTGACGATGTTTTATTGATTTGGAGTGGCCCCCCGATGATTTGCTTCAGACTTTTGTGCAAAAACTCAATGTTAATGCATTTAAGCTTACTTTTATCATGACATCCAATATACATCACCAGTTTTCATCCCAAAAATTTTGTTCGATCAATACCCTTTGGGCAGTACCTACGGGTGAGACGAAATTGCTCGGATGAGGTCACGTTCAAAAGGGAAGCTGACAATCTGAGGACGAGACTCCTCATACGAGGAAACTCGAAAAAAATTCTGAAAAAGGCTTTTAAAAAAGCTACATCTAAAACCAGGAAGGCATTACTATATGGTGTAAAAACTTTGAAAAGCTGTCATAACAAAATTTGGATTATCACTTGCTTCTCGAATCAGCAAGAACTTTTAAAAAATATTGTGCACAAAAACTTGGCACGTCCTGGCCTTGGATCCCATAGTGGGACCAACAGTGCCGGAACGCCCAGCTTTCACTTTTCATAGAGCCAGTTCACTACGAGAAAAACTTGTCTCTAGTGAATTTAAGGGTGGTTTAAGGGATCCATGCAAGAGACATGGAACTTTTAAATGTGGCGGCTGTCCGTATTGTCAGTATATAGATGATACCAAGCGCAAACTGCTTTCCAATAAAGTCATGTTCACCCCAAGGCATTATGCAAACTTCAAAACCCTGGGAGTGGTCTACATGTTGCAAACTTCCACGGTGGCATTTTTCCCTGTATTAAACTCCTTGTTCTCGACAGAGTGCATCCAGGAATAAGGGGGGAGACTGGAATAAAACTCTGTTACAAAGAGAACAATGTTGGATTTTCAGACTCAATGCCACAACATTTCCAGGCCTCAATGAGATGACTACCTTCAAACCCTTTTTAGAGGGCTTTGTCTCAGGGGGCCCTGAATTAGCCTAACTTTAAATATAAGATGATCTCCCCAATCAGTCTGCGGGTCTCCTTTCTTCTTTCAGCTGGTTTCCACACTTGTCTCCCATGCATATGTTGTTATCATTGCCTATTTATGTTTTTCATGTTGTATGTTACTGTACTACATAATACATTTTGTAATTTTTATACTTATTACTGCCTGGCATCCATTTAAAGTCCCATCTTTGAGGAATATTTTTCTACTATTAGTTTTAAAGAAGGTTTTCTTTTTCTCCGATCAGCTACCCCCTTCAGACCCTTAATCAAGCATGAGCCCCCTCCCTTCTGGCCTGCCAGGCTGCATACATGGATAAGATTCTGGTATGGAGTTTGGGGGAAACACCACACATTTATTGTTTTGGTGTGGGTTTTTACCTTAAAATCTATACCACATATAGGCAGGTTGAAGTTCTGGCTGCCCGTTTACACTGCTCAGTTGGGAAAATAAGAGTTAAAGTGGATGTAAACCCTCACATATACCCAGTGAAGTGAACAGCCTCAGATGATACACAGGGATGAAACAAATCTCCCTACATAAGTTTTACATGTACATCTGCTGTCTTCATCTTTATATACTGTTTAGAAAGTGCACATCGTGTTAGGAGATTTTCTCTTTCTGTTCAGCACTGCAGTGAAGCCTGGGCATACAGCCACCACAGCTGATTGGAGGAAAGGCACACTCCCCCTCTCCTCATAGGTAGAGACTTTCAGCTCTGTCCTTGAATCATTCAGCTCTGTGCTAATTTATTTATACCATCCTCCCCAACACAAAACTCAGGAGTTATCAGGCTCATAACAGAAGAATGGAGCAGGAGACAGCTACGGGACATAGTTCTTGAAGCGAGATAACAAAACACTGCAGATATATGTGCCCAGCTCAAATTTCATGAATCAGGTTTACATCTATTTTAAGCGTGTTCCCAGGTTTTCTGTTTGGTGGGTAGAAAAAGGGGCAGAGTCACCCGGTGACGCCACTCAATGACCCTGTTTACTTTAGTGGCAGTGCAGAATGACAGCTCTGCTTCTCCTGTTGCTGATTTGACAATTGACAGATCCAGGTGATGTCACGGAATGACCGTGCCCCTTTACATAAGTGGCAGGGAGAAATTACGTAATTTGCTGCCGGAAAGTGACAGATCCTCTGTCTACATACTCCACCCCTGCCGGGAAGTGACAGATCCTCTGTCTACATACTCCCCCCCCTGCCGGGAAGTGACAGATCCTCTGTTTATACACTCCCCACGCTCTGTAACCACTGCCCCCTCTCTTGCTGTACACACTGCCCCCCTCTGTTGTTTACATTCTCAGTGGGGAATTCCCATGTAATGTAGATGTAAAAACAGATATAAAAATGGATGTACACAAACGGATGTAAAAACTGAATTACAAATCCGTTTTTCATCCGATTTAAAAATAAATAAATGCGACTGAACAGATGAAGCAAACGGAACACCTGTGTGAAAGGGGCCTAAGCATTATCAAAACCACTGATCAAGATAGAATTTAAAAATGTTTTCTTGTTTCGGTACATGCACTGTCCAGCTCCCCCCATGTCCTTTGTTTCGCAATCCTTGCCTTTTAGCCTAGAATGTGGGCATTACTGATTTCCATTATTCAGCTCCCAGTGATTGCAATAGGGTTTAAAAGCAGCATCTGAACCTCAGTAAATTTTACTGAATATGCACATCAAACCCAGGAAGGTTTGGATAATCATTATATATAATCATGATATACTGTATATTCAGGGTGCGTCTGCCTTTTTTGTCTATATTTTGTTTTCCTCTGGATCAACTGTCGGTATAGGATTGTGTATATGGAATTTTTCTATTTGTGTGTTTTTTTTTAACCTGCAAGATCTGCTAATGTGCCCTTTTCCTCCTCCTCTGTTAATTCCATCATAACCTCACAAACTGGCTATGAGGAGTCGGCAGGATTACAGGCCATTGTTATTCACAGTGTGTGTGGGCATTTTTTAATGTGTCTGCTGCTGGAGCAGAAGACAAAAATTGTCTCCAATTCACCCCAGGTCCTTCTTAAGGCATGGGCACTCCATGACCGGGCCTCTAATAAGGGGGTACAGCCAGCCCTTCTGAGCCTGGGCGCCCATCAGTTCAGCAGGGGAGCCCTGGTAGCAGAGGGAAACAGTTCATGGAAAGGATGGGGTAATCGGTGTGGAAAATACAACCAGATGAAAGCTGGCTTTTCATTGGCTGAAAGCTGTAATAAGCACATACCCATGCAAGGATCATGTTTGCCTGCATGGGCATGAGGATGCACAGGTGTTGCATGCATACCTGTGCAGTCAGTCTCATTCATGCCATTTGTGACTCAGTGGCCGCAGAGGCATAGCCACTGCTCCCAATTTGACATCCATGCGGGTGCGGGTCCAATCACAGACAGTGCGGAAGAATGTGACCTCATATGGGTTGTGGTTGTGACCCTAAAAAAAAGAAAGATCCCGTTCCCTTATAGCAGATTAAACAGCACAGTGCTCGTGGTTGATCCTGCCTGTTCCTGTGTTCCCCTGTGTGCGCTGACCACGGTAATCATGGCTGCTGATCCATGACTCCATCATGCTGCTGCTCTCCTCTCTCCCCTTCCCTCCCTGTCAGCTACCGTGTGTGAGCCATCTCCGCCCCCCCCCCCCCTTTGTTGCTATTAGTAGCTGGCAGTAAAGGTAAATAAGTATTACTACCAGCCCCTCTGTTCTATCAATCTATCCTACACTGTGTAAATGTTTTTATAAAACAATGCCTGTAAATACCACATCTCTTATCTTATGGCCAGTTTACGTGACCGCTGCAGCAGGAGTGGCCAGCACATCGATCATGTGACCTCCCCGGCTGACATCAGAGGGGGATCTCGACGCCTCCTGCTGTAGCCCATAGATCGGAGGAGAGGGGCAGGAGGTCACGTGACCGGTCGTAAAAGATATGAGATAAGGTATTTACAGGCATCGTTTTATAAAAACATTTACACAGTGTTGGATGGATTGATAGAATAGAGCGGATGTCAGATATTTTTCTTTACCTTTACCTCTAACCACTTTAAGTATGACCATGGGAACAAGGCCTAATAGTAACATAAAAACATTCATAAATACAGGCCACTGACAGGCTGGGAGAGGTATTTATGATGGGCAGACAGGGTGTACAGAAAGGGGGATAATGTAAAAAAAGGTATTGGAACAGTGTGTACAGGAGAAAAGAGGGTCAGTGTATACAGGGGGGTAGTGTGTAGAGAGGGTGAGACAGTGTGTATAGGGGATGAATTAAATTTGGGATAATTCCCTGCTTGTGTTAATTTGTTGTTTCTAATCAGACTACAAGGCCACACCCAATATTTTGCATAATTTAGCCACACCTACCTTTTGCAGTCAACTCAAACCTCTGGCTTTGCAGCTCCTCCCATTCCAACCCATGGAATCACCCCTTTCCCAGATACAAAGCCACCATTTAGTTTGCCAAGAGGGCATCCCTGCTCTTCACTAGTAAAGTACCGTGAAAAATAACACATTCTACCAGCTTTGCACATCAAGAGAGTGAAGTTTTTGCCCATTCTTCTTTGCAAAATAGCTCAAGCTCTGTCAGATTGGATGGAGAGCATCTGTGAACAGCAATTTTCATGTCTCAATTGGATTTAGGGCTGAACTTTGACTGGGTCATTCTAACACGTGAATATGCTTTGATCTAAACCATTCCATTGTAGCTTTGGCTGTATGTTTAGGGTCATTGTCCTTCTGGAAGGTGAACCTCGACCCCAGTCGCAAGTCTTTTGAAGACTCTAACAGGTTTTCTTCTAAGATTGCCCTGTATTTGGCTCCTTGTCCCTGCTGCAGAAAAGCATCCCCACAACATGATGCTGCCACCATCATGTATTGTGGTGGGGATGGTGTGTTAGTTTTCTGCCACACATAGGGTTTTGCTTTTAGGCCAAAAAGCTCAATTTTGGTCTCATCTGACCAGAGCACCATCTTCCACATGTTTGCTGTGTCCCCTACATGGCTTCTCACAAACTGCAAACGGGACTTCTTTGAACTTTCTTTCAATAATGGCTTTCTTCTTGCCGCTCTTCCATAAAGGCCAGATTTGTGGAGTGCATGACTAATAGTTGTCCCATGGACATATTCTCCCACATGAGCTGTGGATCTCTGCAGCTCTTTCAGAGTTACCATGGGCCTCTTGGCTGCTTCTCTGATTAATGCTCTCCCTGCCCGGCCTGTCGGTTTAGGTGGACAGCTACGTCTTGGAAGGTTTTCAGTTGTGCCATACTCGTTCCATTTTTGGATGATGGATTGAACAGTGCTCCGTAAGATGTTCAATCTTAAAAGACTGCCTCACTCTGAGAGCCTTGTCAGTTCATTGTCTCATGTTTGCCAAGTGTTCCTGTTGCAGTGTTCCAAGACTGACCCTGGCTCCGTTTATCCTGTCTTCCGGAATCCTTGACTACGGCTTTACCTTGACTATCCCTTGGCAATTTCCTGTTAAAGCCCCGTGCACAGATTCACAGCTCAGGTAGCTTCTTACCTTGCTATCGAGTGCTGTGTGTATTTGCAAGGGTGAGCATACATCTCTGCAATATGGACTCCAACCAAGGTAAGCCATTACATGATGTTACACATACCACATAGTGCTATTACAGACCCAGGTTCTTTAGGAATGGGGCAAGACCCAACATGCACCCCTTGAATAACTTCATCTGTACTGTAAATTCAACATTATTTACAATTATGGTGACCCGATGAATCAGTGTTCTTGAGGTTGACCACAGGTCCCAGCACCCTTCTTCAATAGTTTCCATGCGCTCTCAGGAACTGAACCTCTCCCCTTTTATAATGTACAGGAAGGGAGGCCAGACCCAAAAAGACTCCAAACTTGCCCTGAAAAGGTGGCAAAACATTAACCCTTTTCTCCCTGCTTGGGCAGCCGACACACTGCCTACACACGTACATACACTTCAATTACTATTCCATTTACCAGGCACATGTACTTTTAAAATGTGGCTGTAAAGGCAGAACGTTTTTTTTACCTTACTGCATTCAACTGAAAAGGGATACATAATGAACTGCTAATGTAATTTGATAATGAAAGAGAAATAATGCATCGAGTGCAATAGGGGGCAGCCCCCTTGGACTTTTGAGGCAGAAATGGGAGTAGAAAAGTAAATAAAAGGCTACAGGGTGCCACTTTTATTGAATACACAATATGATAACATTTGTCAACATAGAGCCATAGACAGTAATGTTAAAATATACATGTTATACCATTAAACCAAGTTATACCAATATATATATGTCAAACCCAAGGCGAATAATCCAGGTACTGCCAGAGTCAAGCTGAGGTCAGTCCATGAAGATTTATAGCATGTAACCCAACATGTTTCAGAAATTATTGGTATGTATTTTCCTTCATCAGGGTAGATTTACATTTGGGTGACTTTACCTGAAATATACATATAGTTACATAATAGTCACACTGTGATGCATGAACATAAGCTAAGCAGATCATTTTACATAGTAAGCTATATAGTGCTTAGCTTAAATTAAATTTCTTGGGAAAATAATTTAAAACTATGCTCCAAAACGATGATGTCACTGCTAATCCATGAATACCACAAATGCATGATCGATTTGGATGGTAAATTGGAGAAATTACAAAATCAATTGATACCTCTGCAGACCCATACACTTTTTTCAGAGTTTGAGGAAAAACTTAAAGGTCACTTAGAACAATTTAATAAAGATATTTTGATTAAAAAGGATAAAAAGTTTCAGTTAATAAGAGGGCCTTTGAAGATGGAAAAGCCTATAAATGGCAATCAAATCAAACTAATAAACATAATTTCTCTAATGTATCTATTAGAAATAGACATATGAATATTCATGAGTTACCTGTTCCCTTACCTATGTCTTCCTCTTTTCAGTCCTCCACCCAGCACAAAGGTCGGAGACGACAAAAACGTTGTCGCTGCGGTGATGAGTCACATGATTCCTTTCACATGGAGGACTCTCCCCCATGGTCAGGTAACAGTCATGGTAGTCACTCTCATCATAACACAAACAGTGACACATCAGACACACACTCCATCTAGCTATCACGGATCTTCCTCTAATATATCACTCACTGCACTGATATCACTACTGGAAGAAAAGGAGCCGGTGAATCTCATTGACTCAATTGATATAGAGGCTCTCCTTGCAGCAGTGGAGAGCACATCCACTGCATGTAGTAATACAAATAATATTGATCTCTCTTTAAAAAATAGATCTTCTATATATCCCCCATTTCCAATCGTAATTCAGCGTTTTTCTCAAATTAGTATCCGCCGATGTTAAAAAAAACTTTTCTGGATCACATTCTAATATTGATTATGATGAGAAAAGGGCGCTGGATATGTTGACCCGTAACCACAACATTGTCATTAAACCCTCTGACAAGGGTGGCAATGTCGTGGTTATGGACAGCGCCCAATAAATCAGAATGTTCACAAAAATACTCAGTAACCCTGAATGGTACCGACCTATATCTTGGTCATTGCTGGACAATAAGGAGTTTATGGTGGATGGGGTATTTTATCACAATGTCATATCCAAACAAATATGGGAATTCATTAGAGTAGGCTTCCTCAGAGAGGCCACCTTTTATGCTTTGCCTAAGCTGTATAAGCATTCCACTAATCCCCCAGGTAGACCCATCATATCTGGGTGTGGTAAATCGTTGATAACCATCTTAAACCCTTTGTAGTATGTATGCCATCCTATGTACGTGAAACTATTCCCTTTTTGCAAATCATTCAAGACATGCACATTGCCAATAACATCCAATTGGTAGCCATAGACATTGAGGCCTTGTATAGTACCATCCCTCTTGACAAGGCTCTTGCGGTGGTATGTCATGTGCTGTCACAGGCCACCCAGTATGAATTACACTATACTGACTTTATTCTAACTTCTCTTGAATTTATACTTTATCACAATGCCTTTTGCTTTGATGGTTCCCACTACCTCCAGGTGCAGGGGGTTGGCAATGGGGACATGCTCGTACGCCAACCTGTACCTGGGGGAGTGGGAACATTCACTGCTTACCAATAACTCGCTGTCTATGTATATGGACCATATGCTCGAATAAAGTCAGTATACTGTTACAAAGATGACGTGTTTCTCATCTAGGATGGATCGGATGATCTTTTACACAAATTCATGGCTTGCATTAATATCAACTAATTGAACTTAAGTTTAACTATGTCACACAGTACAACTGAGATTTCCTTTTTAGATGTTCTTGTTAGAAAACAGACAGATGGTGGCCTCTCTAACGAGCTATATCGTAAACCCACAGCAGGGAACCCGCTATTACACGCATCAAGCTTTCACCTGAAACCTTTACTTGCATCAATCCCTTACAGTCAATACTTGAGGGCTCGCCGTAACTGCTCAGATGATGTCAGTTTCAAAAATGAGGCTGACACTCTGAGGGTTAGACTTCTGGAATGTGGATATTCCAGTACTTGTCTCAAGAAAGCCTATAGACACTTAATCTATCTCATCGAGAAATACTTTGTGCACCTAAACAACCTTCAAATGACAATACAACCAGAATCATTACTACCTACTCGACACAGCATAAATAAGTTAGGCGTATCCTCAATAAGTACTGGCACCTTCTAACCATGGACCCTCTGCTTGCCTCTTTTGTCTCTGACTCACCAGCTGTCGCCTACAAGAGGGCCCCCTCTGTGGGCGACAAACTGGTAGCAAGTGAATATAAATCTATCAAAGGCGATACATGTAAAACCTTGGGAACTTTTGCATGTGGCGAATGTGGCTACTGACAATATGTGAATGCAGTGAACAAAAGTATATGGGCGGAAGTGACGTTTTGACATCGCTTCCGCCCTGCAATGGTATGGAGCTGGGTGGGGGCCAACTTCCCCTCGCTCAGCTCCATGCCAAGCAGGGGACAGGATCCGATCACCTCTGGTGAGTGGCAGAGTGCACCGAAGCACGGCGGGAGGGGTGACCCCCTCCTGCCACCAATAAAAGTTATCTTGCGGCGAATCCGCCGATGAGACCACTTTTATCTTAAAGCGGACCGCCCACTGAAGAAGTGGATACTGGGGTTATGGCAGCTGGCTGCTGCCATAGCAACGATATTTCACTTCAAAGATGTATAACGACGGCGAGCGGTCCGTAAGTAGTTAAAGTGGTATTAAACTCAACAGCAAACATGTATTATATTTCAGCTTACCAGTTCTTAGGTTCTTCGTTTTTCGTTCCTTTATTTTCATCTGGTGATCCAGCCAGTAAGTCTGTTGTTCAACAGAACAAGCTCTCCTGCAGATATAGCAATTAGGCCTCATTCACACTGGGCTTAAAAAATGCCTCTTTTGACTTTTTTTCCGCCTGTAAAAGCACCTCTTCGTTAGCCTATGTGTCCATGCAAATGTAGGTGTCTACAGGCATATTAGAAGAGGCGTGTATACAGGCTGAACAAAAATCACCACAGCATTTTGGTATAAAAAAAACACACGCATTAGTTAATTTTCGTAAGTTGATTTTTTCCTGCCAAGAGCAAAGGCGTCCAGAGGAGGAAAAATACGTCCTGTGTGCATGAGGTCTTGGAGTATTGAGACAAAGCATTTACCACTGAGAGGGGTGCTTATAATCATCAGCTTTCATTTAATTATGCAAAATCCCAATAGGAGAACAATTGTTGCTGTAACTGCTCATGCAATATAATAAGATGGTAAAATGAATAAATCAATGTGATTTTAAATAGTCCCAGAATACAGTCAATGAAAGTTCCAGTATAAAGTGCATGTGCAAAACTACAGCAGCTTCAAGTGGAAATGGTGACAAAATCCAGAAACAAATCACTGTGGTGGTGGTCCCTTCACCGAAAGTAAGGATGGCCTCTCACCTCCCTGCTTCGACCTACAATAGGTCACAAAGCAATATGTAGCTAACTCTGGTCTCCACCGTCAGGATCTCATCTCAAACGTCAAAGGAAACATCCAAGCCCAAGTGGTATCCAGCATAAATATGTAAAGGTAAAGAAGGGGACAACCTAGTGCTCTCTGTTTCAAAAGTAATTTAATATGCACAAGAAATAACACAAATTGAACTCGCATTCTCCAGCACTCAGTCCTGAGTGCTGGCGCTGTGTGTATAGTAAATCCAAGATGGCCGCAGGTGACGTCACTCGTGCTCCCTGACCCTCGTACGCGTTACGTCCAGGCGGGACTTCCTCAGCGTTGGGCAGGGTAGTAACTGCTCATGCAACTGCAGTGTGAGTTAGAGTTTGGCTTCAATTTGTTAGTGTCTAAATCTGGTAGTACATCTACCCTCTCCCAGGCTGACAATGCTGCTGTCTAATGGTGCCCCCCTGTGCTCATTCAGTGGGGGCAATGTAATAGAGGAATTGTGTTATTGGTCAGATCGCCAGGGGAAAACAGAAGGAAAAACTGCTAAAATAGAAACCGAAAGCAGCCATCACATCTAAGGATTGGTAAGATGCAATATATTACAATTTTGGTTTTGGATATAATACTGATTTCATGTTGATTTTATGCTATTCTTGACATAAATTGCAACTCCAACCCCCCCCCCCCCCCTTTTTTTTCTCTCCTGTGTAGTGTGTACCCTGATATAGTTATTTCCAAATCATTTAAATCTATGGATGCATGTCTCTGTAATTGCAATAATGTCCAAGTTATCCCTGGACATAACAGTTCTTAGCACATAAAGCTTGTTACACAAACTACAAGCGTTTTGCACAGGATGTGACAAATACTGCTGCTTGTTGGAAATTAGTATTCTAATGGCAATCTAAGGATCAACCCAATACAACACACAGGACAGGTGTAAGTTCACAATCACAGAATGGTGGGGACAGACCATCTCCACCTCTCCCACAAACTCCTAGACCATTTCCACCTCCCAAAGGTGGTACCGTGCACTTAGGGCCAATCATTTCCCTAAAAGGGGAGGCTCTAAACATGGTAGAAGGGGAGTGAATGTCCTTTCCACAACAATCCAGTTTCTACCAAGAAAAGCTTTGAACCTCTCTCTAGAGTTGAGAATGATTACTATGAGGTGGAATATAGATATATCACTCAACTTCCCCAAGGGAGACCTTCCCAAAATTATCGATATAACCACTGGGGTTACCAAGATGAGTTTGCACTGGACACTCCCTATTGGGATGGTCAAGGTGAAGCCAATGTCCCCTCTGAGACATGTTAATCATGTATTTGCCGGCATATAAGACGACTGGGTGTATAAGACGACCCCCTATTTTTACAGTGAAAACTTAGGTTTGGGGCTATACTCGCCATATAAGACTACCCCCCCCCCCCCCTTCCGAGGCAACACCATTTACAAAAAAAACATCAGAAAATATAAATAAAAAAATCAGACTTAACATCAGAAAAAAGAAACTGGTGAACTACAAGTCCCAGAGATCCCACAATTTGTAGGCAGCAACAATTAATCCTCTCCTCCAAAGCTGGATGTGCAGTAAAGGATGCTTTGTTAATATGTAGAGCACCAAGTACACACAGTATATGATGCTGTGTTAGTACAGTAGCGCCAGGTACACTTCAGAATACAGTGTCCGCTGAGCCAATCACAGCAGGCATTGTATTTTACTAATATGTTGATTGATACAAAGCCTGCTCGGATTGGCAGAGGCTGTGACATCAGCCGGCGCCACTCTGACTCATGTAGCCTGCTCGGATTGGCAGAGGTTGTTACCCAATCCAAGCAGGCTTAGCAGGCTCTGTATTCATCAGAGTGCATCGCCCGCCGGGATTGGCTGAGCGGCGCATACTGTATACATATTACAATTTTACAGAGCGCCCAGCGGACTGATATCCATCTGGCGGCTTCTTCACCCGGCGTATAAGACGACCCCCACTTTTTGGCTGTGTAATTTCAGTGTAAAAGGTAGTCTTATATGCCAGAAAATACAGTAGTTTTTTTTTTCCTCAGTAGTAAGTCTAAAAAGAAGAATAGAGGCAAGCGAGGGACCGGGGGGGGGATCAGATTTAAAAAGAAAGCGGGTATAGTAGATGCAGGTCTTTTCAATTTGAGTTCAGCAACACACTCACATGAGGAAAAATATGTCCTTAATCATGGATTAAAGTTTGCCCCTCCACGTTCTCTCAACAAATTCAAAACTTTTATGGACGTTCACAAATAAGTTCATAAGTTGAACAATCAGAGATATATTATTTCCAACCCTACTCGTCAGAAATATATTGTCCCCTGTCAGTATAAACATACCACACTAACTAATGCATCCTTGTTTAACCCTCCGGGTAATCTGGACCTTTCATTGGGAGGCTTTAGGGATCTGGTCTTATTTTTCAATATTATATTTTTTATTTTATTTCATATTTCTTTAGTTTTTGACTTTAGGGTAGGAGTGTGGCAGTTCACAAGGTTTTATCTACCTATTTAATCACTTGCCCTTGTGGAATTCATTATGTGGGAAGAACAGTTTGCAAATTACAGGTTAGGTTAAAGGAGTATTTGGCTAATATACGCAAATGTTTTCTTAACCACAGCCTTTCCAAACATTATGCCATGTGCCATGGAAAGGACCCTAGGGGTAATAACTTCATGGCAATTGATGCATTTATTCCAAACTGCAGGGGTAGGCACATGAGAAGAGGCATTTCTAAGCTTGAGACATGGTGGATCTATTCCCTTAAATCATACAGACCCCATGGCCTCAACATCAAATGGGATGTTAATGCATTTATTAACAATAGCTAGTTTGTTCCCTTTTATGATTAACTAGGACCTGTATACATATTTTTGGATCTATTTGCTATTCTCCGTTTATTAGGACTTGAATATGTATTAATGTCTAATATTCAATGTATTCTTTTTTTAATGGCTTTGATAAAGAACAATTCATGTTTGAGACATGTAAGCCATTTCTCCCTTCTTGTACATGTAGTTCTCCTCATGTTCTTCATGGTTTTATGGGAATAAAGGCATTTGGATCTCAGTTTGGTGTGCAGCCATCCAGATTTTCCTTTCATTATTACTTCAGCTACGACTGGGCGAGCACCCTGCAGTGAGGAAATCTGTAAGCAGCGTGGAACTTTGGTTTATTTTTTTATTTTTTATTATGTTTTAATGTGCATATTTCCTAATATGAATAGTGTGTGTATTTGTATTCATTTCAAGAGTAATATGGTTTCTGACCACAAGATGGCACTAGAATCCCTATTGCAGTAACATCATTCCATTCACGATTTAGTTAGTGTTTTTTGATTTTCTATATTTTTTTAGTTGATCATACATGTTTAACATAGTTTTTTTAGAAATGTGTTTTATTTTGGCCCGTTCTAAATATTTTAGCCTTTGATATTGCATTCGAGATGCGGTCGGTCTATGTACATCCTCAAGGCAATCTTTGTTGTTTACTTCCTGGTTCTGACTTCATAGTCGGCCAGGAGGCAAATCAATTTACTTCCGGATGCGGTGTCATTTCAGCTTCCTGGAGGCTCTTCCATTATGAGCCTTGGAACACAATTAGGGTGGGATGACTCTGTTGTATTTTTTTTTTACCTGTAACTTTCACTGCATGTAAACCGATCAGAAATTCTAACAAGATACACTGAAGTCAACAGTTCAAGAAAAAATAGTATTGTACTTGGAAGACTATGATGATATAAATTACAAAAAAATATTGAATACTTTTATCAAGATCATGCTAAAAAGTCCACTGTTCAAGAAAGACATTGTGAGAGCATTAAAATCCCACTTGCACTCAGAAGTAGAATGCAAATGTCAACTGAATATTTTCTTTAAGACACTGCAAGTGAAACTTTGTAATTGTTAGTTCAAGAAATATCTCAGAAACAGTAGATGTTCCCTTGCACTTAGAAGAATATAAACAAGAGGGAATACAAAAATCTGTAAATACGATACAAAAAACAGTAAATACATATATCAAGATACTACCAAACAAATACACTGGACTACTCAAGAAAGACATCAGAGAAATCAGAGACATATTAAAATTTCTTGCACTCAGAGGAGTAAACAGGACATCAAAAGTTCAAGGATCAGGAAAAGAGGGACTGTCTCAGCAGGATTAAAAGAGAGAAATCACAGCACTTGTCTGGAGACTCAGAAGAGGGTACCCTGGGTCTGGTAAGAGGCTAACATTGTACATTGTAAGTCGATCTCTTGTCTGCCGGGAAGTGTTGTGCTTTCTTCAAGGGTCCAAACTTTGCCGGACAAAGTTTTTTTCTCTTTTGTATCATTAAGTGGCCAGTGAGATAAAGAAATCACAAAACAATTCAGCAGCTCCTCTGGGAGTAGCGCTACACCTCTGCCCCTCTCCAACTCTAAAATACCTGCATTATACCTGTAAACACCTGTTAATAAAAGTTACTTACATTACACCCAGCTTCCACACTGGAGAGGGTAGCGTCACAGTGAACGCTTGAAAACTCAAATCCAGCATAGGGGGTTATTTACTAAAGTCAAATCCACTTTGCACTACAAGTGCACTAGAAAGTGCACTTGGAAGTGCAGTCACTGTAGATCTGAGGGGGACATTCAAGGAAAATATAAAAAATATAAAACAGCATTATAGCTTGCACATGATTGAATGATAAAATCGGCAAAGATTCCCCTCATTTCAGAGCTTCCCCTTAGAACTACAGCGATCTACAGCGACTGCAATTCCATGTGCACTTGTAGTGCAGAGTGGATTTGCCTTTAGTAAATCAACCCCACATTGTCTTTTCTTGAGATTTAGGATCGTCACACATTTCTAAAATCTTGTCAGAAGGTTTGTGACATCACTCTCACATGGGAGCTATGAATGGAAGCCAAATGCAAGATAAAACTATTCTCTAACTATTTTTCAATGTCTTCTATTTACAGATTTGCTGTAGTTGAGGAGAGGGTGAGTGGCAATGAAATCAAATACTATAAAGCACCCTTACCCCAAACATCTCCCTTCACTGGTATTTGTGTTATCTTCTTAGTCAATAGAGTATAATAAGCTGGAGTTTTTTTTTTTACAGATCTGCCGAACTCAAGGAGAGGGTTAGTGGCAATAAGATCAAATAGAGTTCTCCTTACCCAAAACATCTTGCTTCACTGGCATTTGTTTTTTCTTCTTCAATAGACTATCATAAACTTTGTGGGAATTTTACAGATATGCTGAAGGAGAGAGTGAGTGGCAATGGGATTACATACAGAAACCAACCCAAACTTTCCCCTTCATTGGTTTTTGTGTTATATTCTTATTCAATAGACTATCATAACCTTGTTAGAGGGGGGGGGGATAAACAGTGCAGATGTCAGGACAATGTAACGCGCAACGTGTATATTATAGCGTATAGTGATGAGACAGGAATGTGTTTGGTGATGACCATGTTGCTGCCTTGTAGATTGTCTCGAAGAACACCATCTGTAACACCACCTACTGTATGATGTGAATTGCTGCATGTTGAGTGTGAAGTCATCTTCTCTAGCCCCTGTAGAAGTTTGCCTTGTAAGTCTGGCCAATGACCTTTGTAATCCATGCCAATAGCATTCTCAGGGAATTCTCTTTGCCCTTGTTTCTCACTCTAGGAATCGCAAACAGCTGTTCTAACTCTCTTAACTAGCTTTTAGATGAACTGTATTATCTTCTGGCATGGTGAAGGTTGGTAAGGTTAGTTCCTGATTGACATGGAACCTAGATGTACATTGTGTAAAATGTCTAGCCTTGGAATGAAAACAACTCAGTTAAGTAGAAACTGGACAAATAGCTTAGTATGCCCCAGTGAAGTAACCTCTGAAACCCTCTTTGCAGGGGTATATAAAACCAGAAAGACAGACTTCAAAATTCGATTTTCAATACTGCAGAATGCCAGAGGCTCAAACAGTAGTCCCACCAAGAGAACCATAGTGAGATTAAATTTATGATAGCAATGTTTTAACAGGGGGAGACTAGCTTTAAAAACTCCAGAAGAAGGAAATAGAGAGAGAAAGTCGCGCTCACCTTTCAGTATATTAGTAGGTGAACCGTTTATTGCAATAGAGTTTATATACAGCTCTTGTTATTTTGTAACCCCTGTCCATTCTGGTCTGGTATTCTATAGCTAGTTTTAGTTTAGGGCTTAATAACCAGCATAGGCTAGAGCCAGGTTAGGCATCTGATGGCAACTTATGGCAGTTAGGGATCCGGTTCCATGTCAGA
This sequence comes from Lithobates sylvaticus, assembly GCA_028564925.1. Taxonomy (NCBI): domain Eukaryota; kingdom Metazoa; phylum Chordata; class Amphibia; order Anura; family Ranidae; genus Lithobates; species Lithobates sylvaticus. The sequence continues at coordinate 412,390,050 of CM053027.1, forward strand.
TTAGAAGCTACTAGGGACTAAAACGCAGATCAGATAGGCTGACTCTAGAGTCCAGTGGCACACCACAATTTTTGCAGGTGAGAAGCTGCCTTCCAGGCTGGTTGGACAATGGTTGAAGGATTTCCCCATCACTTGTGATCTTGTCTTCAAGTTTCTGACACGAAAACAGATCCCACATCACAATCTTCCTCAGGGGCCCCTGCAACCAAACTTTTCTGTAACTTTCCTCTAGAGGTATTTTTTTATATTAACTATACATACAGTTGTGCTCATAAGTTTACATACCCTGCCAAAATGTATGATTTCTTGGCCATTTTTCAGAGAATATGAATGATAACACAAACTTTTTTCACTCATGGTTAGTGTTTGGCTGAAGCCATTTATTATCAATCAACTGTGTTTACTCTTTTTAAATCATAATGGCAACAGAAACTACCCAAATGACATTGATCAGTTTACATACCCCAGTTCTTAATACAGTGTATTGCCCCCCTTTAACATCAATGACAGCTTTAAGTCTTTTGTGGTGTTTGTGGATGAGGTTCTTTATCTTCTCAGATGGTAAAGCTGCCCATTCCTCTTGACAAAAAGCCTCCAGTTCCTGTAAATTCTTAGGCTGTCTTGCATGAACTGCACATTTGAGATCTCCCCAGAGTGGCTCAATGATATTGAGGTCAGGAGACTGAGATGGGCACTCCAGAACCTTCACTTTATTCTGCTGTAGCCAGTGACAGGTCGACTTGGCCTTGTGTTTTGGATCATTGTCATGTTGGAATGTCCAAGTACGCCCCATGCACAGCTTCCTGGCTGGTGAATGCAAATGTTCCTCCAATATTTTTTGATAACATACTGCATTCATCTTGCCATCAATTTTGACCAAATTTCCTCTGCCCTTGTAGATCACACATCCCCAAAACATCAGAGATCCACCTCCGTGTTTCACAGTAGGAATGTTGGCCAAAAAGCTCAATATTGGTCTCATCACTCCAAATTACTTTGTGCCAGAATATTTTGAGGCTTGTCTCTGTGCTGTTTGGTGTATTGTAAGCGGGATACTTTGTGGCATTTGCGTAGTAATGGCTTTCTTCTGGCGACTCGACAATGCAGCCCATCTTACTTCAAGTGCCTCCTTATTGTGCATCTTGAAACAGCCACACCACATGTTTTCAGAGAGTCCTGTATTTCACCTGAAGTTGGGTTTTTCTTTGCACCCCGACAATTTTCCTGGCAGATGTGGCTGACAGTTTAGTTGGTCTACCTGACCTTGGTTTGGTTTCAACAGAACCCCTCGTTTTCCACTTCTTGATTAGAGTTTAACCACTTCAGCCCCAGAAGATTTGGCTGCTGAATGATCGGGCTATTTATTGCGATTGGGCACTGCGTTGCTTTAACTGACAATTGCGCGACGGTCGCGTGAAGCTGCACCCAAACAAAATTGTCATCCTTTTTTTCCCACAAATATAACTTTCTTTTGGTGGTATTTGTTCACCTCTGCGGTTTTTATTTTTTGTGCTATAAACAAAAAGAGCGACAATTTTGAAAAAAATATTTTGGGCTTTTTGCTATAATATCCCCTTCTTTTTTTTTTTTACAGCTATTTTCTTCTCAGCTTAGGCTGATATGTATTCTTCTACATATTTTTGGTAAAAAAAATTGCAATAAGCGTATATTGATTGGTTTGTGCAAAAGTTATAGCGTCTACAAAATAGGGGATCGATTTATAGCATTTTTATTATTTTTTTTACTAGTAATGGCGGCAATCTGCGTTTTTTATCGGGACTGCAACATTATGGCGGACACTTTTAACATTTGGGACCATTGGCATTTAAACAGCAATCAGTGCTATAAAAATACACTGATTACTGTAAAAATGTCACTGGCAGGGAAAGGGTTAACACTAGGGGGCGATCAAGGGGTTAACTGTGTTCACTGTTTGTGTTTCTAACTGTAGGGGGAGGGGCCTGACCTAGAGGAAATGACAGATCGGGGTTCCTAGCTATTAGGAACTCACACACACACAGTTTACACACACACACGTCCCTGTTCTGCCTCTCGTGCCCACGATCGCTCATTGCCGGCAATCATCGCAACCGTCAGCCACGAGCATCGGCACCCCAGCTGTGCACTGGGCGCGTGCCTGCTATCCCGATCCCACGAGACGACGTATAGCTAAGACGGCTCATGGAATTGTGTCGACCTGCCGCAGTAAGGTGACGGCAGCTGGTCGGCAAGCGGTTAAACACTGCTGATTGGCATTCTCAATTCCTTGGATATCTTTTTATATCCATTTCCTATTTTATACAGTTCAGCTACCTTTTCCCGCAGATCCTTTAACAATTGTTTGCTTTCCCCATGACTCAGAACCCAGAAACGTCAGTGCAGCACTGGATGAAAGATGCAAAGTCTGTCAGGAGTCCAGAAACTCATTGACCTTCTACAAACACACACACACACACACACACACACACACACACTAGTTACAAACAAACAGATCACAGGTGAGGATAGTTACCTTTAATAGCCATTCAAACCCCTTTGTGTCAACTTGTGTGCATGTTATCAGGCCAAAATCACCAGGTCATTTGGGTAGTTTCTGTTGCCATTATAATTTAAAAAGAAGTAAACACAATTGATTGATAATAAATGGCTTTAGCCAAACACTAACCATGAGTGAAAGAAATGTTTTGTGTTATCATTCATATTCTCAGAAAAATGGACAAGAAATCATAAACTCTGTCAGGGTCAGTGTTGGTCATCTTACTTTAAAAAAGTACCGTATATACTCGAGTATAGGCCGACCCGAATATAAGCAGAGGCACCTAATTTTACCACAAACAACTGGGAAAACTTATTGACTCGAGTATAAGCCTAGGGTGAGAAATGCGCAGCTACTGTAAGTGGAAAAGAGGGTCAACAATGCCCACTTGCAGCCTCACTGTGCCCATGCAGATGGACACAGTTGACCGATTTGGGGCCCTGTATCTCGGGGTCACTTAGTGCTAGGAACCCCATCTTTGGATATGTTGTAGTGCTAATTCCACTGGGTTGGAATACAAAATTCGGGTCAGAAAATCTCAAGCACTTTTCTGCAGCAGAGAAGGACATTTTTCTGAACCGACTTTGGGGCCCCGTATCTAAGGGCCACTTAGTGCTAGGAACCCCATCTTTGGATATGTTGTAGTGCTAGGTCCAAAATTTGGGATTCCTAGATACGGGGCCCCAAAGTCGGGTCGGAAATATATATTTTTTTTGCTGCAGAAAAGTGCTTGACTCGAGTATAAGCCGAGTGGGGCACTTTCAGCACAAAAAAATGTGCTGAAAAACTCAGCTTATACTCGAGTATTCACGGTAATTAGTTAAGTTACAAATTACTTCTCCCAAAAAGTAATTTCGTTAGTAACTCAGTTACTACATTGGAAAAGTAATTACTTATGCAAGAAAGTAACTGACTTTTTTTTTTTTAATATTCTATACGTGTAACTAAGGGGCGGGTCTAGTATTACAGTAAGCAAGGGGCGCATTTATTATTGTTATATATCATGTAACCAAGGGGCTGCTCTATTATTACTCTAACCAAGGGGCAGATCTGTTATAGCGTGTAAGCAAGGGGCGGGTGTATAATAATAATAATAATAATATCATGTAAGGGGCGGATGGCTACAGAAGAGGGCGAATGTTAAATTAATGGGCAGAGCTCGATATATAATAATAAATGCGCCCCTTGGTTACAGTAATACTAGACCGCAATAAGATTTCTTGAAATGGTAGAGGCTAAAGGTGTCTATGCACAGTGTTCAAGACAGGTTCAGTAAAGTGTTCCCAAGGTAAAGTAGGTTTGCGATGATTGCCGGCAATGAGCGATCGTGGGCACGAGAGGCAGAACAGGGACGTGTGTGTGTGTAAACTGTGTGTGTGTGAGTTCCTAATAGCTAGGAACCCCGATCTGTCATTTCCTCTAGGTCAGGCCCCTCCCCCTACAACCCCATCTTTGGATATGTTGTAGTGCTAATTCCACTGGGTTGGAATACAAAATTCGGGTCAGAAAATCTCAAGCACTTTTCTGCAGCAGAGAAGGACATTTTTCTGAACCGACTTTGGGGCCCCGTATCTAAGGGCCACTTAGTGCTAGGAACCCCATCTTTGGATATGTTGTAGTGCTAGGTCCAAAATTTGGGATTCCTAGATACGGGGCCCCAAAGTCGGGTCGGAAATATATTTTTTTTTTTGCTGCAGAAAAGTGCTTGACTCGAGTATAAGCCGAGTGGGGCACTTTCAGCACAAAAAAAATGTGCTGAAAAAACTCAGCTTATACTCGAGTATTCACGGTAATTAGTTAAGTTACAAATTACTTCTCCCAAAAAGTAATTTCGTTAGTAACTCAGTTACTACATTGGAAAAGTAATTACTTATGCAAGAAAGTAACTGACTTTTTTTTTTTTTAATATTCTATACGTGTAACTAAGGGGCGGGTCTAGTATTACAGTAAGCAAGGGGCGCATTTATTATTGTTATATATCATGTAACCAAGGGGCTGCTCTATTATTACTCTAACCAAGGGGCAGATCTGTTATAGCGTGTAAGCAAGGGGCGGGTGTATAATAATAATAATAATAATATCATGTAAGGGGCGGATGGCTACAGAAGAGGGCGAATGTTAAATTAATGGGCAGAGCTCGATATATAATAATAAATGCGCCCCTTGGTTACAGTAATACTAGACCGCAATAAGATTTCTTGAAATGGTAGAGGCTAAAGGTGTCTATGCACAGTGTTCAAGACAGGTTCAGTAAAGTGTTCCCAAGGTAAAGATGTCTGTGCACAGTGTCCCAGTGAAACCATAAGAAAGGATTTCTACCCTCTCAGCAATGACCAGGCTGATTTAATGCCTTCCAGACAGCAGCCCCTGAAGCGACACACGTGCAGCAGATCCACCGCTCCCGTGAAGCGTAGAACACAGGTTGGCAAGCGACTGAAGTGGTTCTGGATGAATGTCCGACGAAACAGCCAGCAGTGCTAGGTCCCCTCATCCAGGTTGGAATGTTTACACTGCATGGTAGGCCAGGACTTCTCTCTCCATGCACAGAGAGGTCCTTCACGCGTCAGGCCCAGGAGGAAGAGACCGCAGGGCAGGGCTTTGGCTTACCAACAACATGGTCCAATAGGACATTTTCCGTCTGAAAATCCGACCGTGTGTATGGGGCATAACACTAATGCACAAGCACTATATTTCTGGACACTTGTACTGTAGTGGTGGTATATTGTTTGTATTACTATAGATTTGGTTTAAAGTGACACTCACCTTGTTGTTTTTTATATTTATTATGGATGAGCCGAACACCCCCCGGTTCGGTTTGCACCAGAACCTGCGAACAGACCGAAGGTTTGCACGAACGTTAGAACCCTATTAATTACAATGGACGCGAACGTTCGAAATCTAAAGTGCTAATTATAACGGCCAATATGCATGTTATTGTCCTAAAAAGGGTTTGGGGACCCGGGTCCTGCCCCAGGGGACATGTATCAATGCCAAAAGAAGTTTTAAGAAGTGAAAAAAAAGTGATATATTCCTTTAAATATCGTACGGGGGGGGGGTGTTTAAAGTATGCCTGTGAAGTGGCATGTGTTTCCCATGTTTAGAACTGTCCCTGCACAAAATGACATTTGTAAAGAAAAAAAAAGCCATTTAACCACTTCACCCCCGGACCAATTTGCAGCAAAAGGACCAGGCCCCTTTTTGCGATTCGGCACTGCACCGCTTTAACTGACAATTGCGCGGTCGTGTGACGTGGCTCCCAAACAAAATTGGTGTCCTTTTTTTCCCACAAATAGAGCTTTCTTTTGGTGGTATTTGATCCCCTCTGCGTTTTTATTTTTTGCACTATAAAGAAAAATAGAGCGACAATTTTGAAAAAAAATTCAATATTTTTTACTTTTTGCTAATCAGCGATTTTTTTTTTTTTTTTTTATTTATTGTGACTGCGACATTATGGTGGACACATCGGACATTTTTGACACATTTTTGGGACCATTGTCATTTATACAGCAATAAGTGCTATTTAAAAGCACTGATTCCTGTGTAAATGACATGACTGAATATTAGGCAGATGCCTGTGTTGCACAAATCAACTACACAACACCAGCAATGAGGGGGTAGATCCAGGTGTATGCTGTGCAGTGTGCAGGAGGCCCACTACACCCACTGTAACAGCGCTAGGTTAGGAACCAAAGCACAGCAGACACTGTCCCTGCCTATCCTGCTCTCTATGAACACCGCACAACACTACACAAGGCCGCCGCACTGTCGACCTTATATAGTGTGGGGTATGTACTAAACCCCTCTGAGCCATAATTGGCCACAGGCATCCTGCCTGTGGCCAATTATGCCTCTCCTCGCTGCCGGCACTGTGATTGGCCAAGCATGCAGGGTCACAGTGCATGCTTGGCCAATCATCAGCCAGCAATGCACTGCGACTGTTGCAGTGCATTGTGGGCCGTTCGTATCACACGAATTTGATGCGAACGGCCCACAAAGTTATGGTTTCGATGAACGGCCGATGTTCGATTGGAACATGGGTTCTAATCGAACACTGGCTCATCCCTAATATTTATATATATATATTTCTTTCACTGTTTCATATTTACTTATATTGTGTCACTGCTTATGATTTAGATTTCACATTTAAAATTTATATATAGTAATCTGTATGCTACACTGTCTACGACAACTATATACTGTTAAAAGTCAATGCCATGGTTCTTACTCTATACTGTGCAAAAAAACTTGAATAAAAAACTATTGAAACAAAAATGTATATAGTATTGTATGAGCTAGGTAGTGGGGAGTGCTGTACCATCTTGAGTGCTATTGCAAACCACATTGCCAGGCCATCAGTTTCAGCCGAGCCAGACATGGGGGAGTTACACTGCCATGAGATATGATGTCCTGGGTCTGTGACAGGGAAAAGGGATTCTGAATTCTGAGCTGACACAGTAGGGAGAACCACAGCCATCTGAGTAAGAATAATAGGACTGTTATCACTGTGACTGACTTCTGGACTAGCCTGTTCAGGAACTTCAGGGTCACACCCTTAATTCTCAGGGGTCCATGCTGGAACCTGTAGTCCTTCAATTTGGGGGGGGGCGGTCACATCCTTAGATATCAGGGATTCATGCTGGGATTTGTAGTCCTTCACTTTTGGGGGATGTTACCCCCCCACCCAAATCGAAGAACTACAGATCTGCAGTCTGACCATTTTCTGTATCATGCCTGCCGTCTTTTGGAGCATGTCCACAGTCTCTGACCATCTCCTGTATTATGTCTCTTGTATCATGCCCACAGTCTTTGACCACCTCTTGTATCATGTCTGCAGTCTCTGACCATCTCTTGTATGATATCTGCCATTTCTGTCCATCTCTTGTATCATGTCTACAGTCTCTGACCATCTTCTGTATTATGTCCATACCTCTGCTATGCAGTCTCTATTTTAATGAAGTTCTTTAAGTTAGGCTCAGACAAAGCAATCAAAGCATATTTTATAGGTACAAGGAAGCATTGGTTATGTTTAACCACATAACTTCAGCCCCTCCCACTGCTGGGCGCTTGACCGTGCCCACAATTTACTGCACCGTAGAGCGCCACAGGTGTTTTTACTCCTCCGTGTCCCTTATTCTGAAGTTCAAAAGTTGGGAGGTATGTATGTGACATTGCCATACTTGGGGGGGGGGGGGGATATATCTTTTTAATACGCCAACTTTGTTCTTTCCTGCATTTCCCAAAAACTTGTGGCGAAAAATAGCTTTTTTAAAAGACTCACTATGCCTTTTTAGAAAATACCTCGGAATGTTTGTTTTCCAAAATGGGGTAATTTTGTGGGTGTTTCCACTGTCCTAGTGCTCCAGGGTCTCCAAAAATGTGTTAGATAGTCAGGAAATCAGATACATATTTTATGCATAATTTATGCACCTTGAAAGCCCTAAGCAAAACCTTTTCCATGTTTTAGAACTGTTCCCTGCACAAAATGACATTTTTGTGCGAGGAAAAAAAAGGAGCCATTAATAACCACTTCGAGGACCCCCGGACCAATTTGCAGCAAAAGGACCTAGGCCCCTTTTTGCGATTCGGCACTGGGGCACCGTTTAACTGACAATTGCGCGGGTCGGTGTGACTTGGGCTCCCAAAGCAAAATTGGTGTCTGTTTTTTTTTTTTTTCCCACAAATAGGCGCTTTCGTTGGTGGTATTTGATCCCTCTGCGTTTTTGTATTATTTGCGACTGAGAGGGAAGAAAAATAAGCACAATTGAAAAAACAAATTTCATATTTTTACTTTTTGCTAATCATCCGATTTTTTTTATTTTTTTATTTATTGTGGGATGCGGCGAGGGTGTGAGAATTATGGGTGGTGACACTTCGGACACTTTTGACACCGAGGTTTGGGACCCATTGTCAGTTTATACAGCTGATAATGCTATTTAAAAGCTCTGATCCCTGTGTAAATGACATGACTGAATATAGTGCATGATAGCCTTGCGGTACGCACACATCAACTTACACAACACCATAACAATGAGGGGGGTAGATCCAGGTGGTATGCTGGTCGGGAGTGTGCAGAGGGCCCACTACAACCCACGTAAGACCGCCCGCGTAGTTAGGGTGAACCAAAGCACGAGCGAGGACACTGTCCTGCCTATCCTGCCTGCTTGAACAAGCGCGCACACACTACTCAAGTCCGCCGCAACTGTCGTCCTTATATAGTGTGGGAATGTACTAAACCCCTCTGAGCCATAATTGGCGCGACGCATCCTGCCTGTGGCCAATTATGCCCTCATCCTCTTCTGCTCCGGGTCCGGCACTGTGATTGGCCCAAGCATGCCGGGTCTCAGTCATGCTTGGCCAATCAACACCAGCAATGCCACTGCGGACTGTTGCAGTGCATTGTGGGCCGTTCGGTAACACAAGGGGGGCCAATTGATGCGAACGGCCCCACAAAGTTTGAGGTTTCGAAGAACGTCCGATGTTGCGAATGGAACTTGGTGTCTAATCGGAACACTGGCGCGCCTATATTTATATATATATATTCGTTTACAACTGTTTCATATTTACGTATAATTGTGTCTGTCTACAGGATTAAGATTTTCAGCATTACCATTATATGCGTAGTATCTGTATGCTACACTGTCTAACGACAACTATATACTTTGAAAAGTCAATGCCATGGTACTTACTCTAATACTGTGCAAATAAACTTGAATAAAAAACCGATTGCAAACATAAATGTATATAGTATTGTATGAGCTGAGGAAGTGGGAGTGCTGTACCATCTTGAGTGCTATGCAAAGCGCACATTGCCAGGCCATCGAGTTTCAGCCGAGCCAGACATGGGAGTTACACTGCCAGGAGATATAGGTCCTGGGTCTGTGACAGTGTAAATGTGTTAGATAGTCAGGAAATCAGATACATATTTTATGCATAATTTATGCACCTTGAAAGCCCTAAGCAAAACCTTTTTTGTTTTTCTCAAAATTTTCTGTATTTTTCCATTTTTATAAAGCAAAAAATTGAATTCCAGTGGTGATAAAATACCACCAAGAAAAAGCTCTGTCTCAAAAAATATATATAAAAATGTAATTTGGGTACAGTGTTACATGACTGAGTAATTGTCATTCAAAGTGTGACAGCACTGAAATCTAAAAACTGACCTGGGCAGGAAGGGGGTGAAAGGTAGGTGGTAAATGTATTTCAATGTTCTCTACCCATATAGGTGTTAGGGCTTTTGCTGGATGGAAGGCTCCACCTGAATTTACAGTAGATATATTTTCATTAAATCTACTATGACATGTCTGTGTGATGTTGAATTATCTAGTGGAGGTGTCATATGCAGGGGCGGCCCCTCCATTAAGGGCGCATGGGTGCTGCCCCCTCTCTCCAGCCACCCTCTCTATGACTAATAGATAGATTCTTACATAGCATGAATTTATCCATAGCCGCCGCTGCCACTTGGTTTTACTATCGGGTCGGTATCGGTGCAACACTAGTATGCAAAAGTCTGGAAAAAATTAGCATGCTGCGGTTTTTATTACCTATTTTTATTTCAGAACAGAAAGATCATCTAAAGCTTTTAGTTGGCAAGCTGGCCCTAAAAGGAATGTGATTTATCTTGTTTTAATGGTAAATGCAGCTGTTAACCTAGGACTTTTACATAACTTCCCTAAGCTCCTGCATATACAGCAAAGTGCTGTCTACAGGGGCCGTGGATGGAGTTAGATGTGGCTACTCACTGACAGGGCTGCCTACATTGCCAGCTTCTTAGCAGCTACAGCAGTAGCAAGGGTGACAATGCTACAGTGATTTCACTGCAGAAGAAAAAGCGTAATCAATCAAAGGAAGTGTTTATCCAAATGTTATACTGGCAGGAACAATAAGTACCGTATAACACGCACCTTTTCCAGGGCCAGATTAACATAGGGGCTGATGGAGCTGCAGCTCCAGGCCCCTGCCTTAAAATCGGCCCGCCCAGCCAGCAGTATAAGCCCGATTTTTCTCCTGTCCATAAACTTCTATGGGACAGGAGAAGCTGTGTGTAAATGTAGGGGTGTTTGGCTGCATCTGTGTTGGCTCACTGTGGTTATTACAATGTCACAGTGCACAGTCCCCCCTACACAAATGGGAGAGGCTGAGTCAGCTCTGCCTTTCCCCTCCCCTTCTGTGAAGTTTGTGCAGTGAAGGAGCCGTGTGGGTGGGAAGTTATGAACAGAACACCGGCAGATAGAAGGTGAACAGGATATCTCTGAGTGATGAGCCTCCATGGACCATCCAAATGTGAGCTCAGTGACTGGACTCTTATATCCCTTCCCCTCGTTTTTAACTTTTTTTCTCCAGCAGTAGTTCTTTTAACTGCAGCCAAAGTTTTTAGAATTGTGTCATCAGCCTGTGGTAGTACTTGGTCCCTTGTGCTTTTAGGTGGGTTCACACTGGTTTGCTATGTTTTGGCCCATTGCTGGTGTATCCACAGTTTTCCTGCGTTTTACCCACAGTCCTATTGATTTCTATTAGGTTGTGTGTTTTTTTCTGCATTTTCTGAAAGTGCACTAAAGTTCCTGCATGCTGCATCTTATCTTTGGCGCACTGTCAGAAAATGCAGCAAAAACCTGCAACCTGATATATATCAATAGGACTGCAGCTAAAACTGCACATACATAAGCAGTGCAGCCGACTGCAGCACACCAGTGTGAGCCCAAAGACTTTCACACACAACCCCCCTGTAGAACTTGGTGTGATCAATACTCCTGGCATACATACACACGGCCATATCATCCCAGCTCAGGATGGGTGGGGGCTCCAGGGATTTGATTGACTATGCAGGCCCTGTCCCTTCTATCCATCCGGGCAGAGTCCTGCAGGGAGAGACAGGCTGCTGATGGCAAGTGGAACACTGTATCTGGTGACAGGCTGCTGGTGGCAAGTGGCACACTATATCTGGTGGCATGCTGCTGGTGGCAAGTGGCACACTGTATCTGGTGACAGGCTGCTGGTGGCAAGTGGCACACTGTATCTGGTGGCATGCTGCTGGTGGCAAGTGGCACACTGTATCTGGTTGCATGCTGGTGGTGACAGCCTGCTGGTGGCAAGTGGCACACTGTGTCTGGTGGCAAGTGATACACTGTATCTGGTGACAGGCTGCTTGTGGCAAGTGGCACACTGTATCTGGTGACAGGCTGCTTGTGGCAAGTGGCACGCTGTATCTGGTGACAGGCTGCTGGTGGCAAGTGGCACACTGTATCTGGTGGCATGCTGCTGGTGGCAAGTGGCACACTGTATCTAGTGACAGGCTGCTTGTGGCAAGTGGCACTCTGTATCTGGTGGCATGCTGCTGGTGGCAAGTGGCACACTGTATCTGGTTGCATGCTGCTGGTGACAGACTGCTGGTGGCAAGTGGCACACTGTGTCTGGTGGCAAGTGATACACTGTATCTGGTGACAGGCTACTTGTGGCAAGTGGCACACTGTATCTGGTGACAGGCTGCTTGTGGCAAGTGGCACACTGTATCTGGTGACAGGCTTCTGGTGACAAGTGGAACTCTGTATCTGGTGACAGGCTGCTTGTGGCAAGTGGCACTCTGTATCTGGTGACAGGCTGCTTGTGGCAAGTGGCACTCTGTATCTGGTGACAGGCTGCTTGTGGCAAGTGGCACTCTGTATCTGGTGACAGGCTGCTTGTGGCAAGTGGCACTCTGTATCTGGTGACAGGCTGCTTGTGGCAAGTGGCACTCTGTATCTGGTGGCAGGCTGCTTGTGGCAAGTAGCACACTGTATCTGGTGGCATACTGCTTGTGGCAAGTGGCACACTGTATCTGGTGGCAGGCTGCTTGTGGCAAGTGGCACACTGTATCTGGTGGCAAGTGGCACACTGTATCTGGCATGCTGCTTGTGGCAAGTGGCACACTGTATCTGGTGACATACTGCTTGTGGCAAGTGGCACACTGTATCTGGTGACATGCTGCTTGTGGCAAGTGGCACACTGTATCTGGTGGCATGCTGCTGATGGCAAGTGGCACACTGTATCTGGTGACAGGCTGCTGGTGGCAAGTGGCACACTGTATCTTGTTGCATGCTGCTTGTGGCAAGTGGCACACTGTATCTGGCATGCTGCTTGTGGCAAGTGGCACACTGTATCTGGTGGCAGACTGCTGTTGGCAAGTGGCACACTGTATCTGGTGGCAGACTGCTGTTGGCAAGTGGCACACCATATCTGGTGACATGCTGCTTGTGGCAAATGGCACACTGTATCTGGTGGCAGTGGCACACTGTATCTGGCATGCTGCTTGTGGCAAGTGGCACACTGTATCTGGCATGCTGCTTGTGGCAAGTGGCACACTGTATCTGGCATGCTGCTTGTGGCAAGTGGCACACTGTATCTGGTGGCAGACTGCTGTTGGTAAGTGGCACACCATATCTGGTGGCAGGCTGCTGGCGGCAAGTGGCACACTATATCTGGTGGCAAGTGGCACACTGTATCTGGTGGCATGCTGCTGGTGGCAAGTGGCACACTGTTTCTGGTGGCATGCTGCTGGTGGCAAGTGGCACACTGTATCTGGTGGCATGCTGCTGGTGGCAAGTGGCACACTGTATCTGGTGGCATGCTGCTGGCGGCAAGTGGCACACTGTATCTGGTAAAAGGCTGCTGGCGGCAAGTGGCACACTGTATCTGGTGGCAGGCTGCGGGTGGCATCTGGGATGCTGCATCTGGCGGCAGGCGATGGTGGCAAGTGACATGCTGCATCTGGTGGCAAGTGACAAGCTCAGGTTCCCACTGATTCTGCATCATGGTGAGTTGAACTATTTCACTATAGATTACAATGTAGTAATAGAAATAATAGAATTTGATCATCCTGACGCCATATCAAGCATAGTGTCAGGATGATTTTAAGTGCTAACACCAGCCATTTGCTCAAAAAATCACCCCCGCCACCTATTTCCCCATCAACCCAGAGACTACATCCCCCTCCCCTCATCTTTTTTTGGGAAGGGGGGTTGTCCCTGAATGGAAATGTGGTCGCCCTATGTTGCTGCTGTTGAGAGACTGCATAGCATGTGGTATTGGAGGTGTTGCTGCTGCTCAAAGGCTGCATGGCTGATATTACTGGTGAGAGTATATTTAATTTGTTTTAGCAAAAATCTTTAGCATTTTCATTTTGTTTCCATAAAAAGGCCCCCAAAATCCTCAGCACCAGGCCCATGATGCTCTTAATCTGGCCCTGACCTTTTCACCCTGAAAATCAGGTGCAAATAGCGTGTGCATGTTATATGCCAATTATTAAATTTTAGCTGCCTCGGAGGGGGACATTGAGGGGGGCAGGACAAGCGCCGTCAGATTACATACAGTGAGAATCTCCTGTTTACTTGGCAGCCTCTGTAATAGGAAGTTCCCGTCTCCTGGGCCGCCATTGGACCACTGTTCTGTCTATCATAGGAGATTCTCACTATATGTAATCTGTCGGCACTCGTCCTGCCCCCTCCCTGTCCCCTCTAGGCTGCAGATGGGCATTGATGGCAATGGTGAGGCTGCAGATGGGCACTGACCCTTATTTTTGCTTTGAAGTTCCTTATTAAAAATTAAATTTTTTTTCCTGAAACTTCCCTCTTAAAATGAATGTGCGTGTTATACGCCGATAAATAAGGGTATTTGAAAAAAATTTTAGAGCATACTTTAATTTTTTTTTACTACAGTTAAAATCACAGGTTGTGTTGGTGACCTCCTCAAAAAGAAAATAGGAGAAATATGTCATCTCATCACAGCAAAATTGCTATTCCTATATTTATTATTTTATATTTATTCACTAATTGTGTAATAAACCCAATTGTGTAATAAACACGCAGTATTTTATATAAAGTTTATAATTCTATGTATTCAATTTATTTTTTATTGGTTTAGTTGATTAAGATGTTAATCAAGTACAGTGACTTAACACCAAAGTACTGGATAGCTGTGGTATTGTCAAACTAATTAACATTATCTTTTTGTTAAAACCACGATCAGCAATACTTGGGGATTGTTTCCGATTGGCTAGTACCCTTAACCAAGTATTTCATATATGATGAACAATAAGCTAGATTGCATCTCAATAATGATGTGATTTGTATAGTAAAGCTTTAAAACAATAGACATATACATTAGTAACAAGGTAAAACATTCATCAGACATGTTATGCCAAGTAGCAAACCCATTATGCACTAGTCATTTTGTTATGTAAATGGATTATTAAAACTGTAAATTGTTGATTATGAAAACTAACTGCATTTGCAATTACTGCTTGCAGTACTTGTTTTTAGCCACAAGAGGATGCTGTTGTCCTATATTTGGAGGAAATGTTTAGAAATCTGTGCTTGTATATAAAAACAATCCTAGCATAGTAATTCCACATACTCAACAGAGTACCCGAAGCAAGAGAAACATTTATGTTTCGTTTTTGGAGTGCCATAGTCTATCAACATTGTAATCCCAATTCCAAAAATCTTGGGATGCTGTGTAAAATCTACATAAAAACAGAATACAGTGATTTGCAAATGTCATAAACCCATATTTTATTATTTTATTCACAATAGAAAACATATCAACTGAGAAATTGTACTATTTTAGTGGGGGGGGGGGGGGGGGGGGAGAGAAGGTCATTTTGAATTTAATGGCAGCAACACATCTCAAAAAAGTTGGGACAGGGTAACTAAAAGCTGGCAAAGTAAGTGATACTAAAAATGGAAGAGCTGGAAGAACATTTAGCAACAAATTAGGTTAGTTGGCAACAGGTCAGTAACATGATTAGGTATTAAAAAAAAAGCAGCTTAGAGACTCTGTCTCAGAAGTATAAAGGGACAGAGGTTCACCAATATGTGAAAAGCTGCATATAAAAATTGTCAGAATAATGTTCCTCAATGTAAAATTGCACAGATTTTCAATATATCATCATCTACAATTCATAATATCATCAAAAGATTCAGAGAATCTAGAGAAATCTCTGTGCGCAAGAGACAAGTCAGAAATCCAATACTGAATGACCATGATCTTCGGGACTTCAGACGACATTGCATGAAAAAACAGGATGATTCTGTGGTTGTGTGATGGACATCACTGCAGGGCTCAGAAATACTTCCAAAAATCACTGTCAGTAAACATAGTTCGCCATGCCATACAAAAAATGCAAGGTTAAGCTCTATCACACAACTTTTTTGGAATTGGGGTTGTACATTTATTATATCAATGTTTCACATAAAAGAAAAAAAAAAGCACTTTGAAGAGCACTGGAATGCATAGGCTAAATGGTGTAATGCCTACAAGTGAGGTGTACTGTAGTAAAAGGGGAGATCTGCTGCTCATGGACAGACCCATTTTCTCAAATTGTAGTCCAGTGCCAGAGGAAATATACCATGTTCTTGATCAGTATATTAACTGGACTATTATACACTTTGGTGCAATGCTTTTGGAGCATTTCAAGCATAAAAGAAAAAGCAACTATAGTCACAACACTTCACAAAGTTTTAGTCACTGGATGTAACTGTACAGTTTAACTCACGCTTAGTAGACTTTTGGATTAGTTGGTTTGCTGAGTGCTAAATATTTTTTTAACAAAGGCATTTTTTTGGGCGGTAATAGGGTATACGCCCCAAAGTGCTGGATTGTATGCACATTCACTACAAAGGATTCACTACAAACATTCGATATGCTATGCCCCCAACTCTTCACACTCTCCTAAGGCAGCCAAGGGTTGGCATACTTAAATAGTCCTCCTAGGCATATTTGAAATGCTAGCATGTACCCAATGTTCCCTCCTCTATCCTAAAAGCCATGACCACAAGTATAACATCAGGCAAGTAGGAGACACTGTTCTGCTACAACATACAGTACACATGGCCAGTTCAGCAAGATAAAAAAAAAGATCAAGCGTGATCATGTGACCTCCCCATTTTTAAGGTAGAAAACCTTAGATATATACACAAATGATACAAAAATTACACAAATGCGCTTCTTGTTGCAAAGCAAAAATGAACAGTACTATAATGCTGCCTACACACGATCGGAATTCTCATCAGAAAAAGCTCTGACGGTTTTCCCGACGGAATTCCGCTCAAACTGTCTTGCCTACACACCAAATTCCGACCGTCAAGAACACGGTGACGTACAACACTACAACAAGCCAAGTTCAATGCTTCCGAGCATGCGTCAAATTGTTTCCAAGCATGCGTAGGAATTTTGCGCATCAGAATTGCTACAGACAATCGGAATTTCCGATAGAAACCTTTTCCATCGGAAAAATTGAGAACATGCTCTCAATTCTTTGCTGTCGGAAATTCGGCCAGCAAAATTTCGATGGAGCCTACACACGGTCACATTTTCCGATGAAAAGCTCTCATCTGTCTTTTTCTGGCCGGAATTCCGATCGTGTGTACGCGGCATAAGTGTACAAAATATGCAGTTAAGCAGTGAATTAAAGAATGCAATAAAAGTAATTTGTTCATATGCCACAAGCAGATAGAACATATAGTGTGATGAAAACAAATCAATATCTTCCCAGAATAGTGATGCACTCCACTAAATAACAAGTCACGTGAAAAATTGGGAAGTCCACCATGCACACATGCCCTCCACTGCAATAAAAGCCTCCAAGGCTTGTTTTACTTGAATGCATATGTTTGACTTGTGTAATGTGAGTACCTTTCTTTGTTTTTAACAATAAATGTGCATTAGCAGTATTCACGCTATGTGCATCGTATGTTCCTTTCCCTACATGGCGGCTATCTGAGTCTTCTTGTTTCAGGGGTTAAGGTAACTACTGTATATTGGTGAACATTACATGCTGGGACCCGGTGGACTATACTTGGAGGAGGAGTCTGTTGTTCTGTAAGCGTCTTTGATCTCTGTAACTGGGGATCATAACCATCCAGTAAGAAGCTTTTATTCGATGAAGGGCACGTGTGCATGGTGGACCTCCCAATTTTTCATGTGCCTTGGTATTTAGTGGAGTGCATCACTATTCTGAGAACATATTTATTATTTTTCAACACATTATATGTTCTATCTGCTTGTGACCTATGAACTAATTACTTTTATTGAATTATTTAATTCACTGCTTAACTGCATATTTTGTGCACTTATAGTACTGTTCATTTTTGCCTTGCAACAAGAAACATCATTTGTGTATACATCACTTTTAGTATTTGGGTGGTATATAGGCGTAGCTCTTGGGGTATATATCACACTTTACCACAAAAATAATTTTTGCTGTTTTAGAAAACCTTGGATAAATAGTAAAAATAAAAATGGAAAAAAGCTGCATAGAATGCAGTGGAGAAATATAGAAATATAGATTGCTGCAGACTGGTGTTCTACTTTATACTTTCACCCAGCAACACTTAAAAGAGAAGTATGGTTTTCTTTTTTTCCAGAATTATACTTACCTCGGTGGATGCAGCATTGCTCTGATGCTGCATCTGTCCCCCTCTCCCTCTACACTGAAAAACGAGCGATCAAACATCGCTGATCGCTCGGTTTTCAGAGCTCCGTGAGCATAGAGCTATAGACTGTCAGTCACAGCTCTCTGCTCATCTCCCTCCATGCTCATTGGAGCGCTGGGCTGTGGAGTGGGTGTCTCAGGCTCTCAGCGGCTCGCGGATCCAGACATTCATTCATTCACTCACAGCTAGGAACTGTGAGATAGAATCGGCAGAATAGGTAAATCTAGGCTGGAATAGTCCATTGCTTCAAGACTGGGGACCATGAAGTCGCTTTAGCACATGTACTGCTAGGTAGGTTCACAGCTGGGGACCATGAAGTAGCTTTAAGGTGCAACACAGAAAAGAGGCTCTACTCATTCCTTGAACAAGATCAGTCCATAGTTGTAGCCTCATGTAAAGTAATCCAGCATCCAGTCCAAAGGGTGCAGAGGACAAGTAGCCCCCCTCCTGGACACACTACTCCCAGGGATTGGCTAGGCCCTGCTCAATATTCATGCTGGTCATTTGACTTTTTCCTCCCTAATCTCCAGAAACTTAGTGGTAGAGGAAGGGGGAAGCAATTAAACTCCCACCCAAAAATACAAATACTGCTCCTCTAGTTACAGCAGGAGCCAAAACTAAATTTGCCTAGCAGCCTAACTAGGAGGGCGCTATATCAGGAAGAGCAAAATTCAGTTATCCATGTGTCCAATGTTGTTGGACATGGGTACATTTCCACTGTATCTGCGGAAAAGTTCCATCCACTCTGCATCCCCCAAAACATGACCCTAGAGATATATTGTGCTTGTATAAAGCACTAGGCACCATCAGGAAAACAGTGTAAAATTGAAATTAAAATTGTAAATAAAATGTGTTCATATTCAACTCCTTAACCGCTTCCCGACCGCCTAACGCCGATATACGTCGGCAAAATGGCACGGGCAGGCAAAATCACATACCTGTACGTGATCGTGCATGTGCCTGCCTGTGGGTCGCGCGTGCGCCGCCAGCGGCGCGCTCGCGATCCGGTCGGGAGCTCCGTGACCCCGGCCGCGGGACCAGCGGACCCGATCGCCGCTGGTGTCCCGCGATCGGGTTACGGAGCTGAAGAACGGGGAGAGGTTTGTGTAAACAAACCTCTCCCGCGCTTCCTACACTGACTGTCAGTGATCGGCGGTTCCCTGTCATCGGGAACGCCGATCAATGACGTCAGACGTACAGCCACGCCCCCCTACTGTAAAAAAACACACACACGTCACACTGACTCCTCCCCGCCCCCTAGTGGTTAACCCCTTCACTACAACTGTCATTTACATAGGAATCAGTGCTATTTAAATAGCACTGATTTCTGTATAAATGACAAATGTCCCAAAAATGTGTCAAAAATGTCCGATGTGTCCGCCATAATGTCGCAGTCACAATAAAAATCGCTGATCGCCGCCATTACTAGTAAAAAAAAAATATTAATAAAAATGCTATAAAACTATCCCCTATTTTGTAAACGCTATAACTTTTGCGCAAACCAATCAATAATCGCTAATTGCAATTTTTTTTACCAAAAATATGTAGAAGAATACGTATCGGCCGAAACTGAGGAAAAAAAATGTTTTTTTTATATATTTTTTGGGGATATTTATTATAGCAAAAAGTAAAAAATATTGCATTTTTTTCAAAATTGTCGCTCTATTTTTGTTTATAGCGCAAAAAATAAAAACCGCAGGGGCGATCAAATACCACCAAAAGAAAGCTCTATTTGTGGGAAAAAAAGGACGCCAATTTTGTTTGGGAGCCACGTCGCACGACCGCGCAATTGTCAGTTAAAGCGAAGCAGTGCCGAATCGCAAAAAGGGGCCTGGTCCTTTGGCTGCCAATTGGTCCGGGGCTGAAGTGGTTTTAATAACTGCTCTTATTTAAACCTAAATGGTTCTTATTAACTTCTTCCTTGCCTTTTATTTGTCAACCATTGTATGTAAAATTTCAATATTTCTGTACAGTTTGTTTTTGTAGGGTCACAATAATAAATACTGTAAAAAATTTTTAAAAGTTTTGAATTCATTAATATTTTTTTTTACTACTGACAACACTGCCTTCTTCATAGACATACTGTAAACATGCACGCACATTTTTGATTTACGCACAAAATGTAATAAAATATTCTCTAGCATCTTTCCTTGTTTAATCCATTAGACTTAGGACAGCTCTGTAATGTACTGTGTCTATAATGATAACTTAGAAGTTACTATGAAAATAAATATCCATTTGCTTCTCCAAGCAGTCTTTAAGTGCATTAAGCACATTTTCAAGCAGATCCAGAATTACAGTGGCCTATATAATTGCAACATTTTTCAGATGATTCAAGTTCTCTTGCTGATATTTGAACATAATTCTTTGATCATCCACCTCAAAGACAGTTCTCTAGTAACTATTAGAAAGTAGGTTGCTGCAGAAGGAAAACATTCAGTTGGAGACACTGTTTTACATAATAAAAGCTTGGGATGTCAGCTTTAGGGCTGTAGAGATGTAACCAGAGTTTTTCTCGCAGATCTCTTGATGTTTTTGGTTTGGAGTGATTACATCAAATATATTATGTTTTGCAAATGAAAAAGCAACATTTCTATGCATATAATACAATTTTAAAACTTTTAAAATGAAATATTAATTCAAAAAGAAGAATGGGAATCATTTTTTTTGTAATCATACTTACCTAGGTGGATGCAACATCTGTCATCGGCACTAACACTGAGAACTGAGCGACCAAACTCCACCGATCGCTAGGTTCTCACAGCTACCTGAGCAGCAAGCTTGTGACTGTCAGTCAGCAGCTCTCTGCTCTGCCCCCCCCCCCCCGTGCGCTCACTGATGCGCTGGGTTGTGGAAGGGGCAGGAGCAGCTGGCTCAGGCTCTTGGGTGCCAGTCTAGGCATGTGGGTGGATCCCGACCATACTGATCTTGCCCCAGCCTGGACCGTCTCTGTGACATCAGGAGACCGGAGGCTTCAGCCCGCTGTCTGCAGAACACTCCTGTGATCCACAGGAAAAGTACAGCCAAACAAGCTTTGGCTTTACTTCTCCTTTAAATAAGTCATATTACTGTACTTCCTATAAATGAGGCGGGATATACAGTATATAAAGAAGTTCATGTGTGAAAATTACTGGGTATGTGAATATATTTTAATACCTTGGGGGGTTTTATATTGAAAGTGTGTCCAAAACGAAAAGTTATTTTTGCCCATAGCAACGGAACAGATTACAAATGTTATTTCTGCAACATAAAATTGAAATTGAATCTGATTGGTAGTTATGGTGAAAAGAAAATACATTTTTATTGCTTTTCATACAAAACCGCCTTAAAATACTGTGTTTAATGCAGGCCTGTGTTACACTGCAGTCCAGACTTGAAATCTATATGCCAATAGCAGCCTAGAGATCTAGTGAAGTTTACAGAGTTATTTATAGTAGCCAGTCAGGTGATTTTGTACATAGCACTAAAAAGAACATTATACTCACACATTTAATGTTGAAACCTAATTGAATGTGTTTATTGTAAGTTATCATTCAGATCACACTTTCCAGAGAAGAAGTAGATCCCAAAAAGATGCAGTGAAGGCACATTTCTAACGTCCATGCACTACTAGAACATGAATGTTAGAAATGTGCCTTGACTGCTTTTTTTTGGGATCTACTTCTCTGGAAAGTGTTATCAGAATGATAATTTACAATAAACACATTAAATTACGTTTCTAAAAGAAAGCCATATCTGTCCTGAAGATAACTTCAGATCAACAAACCTTAAAAAAAAGAAGTAGGTATTAATTACCAACAGTGTTGAGGAAATTTTTATTAATGTATGTCGTCAGATGTCCCCCCAGTGTCAGTTTTGCTGCAATACACTCATGCAAGCATATTCGCACATACAGTCGTTGGTGGAAGACCATTGGCTGTGGAAACCTTCCCGTGGACACGGCAGATGTTTGCTCTTTTAGGGATGTTCGCTTATGCCTCACCAGGAGACTGGCCACCTCATGGCGATTGCATTAACGCTCCTAGCACACAGATCTGCATTCATGGGAACCATACAAAAATTTTCATTTTCACTTAGGGGTGTACTCACTTTTGTTGCCATCAATTTAGATATTAATGGCTGTGTGTTGAGTTATTTTGAGGGGACAGCAAATGTATACTGTTATACAAGCTGTACACTCACTACTTTAAATTGTAGCAAAGTGTAATTTCTTAAGTGTTGTCACATGAAAAGATATAATAAAATATTTACGAAAATGTGAGGGGTGTACTCACTTTTGTGAGATACTGTAAATACCTATAAATAATACATCGCCAAGACCTTTTTTTTTTTTTTATAGAATGGGGAGCGGCTAGACTCTGTCGGGTTTTAATTGCTTCTTGGGCCCACGCTTGAGGAGAATCACCCTCTCCATTTGTCACCAAGACAGAAAGCCATGAGCAATCTAAAATGTTACGATTATCACTAAAACAAAAGGTGGGGGAAAATCTTCTAATTGTTACACCTTAGTTAAAACCAACTAACACTCACACTATAGGTGGGTGCAGAACTGCGTTTAAACGCAAGCAACACGCTGCTGTTAGTAGAATCATGGGGACTGCCAATTAATAGCACCCCCACGCACTGGAAACCGAAGCATGTTTTCCTGTGCTGAAAACCACATATACAGTTTACCTGTGGTTGCGATTTTGGAAAAGGTGCAGTGACCTTTTTCCTGCATTCCAAGTACAGCAGCCCATTCAAATAAACGTGGCCACAGGGAAACTAGCATTATGTGAACCAAGCATAAAAGAGTAATTCTACTCTCTATGCAGATACTTCTCTCACTTCATTTTTCTCTCTAGGACAGAAAGTGAAGAGAAACCTCCCAAAAAGGACACAGGCAGTTAAAATACACTTACATGCGTTTTAATCCTTCCCAACTCTATCTAAAGCATATACAGTATTAGGGATGGGCCCGGTGTTCGATTCGAACTCACGTTCGAATCGAACATCGGGCGTTCGACCGCTCGTCGAAACCAGAACTATGTGGACCGTTCACATCGAATTCGTGTGATGCGAACGGTCCACAATGCACTGCGTCAGTCGCAGTGCATTGCTGGCTAATGATTGGCCAAGCATGCACTGTGACCCCGCATGCTTGGCCAATCATAGAGCCAGCGGCGAGGAGAGCAATAATTGCCCACAGGCAGGATGCCTGTGGCCAATTATAGCTCAGGGGTTTAGTACACGGCCCACACTATAAAAGGCCGCCGCGCCGGCGGCCTAGTGTAGTGTGTTCCGGCGTTAGTGAGTGACTGTGTCAGTCACATTATTTGCTGTGATTCATTCTGCATTGCTGACAGCATCTGCTGTGTTCTTCATTCTGCTGAGTGCACTGCTGCTGTGCTGACAGTATCTGCTGTGTTATTCATTCTGCTGCGCTGAGTGGTGACATTATCTGCTGTGATTCTGGGGATTAGTCTAGTGTGTGCGTGCTGTTAGTACAGAATTGCAGTATCACATTAAACCACCTTTACCCTAAGGCCCTGTTGTCATCTAAGGCAGCCAGACAGCCATCGCAGGAGTTAGCGTGTGTGTGTGTGCTGTGTGCGTATAGAACAGCACACAATAAACCACCTCAGCCTGTATCTGCCCACCTCAGCCTGTATCTGCCCTAAGGCCCTGTTGTCATCTAAGGCAGCCAGACAGCCATCGCAAGAGTTAGCGTGTGTGTGTGCTGTGTGCGTATAGCACAGCACACAATAAACCACCTCAGTCTGTATCTGCCCACCTCAGGCTGTATCTGCCCTAAGGCCCTGTTGTCATCTAAGGCAGCTAGACAGCCATCGCAGGAGTTAGCGTGTGTGTGTGCTGTGTGCGTATAGAACAGCACACAATAAACCACCTCAGCCTGTATCTGCCCACCTCAGCCTGTACCTGCCCTAAGGCCCTGTTGTCATCTAAGGCAGCCAGACAGCCATCGCAGGAGTTAGCATGTGTGTGTGCTGTGTGCGTATAGAACAGCACACAATAAACCACCTCAGCTTGTATCTGCCCACCTCAGGCTGTATCTGCCCTAAGGCCCTGTTGTCATCTAAGGCAGCCAGACAGCCATCGCAGGAGTTAGCATGTGTGTGTGCTGTGTGAATATAGCACAGCACACTAAACCACCTCAGCCTCTATCTGCCCTAAGGCCCTGTTGTCATCTAAGACTGCCATCTGCAGGAGTTAGTATGTGTGCTGTGTGACTCCAGCACAATATACACTACCCACTACAATGCCTGGAAGACCGACAAGGAGAGGCAGACAGTCCTGAGGCAAGAAAACAGGGCAAGCAGGCTCTGTGTCTAGAGACAACAGTGCTGATCGTGGACGTTGTGCATCGTCATCAGCACGTGGCCATGGGACACGCTTGTGCTTGTTTTCGGCAGCTGGACATATTGAGCCACATCATGCTGAAGGCTTGGTAGAGTGGATGACCAAGCCCTCCTCATCCTCTCTCACCCAGGCTCAGGGTACTGGCAAAGCAGCTGCCAACGCGTACTCAATGGCATCATCAGGCACCCCTTCCCTAGACCCACCATGTCCTCCTGAGGAGTCCCCCGAACTGTTTTAGCACAGTGTTGGGTACACGCTCCAGGAGGATGCCCAGCGTTTTGAAGGCTCGAATGATGATACCCAGCTAGAGGAAGGCAGTAGTGTGAGCGCAGAGAGAGGGGATGCTCAAGGACAGCAATCTGGCAGTCATGTTCCACCAGCTGCAGCTTACTGCCAGGTTTGCTTCAGTGGTGAAGAGGTAGGGGATGATGAGGTCACTGACTCCGCGTGGGTGCCCGAAGGGAGAGAGGAGGAGGAGGCGGCACATGTCCAACGAGGCAGGATGCCCTCCGGGGGCCAGCTTGAGGCCAGCACACCAACTGAATCACACCGCAGAGCTCCGCCTGTGCAGGGCGCTGCCTCTGCACGTTATTACAAAAGTTCTTTGGTGTGGGCCTTTTTTGAGACGAGTGCACCACTGCTATTTGCAACATATGTCTCAAGCGTATCTCGCGTGGCCAAAACATCAGCCGCTTGGGCACCACAAGCATGACCAGACATATGTCAACCTGCCATGCAGCTCGTTGGCAAGCGCACATTAAAGACCCACACCAAAGAACAAAGCGGACCTCTCCTTGCTCCTCATCAGCTGGGATCTCCAACCCCACTATACCTTCAGTCCTCTCTGAAAGCTGCACTGAGAGGAATGAAGGTGTAGAATTAGGTGTGTCACAGCCAAGTACTTGCGGGCACACTGCTAGCAGTACACCAACGTCCGATTCTACCAGGAAAATTTCCCTGCCCCAGCTGCTGGACCGTCGAAAGAAGTTTACTCCCAGCCCTCCACATGCCCAGCGGTTGAATGCTAGCTTGGCTAAATTGCTAGCACTTCAACTGCTGCCTTTTCAGTTGGTAGACTCAGCCCTCTTCCGTGAGTTTGTTCAATGTGCGGTTCCTCAGTGGCAGGTTCCCAAACGCCACTTTTTCTCACGGAAGGCGATTCCGACTCTCTACCGGCATGTGGAAGGCAATTTCCATGCCCCGCTGGACAGGGCGGTCAGCGGTAAGGTGCATAATACCGCTGACTCATGGTCCAGCAGGCATAGACAGGGACGTTACCTGTCTTTCACGGCCCATTGGGTCACTCTTTTGGTAGCTGGGAAGGATGCAGGACAAGGTGCAGTAGTGTTGGAGGTTGTTCCGCCACCACGCCTCCAAAATGCTACTACTGGTTGTGACACACCTCTCTCCTCCACCCCCTCCTCTTCCTCCATGGCCTCTTCGAGTGCTCTGTCCTCGGAACCAGCGGTGCTCCGTAGGTCGTCCAAGGGGCTACACAAGTATGCAGGCAAAAAGATGCCATGCCATGCTTGCGCTGGTGTGTTTGGGGGACAGGAGCCACACTGGGGCAGAGGTTCTGTCAGCTCTGCAGGGGCAGGCCGAGAGGTGGTTGACGCCATGCCAGCTTAAGCCAGGAATGGTGGTTTGTGACAATGGCACCAACCTCCTCTCGGCCCTGCGACAGGGACAGCTGACCCATGTGCCCTGTATGGCTCACGTCCTTAACCTGGTGGTGCAGCGGTCCTTGGGCAGGTACCCAGGCTTACAGGATGTCCTGAGGCAGGCCAGGAAAGTCTGTGTGCATTTCCGCTGATCATATAATGCCAGTGCTCGGCTGGCTGAGCTGCAAAAGGAGTTGAACCTGCCCAAGAACCGCCTTATATGTGACATGCCCACCAGGTGGAACTCAACGTTTGCCATTCTGCAGCGACTGCACACGCAGCAGAGGGCCATCAATGAGTATCTGTGCGACTACGGCACCAGGACAGGGTCAGGGGAGCTCAGATTTTTTTCCTCACGCCAGTGGAGCATGATCAGGGATGCATGCACTGTCCTGTCACCATTTGAGGAGGCCACGAGGATGGTGAGCAGTGACAGTGCATGCATCAGTGACACTGTACCTCTTGTCCACCTGTTGGAGCATACGCTGCGTGGGATAATGGACAGGACACTTGAGGCAGAACAGAGGCAGGAAGAGGAGGACTTCCTTGCCTCTCAAGGCCCCCTTTATCCAGACAGTGTTCCTTCTCTCCCACCCATCACACAGGAAGAGGATGAGGAGGAGGAGGATTGTGTCAGCATGGAGGTGGAGCCTGGCACTCAGCATCAGCAGCAGCAGTCTTTTAGGGATGATTTACAGTCCCAACAAACCAGTGGACTTATACGTGGCTGGGAGGAGGTGGCTGCAGATCATGTCGTCCTCAGTGACCCAGAAGACTCCGGACCGAATGCCTCAGCTAACCTACGTTGCATGGCCTCCCTAATCCTGCAAAGCCTGCGGAAGGATCCTCGTATTCTTCGGATCAAGGAGAGGGGCCATTACTGGCTGGCCACTCTCCTTGATCCACGGTACAAGGGTAAGGTTGCGGACCTTATCTTTCTGTTGCAGAGGAAGCAGAGAATGAGACATCTTCGGGAGGCCTTGCAGAAAGGTCTGTGCAACGCGTTCCCAGAGACTGGGAGGTTACAAACTCCTGGTCCTGGACGACGAGTTGCTGAGGCTTCGGTCAGTAGCAGAAGGAGCGGTGGGGAAGGTGGACGTCTGACCGATGCGTTCAGACAATTATTTAGTCCGCAGCCCCAAGGTATGATCGGTTCCAGCAACCATCGCCAGCGTCTGATATACATGGTGCAGGAACACCTAGGGGCAAGGTCAGACTTGGACACCTTTCCCACCGAAAATCCTCTGGCTTACTGGGTCTTGAGGATGGATCACTGGCCAGAGCTTGCACAGTATGCAATTGAGCTACTGGCCTGTCCTGCATCCAGCGTTCTTTCCGAAAGCACATTCAGTGCTGCTGGAGGCTTTGTCACCGATCACAGGGTGCGCCTGTCCACCGACTCGGTTGATCGACTGACCTTCATAAAGATGAATCAGTCTTGGATCACCACCAGCTACCAGGCACCTGAAGCTGATATAACTGAATCATTTATAATGTCACATCCCTTCAAGACTGCCTATGCTGATGCTGAGTGACTGTCCTGTTATGTTGACTGACTATCCTCTTCCTCCTCAATGATCCTGATGATAGCTTGGAAGAACATTTTTGTTTCTGGGTGCCACCACCAGTGGCTAAGGCCCAATTTTTCAGCCCCTGTTTAACAGGGGGGCGTGTAATTACAATTTTTTATGCAATGCTTTGCAACAGGTCTCATTGCTGTGCTCAGAGTACAGTATCTGTGAGGGGTTGCAGTGTTGTTGCACCAGCACCAGTGCCTAAGGCCCAATTTTTCAGCCCCTGTTTAACAGGGGCATGTAATTACAATTTTTTAAGCAATGCTTCGCAACAGGTCTGACTGCTGTGCTCCAAGTACAGTATCTGTGAGGGGTTGCAGTGTAGTGGCACCAGCACCAGTGCCTAAGGCCCAATTTTTCAGCGCCTGTTTAACAGGGGCGTGTAATTACAATTTTTTATGCAATGCTTTGCAACAGGTCTCATTGCTGTGCTCAGAGTACAGTACCTGTTAAACAGGGGCGTGTAATTATAATTTTTTATGCAATGCTTTACAACAGGTCTCATTGCTGTGCTTAGAGTACAGTATCTGTGAGGGGTTGCAGTGTTGTTGCACCAGCACCAGTGCCTAAGTCCCAATTTTTCAGCCCCTGTTTAACAGGGGCATGTAATTACAATTTTTTAAGCAATGCTTCGCAACAGGTCTGACTGCTGTGCTCAGAGTACAGTATCTTTGAGGGGTTGCAGTGTTGTGGCACCAGCACCAGTGCCTAAGGCCCAGTTTTTCAGCCCCTGTTTAACAGGGGCATGTAATTACAATTTTTTATGCAGTGCTTTGCAACAGGTCTCATTGCTGTGCTCAGAGTACAGTATCTGTGAGGGGTTGCAGTGTTTTGGCACCAGTGCCTTAGGCACAATTTTTCAGCCCCTGTTTAACAGGGGCATGTAATTACAAATCTTGAGCTAATAGTTCACAGCAGGGCCCATTCCGGCATCTTCTTCCATCTTCTTCTTCCATCTTCTTCTTCCTCCGATCCGCTTCTTCTTGCTCTGGTCTTCTCGTCCGGCATCTTCTTCCACGGCATCTCTTCTTGGGCCGCTCCGCGCAATGGGAGGCTCCCGCTGTGTGAGGCTTCGCTGCGTCTGACAGACACCTGGTGACCCTGCCCCCTCTGATGCACGGGGACGTCATGGGGACTTCCCTATGGCTTTTCCCATGACGTCAGAGGGGGGCGGGGTCACCAGGTGGCCCTGCCCTCCGTTATAAAAGACCTGTCAGACGCAGCGAAGCCTCACACAGCGGGAGCCTCCCATTGCGCGGAGCGGCCCAAGAAGAGACGCCGACGCCATGGAAGAAGATGCCGGACGAGAAGACCAGAGCAAGAAGAAGCGGATCGGAGGAAGAAGAGGATGGAAGAAGAAGATGGAAGAAGATGCCGGAAGGAGAAGATGAAGAAACCGAAGAATGAAGAAGGAAGAAGACCAGAAGAAAGAAGATGAAAGAAGATTTAAAAAAAAAAAAGGAAATTGTCAAAAAATTGTCGTCTCCTGTCATTTTTACAATTTTTGTCACTTTTTTGGTGAAATGGTAGGGGTACTTTTGTACCCCCTTACCATTTCACACAGGGGGGGCCGGGATCTGGGGGTCCCCTTGTTAAAGGGGGCTTCCAGATTCCGATAAGCCCCCCGCCCGCAGACCCCCACAACCAATGGCCAGGGTTGTGGGGAAGAGGCCCTTGTCCTCATCAACATGGGGACAAGGTGCTTTGAGGGGTCACAGACCCCAAAGCACCCT
This sequence comes from Lithobates sylvaticus, assembly GCA_028564925.1. Classification (NCBI taxonomy): domain Eukaryota; kingdom Metazoa; phylum Chordata; class Amphibia; order Anura; family Ranidae; genus Lithobates; species Lithobates sylvaticus. The sequence goes on from CM053027.1 coordinate 412,419,378, forward strand.
CCCAATGTTGAGGGCATGTGGCCTGGTACGGTTCAGGAGGGAGGGGGGGCACTCTCATCCCCCCTCTTTTCCTGCGGCCTGCCAGGTTGCGTGCTCGGATAAGGGTCTGGTATGGATTTTGAGGAGGACCCCACGCCATTTTTTTTTTTTTTGGCCGGGGTTCCCCTTAATATCCATAGCAGACCTGAAGGGCCTGAATTTGGGGGGACCCTCACGCTTTTTTTTTTTTTTTTTTTTTTTTTTTTATCAATGACTTTTTTTTATCAAGGACTTTCAATGAATGACTGTTCTCTGTGTTACGGGAGGCGACAATTCATTAGCCGCGAGTGATTTTAAAAGCTTTTTTCCTGCAAAAATGACACTTTGTGCAGGGACAGTTCTAAGCACGGGAAACATGCGCCCCTTCACAGGCATACTATAGACACCCCCAGGTACGAAATTTAAAGGAATATTACACTTTTATTGTTTCACATTAAGCATTATTAAAATCACTGCTCCTGAAAAAACGGCCGTTTTAAAAAAAAAAAATTTGCATTGATACATGTCCCCTGGGGCAGGATCCAGGTCCCCAAACACTTTTTATGACAATAACATGCATATTAGCCTTTAAAGTTAGCACTTTTGATTTCAAACGTTCGCGTCCATTGTAATTAATAGGGTGCTAATGTTCGCACAAACTTTAGGTCCGTTCGCGGGTTCTGGTGCGAACCGAACCCGGGGGTGTTCGGCTCATCCCTATACAGTATACACACACAGTATATATGGACAGTATGGAAAAGTAACTGTTTTCTCTCTGGCAGCTATATTTTACGACTATGGCAGGGTGCAGTGTGGTGCGTATTCAATTAAGTATTCTTCATTCATGTCACTGTACAGAAGCGTGATGCACTGCTGTACAGTGACATGCAATCCTGTATGGTGTGCTGTCAAAAAATGCAGCTTGCCGCTTGCTCTGTGCTGTGTTGCAGTGTGCATGGGACAAACAGAAAACAGTTGTTTTCTGTGTGTCCTCGCAGTAATCATTGTTTTACAATGCAGTAAAATGCCAATCACCGCACATAGAATGAATTCAGCCTAAACATACTTTAATTGGTAGTAGCTGTCTGTGGTGCTGAAACATAAATGTACAATCCATCAATATCCTCGGGCTTTCACACTAGAGTGACAGTATATGTGCTTTACAGGCGCGTTACAGGTGCTATTTTTAGCACTATAGCGCCTGTAAAGCACCTCAGTGTGAAGGTGGCCTAAAATAAAAATAAAAACTGCCCACTAGATGGCGCTTTTCCCTTTCTATACACACATACACACAGGAGCTTTGGGAGAAATCGCATGCAATTCGGACAGAAATTGTGCGATTTGAGCCCATTAATTTTGTATTGACGTAAATCACACGGCAAAGTATCGATTTAGGTATCGGGAGCATTTTCATGAGTATACGTACTTGTTAAAATGCTCGGCTATCGGCACCAGTACCGGTACCAGTATCGGTGCATCCCTACTATTTAAGGGTGCATATTTTGTAAAGTGTGGATGTTGTTTTATGTCTGTATGAGTGCTTCACGTGTCATTTTTATATACCAATTATTCATAGGTGCGCTCAGCCTATTGCATTAGGGTGTGCACCTTAATGCCCTGTACGCATCATATGATCTGGTATCGTACAAGAAAATTATTTTGTGTTTGTCCTATCGGATAATAGCGGATGAACTGTCATGATCGGCTCTGAAAAGCTCTGTACTAATGATCTGATTATCGTATGATCGCGTCGAAAGCGGTATTTTTCATCCAATTTTCAGATCATGTGTACGGGCCATAAAGCTCAAACACATATGTGTGTGTGCATGTGTAAATATACTGACAGTGTCAGTAGGGCAGAGATTAGTGTCCGTAGGGCTGTGGATGGTGTCGGTAGTTTTTATTTATTATTTTGTACAATTTTATTTTTTCAATAATTTTTTTACTAATTTTTTAGGAGCCCCATTAGGAGGCTTTGGTGAAATATCAGGGATTTAAACAGGGGGAAACTGCACCACACAGGGTGATTAAGGTGTGTCCACCAACACCTGGCACACCCTGTGCGCACACCTATGCGATTATTACTGACCTTCATATTTGTTACAGCTTAACGGAGAAGTATAGCTAAAGCTTTTTTTGGCTATACTTCTCCTGTAGGTCTGTAGGCAAGGCTGCATCCAACTAGGTGAGTATAAACATTTGTTTTTTTCCAAGTCCATAACTATCTTTCAACATTTTGCATGTGATTTAAATCCAAACACCCGACCTGTATGTTTTTTTACTGTGCATCTGTAATTTAGCTTCCTGTTTGCCAGCATTATACATGACAATATTGTTTCTAACACAGCATGTTTACACATGACTTTGCTGAAAAGTATTAAAGTACCAAAGTCTTATCTCAATAGCAATACTAAATGTAATAATAACTTTGTAATTTGTTGCTATCAGCATCAGTGGCACATATAATTCTAGGTGTGCTGTGTTATTAGTGAAATCGATATGCACAATTATCCCACTAGGTGGAGTATTTAAAAAAAGAACATGGTATGAATTATGTGAAATATTTTCTCGTTCTGGTAAGATATCACATTAACACACAAAAGCAGACAAAAATTTTATATATTGTAGCTTACCAACCATTATATGTGATGGCTGCATTAGTTTTCTTTTTTTAATTTTTGTTTCCCCTCTGTTTTCACCTGGTTATCTGGTCAATAGCACACATTCTGTATTAGAGTGCCCCCACTCTGGATGAAGGAGCAACAAAGACACCTTTGGGCAACAACATTGTCAATCTGGGGGAGGGGAGTGATAGATGCACTGGTAGAGTTAAATACACTAACACATTGAAGCCAATGTATATTCACTGTATATTCACTGTATACATTGAAGCCAAACTCCATTTTATTTTCCTTTTGGAAAAAAAGCTGTACATAAATAAATACAAGCTCACCATTGAAAACACCTCTGTCAGTGTTAAATGATTTGTCACAACCCGCTAACTGCTACATCAGCAGGGCATCTTGTTGTGTTCAAAAACAACATACCTACAAGCAGGATCACCAGATAAAAATAAAGGAAAGAAAGCCTTAAAAAGAAAACAAATCCAACCACCACATCTAAGAAACAGTAGGCTGCAAGATAATGTGTTTGCTTTTGGGTTTAATACAACTTTAATTTCAACCTCTAGATCATTAACAAACAAAGTGAACATCAATGGCCCCAGACACAATTACTGCCATCTAGGCAGTTTCCTATTCGTGTGCATACAATTTCATCAACTCCAGCAGGCCTTATGTTGTAACTTAAACATTTACGAGGTAAGGTATCAAATGCTGGCAACATCTAGATAAACTACTGTATGTCCACTTGACTTCCACTATAGAAGAGTAACGGTGGTCTGAAAAAAATGGTCTTTCATTAATCCATTCTGGTTGCCAATTATGATACCTTCATTGCAGACAAATTTCTGAATCTCTACAAATTTTCTTTACCATTCCCTCAAATACCTTACATGCTATTGATGTTAGACTGACATGTAGTTTCCTGCTTTACATCTCTATATCCTTTTTTTGTAAATTGTGATTGTGCCAATCAGTTGGTACCAATCCAATCAGAAAGGTATCTTTAAAATTTTGATATAGCAGCTTGGCTATAACTGAGATAAGTTCCATAAGGACTCATAGGTGTAAGCCATCTGGACCTGGTGATTTGTTCACATTAAACTTCTCCTTCCTCTATTGTACCTGCTTTTCTCTGTCAGCCACATAGGTACCTTCAGTAAAACTTAATTTGTATTACTGTTATCAGGGCTGCTTGTACATCTCCCCTCAGTATATATCCCTCCCACTGCACAGATTTCACCCCTAGTACAGCTCCCCACCAGTTACATACTCCCCTCCCTTATATTTGGATCACCTTATCCCCCATCAATGCACCTAAATGTTACGACTATCAAACCCATTTTTTTCATCTGTAAAGAAATGTATTTAATACATCTGCATTTTCCCTGTAATTTGAGACCAAATTCAGATTTTTTTTAAATTTTGAATTTTTGTCATATCAACATGCCTCTTGACAAATGTGATTAAACAGTGATTACTATTACCCAAGTTGTCTAATTTGCCCAATCAATATTAGAATAATTAAGATTGTCTATAATATTAACATTGCCCCGCTTCAAAAAAGACCTGTGTCTCCTCCTTATCCTTCATATTAGGGGGCCTATAACAAACTCCCACAAGTGATTTACTTTTTTCTGCACTCCTATGGAGCCAGCCATAATGAATCTGCACCATTACAATTCGCATTAGGATCTTCCAAAAATGACTTTCAAATCCACTTTTTCACTCTCATTCTTCACATACATGCATATCCCTCCACCTTATCTTCAAAATTATGTCCCTCCAAAACTGAGTGTACCATTCGATATTAGCAGACCAGTTATGTGAGTTTGAGGTTTCTGATATTCCTACAAAGTGATCCTCAAATAACAGACGTTCCAGTTCATCTACTTTGTTTGTCAGGCTTCTTGCATTCTTGAACATATATTTTATTTTCTAATACCATTTATTACTCTATTATTACAAATTTTGGAGTTTTACCTTGATTCTACTACACTTTTAACTTGGTGATGTATTTTCTCTGCCATCTAATTTGACCCCCGCTCCCCAAAATATGCCACCCATTTCCACCATAGGACCTTGCTCTCCATATGGCATATACTTTTCTGATCCTTAACCCCCCCCCCCCCCAACATCACCATCCCCTACCCCCAGATCCTATTTTATGTTGTTATGGCTTGGATAATCATTAAAATATATATGAATCAGATACCCAAGTCCTTTAACACAAATAAGGATAACACAATTGCATGCAGCAGTTCACCCAAAATCATCCTTCAGAGGGTGCTCTAAACAAGTAGAAAAGGTGTACTCGGGTAGTGCTTGCAATACAGACAAGGTAACCTAATCCACAACACAATAGTTGTAAAACAACATTCTTGTAACAAAGTGTCAAAACAGCTCCTCAAATAAAACAGCACCTAAGCCTGGTTCACACTAGTGAGATTTCAGATAAAGCTTGAGTCGCTCAGAATTGCATAAGAAGAGAAATCACATTATTTTCTATGGCTCCTGTTCACATCAATGTGCCTCCGTATGGCGTGATTTTGAAAAAAGTTCCTGTGCTACTTTGGTGCAATTTACAGTGTAATTTGGCCCCATAGAATATGCAAACCACATCTAAAAAGGCAATTAAAGTCAACTACATAATTGCACTGCAAATCTAGTCAAAAATCACATCACAGTAGTGTAACCCAAGCCAGAAAACCCCAGCTGGGGATGATCAAGTGTGCTGTGTCTTGTATTCCCACACTGTTCGGGATGCCTGTAAGGTAAAACCCACTTCTAGAGCTACAAATGGGGAATGTTGACATAAGGAATAGAAGCTCCAATCTTCTAATAAACCACCACAAGCCCTGGTCACAGATGCTCCGGTGGGTAGCAAACTGTGCATTGCTTGAAGAGAGAGGGTGCCTCTCTTAACCTGGCGATGTCACCCAAGCCTAGTTCAGATGCATTTTGAAGTGGGAACACCAATTTTTGTCAAGGAAGGCTTTAGGCAAGTGAAAAGATCCAAAGTAGGTTTCCTACTCCCGCCCAAATTCCTTAACCATTTAAAGCCTATAGTAACTCAATAGGCACCTTTTTCAGAATATACAATATATAGATTATAAATATGTATCACCTTCTATTAAGTCTTAAAATCTTACACAACTTACACAGAATGACTAATAAAAAAAATGAAAAGGTATACACAAAATACTGTTTATATAACTTTTCCCTTTTTATATACTTTTTTTTAAAAAAGGTTTTTATTTGCCAAGTGTACATACATAGTAGGAAAAATGAGAACAGGTTACTTTTTATATACTTTACATTTTTTTATATGAATATTCCTTTTAATTTTATCATTGTGTAATCTGCATAACATCCCTTTTACGTTACTGTGAGCTTTTAAATGGTTAAAGAATTCAGGAGGGAGTAGAAAGAATTTTAGGATTTCTTTTTGGATCACTTGCACCAGCCAACAGGCTTCCTTGACAAAGATTGGTGTTCTTCAATTGAAATGTGTCAACTATTTATATTACCTAATGTAAGGGACAAAGAGATGACTTTAAACCCAACAGTGGTTACAACACTTCTGACAGGAGTGTTTAAATTAATTCAGACATGAGTTTGACCTGCTCTGCCTTGCTTAACGTTTACAACAGTTTTGAAAAAAAAAAAAATAACACCTGCAAGACAAAGGCATAATGACCTAGTATGCATAGCATACTAGCTCATTATGTAATACTCACCTGAGATCAAAGCCCTCTCTCTGGCAGCCGACATAACTCCCGGGGGTTACATCTGGGTATTGCTGCTCCGGTGCTGTGATTGGCTGGAGCCGTGATGGCGTCACTCCCACGCATGCACGTGGTAATGGGACATTCACTGAAGCAACGGCACGTACGTGCTATTGCTTCAGTTTGTGTCAGTGCGCATGTGCCGATGACGTTGGCACATGCAAATACAGGAGATATCTCCTAAACCGTGCAGGTTTAGGAGATATCCTGGGTAGCTACAGGTAAGCTTTATTATAGGATTACCTGTAGCACAAAGTGGTCTGTAAGGGTTTACAACCACTTTAAGCGGTAGTAAAGTCCACTTTGTGGTTCTTACCTACAGGTGAGTTTAAAATAAAGCTTACCTGTAGTCAAAATAAATATCTCCTAAACGTGCATCAGTGATGTCACAAGTGCATGCACTGTGCCGTGGCTGTGACTCCCATGTGCTTGCGGGAGAGGGACCTCATCATGGCTTGGCCATTCAACCTCCCGGGGGGAAGATAGAAGCCCTGTCAGCGGTGACAGTGCACCACTGGAGGGTTTCATTCTAAGGTAAGTATTTTATAATTTGATAGCATGCAATGCATACTAGCACATTATGCCATTGCCTTGCACTGAATTCTATTTTTTTTTTTTAAGGCCGCAGTTTACTACCTCTTTATCTATGCTGTTTAACTGCAATATTACCAAATTTAGGACAATTTAGGGATCTCAACTAGTGTTCTTGAATTTCATTAAACTTGAAAGCATTAAAAAACAGACTCCTAAAGAATTCAGCCTTCAACTGTCAAGCAGATAGTTTGCAAAATGAAGACAATCAGCATCATTGTTATATAACTGAGAAGTAGGCATCCGGCAAAGGAGCTCTATATTCATGACAAAAAGACTTTAATAATTTGATGTATTTGTTTAAGAAAGACATTCAATATTTCTAAGGAGCTTGTACTGAAAAACTGTCTGTACACAAAAGTATAACTATATTACTGCAATGTTTGCTACGATAGACAAAACAAATTGTCTTTAATGAAATTTTAATTGGATGCATTAATCAGTTCTCTGAAGAAGGGAGCTATAATACCCTCAAAGACCTTCTTTTTTCTCTAGATGCTGTGCTTTTATTTTGCTTCATTTTAGGTACAATCCTCAAATTCTTTTAAAGCTTACTACATTTCCCTGCTCCAGTTATCACTCTTGTCCTGAAATTTATACATTCTTTAGTCAATTATTATTTTCACATGTTCTCTGTCCTTTACTATACAGAACTTGTATTTAACAGTATTTAGTCTACCTCTGCTGATACTTTGAATCAACTTAGTAAACATTTACAAATTCATGTGTGTGTGTGTATATACACCCAGTTATATTAAATATTTATATATTTCTATTTTATTTATTTTACATATTGACCAAAAAAGAAAATTAATCACTTTGGTTTTAAGTTTGTTCTGGGCCGTTAATGATCATCCATGACAATACTAATTTATAATACATTTATAGCTTACTTAGCTTACTCCTCTTCATATGGAATGTACATGTTTATAAGAACCAACAAAATTACTTCGGGATTAGCATAGAAGACAGCAAGAAATTGGTTTATTTCCATTTACTATTTCACCTACTGATGTATTATTACACTCCACTTCAAGCTGTAACATCTTCTATGATTTACATTTCATAGTTCATGGTGGTTTCTTACATTTGGTGGTGCTTTGCTTACCTTTAAGTTGACCTTATAGCCATACAGCTAAAGCAATGCTCAAATGAACCATTCTTAGTCACTACATTTTCAGAGGTAAAACTAAAAAAAACACAGCATGACCACATACTGACATATCCTTGTCTCAAACTGCCTAGAAATGACAAAGTTACCACTCATTTTCTGCTGCCATGACTGAGCATGTACAGAAGCATAGGGGTAGAAGATAAGTTCCTGTCTATCTGAGGGAAGTCAGTTCTTTGTAAGGTACTTACTTGCCAACTAGATAATCAAGCTTCCCAACCAAACTACTTTACATTGTTTCCAATGATTGCAGCACTTTCCAGTAGAGTATATTGTAAGGTTAACATAATAAATATGCAACGTTAAGACAAATAAGATATAGTAATGTTGCAAACTATTCACTTGGAATGCATAGATGTATTTAACCACCATTGGTATGCTTGCATGTTTTTTACAATTGTTTCACACAGTAAAGCCAACCACAATGTGAAGCATAGAAAAACACAAATTTTTATCCGATTGAAATTCAACACAAAAAGTATCATATGAAGAATTCATAAACATACACAGGCCTATCCAATACAGTGGTGACAGCATGGGAATTATGTGTACGGTACAGTAAATAGTAGTAATCAGATTTCAGGGTATTTTAGCCAGATCAATGAAAAAAAGATTGCTGATAGGTTGTCGATGGTGACATCATCATCGCTCTCCAAACTGCCATGCAGAATAGTATTCACTATCGTTCCCTAGTGTACAAGATTTTTGTATTATTACCCAGCACCATGCCTTTAGATTATGTTATGAAAATAGGAAAACGATCTTTAAATGCAATAAACCTTATATTTTGCAATCTCAATCTATTAAGGTCTTGCACCTCTGTGTATAAGATTAAACCATAAACACAACCAATAACCTGTTAGCCAAAATATTTGATAACTGTATTCTTTATCATTTTAGGTTATGTAATGAAGTTCCTCAACATTACATCATTTACAAAAGTGTTCTTAAACCTCTTCAACAATACAGAATGCAGATTCCTGTAGCACAATTTGCAAAGAAAGTTTAAAAAGTAACCATCTAAAAGAAAATCTCAAAAGCCCCAGAAATGAACAATGTCATGCACTAAACTAAACAAGAGATGCTTCTAATCTGAAGACTGCCACCTCTAAAAACACCATTGTACTAGTTTACTTACAGTTTTCATTTCAACATTTTTATAGTTTTAAACTCAGGTAAAACAACAAACATCATGGCGTAGCAAGACAATGAGGGGTTGCAGCCCCAAGTTGCCACAAAAGATGCAAATATAACAAATTGCAGTAAAACCATACAACCTGGACACAGGAGTGTATAGGGCAACATTGTACTGCAACATTCTTTACTTACAGTTTATTTTAGCTATACGCACACAACACTAAAACTATTCCAAAACAAAGTAACATGTAGATAAGGCATAGCTCAAAAATGCTATTAAACCATATAATAACTGTAATACCATTAAACAGCATTCTAAAAATGAAACTATTAATAAAACAATTTAATGCAAGATAACCAATGTATAACCAGCAACATTTTGTTAAAGTTCTGTTCTAAAGTGCATACAAAACATTAGGTAGATTAAAATGAAAATATAATATGTTGAGAAGAACTTACATGGTCGTTTCCAGTCCCCTGTGTCTAAGCAGTGGGTTGACAGGTAGGTAAGGGAAGTCTTTCAGTTAGTTCCTGATAAAGGGAGCTTGTGATTGCAAGTGCTGTCTTGTCCAGTTGTGTAGCAGGGATGTGCTATGAAGCTGCCGGAGCTGTGGTGCATGATAAAAACATGTAGCATCATCCCATTTCCAGCAGCTGGCAGTAGTCTATCCAGATCCAGTGATGAGCACAGCTTGAGATCTTCACTAATTAACCAAATATTGTATACCAGCAATACATCAACAGCTAAACCCCAGGCTTCAAATGAAAGAAAAGTACAATTTCATCAGGAAAGAGAAAGCCCTTGTAGAATTGTTCTAACGGAGCTCCTTCCTCTAGTTCTTCACCGTACTACAATGCTCTAGGACTGGCTTTTTTCCCCCTTAGAAAGAACATGAATATATTATTATCCACACAAAAGAGTAGGTTATTGTTTATAAATTACCAGCCTTCCCTGCAACAAAGGCTATTTTCATAAGAAAACTCAATTTCATTTCAGCTCCAATTTGATTACTAGCTGAAGAAAAGAAGTCTATGCAGAAAACCTCAAAGGATTTTTATTCATACTATTCAATGGGCTTTATTGCCTCCTTTTGAAACCTGACGCAGGAAGCACTTGGAGTAAGGAAGAAAAAAAAAAAAAACTGACAAAAAATATGGCACTGCTATTTTGTACCATAACTGAGCTGAAGAGGGCCAATGATTTTTCAGTCATCCTCCAATGTACTTCAGAACAGTAAAGGCTAGAATTAATGATAGGCTAGTTACAGAAGCCAAGCTTAGTTTTCACAATACATGTCAAATCTAAATGATCACTATACATTGAAAGGAACCAAAAGGGTCTGCAGCTGATTGATTCATGGCTTTGAAAAGAAAAGCGAGCCTGAAGAGTTTATTGCACTACAATTTACTGTGAATTATCATAAAAAATGAGACTCAATATCACAGTGGCTTGCCTCCAAAATAACACTCTGAGCCAGGGCCGCAGCAGGTGCCCTGTTAGTTAGTTAACTACTATTAAGTGCTAAAAATGTTATTCTCTAACTCTGTTACATATTAGAAACTATGCCGCAGCTTGATAAGGTAATCAGGACAGACCTTTTAATCAAATACAAGATACTGTCCTCTCTTAAAGTCACTTATGAAGCATTGTAACATTACGCCCTGTGCATATACAGAAAAAGAACTGTTTCTTTTGATTTTCCAGCATGCTGACAATTTTCTATGATCTCAAATGCATTAAGAGTCAGTCAAACATTTCTTAATTACCATCAGAAATGTCCCAACTGGTTGAATTGTCTCATGTGAAAGGTTAATCTCTGCTAGATGACGAACTTGTACACACAATGATCAATACTTGTGCTCATGCAGAGAGTGTACTGTGTAAAGAAATCCTGAATTGTTGTCCTTCCTTGAAAGGGTTAAAATTCACTCAAATGCACCACCTTGCAGCTCCCTAGGTCAGCGGGCACTGAGGATTGTAAATATAAGCAAAAAAGAAGAGCGCACAGACTCTGGTGCAAACCCTTTTATTAAATGAAAAGAAATGGATAAAATCAATGCACTCACAAGCGTAGGTGAGATTAGGCAACATATTCTTGTGAGTGAATTGATTTTATCAACTTCTTTTCATTTAATAAAAAGTTTTTGTACCAGAGCCTGTGGGCTCTTCTTTTTTGCTTTTGTTTAGATGAGGAACTTGGTTTGAGAACAACTGTGCAATCAGTTTTAATAACGACAACTCTTAAGCCCCATACACACGCGCGGACAATCCGTGGACCAGGTCCGTCGGACCATGTCCGTCATACTTTGTCTGATGTTGGTTTTGCGTACACACGATCGGACAAAGTTGTCGGAAAATCCGATCATTCTGAACGTGGTGACGTTTGTTGCCTACGACGGGACTACGTAGAGGCTAGTAGCCAATAGCTTTGGTCTTGTAATGTGATCTGAGCATGCGTAGCACTTTGTCCGGTCGGACAAGCGTACACACGCTCGGATTTGGTGTGATCGGACCGGGTTGACGGGAAATCTTTCCAGCAGGAGATAAGACTTTGTCCGACGGACAAACCGACGAACACTGTCCGATGGTGCATACACACGGTCTGATTTTTCAACAACCTTGTCCGATCGGACCAAATTGATGAAAAAGTCCGACCGTGTGTATGGGGCTTTATACACATCCTTTTAATGTGATATATGGCAAATCAGTTGTTCCTGGTTTTCAGCTTCCTCACGGAGCACAGACCAAATAGCTATTGGCACAATTTTGGTGCAGAATAGACCAAACCTTTGATGCCCAATAAAGTAAGCAAAGATATGCAGGTAAATTAGTATTAGGGGTTAGGTTAATGTTAATATTCAGGCCAATCTTAACCACTTGGCTTCTGCAAGGTTTTACCCCATTCATGACCAGGCAATTTTTTTGCTTTTTTTGATTTTTAGCACTGTGCTATGTTTAACTGACAATTGTGTGGCCATGCAACATTGTACACAAATAGAGCTTTCTTTTGGTGGTATTTGATCACCATGTTTTTTTTTACTTTGTTATATAAACAAAAAAAATAAACTTAATAAAATAATAAATAAAAAAAAGCAATATTTTCTACTTTCTGTTATAAAACATATCAAATAAAATCAAATGTCTTCATAAATGTAGGCCAACGTGTATTTTGTCTTTGGTAAAAAAAAATCCCAATAAGTGTAAATAGTGACACTGTACTACACTGTACTACTCTGGGGGAGGGTGATCAAGGTTTTTTCTTCTTTTACACTTTGTTGTTACAGTGATAAACACTGTAACAGCAATGTTTTAAACTGTTATGAATGGGTTACATTCATAACAGCTGTGATTACTATTGTGCTGTGATTGGCTGTGATTGGCCCACAGCTATCACATGGTACAGTGTGCTGTGATTGTCTCAAGAACCATAGCTGTGGACCAATCACAGCATCACTATAGGAATCACGGATGATATAAATAAAATTTGTTCATAACAGCTTTATTGACATTGTGATCAAAAGATTACCCCGGCCGCCGAATGCGCCCTTAGCTCGATGCTGTATATATACACGTGATACAGCCTGCCCATGTTGCCCTGTTGCAATAAATGTACTGTGGCCAGGTAGCAATCAGTTAATTAGTAACTTCTAAGTGTTAAAGGAAAACTACAAAAGTTTTGAATCAATTTTATTTTAGTTGAATTTTATAGTTTAAAACTTTTAAGCTGTTGTTTTGTATATTTAGGTAAATATCTACAGTTTATACGAGGTATGTCCAGAAAGTATCCAGCCATGTAATATGAAAAATAGAGACATTTATTGAAGAAGATAACATTGTACATAGGACATAGGTAGCAGAAGCCGCCGAACAATATTTGCCATGACACGTTTCATGCCAAGACCCTGCATCAAAATCTCGGACACAATTTTTGGAATCTCCAGATCAGCTTCTAGTTCTTATACTGTCAGTCGCCGATCTTTGTTGACTGCAGCCCATACACGTTCAACATTGTTGCAGGCATTTCAGAACATAGATCACTTTCAACAGATTCCAGACCATCTTTGAAGCATTTGTGCCACACGTTTATTTACGCTGCACTCATTGCATCATCTCTAAAGGACTTCAGAATTATGTGAATAGTTTTTGTGTAGGAATGTTCAAGCTTAACACAAAATTTGATGCAGATTCGTTGATTTTATTTTGAATGTGATGGCCATACAGTGCACATGCTCATTCAATGGCTTCCAGCGCCCCCTTACTGACTAGAACAGTGCAGTTGTTCATGCATGCGCATTTTAGTCCACTCTCCTTGGCTGCCAGGTTACATTGATGTTGTGCAAACCATTCTCATTATATTAACAAAGGCTGTATACTTTCCAGACAGACCTCGTATAATCTTTACTTTACAAATAAACATTTAATACATGATAAGGAATTCCCACAGCACTATGAATGAGCTAAAGAGGCAGCAAAGTAAATCTGATTGTTTTTAGGCATAGTTTCATTGAAACTTTGGACTTAAAGCAATTTTAAACAACTCTCATCTTTTATACAGTATGTTCATTAACAATAGCATTCAAAAGTCTAACCTGTTTCAAAGATGTGTTTTTATATCTCTTTTCTGCCTTTGTTTGTGCCACTTACTGTAGTCACCTCTGTCGACTGCCCCCTTAGCAGCATAAATCCAATATGGGCACCTGTGTGTGCATGCTTCCATCCAGAGGACTACATTCTTCTGTGTTGGAACGCTGCCTGCACCCACGCACATAGGGGCCCAGGCATTAGAGAATTGCTGCAGCTCCACTTCCACTACCTCTAGATAGACATAGGCTCTGGAGCTCAGAACAACAGCATTGCCTCATGTACGTGCCTAGAAAGAATATGATGTGTGTGCTGGGGAGGCAGTCATGGGAGTGCCTGGTAGGAGGAGCTTATGAGGATGCTGCTCATCCTCGAGCCAGCTTTTAATAAAGGGAGGTGATGCGTATGCGCACTACCACAATGTATGACAGGACAAGTAGTCCTGAAAGTGATGACATGAATCCAGAAGCATGCTCAACAAAAAGGAAGTTGATGTGCAGCAATGCAAGAAGGGCTTACAATCGGTCAGAGATTTTATATGGTATGCTTTTTGCACTGCAGCACAAATGCTTGGCTCCTTGTGCTGTGTCTCCCTCTCTCAGCTTGAGATATGCTATGCAGGGATTGCAAGAGGCTAATACAAAGTCAAGTTCAGGTACCTACACTGCATGCATGAAAAAAATACATTTAAGGATGTGTTAATGAATACAGAGCTATGCTCATTTGTATCTTTTAATTTTTCTCAAGTTCAGCTTTAAACATTGAGGTTGTAAATTTAAGGTTAGAATAAGGTTAATTGCAAGGGGACAGATTAGGGATTCATTTGTGGGGTTAGGTAGAAGTATATCTAAAGCTAAAACCTTTTTTTTTTTTTATTTGGGATAGCGTAGGCAACATTTAAAACCCTGTGGGGTATTTTAGCTGTCTGTGTCCCCTAGGTAGCGTCACTGTCTCTATAATATACCATTTGTCCTGGTGACTACTGTTATTGAAAAAAGAAAAGAACTTTACATTTTTACAATTGCCACCAGAGCACAAGAAACTACTGATGACAACCATCTAAGAGGGTAATTCCCTTCAGTTTGTGGAAACTTACTATCACTCCCTGTTGTATCTCATGGACAGGGAGTGGAGGGAAGTCTATCTAATGGGACAAAGATAACAAAAAATGAATTGACATACCCTTTTAGACTAACATACCAAAAGGGAAAATAACATAAGGAATGAGGAGGCGATTCGACTGCTTTCCATTTAATACATTTTTTATTGAATTTTTAATAAATGATGAACATTGACAAAAGAGCAACACACATGAAATTGTAGTACTTAATAGCACAGTAATGTTACCATACCGCCCCTAAAAAGTAAAAGCAACGGTGGCAAAATAGGCACTGAGTAGGTAGGCACTGAGAATTTGGATGTTTTTATTTGGAGCAAGAGAGTTTCAAAGTGTAAAGATAGAAGAGCAGCAAGTGGGGGGGTGAAAATGCTGGCAAGCTCTTCATTCAGAGTAAAAGACACCTCCGTCTTTCTTTGGTTTTTGGCAATCCTAAGCTTTCCCACTTCACCTCTTCCTGTTGCCTTTGCCCACTGCTGTGCCAAGTACTTCGGAAGCTTCACCAACCACACGCCTGTGTTTTGCTTCATTGAGAATGCTGAAAGGGATAGTTTGTCCTGGAAGTCAGTGTTAGTGTTGCAGTTTTAGTGTTTTGGTAGCCTTTATAACCTCCTTATTGGTGATCAGAACATCCAGAGTTTGATGAAAAGGCCTAGGTATAGTGGACAGGGACAGTCACGTAAAAAGATTACCTGCAGTTTCAAAGGTGATGGTAAAGCTATACAGTTCAGTCAGGTGTTGCCTGAAAAATGTAGTAATTTTAGCCGCATTGCTCGTGTACATTTGCATGGTTTGTATGGCATGTCTATATGACAGAGTCTTGACACCAGTAAGAAGTCTGGCTTGTTACCTTTAATATAAAATGTTTGCTTAGTGCGACAAATAGCTTTTACTGCTTGATCTTTCAAAAGGAGGTTGAGTGCTCGTTTTGCATTGTATATGTCCAATTTCTGGACCCTTGAAGGGTCAGATTGAAAGGTGCATGCCTTCGTTCAGTAATCACATTCCAAGTGGATGAGCTGGGATCTAAATAATTTTTTAAGCAAGGATGCCAGCTGTATGCAATGACTGCATATAATGATCTTGTGGGCTTTCCATAGGGTGAGGGCTGAGACATCAGGGGTCCCATTATATATTATTAAATAATCCAAGATGTGAGATGAGAAAACGTTTTGAGGATTATAAGAGAGTAGGGATTTGTTTAGAGACCATGTGGGATCAGTCCCTATAGACAGCACAGAGAAAAGTGTAAGATGCACCACTGAATGGTCTGTCTACGGAACCGGTAAAAGACACATCTACCACCAAGGTAAGCATCGCGTATGACATGAAAATGAGGTTGATGCGAGAGAACAGGTTGTGCAGGTGGGAATAAAAAGTATAGTCTTTAGTAGTTGGGTGATGTGCTCCTGCCAGCAATCAGAGCATTTTACTGCTCTCCTATACAGAAATGGTGGGGAAGCAGAGCATTGTTATTATTAAGACATACTTCAAATATGCTGATATTGACTGGGCAAATAAAAAAAAACGCACACTTAACTGAAGCTCAACACTTTTGAACTTATTTAAGAAAAACGTCATGCATCAGATGGTGGAATCCCCAACTAGAAAAAATTATCTGTTGGATTTACTAATTTCAAAAAACATGGAGCTGATTGCAGGTGTGGAAATTAAGTTTGCAGTTACAGTAAAGAGAGACATGTTATGTCTCATGTTATGAAACGAACACTTAGGCTACTTTCACACTGGGGCCAGGGTCAGATTAAGAGCATCATGGGCCTGGTGCTGAGGATTTTGGTGGGCCTTTTTATGGAAACATAATGAAAATGCTAACTTTTTGCTAAAACAAATACTCTCACCAGTAATATCAGCTGTGCAGCCTCTGAGCAGCAGCAACACCACCAATACCACCTGCTATGCGGCCTCTCACTAACAGCAACATAGGGCGACCACATTTCCAAACTGCCATTCAGGGACATACCCCCTTCCCAAAAAAAGAAGAGGGGGATGTAGTCTCGGGGTTAATGGGGAAATAGGTGGTGGGGGTGATTATTCGGGCAAATGGCTCGTGTTAGCACTTAAAATCATCCTGATACTATGCTTGATATGGCGTCAGGATGATCAAATTCAATTATTTCCATTACTACATTGTAATATATAGTGAAATAGTTCAACTCACCATGATGCAGAATCAGTGGGAACCTGAGCTTGTCACTTGTCACCAGATGCAGCGTGTTACTTGCCACCATCGCCTGCCGCCAGATGCAGCATGCCAGATGCCACCTGCAGCCTGCCACCAGATACAGTGTGACACTTGCCACCAGCAGCCTGCCACCAGATACAGTGTGCCACTTGCCACCAGCAGCATGCCACCAGATACAGTGTGCCACTTGCCACCAGCAGCCTGCCACCAGATACAGTCAGCAGCCTGCCACCAGATACAGTGTGCCACTTGCCACCAGCAGCCTGCCACCAGATACAGTCAGCAGCCTGCCACCAGATACAGTGTGCCACTTGCCACAAGCAGCATGCCACCAGATATGGTGTGCCACTTGCCACCAGATACAGTGTGCCACTTTCCACTAGCAGCCTGCCACCAGATACGGTGTGCTACTTGCCACCCACAGCCTGCCACCAGACACAGTGTGCCACTTGCCAACAGCAGCCTGCCACCAGATACCGTGTGCCACTTGCCAACAGAAGCCTGCCACCAGATACAGTGTGCCACTTGCCACAAGCAGCATGCCACCAAATACGGTGTGCCACTTGCCACCAGATACAGTGTGCCACTTGCCACCAGCAGCCTACCACCAGATATGGTGTGCCACTTGCCACCAGCAGCCTGCCACCAGCAGCCTGCCACCAGATACAGTGTGCCACTTGCCACAAGCAGCATGCCACCAGATAGGGTGTGCCACTTGCCACCAGATACAATGTGCCACTTGCCACCAGCAGCCTGCCACCAGATATGGTGTGCCACTTGCCATCAACAGCATGCCACCAGATACAGTGCGCCACTTGCCACCAGACACAGTGTGCCACTTGCCACCAGCAGCCTGCCACCATATACATTGTGCCATTTGCCATCAACAGCATGCCACCAGATATGGTGTGCCACCAGACACAGTGTGCCACTTGCCACCAGCAGTCTGCCACCAGATACAGTGTGCCACTTGCCATCAACAGCATGCCACCAGACGCAGTGTGCCACTTGCCACCAGCAGCCTGCCACCAGCAGTAAGGATGAGCTCTGGTGTGTTCACATACGGCACATGCAGAGCCCGCCAGGAAGTCTGCACTGCAGAGCGTTAATCACAGGAAGTGAGACATTTCCCGATGCGCGGCTGCAGAGATCGGGAAATGTCTCACTGCCTGTGATTAGCGCAGCGCAGTGCCGACTTCCTGGCAGGCTCTGCACGTGCCGTATGCAAACACGCCGGAGCTCATCCTTAACCAGCAGCATGCAACCAGATACATTGTGCCACTTTCCACCAGCAGCCTGTAACCAGATACAGTGTGCCACTTGCCACCAGCAGCCTGCCACTCCCTCCAGGACTCTGCCCAGACGGATAGAAGAGACAGGGCCTGCATAGCCAATCAAATCCCTGGAGCCCCCACCCCTCCTGAGCTGGGAGGGTATGGCCGTGTGTGTGTGTATGCCAGAAGTATTGATCAGACCAAGTTCTACAGGGGGGTTTGTGTGCAAGCCTTTGGGCTCACACTGGTGTGCTGCAGTCGGCCGTCATGCTTGTGTATCTGCAGCTTTAGCTGCAATTATAAGAGCTACTGCTGGAGTTAAAAGTAAAAAAAAGGGGAGGAGAGATAAAAGTCCAGTCACTGTGATCACATTTGGATGGTCCCTGGAGGCTTATCACTCAGTGATATCCTGTTCACCTTCTATCTGCCGGTGTTCTGTTCATAATTTCCCACCCACACGGCTCACTGCACAGACTTTACAGAGGGAGAGGGGAGGGGAAAGGCAGAGCTGACTCAGCCTCTCCCATTTGTGTAGGGGGGAACTGTGCAGTGTGACATTGTAATAACCACAGTGAGCAAACACAGATGCAGCCAGACACCCCTACATTTACACACAGCTTCTCCTGTCAAAGCTCCGCTCACAAAGCTCCGCTGCAGCAGCGATTTGCCGGCGGTTTGGCGGCGCATTGGTTTCAATGGGCAGGGGCACTTTAGGAGCAGTGTAAACACCGCTCCTACAGCGCTGCAAAGATGCGGCTTGCAGGACCTTTTTTACCGTCCTGCCAGCGCACCGCTCCAGTGTAAAAGCCCTTGGGCTTTCACATTGGAGTGAGAGGAGTGGCCTTTTCAGGGCACTTTGCAGGCGCCATTTTTAGCATTATAGCGCCTGTAAAGCGCCTCAGTGTGAAAGTAGCCTAAATTTTAAAAAGGCTAACTTTATTAAACCGCGCTCCTTACTGTATGATCCTAAATTGGACCAAATTTTCTTAACAAAACACAGAGGACATAGCAAGCAAATGCATTTGCTGATGCATTTCACTAGGGAACAAATATAAGACCAATTATACCAGGGTGGCTAAATTATAGGGAAAAAAATAAATGAAAAAAGCTGTCATTTTCAAAATATAAGATTGGAGGGTCATCATTTTCATTTTAAAACTACAAGGAATGCAACAGTAAAACCGTGAGCGCAAACAGGGCATCTGAAAAAGATTTAGAAAAACATGCTGCTACAGAAAGCAAATTATAAAAAAATCTTCAAATAAATCATTGGTAAACACAGTAGATGAGGACGGAACACTTGGGCCCCAAGAAAGATAAACAGGGAAGTTGGATACAAGTGACAGGGAGAAGGTAGCCGTATTAAATACATTTTTCTTTTCAGTTTCTAAAAATGAAAAGGACAGGTTTAATAATTAAGACAGTAATGATAATAACAACTGACAAAAAGGTACCTCTGTGGCTGACAATAATGCAGGTACAAAAATACTAAAAGGCCTAATGTAAACAATTCACAGGACCAGAAGGCTTACTTCCAGGAGTCCTTAAAGAGCTTAGCCAAGTTATAGCCAGGCCATTGTTCCTAATTTTTAAGCACACCTTACTGGCTGGATGGTACCAACAATTTGTGAACAGCAAATATATTATCAATATTCAAGAAAGGGTCAAGATGGCCTCTCATCAATAATATACAAGGTATGGGAAGTAATGTTATATTCAAGAATTTGCCTGCAAAAATGGTATCATAAGTAAAAACCAGCATGGATTTATGTAGGACCATTCTTATCAGACCTACCTATTAACATTCTATAAGGTAGTGAGCAGTAATTTATATAAAGGTGGGCCAGTGGACATGGCTAACTGGATTAAGTTAAAGCATTTGATACACTTCCCCACATGCTTAATTTAGGTTAAAGCAGAACTAAACTCTCTCAATCAATGCTATTTGTTATCCTTATGCTGCTAACATTAGTAAATTGCATGTATATTATATTTACTTGTTTTTTTTTTACTTTTCTTTACATTTGAGCTAGGAGCAAGTGGATTTTAGAAATTAACTGCTACGTGAATCATTTTCCCTTACTTAAGATGGCTGTTACTAGAAATGCTAGTGGGGTGTTTTTCTTTGTTTACAAATAGTTTTTTTCAATAGCAGCATACAAATTGTATACTCAGTGCATATCCAAAGAGACCTTACAAAATGGTAACAAAAATATGTCATTTTCAAAATGATGCAAAATAGAAGTACATGTCCAAAGGCATATGATATCAAAAACATATAAGAAATATAAATAACCAAAGTTAGAATAAATACAAAAGTGTATCCAAAAATAGTCAGAATAGTACATTTCAATAGAGATCATACGTAGAATATGTCTAAAAATAGGCTTCTAATGGAAGACCATATATCCCATTATTCAGAGAAACTAGGCATTTTATCGGAAAGGCTGTGGAAGATTCTCTGCATCAGCATTATAGCTATTATATATTCTATCCCTAATTTGTGGGGGCCTTCCAATTTAAGGCTATTGCCCAAAATGTGACTACATAAATAGTATGAAGGTATGTCAGGTATTGGAGCAAACACATACAGTGAAGAAATGTCACCAGCACATTATGGATTTCTCAAAGTGGGTTCAAAGCATTATTTTTGTGGTCACATGGTAACATAAGGCAATGTTTCAGGAGCTACGCAGGGCCCCTTCGTCAGGCATACTAAGGGTAATAGAGCATCTCATTATCTGAGAGGAAATCTCAGAAATTTCATGCCATGAAGGTTTTAGTCTCTCCCAGATGCAGAATATACGTAGAAAAGAACCAAGAGAGGCACAGCCACAAAATCAAGAATCAGGATCCTCTGGAAACATAGAATAGCATTTTGTTGGTGCGTAATACCACCTGGTTAACACTTTAAGGGCTGTTTTCCTTACTGATAGAGATCGGGTAAATTTATAATGTTTACAAATTATAGTAGTCCAGTCTTCTAAAGAATATTGCACCAATCCTGTTCCCACTTTAACATATGCAGTAATCTGAGGATTAGCTATTAAAAGACCATATAAAGTAGAAATGAGACCCTTTCCTCTAGAGTAGGACTTGCAAAAAAAGAAAAGTCTGATTTGAAGATACCAGAGCCTTTCTTGAGGTGGAATCTCTGTAAGGATTTGAAGGTGGGTATACGTATTAAATTAAGCATTCTTTAGAAGAGCAGTAAGAGTAATTAATGTTTTGCCTTCCACCAAAAGAAGGTCCGAGATGAGGGAAAGGCAGAATAGAATCTTGAATCCCCTAAAGAGGTCAAAGGGGGAGACCGAGGAGACCAGGTGGTATTTATATTTATAGAGGCCCCAGATAAGGAGGGACTGTGCCACCAGTTTGTTAAAAGGGGCTAAAATCCTATGAGACCGAGGATGATCAGACCAAACCTGGAAGGTAATAAGAGCTAATGGCGCTAGATTCTAATTTAATCCTGGAGACTTTAGTGTTCACTATGTTCCACTGAGCCAACTGCGTGAATCTGGTGGCCAGATAATATAACCAACACTGGGGAAGGCCTAAACCTCCTAAAGATTGGGAAGTATAGAGGGTACGTTTTGGAGAATCTTGGGTGTTTACCTAACCAGATATATTAATGAGTTCCCTTGGGAGGCCATCCAAAAGTAATTGTGATTTGTGATAGGTAAAGCTCTGAACAGGTATAATAACTTTGGGAATATATTCATTTTTATGGCTCTGCCTAAAAATAAATAGATAGAATAGGATTTCCGTAATTAAGTATATTACAAATTTTAAATAAAGTGGGAAGATAATTATATTAAAAGTGTAGATAGAAGGTGTTAAAGTTATCCCTAAGTAAGAAATAGATGTAAAGAGAAATGGTGTTCTGAGTTGTTCCCGATGGGCTAGGGGTATGTTAATACGCAGTGTAGTAGATTTAGAAAGGTTAACTGTCTAATTAACTCTCAGCTACCCTTATACAAAGCCACATACCTACCAAGGGGATGCCCTAAAAAAAAATCACAAAGTGTGGGATATTTGGATTGAGGCCCCCTCTACCAATGCAGACATTGGATCTTTGGGATAAATAGCTCAAACCCCTGTATCTTAAAATATTGTAAGAGCATGTTTCTACGGATAGTTCTGGTTTTAAATCTATAGAGTGGAGGATTTCACCTTTACCTGGTACATACTTTAGACTCTGAGTAAGCGAATCACAACTTTTTTTGCACAGAGCAGCCGCGAACCGCATCTATTCTGGTCCCCCGCCAGCGCTCCTGGCCCCATCTCTCTGTCCAGTGCCCCTATGGAATGCTGCTTCCCACGGGGGGCAATCGTGCATCCATTGACACAGACAGCGGGACTCGGCCCCGTCCCCTGCTCCTTCATCACTGGCTGTGATTGAGAGAACTTGGAGCCAATAGCTGCCATAGCTCCAGCAAAGCCAGTGAGACCCAGAAGTGAGGGGAGAGAAGATCTGCTGACGTGCACGGGGCTGGATCAAATTAGGGCTCAGGTATGTAAAGGGGGGCTAAGGGGGTGATGCTAACACCTAAACATGTTTTACCTTAATACAAGGAATGCATTAAGGTAAAAAAAAATGTAGGCTTTACAATTACTTTAAGTGGATAATGGAGCGTACTACTGGTTTCTGAGGAGAGATTATATGTATCACATTCTCCATGTAAAAGAGTTGATATGATCCAATATATTGATTTTTCAATGATGGCTACAGTATTTGGAATAAACTGTTTATGCTAATGACTCTGAAGGAAGGGCTTCTTTACTGTCAAAGCAGTAAAAATGTTGAACTACCTTTCCCAGTTAGTGGTATCAGCTGAGAGCATAGTTAGCTTCACATAAAAATGAATTTCTCAGCGATGACAATATACGGGGTATAGGAATCTGTAGCAGCATGTATGCATACCACAAACACACACATACCGGTATATAAATTGAACTGGATAAACTTGTGTCTTTATTAAACCTTACCAACTATGTAACTATATTACATTGTAAGTTGTCATCAAATGCCACCACTGACCATTAACCATTTGTAAACATTGGATGTGCTATACATGTCCCATCCCAAAAATGATTGAACTACACAGAACGTGTGTAGTATGACCTGCCCTTCTTCCCGATGTTGCTCCTACGCTCACATTAGCCAGCAATTCCTGGCTGTCAAAATGACAGTTGCGAGTTGCTGCGTAAATTCAGCAGCTGCTGTATAAAAAGGGAAGGGATGTTTACATGTGAGATACAGAGATACAAAGTAACAGTGTTACCTATACATTTACTCTGTTCCATTCATTTGTATATCAAAGAGATGGGTTTTTATCTGTATATGATGGCAAATAAAGCATGTAGGCAAGCTAAAAAAAGTTTGTTTGTGTATTCTTTTGCCTTTTTAAAATGTTTGCCTTTTTAATCACTTGTTAAACCTTAGAGCCGGCTCACACAGGGGCAACTCGGGATCCGACTTCAGGTCGCCCCAAGTCGCCCCAAGAGGCGCTGTTGAGAAAATCAATGTTAGTTAATGGAGCTGTCTTAATGTACACTACAGCAGTTGCTCCGACTTCAAAAAAGGTTCCTGCACGACTTCAATCCGACTTCTAGGTGCCTTGTACCCATTGATTTCAATGGATGTCGCCTCCAAGTCGGATCTCCATCTATATTGAAGCGACAATGTCGCCTCTCTCACAGAATAATCATCTCTTCAGGGGGAACTCCACGCCAAATTTTAATTAAAAAAACGGCAAGGGTTCCCCCTCCAAGAGCATACCAGGCCCTTAGGTCTGGTATAGATTTTAAGGGGAACCCCCTATGCCAAAAAAACGGTGTGGGGTTCCCCCCAAAATCCATACCAGACCCTTATCTGAGCACGCAGCCTGGCCGGTCAGGAAAGGGGGTTGGGACGAGCGAGCGCCCCCTCCTGAACCGTACCAGGCCACATGTCCTCACCTTGTCCCCATGTTGATGAGGCCTCTTCCCGACAACCCTGGCCGTTGTTTTCGGGGTCTGCGGGCGCGGGGCTTATCAGAACCCTAGAGCCCCCAGATCCCGGCCCCCCACCCTATGTTAATGAGTATGGGGTACATTGTGCCCCTACCCATTCAACTGGGGAAAAGATTCAATAAAAAAAACACACTACACAGGTTTTTAAAGTAATTTATTAGGCAGCTCCGGTGGTCTTCTTCCGACTTTGTGGTCTCTTCCGACTCCTTCGCGCTCTCCAGCCTCTTCTCCGCTCTCTCCGGTTCTTCTCCCGCTCTCCAGCCTCTTCTCCCGCTCTCCGGTTCTTCTTGCGGGCTCCTACGCTATCTTCTTCCAGCTCTTTTACTAGTGGTGGCCCGGTCTTCTTCCCTCTTCTCTCTTCTTCCAATGTTGACACAATGCTCTCTCCCGCTGTAATGGCTTGTGTGACGTACGCAACGACTTATATAGGCATGGGGCCTGGTATGCTCTTGGAGGGGGAACCCATGCCGTTTTTTTATTTAAAATTTGGCATGGAGTTCCCCTTCAAGAGCTGATTATTCTCTGATTGGCCACGGCCAAAGCCTGGCCTGGAGCGACTTAAAGTCGTGTTGTAAGTCACCCCAAGTCGCGTTGAAGTCGCCCCAAGTCGCGCTGTTATTCATACTCAAGTCGTGTCCAAGTTGCCTCCAAAAGTCACGCTGGAAGTCGTGTTGCCCCTGTGTGAACCGGCTCTTAGTTTACTCTACTTTGCCCTAATTAACTCCCTCTTCCCCTACGCCCCGTAGCTATTATTTTTCTTGCTGATTGTTTTTTTTTTTTATTTCTATTTTTCTAGCTATTAATATTTGAACTTTTTTTTTTATTTGTTGATTTCTTAATTATTATTTTTGTTAGCAATAGCATTATTGTTTTTTTTTTTTTTTTTTTAAAGCTTTTAGTTTATTTGTAACTAGCTCTGCAATGTTTTGTACTAAAATCATAATTACACTGATCAAAGTAGGTAAAAAGTATTTTTTTTTCAGTTTTGTTATGGTTTATGTCTCTGATTTACATTGAAAATAAAATATTTTTTGCAAGACAATATATATATATATATATATATATATATATATATATATATATATATATATATATATATATATACACACACACATATACATACACACACAGTATCTCACAAAAGTGAGTACACCCCTCAATTTTTTGTAAATAAATGCTACAATGTAAAGTAGTGGGTGTACAGCTTGTATAACAGTGTCAATTTGCTGTCCCCTCAAAAGAACTCAGCACACAACCATGTCTAAACCGCTGGTAACAAAAGTGAGTACACCCCTATGTGAAAATGTCCAAATTGGGCCCAATTAGCCATTTTCCCTCCCCGGTGTCACGTGACTCAATCGTGTTACAAAGTCTCAGGTGTGAATGGGGAGCAGGTGTGTTAAATTTGGTGTTATAGTTCTCACTCTCTCATACTGGTCACTGGAAGTTCAACATGGCACCTCATGGCAAAGAACTCTCTGAGGATCTGAAAAAATTATTGTTGCTCTACATAAAGATGGCCTAGAAAATAAGAAGATTGCCAAGACTCTGAAACTGAGCTGCAGCACAGTGACCAAGACCATACAGCAGTTTAACAGAACAGGTTCCACTCAGAACAGGTCTCGCCATGGTCGATCAAAGAAGTTAAGTGCACATGCTCAGCGTCATATCTAGAGGTTATCTTTAAAAAATAGAGAAATGAGTGCTGCCAGCATTGCTGCAGAGGTTGAAGGGGTGGGGGGTCAACCTGTCAGTGCTCAGACCATACGCTACACACTGCATCAAATTGGTCTTCATGGCTGTCGTCCCAGAAGGAAGCCTATTCTAAAGATGATGCAAAAGTTTGGGCACCCTGCAGAATTTATAGCATGCTCTGCCCCCTTTGCAAAGCTGAGACCTGCCAGTGTCATAGATTGTTCTCAATCATCGTCTGGGAAGACCAGGTGATGTCAATCTTAAAGGTTTTAAATGGCCAGACTCATCTGACCTTGCCCCAACAATCAGCACCATGGGTTCTTCTAAGCAGTTGTCTAGAAAACTGAAACTGAAAATAGTTTACGCTCACAAAGCTGGAGAAGGATATAAGAAGATAGCAAAGCGTTTTCAGATGTCAATATCCTCTGTTCAGAATGTAATTAAGAAATGTCAGTCATCAGGAACAGTGGAAGTTAAAGCAAGATCTGGAAGACCAAGAAAAATATCAGACAGAACAGCTCGCAGGATTGTGAGAAAAGCAATTCAAAACCCACGTTTGACTGCACGATCACTCCAGAAAGATCTGGCAGACACTGGAATTGTGGTACACTATTCCACTATAAAGAGATACTTGTACAAATATGGTCTTCATGGAAGAGTCATCAGAAGAAAACCTCTTCTATGTCCTCACCACAAAAATCTGCGTTTTTAACTTTGCAAATGAACATATAGACAAGCCTGAGGCATTTTGGAAATAAGTTCTGTGGACCGATGAGGTTAAAATAGAACTTTTTGGCCGGAGTGAGCAAAGGTACGTTTGGAGAAGAAAGGGCACAAAATGTAATGAAAAGAACCTCTGTCCAACTGTTAAGCATGAATCAATCATGCTTTGGAGTTGTATTGCAGCCAGTGGCACAGGGAACATTTCACGAGTAGAAGAAAAATGGATTCAATAAAATTTCAGCAAATTTTGGATGGTAACTTCTGTGCCATCTGTGAAAAAGCTGAAGTTAAAGAGAGGATGGCTTCTACAAATGGATAATGATCCTAAACACACCTCAAAATCCACGGGGGATTACATCAAGAGGCGTAAACTGAAGGTTTTGCCATGGCCTTCACAATCTCCTGACCTCAACATTATTGAAAATCTATGGATAGACCTTAAAAGAGCAGTGCGTGACAGACAGCCCAGAAATCTCAAAGAACTGGAAGACTTTTGTAAGGAAGAATGGGCAAAGATACCTCAAACAAGAATTGAAAGACTCTTGGCTGGCTACAAAAAGCGTTTACAAGCTGTGATACTTGCCAAAGGGGGCAGTACAAGATATTAACTCTGCAGGGTGCCCAAACTTTTGCAGACGCCATTTTTTTGTTTTCTGTAATTTTGAAAGTGTAAATGATGGAAATAAAATCTAACTTTTTTTGACATATTATAAGAATGTCTAATCTGTAATTTGATGCCATTTGGAGATTTTTCCATCTTTCCTTGGCTTCGTTATGCACATTAATACACATTTTTACATGGGGTGCCCAAAATTTCGATCCCCACTGTGTATATATATATATATATATATATATATATATATATATATATATATATATATATTATATATATATATATATATATATATATATATATATATCTTCATTATCTTAAGTAATGACTAAATTCTTGCTAAACAGGCCCAAAGTAGAGATGTAAAAATTGTGCTGGTCCATAGGGGGTGTACAAGTGCGACAACTGAAGTAGTAGTAGTGAATAGTGAAGACCTTCAGGTTTGGATTGCTTTATAATATAGTTATAGCTCATAAATACCCTGGACAACAAAGATCTCTTTTCCTAAACACTTTTTGGTATATATTTTATAGTTTTTTTGCTGCTAATCATGAAAATAACCTGTAATTGAACCTATCAAGTACCATTTTAGAGAAAGTTTGCTTGCATTATAAGACGTTTTGTATAGTTCATGCATGTCCAGGCATACCATTTGTGAAACTGGTACATCTGGGCATGCTTAGAGTGAATGGATGCCTCCTGGAGAGAGGAGAGGAAACCACGGTCTGTTGGGCCAGTGTGGGATTATAGCCACCATCTCCACTTCCTCCCATCTGAGTCTCCTCAGGAATTGAAAGATGATCGGAGTTGGAGGGAAGGCATAGGCTGTGCGGAACCACCAGCGCTCCGTTAGTGCATCCACCCCGTAGGCTTGTGGATCCCTGAACCGCGAGTAGTATCTCGCCAGCTTCCTGTTGTACTGGGAGGCAAAGAGATCCACTTCTGGAGAGATCCCTAGGGATACCACCCAACTGAACACCTCCTCGTGCAGAGCCCACTCGTTGTTGTCCAGCTGCACCCTTGAGAGAAAGTCCGCTTGGACGTTGAGAACCCCGGGAACATAGGTTGCCGTCAAGTTGGCTAGATTCCTCTGTGCCCAACGCATGATAGGTTCCACTTCTGCCAGTAGGGAACGACTCCTGGTGCCCCCTTGTTTCCTTATGTAGGCAACAGCTGTTGTGTTGTCCAATCTGAGAACAACCGACTCTCCCGATATCAGATGAGAGAAGGCCACCAGAGCTAGGAAGGCTGCACGCAACTCCAGGACGTTCGAGACTATCCCTCGAGAGGGAAAGTCCCAAGTGCCCTGAGCCACCTCCATCAGACAATGGGCCCCCCAACCTCTGTTGCTGGCATCTGATGTTAAGGTTTCCTTGATGGCTTTGACCAAAGGAGGGAGCAGAGCAAAATCAAAACCGGAACCAGCCACATCTTCCTCAGATTCACTATCGGAGAGATCCGCGGATGGATGGCTTGGCAACGAGGCTTCCCAAGTATCTTGAACCTGGGTATCCCTCACAGGAGATCTGGGCGACTCTACAGGAGATACATGAGGGGCTTCCAGCTCCTTTAAGCTGTCCTTGACCATCTTCTCCACCATAGACTTTAACTGTTGGCCAGAGTCAGTCCTCTCTCCAGTCGCCTTTACATAACAGGCATCACAAAGGGACTTGTCCCTAGGGACTTGAGCCCTACACCCCCAGCATGACCCTTCAGAATGGCTGGGGCGAGTCGTGGAAGAGCGGGATGGTTCCCGGCTACGATGACTGGATCTCGCAGAAGAACCGTGGTGTCTAGATCTGGAAGAGGAGTGCCGGCGGGATTTTGATGAACCGCTTCCTTTATGCGAACTCCGGTGTTGAGTAGACCTGGAAGGGCTGAAAGAAAAAGACAGATCCACCGTGTCAGCGGAACATCACCTATGATGATGTTCCACCCTCCCCCTCCCCCAGCAGGCACCCCAGGGAATGCCCCCCCCCAAAATACCTGCTGCGAGAGGGCTGGCCACTAGCAGGCGGTGATGGCACAAGTGGTCCGGGAAGGTCCATTATGCTGCAATCAGAATTGACCCAAATCAAAAACTAGAAAAAACATCAACACAAAGACAGCAGAGCAGACCACCGAGGATTCCCTACCTTTTGTAGCAAAAACGGGCTCTCTGGAGTGCTTCTGCAGACTTACAGGCATTCCAGAGCCTGAAAGCTGTCTTTCCCTTTTTAAATCTGCCGCCTATCGTGACGTCATCAGCGCGACGGCCACGATGCTAGTGCGCATGCGCGAATACCGCTACGCGCATGCGCGAACCAAGCCTCGTTCTCGCGCTGGCTCTGCGCATGCGCAGAACGACCGCGCGGCGAACGAGGAAGGGACTCGGCGGCTGGAACGCACAAGGAACCAGCCGCCATGATGACCAGACACACCGCACCAGCGGTGTATGGGGACACAGAACCAGGAAAGGCACAAAACAATACTGCCACAAACAACAGAAACAGGCTGCCATGCAGAACTCACCCCTCCTGTGAACGATCGTTTGGCCGAAGGTAGGAAAGACTTACATGCCGGACTTTGTAGGGGGAAACAGTCACCTGCTAGTAGCCAGGATTAACGACCATAACGCGGTTCTGCCTTGTCAGTGACCAGGAACACACCTCTTCAGCGCCTCTTCCATATGCCCCTTTCCATACTCCGCTAGTAGCCAGAGCTTATTGGAAATGTGCGACTCCCAGTCGCTCGGCCAGTCCGTATCACAGGGGGGAACGATAATCTTCAGGTAGAAAGACATAGTATAGGTCCTTCGGAGGAGGACAAAAAAAGAACACGGCCTCTGGCAGGGAGCAAAGATTTATGGGAGTAACGTCCTATAGGGTAGTGGAGGCGGGACTAAACCCACACGTTGGCTGCCATGGAGTCTGTCAGGAAAGATATTTTTGCCTATATAAAACAGTTACGGATGAAAATTTTGTGAAAGCGTTGAACAAGGATTGTGAAGGTTTTCATTATTTGAGACCGATCTTTCTAAAAATAACTCGCAGCAAAAGATTTTACCAGATTGCCACCATGGAAAAACAGTATCAGACCTACTGGAATCTGTCAGTGCTGGCTGACTATTGTTGGACACTGCAACGAGATGCACCGGACACAAATACAAAGAAAATCAGCAGCAAAACACTTTTAGCCCTGTTGCACTCAAGCAACATGTCAGAAACATTATGTGATTAAGCCCTGATTCACACTTGTGCTGTGTGGGACATCACACAGGAATCGCACCGCATTGCACTGACACCCACAGCAGATCGCATGAACAGGGTGCGATTTCAATGTGGGAAACGTACGGAATTCGCTGAATTTCCTGCATCGCATCAGTGTGAACCTAGGCTAAATAAAATTATAGTAATATTAAGTTAATTTTATATTTTTTATGATTCCTACATGGTACAATCATTCTGAAATGATATTTGTTTTCAGTTTGAAGGGATCACCAAATGGAGTAAGCCCTGGTTCACCCTGGTGCGGCTTTAAAATCACGCTTTATTAAAACTCTGATTTCATTGTGGTTTGCAACTTAATTTAAGAGAAGTATATGAAAGTCGCAATGGAATCGGCAAAAAGTAGTGCCGGAACCTTTTTCAAAGTTGCAGCAGCAATTTCAACGGTTTCATTGCCGATAATCGGGTGCGATTTGTCATGCGATTTAGAACTGTCAAATCGAATGATAAATCGCACTAGTGTAAACGGGGGCTAAAACGTCTGAAAAAATGTGTTGTCCAGTAATAGCTCGATAACAAGTATCAAACTGTCGCCATAAAATTTTGCTTTCTGTCAGAAATGTAGTCCTTTTAGTTATTTGTGCACAGTATAGTTTAAAAGGTTATGTAAAAGGAATACTCTGGACATTACTGTCTGCTGATGTTACTGTTGACATGTAAGTGAAAAAGTGTGAAGACATTAGCTGCCGCTGTTAATATCAAAACTCTTTATTTTATTGATATCATGATTGTATAGCTCATGTTAGTTTTATATCATCTCAATTCTTAGTTGATAGTTATTTTAAAAAATATAACTTTTTTTATACCATATAAAGTAGGAATCTTGAAGATATTAGTTCGTATTGATATGTTTCATAACAAGGGTTATTCAATAATATGGTACAAATATAAATATGTGGTTTGGATACCCATTATAAAGTTTACTGTGGTTAGCAAAATGAAAATTGATCTTTCATTAGTTACAAAAGGATTACCTTTCTGACGTATAATAGATCATTGTAAGTATGAGATAATCAATTAGTTATCAGTTATCAAGTCTGCATAGTTTGCCAAATGTGTATGAACATCTATAAACTTAAACATACAAACATATTAAAAATATATATATAATATATAATTAATAAAAAACATGTATCCATATACATGAATGTATGCTTGAAAAGTTATGTATTTCAGACTACCTTTATTTTGTATTTTGTGAAAGAACAATAAATAGGTTTGATATATTCCTGAATTTTAATATTGTGTGCTGTTAATTAAGGAGTGATTCAATTACCTGCAGAGTCATTTTACTTTTCAGAGCGCATTTATCACCATGTTGATCTTAATTTTAAATATAAATCAGACAATCATTTCTGCCTCCTATGTTCTTTGTATTTATTCAAGAATATTTAACAGTAGACAAAAGGTGACTTATTCATTATTCATCCCAAACAAGGCAAGTGTGGCAATTTGAAAAGCTTGACATTTGAGCTTTTTGCCAACACTAGAAAAATTATATCCTTCCTATTGTAAATCAATGAAGTAGAATCATTCTGTTCAATAGAAATAAATTGCCTTGTCACTTTAATAAGGCCACCTTATATACAACCTTCATCCAATGCCATTGTGCAGAGAAAGGGTGCTTCCTCTGCTTCAGCTGCCTTAGATCTCAGTTGGCTTTCCAATTAAATGAACGTCATCCAAGTCTTTCACTTCACTTTCTTTCTATTGAGCGCCAGTGTCAGAATGTCACAGGCATAACTTGCTATCAACTCTATGCATGCATTACAGAGGATTAACTCACCTAAACGTCACATGCTTTGAGAAATAAATCAGATCTATATTTTGTAAACCCCATGCAACAGTATAAATATGGTGGATGAGGTTTCATTTGTTCCAAATATTAAAGAATGAGTCATTAAGTCATATTACAGTCTTAGGTGGATGATGGTAAGTTTAAAAATCTTATGAACTGTACTGGCAAGATCTCCTCACTTGAGTCACTAGATTTGCCCAGCTGATATAGCCCACGCAATCTCAGACTTGATGTATATTCGACAAAACAATAGGTGAATTAGCTCACCAGCATCCACCTATAGCTTAATTTTCCAATTTTAGAGGAAGTAACATCAAGTTGTGTTTATTTAAATGGCTACTGGTACCATTACATGGGTAGACATTTCTCCAGGTTCTAGCTTCACTATGTCAGTTTATATTCAGTAAATCCATTCAGTGTGCATCAGAGCAAAATTAAGCAGTGGTCTCTCCACAATAGTGCAACACAACCCCTCATAGATCACTCATGATCTCTGCTGACTGAAAAACTCTAACTCTAGCTCAGGGATCCTCAAACTACGGCCCTCCAGCAGTTGCAGAACTACACATCCCATGAGGCATTGTAAAACTCTGACATTCACAGACATGACTAGGCATGATGAGAATTGTAGTTCTTGAACAACTGGAGGGCCGTAGTTTGAAGACCCCTGCGAGCTCATGCAAGGAGCATCAGCAACATTTCCTCTCCTTAGCATGCTGCTGCAGACAGGTATTCTACCCGTGGCTGTTTACTAAAAAAAAGAAAACAAAACTAACACTTTGATTTTCTTTGGATTTGATGTATGAATATGATTAACTGATTTGGTCTTTAACGTCCACACTGTGTACCAATTTAACCACTTAAGGACCGGGCCTATTTTTTTGATGTGTTGTTTACAAGTTAAAAACATTTTATTTGCTAGAAATTACTTAGACCCCCCAAACATTATGAAAAAAAAATTCTAACACCCTAGAGAATAAAATACTTTCTGTCACACCGTATTTGCACAGTGGTCTTACAAGCACACTTTTTTTGGAAAAAGTACACTTTTTGAAATTCAAAAATAATACAACAGTAAAGTTAGTGCAATTTATTTTTTATATTGTGAAAGATGCGCCGAGTAAATTGATACCCAACATGTCACACTTCAAAATTGCGCCCGCTCGTGGAATGGTGACAAACTTTTACCCTTAAAAATCTCCATAGGTGACGTTTAAAAAATTCTAAAGGGTGCATGTTTTGAGTTACAGAGGAGGTCTAGGGCTAGAATTATTGCTCTCACTTTACCAATCATGGCAATACCTCATGTGTGGTTTGAACACCGTTTTCATATGCGGGTACTACTCATGTATGTGTTCGCTTCTGCAAGCTCGGCAGGGCGGGGCACGTTGTTTTTCTTATTTATTTTACCTTTTATTTTTTTATTTTTACACTGGTTTTAAAAAAAAAATTCACTTTTATTCCTATTACAAGTAATGTGAACATCCCTTGTAATAGAAAAAAAAAATGACAGGACCTCTTAAATATGAGATCTGGGGTCAAAAAGACCTCAGATCTCATATTTACACAAAAATGCAATAAAAAAATTAAAAAAATGATTAAAAAAAAATGTCCCTTTAAGAGCTGTGGGCAGAAGTGATGTTTTGACGTCGCCTACACCCTGCAATGTCATGGAGAGGGGTGGGAGCCAGCTTCCCCTCACGCTTCTCCATGCACAACCACCGAGAAGACCGGATCGCCTCTGCCGGCAGCTCCGGTAAGCGGCGGAGAGTATCGGATAAAACCAGTACTGCCGATAAAAGTGATCTCATGGTGAATCCGCCGCAGAGACCACTTTTATCTTGTGGCCGACCGGACTGATCTTTCAGACTGAAAGATCCTTTGAAACTATTTTATTTATTACTGATCAGTTGTTTATCAATGTGTATATAGTCCGCATTAGGATCACTGTCAGATTTAAATTCTTGTGTCACTATTGGTGAAACTTTTTCTGACTTCCATCCTCTGTAGTCATCACAGGTATAGTAGGTGAAGGAAAAACTCAACATGTAAACACAGACGGCAGTATTATCTGAGAACCCTAGCCTGTCTATCTAAATAGAAAGAAGAAATAAAAACTGTTGCAGTACTGAGAACAGTCAGTACAACAAATGTGGGTTGGGGCAAACTTTAACACTGCCAGAGTTGTTCATTAGTTAAGAAAGTCTTAAAAAAATGAAAAAGCCAAACTATTTGAATAGAACAACAAAGGGCCACCCATGCTGAGACCCAAGCAGCACTCAGTCCCCAATATTCCAGGACATCAAAATGCAATTTGTCCATGGGACTTTTTTGGAGTGGTGCTAAGTAAAATAATTTTATTAGAGTTTACATAAAAAAACATATATACACTTCCACACTGGTTTTGTCATGATAAAACATAGGTTTCACTAAAGGTCTGGGCTTTGACTAGGCCATTCCAACACATTTACATGTTTCCCCTTAAACCACTCAAGTGTTGCTTTAGCAGTGTGTTTGGGGGTCATTGTCCTGCTGGAAGGTGAACCTCCATCCCAGCCTCAAATCACACACAGAGTGGTACAGGTTTTGCTCACGAATATCCTTGTATTTAGCACCATCCATCTTTCCCTCAATTCTGACCAGTTTCCCAGTCCCGACTGCTGAAAAACATCCCCACAGCATGATGCTGCCACCACCATGTTTCACTGTGGGATGGTGTTCTTTGGGTGATGTGATGTGTTGAGTTTGCGCCAGACATAGCGTTTTCTTTGATGGCAAAAAAGTTCAATTTTAGTCTCATCAGACCAGAGCACCTTCCTCCATATATTTTGGGAGTCTCCCACATGCCTTTTCACAAACTCAAAACGTACCCTTTTGTTTTTTCCTGAAAGTAATGGCATTCTTCTGGCCACTCTGCCATAAACCCCAACTCTAAGGAGCATACGGCTTATTGTCGTCTTATGTACAGATAATCCAGTCTCTGCTGTGGAACTCTGCAGCTCCTCCAGGGTTACCTTTAGGTCTATGTGCTGCCTCTCTGATTAATGCCCTCCTTGCCCACTCTGTGAGTTTTGGTGTGTGGCCGTCTCTTGGGAGGTTTGCTGTTGTGCCATGTTCTTTCCATTGAGATAGATTTGATGGTGCTCCTAGGGACCATCAAAGATTTGGATATTTTTTATAGCCTAACCCTAATTTGCTGCCCCCTCAAAATAACTCAACACACAGCCATTAATGTTTAAACCGCTGGCAACAAAAGTGAGTACACCCCTAAGTGGAAATGTCCAAATTGGGCCCAATTAGCCATTTCCCTCCCTGGTGTCATGTGACTCATTAGTGTTACAAGGTCTCAGGTGAGAATGGGGAGCACGTGTGTTAAATTTTGTGTTATCGCTCTCACTCTATCATACTGGTCACTGGAAGTTCAACATGGCACCTCATGGCAGACTCTCTGAGTATCTAAAATATAGAATTGTTGCTCTAAATAAAGATGGCCTAGGCTATAAGAAGATTGCCAAGAACCTGAAACTGAGCTGCAGAATGGTGGCCAAGACCATACAGCAGTTTAACAGAACAGGTTCCACTCAGAACAGGCTTCGCCCATGGTTGACCAAAGAAGTTGAGTGCATGTGCTCAGCGTCATATCCAGAGATTGTCTTTGGGAAATAGACACATGAGTGCTGCCAGTATTGCTGCAGAGGTTGAAGGGGTGGGGGGTCAGCCTGTCAGTGCTCAGACCATACGCCGCACACTGAATCAAATTGGTCTGCATGGCTGTCGTCCCAGAAGGAAGCCTCTTCTAAAGATGATGGACAAGAAAGCCTGCAAACAGTTTGCTAAAGACAAGCAGACTAAGGACATAGATTATTGGAATTATGTCCTGTGGTCTGATAAAACCAAGATAAACTTATTTGGTTCAGATGGTGTCAAGTGTGTGGCGGTACCAGTTGAGGAGTACAAAGACAAGTGTGTCTTGCCTACAGTCAAGCATGGTAGTGGGAGTGTCATGGTCTGGGGCTGCATGAGTGCTGCCGGCACTGGAGAGTTACAGTTCATTGAGGGAACCATGAATGCCAACATGTACTGTCATATACTGAAGCAGACCATGATCCCCTCCCTTCGGAGACTGGACCGCAGGCAGTATTACAACATGATAACGACCCCAAACCTCTAAGACAACCACTGCCTTGCTTAAGAAGCTGAGGGTAAAGGTGATGGACTGACCAAGCATGTCTCCAGACCTAAACCCTATTGAGCACCTGTGGGGCATCCTTAAACGGAAGGTGGAGGAGCGCAAGGTCTCTAACATCCACCAGCTCTGTGATGCCATTATGGAGGAGTGGAAGAGGACTCCAGTGGCAACCTGAGAAGCTCTGGTGAACACCATGCCCAAGAGGGTTAAGGCAGTGCTGGAAAATAATGGTGGCCACACAAAATATTGACACTTTGGGCCCAATTTGGACATTTTTACTTAGGGGTGTACTCACTTTTGTTGCCAGAAGTTTAGACATTAATGGCTGTGTGTTGAGTTATTTGAAATACGAATGAGATTGTCCGATAGGGCAGTGGTCATCAACCCTGTCCCCAGGGCCCACCAACAGGCCATGTTTGCAAGATAACTGAAATACATCACAGGTGATATAATTTGCTGCTCCCTAAGGTAATACATAAAACCTGGCCTGTTAATGGGCCCTGAGGACAGGGTTGATGACCACTGCGATAAGGGATACTCAAAGACAACGCTTAAAAATCCTTAAAAAAGAGCATCTAAACAGACCAGGCAGGAAGCTCTATGTAAGAGACCCCGAAAAAATGAGGAAGATAACACCAGGATGTATACAAGAAATACTTAAGAAACACTGGTATCTCCTTACCAATGACCCCATCCTTTGCAAATATACAGGTTCTAAAGCCAATATTACTTTTAGGAGGTTAAGATCACTTAGGGATAGATTGATACAGAGCCATTTTACTGAGACAGCCAGGAAAGATACCACCTCAAGAGGAACCTGGCAATGTGGTTCATGCGCTCTTTGTCCATGGATATATCAAAATCATGCAGTGTATTACACTCTACGATACACCAAGTCAACTGTCAGAGGAAGGGCATGCTGTACATTATGTTTTGAGAATGCGGTAGTTTCCAGGTGGGCAAAAACCAAACAAGCTTTTTGGCGTTGAATCAAGGATCATATATATTACATCAATAGTAACCAACTGCTGACACCTCTAGGACGACATGTAAATCAAATGCATGCTGGTAACAGCAGTGTAGTAAAATTTGCAGCATTAGAACACATTCCAATGAACTCTCAAGGTGGCAATCATGATAAAAAGATTTTACAAAGGCAAATGAGATGGATTCACACTCTGGCTGCTACCACTGCCCCTGGCCTCAATGATGCTATTACAAGCCTTTTCTTTAAAAATACTCATATCTCTTTCTTCACGGGGAGATATCTGTTCATTCTGCTATCTGTATTGCTCTGTTACAGGGTGTAACGGAACCGTCTTCTGGTCTGGCCACAGTGGCCCCATGTGGGTTTATTTTATATATTTTTTTTATATTTGTTTATTTTTTCATTTATCTGTACAGTGCCTTGCGAAAGTATTCGGCCCCCTTGAACTTTGCCACATTTCAGGCTTCAAACATAAAGATATAAAATTTTAATTTTTTGTGAAGAATCACCAACAAGTGGGGCACAATTGTGAAGTGGAACGAAATCTATTGGATATTTTAAACTTTTTTAGCAAATAAAAAACTGAAAAGTGGTGCGTGCAAAATTATTCGGCCCCTTTACTTTCAGTGCAGCAAACTCACTCCAGAAGTTCAGCGAGGATCTCTGAATGATCCAATGTTGTCCTAAATGACTGATGGTGATAAATAGAATCCACCTGTGTGTAATCAAGTCTCTGTATAAATGCACCTGCTCTGTGATAGTCTCAGGGTTCTGTTGAAAGCGCAGAGAGCATCATGAAGACCAAGGAACACACCAGGCAGGTCCGTAATACTGTTGTGGAGAAGTTTAAAGCCGGATTTGGATACAAAAAGATTTCCCAAGCTTTAAACATCCCAAGGAGCACTGTGCAAGCGATCATTTTGAAATGGAAGGAGTATCAGACCACTGCAAATCTACCAAGACCTGGCTGTCCCTCTAAACTTTCAGCTCAGACAAGGAGAAGACTGATCAGAGATGCAGCCAAGAGGCCCATGATCACTCTGGATGAACTGCAGAGAACTACAGCTGAGGTGGGAGAGTCTGTCCATAGGACAACAATAAGTCGTACACTGCACAAATCTGGCCTTTATGGAAGAGTGCCAAGAAGAAAGCCATTTCTCAAAGATATTCATAAAAAGTCTTGTCTAAAGTTTGCCACAAGCCACCTGGGAGACACACCAAAAATGTGGAAGAAGGTGCTCTGGTCTGATGAAACCAAAATGGAACTTTTTGGCCACAATGCAAAACGATATGTTTGGCGTAAAAGCAACACAGCTCATCACCCTCAACACACCATCCCCACTGTCAAACATGGTGGTGGCAGCATCATGGTTTGGGCCTGCTTTTCTTCAGCAGGGACAGGGAAAATGGTAAAATTGAGGGGAAGATGGATGCAGCCAAATACAGGACCATTCTGGATGAAAACCTGTTGGAGTCTGCAAAAGACCTGAAAGTGGGATGGAGATTTATCTTCCAACAAGACAATGATCCCAAACATACAGCAAAATCTACAAAGGAATGGTTCACAAATAAACGTATCCAGGTGTTAGAATGCCCAAGTCAAAGTCCAGACCTGAATCCAATCGAGAATCTGTGGAAAGAGCTGAAAACTGCTGTTCACAAACGCTCTCCATCCAACCTCACTGAGCTTGAGCTGTTTTGTAAGAAAGAATGGGCAAGAATTTCAGTCTCTCGATGTGCAAAACTGATTGAGACATACCCCAAGCGACTTGCAGCTGTAATCGCAGCAAAAGGTGGCTCTACAAAGTATTAACGCAAGGGGGCCGAATAATTTTGCACGCCCCACTTTTCATTTTTTTATTAGTTAAAAAAGTTTCAACGATCCAACAGATTTTGTTCCACTTCACAATTGTGTCCCACTTGTTGGTGATTCTTCACAAAAAATTAAAATTTTATATCTTTATGTTTGAAGCCTGAAATGTGGCAAAAGGTTGAAAAGTTCAAGGGGGGCCGAATACTTTCGCAAGGCACTGTATGTCTATCGAGAGCTTGCTGGTTGCTTGTTGGCGGGAGTTTCCTCTTTTTCGGGAATCCGTGAAGTTGATGCGTTTTTGTTTTGCATGTGTGTGGCTTGCGTGGCATTTGTGCGATATGTTGCCGCATATGCCCTTTTATGGAAGGGCTTGTTCTTGTCGGTTCACTTATCTGGGGGTAGAGTTTTGGAGCTGGCCGCTTGGTGTGTGTGCTTGCGTGGATATGTGCCATCATACTGCTCTATGTATCTTTCCTCTTCCTGTGCACATCTATCTAATCACTGGCCAAGTGTTTGCGGTCCTGTGACCACGCTCACTTCCTGTTGATATTTGCTGAACCATTTGAGAAGTGTTTTGTTTGGCCACATGACCATGTTCACATGACTGTGATCACACGGTTGATGGTATATGTCATGTGATCAGATATCTCTCTATGGTCGCACGGCCCTGTTTACTTCCTGTTGATATCTGTTCAATCATTTGACAGATGGGTTTGTGGTCACATGACTACACCCACATGACTATGATCAGAGGCGCTCTAGGCTTTGTGAGGCCTTAAGCAAAACCTAGACATGAGGCCCCACTTACGCCCATAATGGAAAAAATAATTCAAGCAATAAAAAAATTAACTGTATAAACTGCATATATTAAGAGCTTTAAAGTGCTGGTGTCAGTGCTCTCTATCTGGGTGCTGGTGTCAGTGCTCTCTATCTGGGTGCTGGTGTCAGTGCTATCTATCTCAGTGCTGGTGTCAGTGCTCTCTCTCGGTGCTGGTGTCAGTGCTCTATCTTGGTGCTGGTGTCAGTGCTCTCTATCTTGGTGCTGGTGTCAGTGCTCTCTATCTCAGTTCTGGTGTCAGTGCTCTCTATCTCAGTGCTGGTGTCAGTGCTCTACCTCGGTGCTGGTGTCAGTGTTCTATCTCAGTGCTCTCTCGGTGCTGGTGTCAGTGCTCTCTATCTCGGTGCTGGTGTCAGTGAGGTAGATAGCAGCGGAGAAGCCAATCAGCAGGCAGTGTCAGCACCATGGCTGAGGATCAGCACTGGACTGGCACCTCCAGACCCCCTGCAGTGGAACCCTGCATAGGTGGGGTAAGGGCAGGGCAGAGGGAGGGGTCAGGGGCTGTCAAGCACAGGTTGGCGCACTGGGACACTGGCACAGGACTGAGCTGCCCTGACTGTGGCACTGATAACCAGGAGGAAGGTTGTGGAGGGGATGAAGCAGGGGGTGGATTTAAAGGCCAGTGGCTAAGGGATGCTGGAGGAGCAGGGATGGGGGGCTTGGCTCTTTCTCATGCTGGTGGTAGCTGCCTCTC
The DNA here is from genome assembly GCA_028564925.1 of Lithobates sylvaticus. NCBI lineage: Eukaryota > Metazoa > Chordata > Amphibia > Anura > Ranidae > Lithobates > Lithobates sylvaticus. The sequence continues at coordinate 412,460,512 of CM053027.1, forward strand.
CCTGCAGCTGGACCCCCGGATCCACCCACCCTGATTGATAGTCCCAGAGAGGGGCGGCCAACTCACCATTTCTCTCCTCCCTCCCCCTTCCATCAGCTCCATATAATGCATGAGGCTTCCTCCCCGGCGGGATCCTTCTCTGCTGCTCTGCTTACCAGTCAGACGCCTCCTCAGGGTGTGCGGGGAACGCTCAGCGGAGCACTCCAGTTGGGGGTGACGGGGGACGATCTGCGTCTCAGGAGCAGCGGGAATAAATTTAATTTTGCTCCGGCTGCTGGAATGAGTCTCCTCCCCTGGACAACACAGTGTTGGCCAGCCCCTGCCTCCTCCACAAGACACAGCCATGGCTCCGTCCTCTCTCCACTGCCTGACTATGGAACTCACAGGCAGCATTAACCCCCTGTTGGCCAGAGCGCAGTGCCGCCGCAGCGGCATTGTTGTCAGCAGAGGTGTCTCTTAAATTAGGCGGTCATGAGGCCCCTGTGAGTGCGATCGCCTTATTTGCCTAATTAGAAAACCGCCTCGGACTACGATCACATGGCAATGTTATACACCATGTGACCCTCTGCTATCTTTATGCCCTATCAAAGATGGGGATGCATGCAGTCACATGACTTTGAGCATGTGACCCATGATCATGTGGAGCTGTTCTATGTCACATGACTCTGCTTTTTTGCTGCAATTTTCAGGCTGCCACACCCCTCTACTTCCTCTCCCTCTATATAAGTTGGTATGCACATGGGTCTGGGCCACACACAGCAAGGAAAGCTGTCCACAGGGGTGTAGCACCAAAACGTAAGCTGTATCTTTGTTTAACCATTCCAGCAACCATTCAGGTGGGTCCGTGTATTTTTTTTTTCATATGCTAAATACTAGTTTGCTATGCCCCCTCTCTTAGATATTCCATTTGCCTCTATATTTAAGGAGACAGTATTCTTACCCATTTAATAACTTGGTCTGGTATCCATGGGCCATCTCTTGATATATGTGTATCCCACTACTTTAGACACACATATGCAATCTTGTTTTTTCGCCTGTTTGTCAGTTTGGTCAAGTTCTCCCACATCTTCAGCCACAAGTTTACCAGGCAAGCTTACACATTGTTATGTTTATATGTAATTAGTCTCTGTGTATATGTACTCCTACTGGAGAAATGTTGTAACAATCATAATTCATACTTATATAGATATATACTACATTAAATACTTACACATGTACTTTCTTGTTTTTAAATATACCAGTAAATATCCAGTATCTGTCCTGAGGAAGCTAATATTTTAGTGAAACAAGTAAGTTTGTGGAGGCATTACTGGATCAGAAATGTTTCTTTTACCTTAATACAGTATTCAATTAATCTTTGTACCGTAGGTCCAGTCCTCTATAACTGCATTATTGGGTAACTGTGTCCATACAGGGTGTTGTTTGTATGTTTTTTAACTATGTTGTAATAACATTTATACTTTTTTACTGATTCTCTCTCTCATTATGTGCCCACAAAGTCTGTAAATTTTTTGACTCGGTCAATCCTTGAATAGATAATATGATAAAATTATCTTTGTCACCAACTTCCTGCTCTTAAACTCTGAGCAGCATTTTCCTCTGTGATTGCCAACAAGGGTTTTGCCACCAAGTATTAAGTCATGTTTTGCGATGGGGTCAAATACTTATTTCACTCATTAAAATGCAAATCAATTTATATCTTTTTTGAAATGCATTTTTCTGGATATGTTTGTCGTTATTCTGTCTCCCACTGTTAAAATAAATTTACCATTAAAACTATGGACTGATCACTTCTTTGTCGGTGGGCAAACATACAAAATCAGCAGGGGTTCAAATACTATATTTCCCTCACTGTAATTGGACACAGATGGGGAAAAAAAAGGTGGACAAGGGTTGTATCCTTCCTTTACTCTTATCCAAAATTAAAAGAAAAAAAAAAAAATAAAAAAAATAAAAGGTTTGCTTAACACAAAATACTGCCAATTATCCCATGCCAAGTAGCCCATAACAGAAATGTAAAAATTGTTCTGGTCTGTAATAGGTAATAATAATGTAAACAGTATCATACTTTCTTGATGTGGTTCTTTATTATATCATGTTTACATGCAAATGTAAATGAACAGAGGTATGTCTTTAGTTTATAGACAGTTTATAGTTGAACATTTTTATTTACAACAATGAAATTCAATGTCTGGTCAGTGTAAAACGATTATGATGCTTGTGTGCATTTTAGTCACACTGCAGGTAAATATTAGTTATATGGTGTTCTATATTGGGAAGTGAACAACTTATTGGGAGCAAGCTGTTTACAGAAACTGTGTACAGCTACAGAAACCTTAGGCATTCTGTGCCAATATGACCTGACTCGCTCTCTCTGGTAGGCAGGCAAATTGTGCTGATGTGAATGCTCAAACTAATAACTTTCTCCAGGGGTGGTTCAGGAAAGAAAAGTTCTATACGCTATGCAAGCTTTTATCGCAGGCAGCTCATTGAAATTACATTTTAAATCATTTTAATTCACATACTCAAGTCATCCATAAATACAAATTTCATGAATTTTTTTCAGCTCTAAACTGTTGCATAATGACTAGTTATTTTTTTTATAACATATATATAGATCATTTTTTATAACAGTTATAGTTTCTTGTACTATGCAAACACAGAAGAACTAAAACACATTTTTCAGGTCAGAGCTGTCAGAGATATCTCACCAAGCATTATCTAGTTAGTGGAGGGCCACCTATTACTGGCTAATACAGTGGGTATATAAAATAATCCTTCCCCTTTAAAATAATCATACTTTGTTGCATTGCAGCCTGAAATGAAGACAGACACAGTTATTGTTTTATCCAACTATTTTACAAATTTTAAATATACCACTCAAACCTGGGGATCAAAGAAACCTACATCAAAGGAAAGATATTTTTTTGAATAGCAAGAAAGGAGACTTTAAAGGTTTAATAACATATAGATCAAATTTTTTTTTGTATTATACTCCAACATTAAAAATACGTAAATACAAATAAATAGTAAAAACAAGCAAGGGTTACCGTATACAAATTTATATGCTCTTCGCTCAAGATGTTTCGCCATAAGACACAATGTATTAAGACACACTTTTTTATTTTATTTCAACAAACAATACATTTCCAAAAGAAGAAAAAGAAAATACTTAAATAACAGATCAATATCACAAAAATATTATTCAATATACAAATCAACCACATTGTAAAGAAGGATGCACCCAAGGAACTCTTACCATCGATATACAAGAAATTGACTAAAGAGCCTTTGCAAGGAGTGACTAAAGTTCATGCATAGAAGGAGCCAGCCATAGCAGTACTAGTATGCCATAGGGGGAGCAAATGGAAATCAGAAAGATCCCTCCATAAACTGTGAAGTATAAAAGAAAATCAGGATATATCCTACAGGGCAAAAAAATCTAACCCCAGATAATTCCCCCAAGTGGTGATATACCCACACATGGAAAGGAAATTATATATATATATATATATATATATATATATATATATATTGAAAAATGAGAAAGGAAAAGGAGAGTGGAAAGGAGGGGTATAAAGGGATGGGAGGGCAGGAAGGGAAAAATGGAAACTGAAGGAAGAAAGATAAATGATAGGAAGTATGCCACAGTGTCTGCAGGGGGCTGGGGGATCCCTATCAAGGTCCTATCCATGGGGAGTTTTACTTTAGTTTGGGAGATGGAATGTTGGGTTTACTTAATGGAACTGGTACTCCTATGGGGATTTTTGTTTGGGACTTTCTATATACATTTTTTGTTACTTACCATTTAGATCTGGGGACCATTATTGCCCTGTATTATCTGGGGGAATTATCTGGGGTGAGATTTTTTTTCACCCTGTAGGATATATACCTGATTTTTCTTTTATACTTCACAGTTTATGGAGGGATCTTTCTGGTTTCCATTTACTCCCCCTATGGCCTACTAGTACTGATGGGTCTGGCTCCTTCTATGCATAAACTTTAGTGACTCCTTGCAAAGGCTGTTTAATCAATTTCTTGAATATTGATGGTAATGTCAGGAACCATGAATCGTACGGAGACAGAAAATGCAGTTAAAATCACACCTTTTAATATAATGGTAAAAATGGTACAAATAGTAAACGTAGTCAAAACATAGCCAGGGAATGGTAGCCAAAGCGGATAGTCAGAATAAGTCAGTAATCAGGCAGACAGAGATCAGCATAGTTGAAGGCAGCAGACAGGATCAGGAACCAGAAAAGATATCAGCCAAGCAAGTCTTCAACAGGAACACAGCAGAGAGTCTCCAGATATGTTTGACCAAGGCGAAGGCACGGAAAGAATGAACCAGGCAGTTTAAATAGCCAGAAGGGGCTGGCTGTAGGCTGGACTGACAAGCAGGAAATGATCACCAGGTGAGCCACTGTGGAACGATGAGTGCTGGCAATTAAGTGACAGTTGAGCAATCTGAGCACTGAGTAGGGAGGACTGAGAGCCCAGCCCTGACAGGTAAGAGTTCTTTGGGTGCATCCTCCTTCACAATGTGGTCTATTTGTATATTGATTGATATTTTTGTGATATTGATCTGTTATTTGAGTATTTTCTTTTTTTCTTCTTTTGGAAATTTATATTGTGTTTATTGAAATAAGTGTTTAAAAATTGTGTGTTAATACATTGTATTTATGTCTTTATAGTTGTGATAATACATATAATGCTTTGCAGCTCAAGAAGAAGTCAATTGGAGAAAAATGTCAAGCGAAGAGCATAAGAATTTGCATACGATAATCCTTGTGTGTTGTTAACATTTGTTTGTATTTACATATTTTTAATGTTGAAGTATAATAGAAATTAAAATTTGTATGACAGTGCCTTGAAAAAGTATTCATACGCCTTTACATTTTTCACATTTTGTCATGAGAAAAACTTAAATGTATTTTATTGGGATCAGTTTAGGTGGACGGGCATGTCTTGGTTGATGGATTGAACCATGCTCCGTGCGATGTTCTAAGCTTGTGTCAGGAAAATCGTGGTTCCAGGCGGTTGATTGGCGCGCGCCGACGCATGGTGGTGTGCGCGTTCCCGTGAGCGCGGGCTTGCGTGCGCGCGCGCGCTGGCGTCCAAGGGCGCGCGCCCTGTGATTCACATACACCTGTATGGACTGTTGGCGCCAATGGGGCTATTTAATCAAGCAGCACCTGCTGGCTAGTGCTGCCTGATCTTCAGTATACCTGATACTCTGCACCAGCCACTACCTTGTTCCTGTGATCTCTCAGTGATCTGTTTGTTCCTGTGTTATACCCTGCTTACCTGTAAAGACCTCGGCTTAACCCTTTGGACTATCCGGATTTCCGCCTGCCCCAGACCTCTGCTTGACCGACCATTCTCCTGCCAACTCCTTTGTACTGTGCTGTTGGAACGTTGCCGACTTCTGCTTGGATTTGGACTTCTTATATCTCCTGCTCAAGGGACCTGTATCTGCTTATCCTGTATTATATCCGGCTTACAGTGAGTTTCACCACCTGTATTGGGAACCCCATCATCATCCCTTACCCGCTGAGTGACGTGAGTTTACCTACCGTTATTTCACCTTGCTGTCAGTGAACTCTACATACCGGAACCTTACCTTACTACTTGTGAACCCTGCTTACCTGCACTTCACCTCATCAACAGCGGACCGTCATCACCAACTTCCGGACCCCTACATCAGGCTCCCTTACCCTTCCTGACTTCCGTGCCTCCTGTACCCACCTCGAGGGGCCGTCAGTCGGATCCGTACGGGAGACCTCCTCCTGCCCAATTGGACTCATCTGTCAGGTACGTGCCGTGTGTGATAGCTTGTGATTTTTTTTTAACCTAATCCTGCTATAAACTTCTCCACAACTTTAACCCTGACCTGTCTGGTGTGTTCCTTGGTCTTCATGATGCTGTTTGTTCACTAAGGTTCTCTAACAAACCTTTGATGGCTTCACAGAACAGCTGCATTTATACTGAGACTCTATTTACTAATTAGGTGATTTCTGAAGGCAATTGGTTCCACTAGATTTTAGTTAGGGGTGTCAGAGTAGGGGGGCTTAAATACTTCAGGAAAGCTCTGTTAATGCTGAGCTAATCAAAATTACTACAGCTCTTTACAGTTGAAAGTCAAATGGCTTTGTGTGCCATTGAGAAGGTGATTAACCACACCTGCCTGAGTTTACAAGATATTTTTAGAAGGGAGGGTGATCCTTTTTCCATCTCTGAGATTCTGTTTTTTTTTCTGATGTTAGCATATCTTTCACTTAAATGTTATATGTCGCACTGAGTAAATACAGCTGGATAAAACAAAAACGGTGTCTGTCTTAATTTCAGGCTGCAAAGCAACAAAATGTGATTATGTTAACCACTTCAGGTTTTACCCCTTCATGACCAGAGCACTTTTTGCGATTTGGCAGCCGCGAATTGTGCGGTCATACAATGCTGTAGAAATACAAAATGTGCACCCTTTTTTCCTCACAAATAGATCTTTCTTTTGGTGGTATTTGATCACCTCCGGGATATATTTATTTTTGCAATATAAACTAAATATGTTTTGAAAAAAAAAAAATTATTTTCTCATTTTTGTTATTAGAAAAATCCAATAAACAAAATTTTAGTCATACAATTAGGCCAAAATGTATTCAGCCACATGTCTTGGGTAAACAAAATGTCAATAAGCGTATATATATTGGTTATAGTGTCTACAAACTATGGTACATTTTCAGGAATTTACTCAGCTTTTAGTTTATGATTGCCTATATCATTTCTTGAGGTGCTAAAATGGCAGGGCAGTTCACCCCCCCCCCCCCCCCCCACACACACACAAATTACCTATTTTTGGAAAATAGACACCCCGAGGAATTTGCTGAGAGGCATGTTGAGCCCATTGATATTTTTTTTTTTTGTCACAAGTTATTGAAAACTGACAAAAAAAATAATAAAATGCCATGGGTATATGTGCAATTACACCCTGAATACATAGGGGGGGGGTCCCACATTTGTGAGACTTTTTGGGAGCCTAGCTGTGTAAAGGATCCCGAAAACCAATCACGGCCTTCAGGCTTTCTAAAGGCGTAAATTTTTGATTTCACTCCTCACTACCTATCAGTTTCAAAGCCATGAAATGCCAAGATAGCACAACCCCCCCCAAATTACCCCTTTTCGTAAAGTAGAAACCGCAAGCTTTTTTCTGAGAGGCATGTTGAGTGTTTTGCAGATCTCGCTTTTTGTCACAAAGTTTTGAAAATTGAAAGAAGAAAAAAAAAATTTTCCTTTTCTTTTCTTACTTATTTTTTTCAATTTGGGGTTATTAGACTCTAGATCTCTCCTCTGCCCTTAAAGCATCTGACCACACCAAGATTGGTTTGATAAGATGCTTGCCCAATGGCGCTGTTTATATTTGGTGAAATTGAATTAATGAAATGCTTGTAGCTTCCGGTTTCTTAGGCCATAGAGATGATTGGAGCCATTCTGGTCTCTGATCAGCTCTATTGTCAGCTGCCTGCTTCTCTCCTGAATGTGCTAGCAATGGGTTATTTTTTCAGCCTGTAAAGGCCTGTGTGTGCTTGGGCATATAGGCAAACTACCAGGTGCTTTTAGAAGCTGGAAAAAAAAATCACCAAATAACTTCAAACAATCTTGCGTGGGTGTTTGAAATCCTATATTATATGTTTTTGGGGTTTCTGTTTAAAACTTCGGTCTCTATTTCTATGTGTAGATGGGGCCTAAGTTAGTTACCCTTTTTGAGCGGAATCGCACAAACACAGTGTATGGATATATTTTCTATTGATCTTGAGCAGGCTTATAAATACAACTGATAGACAAGTCGTTGACACTGTTATACACCAGTCCAGTGAATTGAGCAGATGTGTTACTAGGGGACGGTTTCCAGTTACAGGGGGGTAGTGTCTTTTCAGAATATGTAAAAATTCAACAGCCTACGTTGGCTCCACAGCCCTGTACCAATAGAGTGTATTGAATGATGAGGGAGCCTTCTCTGAGCTATCCCTACTTGTCTGGAACCTCTGCTTATGCCAAGTGCTGTCCTTCACAAGTGAGTTCCTGTTCCTGACCAGTTACTCGCCGAAAGCATGCCAAAATTATGTGGGTTTGCCTATTTACAAGGTTGCCCAGCTAAAATTGCCATCAAAGTCTCCTGAGAGAAAGCAGATGGATTAGCCCCACAGCTCACAGACACAAACTGCTTCTTCCAACAGGTGGTGGGTTGCTATGACCATGTGTTTTTGGGGGCAGGACCCCCTTTCTCCTTTGGTGGGATAAAGAGCGCCACACTTAGGGCAATCTAGAGCATTTTGAGTTGATGTTTAAATCACATTGATGTACTGGCATGCTGAAGAGTGTGTGTGGGGGGGGGGGGGGGGGGGTTTGAAACTTTTATAGCAGCACAGAAGGTTTAGGGGCAATATTTTTGTGCGGGTACGACAGAATTGCCACAGGAAGGGGGGGGGAATAGCGAGAACTTATATAGCCTGAGCTCCCACACCATGGCTGTGGCACGCCATTAAGTGTTGTGTTCTGCACTCCTCATGTTTTCAGGCCTTCCATTATTTTGCACAGATCATTGGATCAGTTTCCCTTCTTTAGTAATTACCACACCTGTTCCACCTGAGGGAAATCCTGAAAACATGACCTGTTGGGGCGCCTTGAGGACTGGAGTTGAGAAACACTGGCCTAAGGAATAGGAGCCCCATCATCCTGGGACAGATTTTATGGGTGCAATCCCTGGATTTACCACAGGACATGTCTTCACATCCTCGATGGGATTTAAGGGATGAGAACCACATCTTTCCCTCACTCTAAATGATGGACATACCACCAAAGGAGTCTTCTGAGACAGGGCTCAGCCAGTGGAAGACCACAGCCTTGGACCTATATAACACTCCATGGATAACTCAACACAATGCACCACATGCCAAGGTGAGCGCCTACGCAGGATCCTTTGCCCAAAGCAAAATTACAGGCCACACCCTCATCTTCTCACAGTGGTGTTCTGTATTGTCTCTCAAGGCTCAGCCAAGGAATCAACTGATCTGGAGGTTAAAGAAAAAAAAAAGAGCTGGGGAGGCTATTGTGCAGCCAGGAATCTTGATAGAAGAACCTTTTGGAAAAACACACAGTAAAGAGGCAAGCTTCTCTCAGTAGAGAGAAGTTGTCCAACACCTAGGGGCACCAGCAGACTGACACCAGCTGGAAGAGGTTATATAGGGGATTGTCCTTGCTGCTTTTTTTTTGCCATTGTCCAATCATCTAAAATGTTGCTGCACATAAATCATGATTAACCACTTCCCGCCCGGCCTATAGCAGAATGACGGCCGGGCAGTGGTTCTGTTACCCTGACTGGGCGTCATATGACGTCCTTCAGGATAACATGGGGGCGCGCATCGTGGCGATCGGTGGAGCGGTGTGTCAGTCTGACACACCGCTGCACTGATCCCGGTAAAGAGCCTCCGGCGGAGGCTCTTTACCACATGATCAACCGTGTCCAATCACGGCTGATCACGATGTCAACAGGAAAAGCCGTTGATCGGCTTTTCCTCACTCGCTTCTGACAGCAGATCTGCGGCTCTCCTGACAGGGGGGTCTGCAGCCCCCCCTCAGATGCCCACACTGGACCACCAGGGACTCCACTAGGACCACCAGGGAAGTGGGCAACATTGGGATGGCCAGGTATGTACCCCATGGCCATCCACATGTGCAAATGATGCCCAATCTGTGCCAGTCAGTGCCCACAAATGGGCACTGACTGGCACCATCATGTACCAAAAAAATAAGTAATGCCACCCATCAGTGTCCACCAGTGCCACCTATCAGTGCCCATCCATGCCACCTATCCGTGCCACCCATAAGTACCCATCAGTGCCGCCTATGAGTGCCCATCAGTGCTGCATACCAGTGCCACCTATCAGTGCCCATCTGTGGCCGTCAGTACCACCTCATTGGTGCCCATCAGTGCAGCCATATCAGTGCCCGTCATTGAACCAAAAAAATAAGTGCAGCCATAAATATATAAGTGCACCCATATCAGTGCCCGTCCTTGAACCAAAAAAAATAAGTGATGCCCAGCAGTGCCACCTATCAGTGCCCATCCATGCCACCTATCCATGCCACCCATAAGTACCCATCAGTGCCGCCTATGAGTGCCCATCAGTGCTGCATACCAGTGCCCATCATGTGGCCGTCAGTACCACCTCATTGGTGCCCATCAGTGCCGCCATATCAGTGCCTGTCATTGAAGAAGAAAACGTAGATATTTACAAAAAAAATTACAAAAACTAAGAAAAACTTGTTTTTTCCACACTTTCGTTTTTTTTTATTTGTTGCACAAAAAATTTTAATTGCAGAGGTGATCAAATACCACCAAAAGCAAGCTCTATTTGTGGGAACAAAATGATAAATTCTGTTTGGGTACAGGGTTGTATGAAATTGCAACAGCGCTGAAAGCTGAAAATTGGCTTGGGCAGGAAGGTGTCTAAGTGTCTGGTATTGAAGTGGTTAAAGAAAAAAGATCCAGAGTCCTGTATGACCGAAACATGTCCATACGACTATAAAACCTAGCAAACAAACTGAGGCATGCTGGTTTTTAGCAGTGTTATGCAGTGTCAGACAAAACCTTTTTTTTTGTTGTTAGCCATTTCTCCTACAGACAGCAAGCTATCACCAAAGGTTTGCAACTTCCTGTGAACCTCAATAGATGAGAAAAACTTTTGTAACCTATAGGAACCTTTTGGATTTCTACATAAATGGCTTCTAAAATTAGATATAACTTATTAACGTCATATTAAACATACCAATCATGAAATTTTTTAAAAAAGCATGTGAAATGTTATATGTGATAAACAGAGGGCGCAGTGTAGTTATGGACAGAGTGCACACATCACTCGTATTGTGGCACTTCCTTCAGTAAAACCCCCACTTTAGACTTTTTACCTTGCTAAGATCCTGGGTACTGGAACAACACTTGTGCTCTAGAAATAAAAGGGTGTGAGTCTATAGCAGGGCTACAAGCAGCCAATTAAAATCTGTATTTAACCCAAAGTTGAGTGAGCTGCCAAACACTGCCAAATTTTGTGTAGCCCGCAGGCTTTACATTATCTAGACTAATAAAATTTAAGAGACCAACTGCAAGTACTTACGTGTGCCTTCCTGTCTTAAGGTGTGCTATAAAAGAGTGCTTGTATTGTTATACTCAGATATCTGGCTGCCATTTAATGCTAATTAGGGATAAACCGAAAATTTGGAAGAATATACGATCACCGTTAAAGTTTATGGGACACGAAAAATCAAAAGTGCTCATTTTAAAGGCTTATATGCAAGTTATTGTCATAAAAAGTGTTTGGGGTCCTGCCCCAGGGGACAAGTATCAATGCAAACAGTGGCGGCTGGTGCTCAAAATTTTTGGGGGGGCGCAAACAAACAGCCTCACTGTGCCATCAAACGCTGCCACTGTGCCCATCAAACGCTGCCACTGTGCCCCAAGTGCTGCCACTGTGCCCATCAAACGCTGCCACTGTGCCCATCAAACGCTGCCACTGTGCCCATCAAACGCTGCCACTGTGCCCCAAGTGCTGCCACTGTGCCCCAAGTTCTGCCATTGTGCCCCTTAAGTGCTGCCATTGTGCCCCTTAAGTGCTGCCATTGTGCCCCAAGTTCTGCCACTGTGCCCCTTAAGTGCTGCCATTGTGCCCCAAGTTCTGCTATTGTGCCCCTTAAGTGCTGCCATTGTGCCCCTTAAGTGCTGCCATTGTGCCCCAAGTTCTGCCACTGTGCCCCTTAAGTGCTGCCCCAAGTTCTGCCATTGTGCCCCAAGTTCTGCCATTGTGCCCCTTAAGTGCTGCCATTGTGCCCCTTAAGTGCTGCCATTGTGCCCCAAGTTCTGCCACTGTGCCCCTTAAGTGCTGCCATTGTGCCCCAAGTTCTGCCATTGTGCCCCTTAAGTGCTGCCATTGTGCCCCAAGTTCTGCCACTGTGCCCCTTAAGTGCTGCCACTGTGCCCCCTGCCTGCCCTCTGCACTTACCTTGTCCCGGTGTGCAGCTGGTGACGGCGTCAGGCGACGAGCGGTGTCTCCGTCGGATGTCTTCTCCCGCGCTCCTCCTGTCTTCTTCTGCTGTGATTGGACGTTAGGTGATTGGACGCCTAGCGTCCAATCACAGCGCCTGTGACTTCAGCCAATCAGGTGACAGGTAACAGACCTGGCAACCTGATTGGCTGAGAGGCGGGTCTGTGTTAGGGAAGCGATGTATTCGCTTCCCTAACACAATACTGTGTAATCAGCGAACGCACAGCCGCGCGCCCGCTGTTTACACTTAGGGAAGCCTATTAGAGCACACCGCTCTAATAGGGTGCCCTATTAGAGCTTACAGCTCTAATAGGGGCGCTTCCAGCAACACCCCCCCCCCCACTGTAATTCAGATGCCCGGCGCCCGATCAGGGGCCGGACACCTGAATAGGGGGCGGCAGCGGTGACAATAGATAGATTCATGCAATGCATGAATCTATCTATTGGTGATAGAGCGGTGCAGGAGAGGGGGGGGCGGCGCTCCTGCGCCCTCTATGCACGCACCGCCACTGAATGCAAAACATTTTTTTAAAACGGCAGTTTTTCCGGGAGCAGTGATTTTTTTTAATGCTTAAAGTGAAACAACAAAAATAAAATATTCCTTTAAATATCATGCCTGGGGGGTGTCTATATATCCCATGTTTAGAATAGTACCGCAGCAAAATTAAATTTCTAAAAGTAAAAATTGTAATTTAAAACTGATCGCAGCTGTAATGAATTGTCGGGTCTCGGCAATATAGATAAAACGGGCATGGGTTCCCCCCCCCCCCCAAGTCCATTACCAGGCCCTTCAGGTCTGATATGGAAATAAAGGGGAACCCTTTTCCAAATAAAAAAAAATGGCGTAGGGGTCCTCCTAAAATCCATACCAGACCGATTTTAAGGGGAACCCTGCACCAAAATTAAACAAAAATGGTGCAGGGGTCCCCCCCAAAATCCATACCAGACCCTTATCTGAGCACGCAACCTGGCAGGCCGCAGGAAAAGAGGGGGGAACGAGAAAGTTCCCCCCCTCCTGAACCATACCAGACCACATGCCCTCAACATGGGGAGGGTGCTTTGGGGTCTCACCCCAAAGCACCTTGTCTGCATGTTGATGGGGACAAGGGCCTCATCCCCACAACCCTTGCCTGGTGGTTGTGGGGGTATTCAGTTGGTGGCTTATCGGAATCTGGACTCCCAGATCCCGGCCCCTCCTATGTGAATTGGTAACGGGGTAAAAAAATAAAAACAAAAAGCTGCATGGGAGGCTCCCGCCGAGTGAAGCTTCTTCTGGGTAACAGCTGTTATATAGCTGAGGGCGGGGCCACCCAGTGGTGTAAATGGGTGACCCCGCCCCCTCTGATACCACAGGGGTTTCCCCATGCGTCAGAGGGGGTGGGGTAACCCGTTTAGGTCACCGGGTAGCCCAGCCCTCAGCTATATAACAGCTGTCACTCAGAAGAAGTTTCGCTCTGTGGGAGCCTCCCATGGAGGCGGAACTGTTGCAGCTTTTTTTCTTTTACGGTCCGTCGGGCGGCGTGAATTTACGTCGCTGGACATTTTTTTATTTTTATTTTTTAATAAAAGACTTGTCCCATGCTGTATCTTGTCTTTTTTACAATTTGACACTTTTTGTGTGAAATTTTGGGGGCCCGTTACCAATTCACATGGGGGCCTGGATTTGGGGGTCCCCTTGTTAAAGGGGAGTTACAGATTCCGATAAGCCCCCCGCCCGCATACCCCCACAACCACCGGGCAAGGGTTGTGGGGATTAGGACCTTTTTTTTTAATTTTGGTTTAGGGTTCCCATTAATTTTCACACCAGACCCAAAGGGCTTGGTAATGGACTGGGTTGAGTTGTATCTATATTGCCGAGATCCGACAATTAATTTCAGCCGCAATCAGTTTTAAATGAAAAATTTTCCTTTGGAAATGTAATTTTGCTATGGTACTGTTCTAAAGACAGGAAAAATGTGCCACTTTACAGGCATGGTATTTAAAAGGAATATTTCATTTTTATTGTTTCACTTTAAGCATTAAAGAAATCACTGCTCCTGAAAAAACTTCAGTTTTTAGAAAACAAAATTTGATACATGTTCCCTGGGGCAGGACCCAGGTCCCCAAACACTTTTTATGACAATAACTTGCATATAAGCCTTTAAAATGAGCACTTCTGATTTTTCATATTAGTGTACCATAGACTTTAACAATGTTCTGGCGGCTTTCGAATTTGCCCCGAACACTGCATATTGTTTGGTGTTCGCCGAACATCCAAAGTTGGGCCCTAACATATGCTCAGGACGAACTGTTCGCCCATCCTAAATAATGCTGCACTAGGATTTGCCTGTGGCTTCTCTTCGTTTTTTACCCTTCTTTTCCCATAGGGATTGGGTCCCCCAGCCCGCGCCTAAAGCAGCCTCGCTCCCTTTGCAGCATTTGTTTGAGACTCGGAGTTGAGCACCCCCCTAGAACTCCATGTTCAACTCGTTTATTTCAGGACTTTGATCGATCGATTTTTTACCAAAACCTTTGTTTTTATTTATTTTTTACCTCTACAATATATTTTTATTGTTGCTATTGATAACCCAGCATACATATGCATGTCCTCCCACTATTTTTCATAATCAGTCGTTTCAGCGCTGAGAGTTACACCAGTGCCTTATGTGTGTGTGTGTGTGTGTGTTTTTTTCTCATATGGAATTAAGGCAGTTCTGAAGGCAAAAGGGGGTCCAACCCGATATTAGCAGGGTGTACCTAATAAAGTGGCCGATGAGTATATTTCATATATACACACACACACAGTTGTGCTCAAATTTTTATGAGAATTTATGATTTCTTGGCCATTTTTCAGAGAATATGAATGAAAACACAAAAAATTTTCACTCGTGGTTAGTGTTTGGCTGAAGCCATTTATTATCAATCAACTGCGTTTACTCTTTTTAAAAAATAATGACAAACAGAAACTACCCAAATGATCCTGACCAAAAAAAGTTTACATACCCCAGTTCTTAACGTGTATTGCCCCCTTTAACAGCAATGACAGCTTGAAGTCTTTTTTAGTATTTGTGGACGAGGCTCTATCTTATCAGATGATAAAGCTGCCCATTCCTCTTGGCAAAAAGCCTCCAGTTCCTGTAAATTCTTGGGCTGTCTTGCATGAACTGCACGTTTGAGATCTCCCCAGAGTGGCTCAATGATATTGAGGTCAGGAGACAGATGGCCACTCCAGAACCTTTTTTTTTGCTGTAGCCAATGACAGGTTGACATGGCCTTGTGTTTTGGATCATTGTCATGTTGGAATGTCCCAGTACATCCCATGCGCAGCTTCCTGTCTGATAATTGCAAATGTTCCTCCAGTATTATTTGATAACATACTGCATTCATCTTGCCATCAGTTTTGACCAAATTTCCTGTGCCTTTGTAGCTCACACATCCCCAAAACATCAGTGATCCACCTCTGTTTCACCGTAGGAATGGTGTACCTTTCATCATAGGCCTGGTTGGCTCCTCTCCAAATGTAGCGTTTATGGTTGTGGCTAAAAAGCAAAATTTTGGTCTCATCACTGCAAATGACTTTGTGACAGAAGGTTTGAGGATTGTGTCTGTGCTGTTTGGCATATTGTAAGCGGGATACCTTGTGGCATTTGCGTAGTAATGGCTTTCTTTTGGCGACTCGACCATGCAGCCCATCTTTCTTCAAGTCCCTCCTTATTGTGTATCTTGAAACAGCCACACAACATGTTTACAGACTCCTGTATTTCACCTGAAGTTATTTTGTGGATTTTTCTTTTGCATCCCGAACAATTTTCCTGGCAGTTGTGGCTGAAATTTTAGTTGGTCTACCTAACCGTGGTTTGGTTTCAACAGAACCCCTCATTTTCCACTTCTTGATTAGAGTTTGAACACTGCTGATTGTTTTTTATTAATTCCTTGGATTACTTTTTATATCCCTTTCCTGTTTTATACAGTTCAACTACCTTTTCCTGCAGATCCTTTGACAATTCTTTTGCTTTCTCCATGACTCAGAATCCAATAACGTCAGTGCAGCACTGGATGAAAGATGCAAGGGGTCTGTCAGGAGTCCAGAAACTCATTGACCTTTTAGCCCGGGTTCACACCAGTGCGGTGCGAATTCCAGCTACATTTTCTCTGTGAAGAGAAAATGTAGCTGTGCAGCGGTGCTGCTGCGTTCTATCAGCGCATCAGCTGAGCAGGGAGAGGGGGGGAGATGTAGAGAAAACAAGGAGAAATTCCTTGTTCAGAACGGAATGCATCTGCGAATCAGATGCGTGCCCATAGAAGATAATGGGCCTGAATTCGCACCTGAGCCGGACCGCACTGCCTAGAAAACACACACGTATTTTGTGCAATGCGGAGTGCGAATGCACCGCAGATATGTGAACCAGCCTCATTAAAATTTATGTATTTTACAATGTCCTGCGAATTAGATGCGGTGTAACCCGCATCTAATACGCATAGGTGTGAACGGGGGCTAATACACACACACTAATAACAAGCAAACAGATCACAGGTGAGGATGGTTACCTTTAATAGCCATTCAAACCTCTTTGTGTCAACTTGTGTGCATGTTATCAGGCAAAAATCCCCAGTAGGGGTGCAACGGATCAAAAAACTCACGGATCGGATCGATCCTCGGATCAGGAGTCACGGATCGGATCATTTTCGGATCAGCAAATAATAATTGAAGTTGCAAAAACCTGTGAAAATTCCGCCACCATATAGTCCCCACTAATATCCACGTCATCTCCCCCACTGTAATATCCACGTCATCTCCCCCACTGTAATATTGGCTGGGTATCGCAGAGTATTTTTGGCTGGGTATCGCAGAGTATTGGCTGGGTATCGCAGAGTATTGGCTGGGTATCGCAGAGTATTGGCTGGGTATCGCAGAGTATTGGCTGGGTATCGCAGAGTATTGGCTGGGTATCGCAGAGTATTGGCTGGGTATCGCAGAGTATTGGCTGGGTATCGCAGAGTATTGGCTGGTTAATGCAGAGTATTGGCTGGTTAATGCAGAGTATTGGCAGGTTAATGCAGAGTATTGGCAGGTTAATGCAGAGTATTGGCAGGTTAATGCAGAGTATTGGCAGGTTAATGCAGAGTATTGGCAGGTTAATGCAGAGTATTGGCAGGTTAATGCAGAGTATTGGCAGGTTAATGCAGAGTATTGGCAGGTTAATGCAGAGTATTGGCAGGTTAATGCAGAGTATTGGCAGGTTAATGCAGAGTATATGCAGGGCTTACAAGTGATCGCTCCGTCATTTGACGGAGCGATCACATTAAAAACAGTGGCCTGGTGTACCAAGATGGCCGCCGCTCCGGAGCTAGGCCGAAGCCGCGGCCTTTCCTAAGGCCGCCGGGTGTACAAAGATGGCCGCCGTCGCTCCGGAGCTAGGCCGAAGCCGCGGCCTTTCCTAAAGGCCGAGGCCGCGGAGCGCTCCGCGGATCGCGGGGTGTGCCGATCCGAACGGGGTGGCCCGTTCGGATCACGGATCGGCGACGATCCGTTGCACCCCTAATCCCCAGGGTATGTAAACTTTTGACCAGGGTCATTTGGTTAACTTCTGTTGCCATTATGATTTAAAAAGAGTAAACACAGTTGACTGATAAAAAAATGGCTTTAGCCAAACACCAACCACGAGTGAAAGAAAAGTTGTTGTGTTATCCATCATTCATATTCTCTGAAAAATGACCAAGAAATCTTAAATTCTGCCTAGGTATCTAAACTTTTGAGCAGAACTGTATATTTGTATAGGTCTTTGTCCCAATATGTATGAAATAAATCAAACCAATAATTTTTCACTTTGTAAAAATACAAGTAGACTCCAGTATGCCCTCCATACACTATACCAGTGGCACTTATTGATGCCTGCATGCAAAAGCTGAGATTCTTGTATACATAAGGCCTATATAAAAAGGAAGTCTCACAAATTATGACAGGGCGCCAATTATTATTCATAAATGTAAACATTTCATGCGGGCAAAAAAAGTCTGCACCTGTGTCCAATTTCACTTTTAAATGGCATGGTTATAGTTGCCAGTGCATGATTATATCTTCAGTCTGTACTCACACAAAATAAAGCTGCACACCATGATCCCAAACCACTCAAGATATAAAAACAACACTTTTATTAGCTGAAATAAAAGGCTACATGTTACTGCTGTATATCAAGGGACCCTTTCTCATAAATTTGCTTTTAACTACTAACAGCATTTCATCACAATACTTTTCAGCTCAGTAAGAAATAATCCATCCAACTTGGTCACAGTTTAAAATAAAAAAAAATAAAAAAAACTGCAGTCAGTGGCACCGCCACTGCTTTTATACTTTTAAAGAAATCGTTTTTTTTTTACAATCTTAGCAATTCCCTATATGGCTTCCAATGTACTGAGATAAGAACATTTTGTAACATAACAGCTCTGCCTACAGTCATATTGATTTGCTGGTAGCAGAAAAGACTTTAGGCAGTTTGGATATCTAGTAGAGAAAAATGTCCTGAGAATGAAAGGAGTTGATTTTATAAATCAGCAGAGTGGCTACATCTGATGTTATATAAAAGCAAATAGAATTTTCACAAAGAAATGCCATTGCCTGGGATGGATTGTCATTTCTAAAAAAGCAGAGTGGTACATTTTGTAGTATCATTGCAGTTCCCTTGTATGCAAGCTGCTGTACCATTGTGTGTATATGTTGTGGTCAGTAAAACAGGGGATAAGGTGACAATTGCACAAAGGGGGTAATTTCTGCAATATACTAAAAAAAAAAAAAAAAAAAAGAAAAAACTGTAAAGTAAAAAAGAACAGTTGTGCACCATAAATAAATGTACTTAATTTTAAAAAAGCAAGATTTCTCCCTTCAGTAGATTTATATCTAATTATTCACTTTGCTGAACCACTGAAAAACAGCAGAGTAAAATTATTTTCAAATAGTAAATCAAAAAGGAAGTGCTAACAGTCTTCTTCAGCAGAACTCAATTTCTAATTTTACCTTAGAGAATTATTTTAATAGTCAATGAAACGGGTGATCTATATGCTTCCATACTCCTATCTGTCTTCAAGTGTAAGTCTTTGCTTTATAAAACTGCAGTCCTTATGGCCAGCCCTTACGCTTCATGTCTCCTCAAATAACCAGATTTAAATAGTGCATGTAGTCTTCGGGAAAGCTACTTATTACCCTGGATGTGTGGGAAAAACATGCACAATTATTGACTCCTGAGGTTTTATCATTTAACTGGTAGGAATTGGTGACAAATGCTAAATATTGTTCAGACACTACTTTAGATGATTTAGGAAGAACATTACAAAAGGGAGAATTCAGCCCAACTAAAAATCTGATTACATTTCATATTTAATTGGATGCAGGTGAAAAACTGAAGTAGCAAATATGTATACTTTCCATTAGGTTTAGCAGTAATGATATAACCTGGAACAAAAATACATGTAGATATATACAATTTTATATCCCCCCCCCCCAAACACATTAAAGGTAAACATAATAAATATATTTATATATATTTGTATAAACACAAATCATAAGTTGTTAGTGACAAGTTTATCATTCAGAAGATTTAGCCTCCCTTGCTTTGACTGTTTTAAAAACGCATGTTGTTGACATATAACATAAATAAGGCAATTCAATTAAATACACGGCCTGACTATGAGAATATGTACTATGAGACTTTGCCAGTTTATCTCATGTCAATGTGTTTGTGTTTTTTTTCTCTTTTTTTAAAGGTAGACTTGTTTTGGAAATATTTACACCTGACCGTTATGCAAAATGAAAAAAAAAAAACAACTGTAAAAAAAAGATGATTTAGTGCCTTTTACATACGCATTCAAAACATTATATACATAAAGGGAGCATTACAGGTCTCTACCAGTTTAAAAAACACTGGTACTTTAAAAAAAAAAAAAAAAAAAAAAGTCAGAGACTCTTAGCAACTGCTCTTTCTGCAAAATGAGGTAATTAACACGTAAAGTTGATACAGTTTGGATTTGGTGCTATTCAATGTTTACCAACTTCACACTTTGCAGCTGCTGAAAGGACAGTCAGTTAGATAATGCATTCTGTACAGTACAACAGAGTCATATTACAATCCAGTTACATCTTAAACTGCAGTGCTTCTGTTTTCGCATGGACACACATGTAACTAAAGTCCAAATACATTTGATCCCTGGTATGGAATAAGAAAGACACAGAGTGCTGCATTACAAATTGGTTTCATCCCATGAGGGGTCATTCATATTCTTTAGGACTTTTCTGATGAGCTTCTCAAGTTCCTTTCTAGCTCGCTGTTCTTCCTCTAAAGACTTCTTCATCTTTTTGCTGTCCTGTTGATTATATTAAGGAATCAGTTTGTTTATTTTTTACCTTACAGCAAGAGTTCTATGTAACTGAGAAACATGCATCATAACCTAACCAGACTTGTTGAAATTTGATTGTACAAAGCCCTTTAAATTTACAAACAATATAGTGAATGAGCTTGCCATATTAGATACAAATTAAATGGGTTTCTAATAAGGGTCCTTAAAGCGGAAGTAAACCCTCCTATCATTTTCAGCCAAGGAAGCTGCCATCTTGGTCTCTGTCTAATCTTCAACTTCCATGATGCTGCACATGTGATCAGTTATGACTTCAGCCATTGGATGGTTCGACAGATTGGTTGAGAGCACAACCAATGTGACAGCTAGCATTCTACGGCATGCCGGGAATGTAACTTTTTTTTGAAGCCATTAAATCGATGGGTTTACTTCCGCTTTAAACTGCATTGTTGAACTAAATCTAAAGGAAATACGTGCTGTCAGCTGAAATTATAACTAAAGCCAAAATTTTTTTTTCCAATCTTGGACAGAGTAGGGCAGTGTTAAAACCTCTGTCTTTGCCATCTGTGTCTCATTGGGATATTTCTGTCATTATGAGAGAAATCTCCTTTGGCAGTTCTCTTGGAAACCAGTGTCCGCTTAGGACGATTTTACCCTCTATTTGTATTCTGGTGCCAACTTAAAATTTTGTATTTAACTTTATTTTCATTCCCCATGACATTGGTGATCAGGACTATTTAAGAGAAAGAATCTCCCTAACGGGGACACAGATGGCAATAAAACACAGATGAGAGATCTATTTTAAGATGGGATTCGGTGCAGATTCAGTGCACAACTGAATTAAGATTGGAATAGAAAGTGAATGAGAGATTTAGAGTAAGGGGGACAGTGAAAACGTTTTAAAACATGACTTTGCAGGACCAATATAACTAGTGTTCATTAAAGTACCAACATCATGATTGTATATGATTGGGTAGAAAGAATATGGCCGATATGCTTTTGTGCAACGTTAAAATAAAGCGGTCATTAGAAATATCCAGGTCGCCACTGTTGACCTTATGGAAAATTGCTTGCCTGACAATCTTCTGGCTTGAGAATCTGAGCGTCAATGATCCAAAACAAACATTTTAAGGGTGTTGTCTTTTTGCTGCATACTTGTTTAGGGACAGTAGGTCAAAGTACTAAAGCCAGAGGATCAACATTTTCACGGGAAGACCATTCGTAAATAATTCTCTCATGACAGGTATTCTCTTAACTGAACAGAAAACCTGCTACCACACTAGATTGCCCTAAATTTACTAAATATAGGGACGTGGCTTATTTATCAAGGTAAATACCCTAGGAATTATGGACAACAAGCTGTTACCATTTGTTAAGTGTAATTAACTATGTATTAGAATGTATTAAAGCATACAGACCTGTTTTAGCTCCTGAACTTCATCTTTTAATGCATACACTGTGTCAACAAGACTCCTTGAAGAGAAGCACACATTGTACAGTAATGTCAAAATCTTTGAAAGCGTTAATATACAAATAAACCATTTTTATAATAGTGCAAATTTCTAAAGAGTTCTTTCAAAACCCAAATCAGTGTTGCATAAAACAGGATTTTTGCCTTTGGAATACATTTTGTAGGAGTACATTACAGGACACAGAGTGAAATATTCTAGAACCACCACTGGGTGCTATTGCCACCTTCAGGAGAATTCAATAGGAGGTAAAGCAAAGATGGGAGTATATCATAAGAACAGAGGGGCAGGAGCTTTAATGTACTCCAAGAAGAGAGAAATTCTAACTTGCTTGTAAATTCCATATATTGGGTTATAGTGCAGAACACAGGCAAAGTATTCACAGACCCTGGATATAGGCCCGCACATTCAGGTGACTGGAAACTGGTAAAAACTTTTGAGGACATGCCCTCTGTGAGCCATCCCTATAACCCTACCCCAAACCATATAGAATAACCAAGAAATGGAAAGGAGGGTGGCCTGTATTTTGTGCCGTACTCCAAGATATGAAATTTACAGGCAAAATACCTCTTACCTTAATCATACAGTAAAAGACACAGGCAAAGTTTTCACAGACCCTGGGACATTCCAAAGTAAAGAATAAGAAGGGTGGGCAACAAACAGGCAAACAGAACTGTGCCAACAGGCTAAGCAACAAAGGTCAAAAGATCCAACTTAAAAATCCTGCTGTAAGATCCTTGCAGTTAAAAGCTGCATCTGCAAAAGACTGTACATCCCCTGGTGCAACTTTGGAAAGATATGAACAGCGGACCAGGTGGTGGCCTTACAGAGCTGGGCTACAGAGGCCTGGTACAGGAATAACCAGGAAACTTCCACCGACAGGGGAGGGCTGGGCTGGGGGGCAGAGTGGCAATTGCCCCCCAGGCCGCAATAACTTACATTGAAAACAGCCGGCCCCCGATGCCCGCTGCTATTTTTACGGCTGCATCGGTCGGCCACTGTTGCATTCCGGGAGTTGTAGTCCACACTCAAGCTCCCAAGCAGCGCAGAGGAAACTACAATGCCCAGAGACCAGAGTCTTGTAGGCAGGGTGCCCGTGACTGGCTGAGGCTGTGGGGCTGGGTGCTGGCTTGCGCTGGCCGTGGCATGCAACCTGAGCTGCCAGGTAAGAGACCCTGACACCCCCAGCTGACCCCCACATGCCATCCCCCCCATACACCCCATTTACCCTGCCCCAGTGATCAGGCTGCATTGGATGGGCTCTGGTGAGACTGCCTTTATGGACACTGGTGAGGCTGCATTGATGGGCACTGATGAGGCGACATTGATGGGCACTGATGAGGTGTCAATGATCAGGCTGCATTGAGGGGCACTGGTAAGGCTGCATTGAAAATCCAGCTGGGCATGGATGGTGAGCTGATTTGGTGGTTCAATGGGCCACTTGACTGGACTTCCCCCCAGGCCTAAGGCTGCCAGCCCTCCCCTGTCCACCGACATGGTGGAATGGGCACATAAAAGCACAGGAAAATTGTCTATGAGAATGTAAGTTCTAGCAACCAGATTTCTTATCAATTGAGCGATGGTGGACTTGGAAAGCACGGTGACCCTTGTAAGGTCCTGAGGACAGGGCAAAATGGGAATCCATCTTCCTGATCGAAGCTGTTGCTTTGAGATAAACTCCTATGGCTCAGACTACGTCCAGGCAAGGAAGAAAAAAATAAATGTTGAACTGTAAATTTCTTATCTTGGAGTGCAGTACAGGACCCGGGAGCGCGCATCGGCTCTTTAACCATGTTATTGGCTGTGTCCAATCACAGCTGGTTACATTTAAACACGGAGAGACCGGTAATCGTCACTCATCGCCTCACACTGACAGAGTGTGAGGAGAGGAGAGCCGAGCCGATCAGCGGCATCTCCTCACAAGAGCACATCTAGGGATGTAATCAGGGCACTAATCATCAATGCCCTGATTACAATTGAGTCCCCACCAGTGCCAGCAATGTGTGCCCACCACAGCCAGCAATCAGTGCCCACAAGTGCCAGAAATCAGTGGCCATTAGTGATGCCAGTCAGTGCGGTCCATCAATGCCACCCATCAATGCCCATCAGTGCTTCCTATCTGTGCCCATCAGTGTTAAAACCTCTGTCTTTGCCAACTGTGTCTCATTAGGCATATTTCCGTCATTATGAGAGAAATCCCCTTTGGCTATCAGTGCTCATCAGTGCAGCCTATCAGTGCCCATAAGTGCAGCATATTCGTGCCTCCTCATCAGTGCCCATAAGTGCCACCTCATCAGTGCAGCCTATCAGCGCCCATCAGTGAAGGAGAAAAATTACTTATTTACAAAATTTACTGACAAAGAAAGAACTTTATTTTTTCAAAATGTTCCTAAAAAAAATAAAAATAAAAAACATTGATTAAATACCACCAAAAGAAAGATCTACTTGTGTGAAGAAAATTGTCATTTAAAGTGTGACAGCGCAGAAAGCTGAAAAATGGCCTGGGCAGGAAGGGGGTGAAAGTGCCCTGTATTGAGGTGGTTAATGAACAAGGGAATGAATGTCTTTATAGATTTGACAGGTCTCTTTGTACCCAAAAGGGCTTGGCTAGACAGAGAAGAATCAGGTTTTGCAATGAGTACAGCAGCAGTGAGCTTATCAACATTATCAAGCATGTTAAACAAAGCTCCTTCTTCAGGTGTAAAAAGAGTGGGGAAAAATCTTTAGCAGCTTCCTCCAATAATGTCTCTATATTCTCATCATTCCCTTCTGTGCCAGCCTCATCTAGGGCAGGCATATCGGGATATGACTCCGGTAGCGTTAAAGAAGCTGGAGACCAAGAGGTGTGGCGTTTTGGAACCTCCAGAAAGAGATTGTGACAGATGGAGAAAATTATGCTTTCGTCAGGTACACTCCTTGTTGCATTTCTAAAAATAGAACTGGAGTTGGATGACGACCAGTGCCAATACAATTTCTTGCTCCGATGCAAGGAAAGCATCTTCACGCTGAGGTTGAGTGTTGTGTGGACCATCTGCAGAGCAAATTATCGCCTGAGGTTTTGTTGTGGCTTACTTTTGCCTGGTCTCCACTATAGCCATGGGTGAGGGTATTCCACGTAGGGTACTGACAGAGTAGGGTGAGGAATAAAGGGTGATCCCGCCTGCGTTTTTTTTTTACATTTTTCGTACCATGCTCATAGGACAGCCCATTCCCTTGAATGGGCTGTCCTATGGGTGACAAATGCACCAAAGAGCTACCCCACCTTTTAGGGCTGTGAGCTTAGAACTCCAAATGCTTGTCTCTTAGTAGCGTTTGGGGTGTAATCAAGTATTAATGTCACTTCAAGAGCAATGTACATTTGTATTATGTTTTTCACGCACGTTCCCAGAATGCGCAAGTGTGAATGGGGCTTAAAGAGAAACTAAACTTCCTCTGCAGACATTTACCTATAGGTAAGCCTATAATAAGGCTTACCTATAGGTAGTGTAAATATCTCCTAAACATGTACAATTTAGGAGATATTCACATTGCATGCAGCCAGTGACAATACTGGTGCATGCGCTCTGACAGGGTTCCTTCCGAGCCCCGTGCCGTGAATGGCGGCTCCTGCGTGCCAATCACAGAGCCGGAGCCCACGAACCCGGAAGAAACTCCGGGAAAGATGTCGAGCTTGTCAGCTTTGTGCGGGCACCGCTGCAAAAGCTTTGTTCTACTGTATTTCATAATGAGCCAATATGCGATACATACTAGCACATTATGCCTTTGTCTTGCAGGGTTTTTTTTTTTTTGTTTTCGGAGGTTTACAACCTCTTTAACAGCTCTAGGCGGAAAGCAACATTAAAGTGTGCGATCTGTGGTGTAAGGTCACATATGGTCATCCACCTGAGACTAAGTGGTCGAATTTTAGCAACAAGCTTGAAATGCTTACACTGTAGCCCCGTTTTTTACAATAACGGCCAGCGTTACATGATGACTGTTACCTGTCCACAATGATGGACTGTATATAGAGTGCAGGCTTCACCCATCAAGTTAGGCATACATCCGAAGATGTCTTCAGGATCTGGGTATCATAGAGATGGACCACAGCCCTGATCTGCATAGGACCCTGTAGCTGGTACATGTATTGCAAATGTTAGTGCACGCGCAGGATCAACTGACCAAAGCAACATTATAGGCCGTCCCTACAGCGTGAGGTTCGGGTACTTCTTCTATTGTAATACATGAAGACATTAAAGGAGATGGTTGAAGAGTTAAATAATCCAAAAATAAAATAAATTTTTTAAACCAGGAATGATCACTCTGCAAGAGAGAAGAGGTCCATCACCTTAGGACACTAGCAAAAAACTGAGGACTCATGGTGTGGGGTAGGGAAATAGGAGAGGTTTTTCCAAAGCTAAGGTCTATGAAAACTTTGGCAGTGTCCTGTACGACTAAGGATTTTACAGGTAAGACTTAATGTGGAGTTCCACACTAATTTTTAAGTTTCACTTTAAATTATTCTTGCAGCATAAGCATTGTGAAATGGCCAAAAATTTTTTATTTTTTGTCAATGGTTACCTGGATATTCCATTTTTAGATGCAGCTTCCTGTCCTTGCCACCTGCGGATATGCCTGTAATATCTGGTGGCGCGCTGTCTCCTGGGAGCCATTTGTCATTATTCCCAGGAGTCAGTGTGGATGGCCGCCGCTCGTTATTGCGATAGTTTATCTTTGTTGCCATCACAACGGGGCAGGCATTTCCGCCACCGCCGCCCGTTGCGATGGCAACATCAGAAGTGTACGGCGCTGCAAGCCGTACATACTGCGCGTGAGCGGGAACGGAGTGGTGCATGCTGGTTGTTCAGCTGCACCATAACCAGGAAGATAGTGCTTGTGGGCTTAACATGCCCACGAGCAATATGGAACATGCCAGGGATAGAAAAATATAACAAACATGTTCTACTTACCTGCTCTGTGCAGTGGTTTTGCACAGAGCAGCCTGGATCCTCCCCTCCTCGGGTCCCACATCGTGGCTTCTGGATCCACCCTCCTGCCAAATGTCTCCAGAGCAAGCAGCTTACTCTGGGGGCACCCACGCAGGCGTGCTCCCGACCCGTGGCTGTGTGTGTCTAATCACAGACAGAGCCGCGACTCGGCCCCTGCCCTGCCCCCTCCGTCTCCCGATTGGCTCCTTGGCTGTGATTGACAACAGCGGGAGCCAATGGCTCCCAATGCTGCCAAAAGCCAATAAGTAGTGCGAGTCCCTTAAGAGGCAAGGCTCTTGTGGATATCGCTAGATTGAAAGGGGGCTCAGGTAAGTTTTAGGGGGGCTGGTGCACACAGGTTTTATACCTTCATGCATAAGATGCATGAAGGTAAAAAAAACTTGTGCCTTTTTTTTAAAAGATTTTAGTAAAAAAAAATACAGTAGCAACCCAAGTACAGTACAGCCTAGTTATGCCTCCTGTGTCCCAACAGAGAACATTAATGGCACAGAGAATGGCGTTGTACATGAGACTTCATTACACATATCGTGAGAAATTTTGAAAAAGCAGAATTGCATTATAATACCAGCAGTGTCAAAGAACAAATAAAGGGACCCATTCTAAGTGTCGGAGTCTAGCGTTGTCAGGGTAAGCGGGCTGGACACCCACTTGTGCCAGAACTTGTCAAAGAGACTGGGCTTTTTTCGGAGTTCAAACGTGAGCTTGTATGAGGGTAAACTGTCATTTATTAACTGGAGCCAAGTGGTTAAAGTAAGGAAAGTTGCTCCTTTCCATGACAGAAGGATAGTCGTCTTAGCAAAGAAGTATAATATTTGTAGTAGACATTTAACATGCATAGGAACAGTCAGTTCTTTACAACCACTTTAAAAGCAGTCCAACTGAGGGGAGGGCAACAAAAAACAAAAAGGTCAACAGGTCCACAAAGAACAAACCAATCGGTTAACGAGGGCAGCTCAAAGGAGTCTATTGCACCACCTGAAGAACCCTATGACCAAAGCCAGCATGAACATCTAGAAAAGCTCACCAAAAAAAAAAGAATTAAAGACCAGGTGGCAGCCCTGCAATTTATGAAACAGACATCTGAAGCTAAAATGTCAAGAAGCACTAATTTATCTGGGGGAACCTTGCCATTGAGATCATAAAACCAGATTGATGAGTTGCTGAATCCACAAAGCGATAGTGGAACAAGACACAGGATGTTCCCCCTACTCCCCAGTTAGGTATCACAAAGAGAGTCAGACTGTCAAAAAGGATTCACTTCTCTCAGAGCAGGGAGAAGATGGTCATTCTCTTAAGTGTACTAGCAGTAAATTGAGGTATGCTGGGAGCGGTCATACTAAGTTGTTCTAACAAGCTTTGCTATGTCAGTGTCCAATTATTCTAAAGGTGGCAGCAAAATCGACTGGATCCAGAATACATTACCCTATGTCCTGTACTGAACGATTAAAACCATATTAAACCCAAAAGCAAACATATTGCAGCTACATTGGTTTTCTTTTTTGAGACTTTCTTCTATTTTCATCTGGTGATCTGGTAAGTAAATCTGTTTTTCAAAAGAACAAGCTCTCTTGGAGATTTATCAGTTACAGGGATGAGACAAACCATTCAACACTGGCAGGAGTGCTTACAATAGTCAGATTTATTTATGTAAAACCTTATCCCAAAAGGAAAGAAAAGCAGTTTTCTCTAACTGCTTATAAAGTGTTAGCTTAAGTTTGGCTTCAAAATGTTTATTAGTGTATCCAAATATGCCAGTACATCTAACACTCCCCTACCCCCAGACTGACAATGCTAATGTCTAAATGTGCCACCTATGCTCTTTCATCCAGATCGGGGGCACTCTTATACATGGAGCAAGTTACTGGCCAGATCACCAGGTGAAAACAGAGGGGGGAAGCCTAAAATAAGAAAAACAATGCCGCCACCACATATAATGAATAGTAACCACTTCAGCTCCGGAAGACATTATCCCCTTCATGACCAGGCCATTTTTTTGCTATTCAGCACTTCTCTGCTTTAACTGGCGATGGCGCAGTCATGCAGCACTGTACACAAACAAAATGTATATCTTTTTCCCCACAAATGGAGCTTGCATTTGGTGGTATTTAGTGTTTTTTGTTTTTATTAAATAAATGAAAAAAAATATATGTTTTTCTCTTTCTGATATAAAACATATCCAATAAAAAAAATTAAAATGCTTCATAAATGTAGGCCAAATTGTATTTTGCTACATGTCTTTGGTAAAAAAAAAATCCCAATAAGTGTATATTGATTGGTCTGCGTGAAAGTTATACCGTCTACAATCGATGGAATATATACTGGAATTTTTCTTATATACTAGTAATAGCGGTGATCAGTGACTTATAATGGGACTGTGACAGTGTGGCCAGCAATCTGACACTAAGTGAACTGACCGGCACTGACATCACCAGTGACACTAATACAGTGATCCGTGCTAGGTCAGTGAATTCCAGCCATAAATCATGACAGCAGAGCCAGGGCGGGCGGGCAAGCATGCCCCCTACCCGGAAATGCACAGCCAAGCCCCCCTGTAGAAGAAGGCGGTCAGCAAGTGGTTAAGCTCCAATATATTACATTTTTGGTGTTGGGTTTTTACTGTTTTAAGAAAGGACAAAACACCTTTTCTTCTAAACCTATGGTATTTAGCAAATGAACAAAGTATTCTCACACTAACTGAACTGGAACTAGGTGAAAAATTCATTATACACATTGCTGGTTGTGCTACCTTTTGTTGCAATGATTGCAACTTCACCCTTCAAATATTTCAATAGCAGGATTTCACACACAATATAATATTATCCCCAAAGACTTTCATGATGACACCATGCCATCTCTATTAAGTTCAGATCCAGACTTTTAATTTTTCCATTTTGAGGTGAAAATGCTTTAGTGCTATAGATCAATTTGTTGCTACATGAGCCAGCTACAGTGTAGGCGACCAAAAGCATTGTTAGTCTTTTGACCAGAAAATGCTAGCTTCAGTTTGAGCCCCAGCAACTATATTGGCTTTAGGTCTGGACTTCGACTAGGCTTGTCCTGGATTCGTTTCAACCAATCTGATATGAACTTTGACAACTTATGTGCAAAACCAAGCATTTGCAAAGAATAGAAATGCCCATCATCACCCTCTAGGGAAGCCAAATATGGTCCATCCTCGCAGGTACTGCTTTAACCACTTTCAGACCGGACCATTTTGCTGGCTTAAGACCAGAGCACTTTTTGCAATTCGGCACTGCGTCGCTTTAACTGACAATTGCGCGGTCGTGCGACGTGGCTCCCAAACAAAATTGACGTCCTTTTTTTCCCACAAATAGAGCTTTCTTTTGGCGGTATTTGCTTGCCCCTGCGGTTTTTATTTGTTGTGATATAAATAAAAAAAGCGGCAATTTTGAAAAAAACTAATTTTTTACTTTTTGCTATAATAAATATCCTCCAAAAATATATAAAAAAAAATATTTTTCACCTCAGATTAGGCCGATACACATTCTACATATTTTTGGTAAAAAAAATAAAAAATCGCAATAGGCGATTATTGATTGGTTTGCGCAAAAGTTATAGCGTTTACTAAATCGGGGATGGTTTTATAGCATTTTTATAAATTTTTTTTTTTACTAGTAATGGCGGCGATCAGCGATTTTTATTGTGACTGCGACATTATGGCAGACACATCGAACATTTTTGACACATTTTTGGGACCATTGCCATTTATACAGCAATCAGTGCTATTTTTCTTTTTTTAACAGAGGAGTTTATTAGACAAATCAGCATTACGCAATCAGTGCTATTTAAATGCACCGATTCCTGTGTAAATGACCCTGGCAGTGAAGGGGTTAACCACTAGGTGCCAGTGTAGGGGTTATATGTTCCTAAAGGCATGTTTCTAACTGTGGGGGGGGGGGGGGGGGCATGGCTGTCAGTTAGTGAATGCTGATCTCTGCTCCAATCACAGGGAGCAGAGATCGGCGTCACTAGTTGCTAGGCAGAACGGGGAGATGCTGTTTATTTCCACATCTCCCCGTTCAGCCTTCCCGTGAGACGATCGCGGGTATTCCTGCGGTCGATTGAGTCCGCGGGACCCGCGCCCGAACTCACGGGGGTCCCGGCACCTTAAGGGGGATGTACCTGTACGCCCTTATGCCTGTCCGTGCCATTCTGTCGACGTACATCGTCGTGCGCCGGTCGGGAAGCGGTTAACATAGCACCCTGTGCTGAATTGTGTTACATTTGTTATGTTATGGGATACATGGTAAATAAAGGCTTATCCCAATCTTATAATTGTAAGCTCTCACAAACAGGGTCCTCCTAACCTTATATTGTCTTTAACTGAACTGCAACCGTACGGTCTGTCTTGAATTTGTAAACCGCCGTGCCAACTCTTGGCTCAATATAAATCCTGTATAATTGGTAGCTGTGCTTTGAAAAGATTTTTTTGCAACGCCAGGTTTGGGTCTGGAAATCGTAGAAATGGACTATGGCCCTCAACCTATTTAGCACCCTGCGGCTAACTATATGAGTACCAAGGTGAGTGCCCAAGGAGGAGCTAGTGCCTGAAACATTATAGCTCGTTCCCACAGCGTGGGGTCCAGGACTGGTCCCCAGGGTTTTCTGTGATCACCCTGATCTGGATGCACTTCTATTGTGGTAGAAGGCAGTGAAGAGGTTGATTGAAGAATTTATTTAAGAATTCAAATGAAAGAAGAACTAGTTAGGCATTGAAACTTTTCCATAATCGGGAAGAGGTCCATCACCTATAGGATACTAGCAGAAAATGATTGAGGTCTCACACAGTGGGGAAGGGTTATAAAAGGTACACACAAGTTTTTCAAAAGCTTTGCCAGTGTCCAATCACCTGAAGGTTGTAGCTTATAATCCAGGGTCTATGACTATCCAGCCTGTGTACTGTACTATACGAATAGGATATAAAAAAAATGTGGCTGTGTATGAAGCCAATTAGAACAATAGACAACACATTAAAAGCAATGTCCAAGGACACCTGAAAATTAATGAAGCCCTTTAAAAAAAAAAAATAAGTAAAAATTGTAAAAAAAAAACAGTGCTGTTGTAATGATGATCAATGATCATCAATCAAAATCTCCAAAACAAACAGTCCCAGAAAGCAGGTAAATATGAAAATCAATACATTATAAAATATAGAATGTTACCCAGTCAGAACGTGTCCTCTCCCCAACAACTTGCAACCACAGCAAATATGGTTACTTCTAGGGACACACACTTTTAGCAATCAGTGAAAAAAACACAGACTACTGTTTAAAGACTAATAAATTGATCCACTATGCAGCAAAAAGGCACATTTTTCATAATTGTATTAAGTCAGTCTATATTATTTTATGTCAAATGTCCAATTGCTCAGGGCTATAGCTGTTATCTACAATAATACACAAGACAACATACTAGGGAAGGATCAGAGGAGCCAGTGCAAGAACAAATTTGCTGTCATGTGGAGCTCTTAAAAGTAACTTTTCAAGAAGACTCTTGTATCTAGAAAGGGGAAGTGTGCCTGTTTCTAGCAACTAAGTAGTCACCCCAGGCCTATGGCTCAAATCAGATGCATTGCTTGCAAGGACAAGGCAACACTCAATTAGCAAAGGTATAGGACAGCAATGTGAAAACAATCATAGTTTATAAAACAGCTGTAACTCACTTTTCTTCTATAACAGTCTGGCCATTACTTCTTGTTTCCTCTACAATTATTTTCTCCTCTTCTGGAAGTAAAACCTGGGGAGCGGATTCTTTGCGTAAACCTGACAGCAGGAAGATCGAGAATAAAAGGTAAACATTGTATCCCAGAAAGTAAAAGAAAAAAAAAACACATTTTCTATGCTTTATGAGATGCATTCATCTTCCATGTGAAAAAGCCTCTAATATTAGAAATACATGAAGACACAAGATGATAAAAAAAAAAATATATATATACACATCCATATAAAAAAACATGGTGCCTGTATTACCTTATGAAGTCAGTAGACAACTGCAACTTGTGAATAGTTTCCAAAATACTAGGCATAAGTTAAAAAAAAATAAAAATTTTGCAACGTAACGGGGGAAAAAATTGTGCCATTTTAATTCCATTTTTAAAATGTATTTCTTTTGTAGCACCAAGGAATTCAATGACGAATGTTACAAATGTAGTTACAACACTCAAACATTTTACAGTAAAGACTTACCTAAAACAGGCAATTGAAAGGAAACACAAAATGTAAAACAGAAAAACAACATTGTTACAATTTGCAAGCTTGTGAAGCTGGGTCTGGTTGCATAGACGCACACATTTAATTAACATGAAGGAGGAAGTGTCAGACACATACGATGGTGAGGCTGTAGCATGCAGGATAACCTCTTCAGCGCTGAAGAGACTATAATGTTATTTTAGGGTACCCCTAAAAACATAGCCAAGCACATTAGAAAAGAACTTTCAGCACAGCAACATATAGATTGTTTTCTATAAAACTGATTTCATTAAGTTTTTGTGGACAAGACCAACACATCTTTGATTTACGGTTTGCTACATTTGGCTAATCTTTGTCAGTTTTGCAATTTCTGCAATCAGTAGAGCACTGTAGTGATTATTAAAATAACAGAACAATAAAAAGAAGCAGTAACAGCAGTAAAACTTTAGAGTGGAACACCAGACCTTCTTTTCCCTGATAGGATTGGGAAAGGGTTAGGATCGCTCTCAAATTTTTATTGGAGTCTTTCTTTGCAGTGACCCCTTCACCTTCTCTCCCAGAAACCACAGTAAATGAGAGAAAGTTTCTAAATTGTTATGAGAACAGTTGTGCACATTTAGGAAATTTCCTCACTTCCTGTTGTGGTGCAGACACACAGAACCTCTGTCATTGTTAAGTGATTTCTAACTTGTCCATGTTAGAAAATAAGTTTTACTTGGAGTTTAAAGCTGGATACACACTATACAATTTTCTGTAGATGTTTACATTCAGATTTACCAAAACCATATAATATGGAGGTCAAACCTTAAGTGTTTCAATTTGTATGCAATCAGGCAGGCCATTGCACTACATGGTTTTGGTAAATCTAAAAGGAAATCAGACAAAAAAAAAAAAAAGTGTGTATGGCGCCTTACTTTAATCATGCAATTATTCCAAAAATTGAGTCTCCCAGTAAGCTCTCATTCTCAGCTGCTGGCACACATGTAATCCATGGTGTCTAGAGACACCCCACCCCATTTACAAGCCTGACAGGCTTGCCCAGCAACCAGCTAAACTCAAAATGACTGCATATCACAGTAATCAGTGTAATATCATACTTACAAGGGACGGGCTAAGCCAGAATGGATTGTACTAAAAATGACAACAAACTGGGTAATAATTACTCTAATACTTGTATTCATGTAAAGTTTTCAGAGCAACGACTCATTTAGTCAGTCTCTTCTAATATTATCATTATAAATGATACCCAAGTAATTGTTATCATATGCTTCATTAGACAGTCAACCAGTTCGATACTGGTATATAATGATCTAGCATAAGTGAACCACTAAAAAAGAATATTTAATTAAATTACAAAAGGCTTATTTAATGTAGCCTAAAACATCTCCATCAGTCTGGAGTTAATAACATTAGACATAAAGGTAGAGCTGTATCTCCAATTATGATGGCCGTAAGGTCAGTGCAGGTTTTTAAAGAAATCTGTAAAAAATATCCTAGGGATTAAAAGACAATACCCTTTTGTTGTTGTGGTATGCACTGTTGAAATTCTGTATATTTTATCCTGGTAGCAACATGGTTTGCTTTTGATTTAGAGGTGCTTGAAGTCACTTTAAAGTCATATCCCATACTGGGCAAATTTTGTTGTCCATATGTACATGAAAGGCATCAGTGTAAATTAACAAGGCACGGATGTAATAGAACAAATCCTTTTGTAATAAAAATAAATAAAAGTGTTGCTTTCCAAGTAAATTTTTGAGAATAAAAACTGAACCTCGCAGTTTAATAACTTTAGCTTATGAAAGGTAAAGAAAACTGCACAGAGCAGAGATTACCTTTATGTAAACCTCATACCAAACTGATCAGTACAATTTCAACTTTTCCTGTAGAAGTTAAAAAAAATATTTTCTCCAACTACCTTCCAAGTCCCTATCGGTCACATTAAAGCTAGATGTTTTAGTTTTCAGTAAAGTTAAAATCATCCTATGTTGCTATCATTGTGTCCTGTCTGACGTACCTAGGGCTTGGACTGGTTTACTTTACAGACAACATCTAAGGCCAAGGCACACAAATATAAGCCTTTAAATCACCTCCAGGCCTTTACATCAATAATGTATTATGACAAAATTTGCATGACAAACTAATGAGGTAACTACCAATTCTTCAACCAGTATTTCACTAATCTGTATTATTTTTTAACCAAAATTCTAAAGTGAATATAAGCAATTTCCCATCTTGTTAACAGGTCTTTATAAAGCCACCTCTCACACTGAAGTAAGTGATACCTGGATGTCAATTATTACAAACTAAGGGCATCCTGATGACAAAAAAGTTTAAAGACCAATGGTTTAGTTCATACATTAGTAATCATATACT
The DNA here is from genome assembly GCA_028564925.1 of Lithobates sylvaticus. Taxonomy (NCBI): domain Eukaryota; kingdom Metazoa; phylum Chordata; class Amphibia; order Anura; family Ranidae; genus Lithobates; species Lithobates sylvaticus. The sequence goes on from CM053027.1 coordinate 412,495,965, forward strand.
CCTATTTGATGATTTATTTGAGTACATTTACTTTTTAAATTACTTTCTTCCACTAGCTTAATTCAAAAGCTGAACTCCAAGTATGGATTTTATTGCACTGTTACACGGGTCCAATTTGGATTCATATAAGTAAGCATATACCATACTTGTGAAACACTGTGGAAGCAGAGAACTACTGAAGTAGTCGCTGCAACCAAAGTGGTTACAATTTTCCAGGTCCTGTGCAAAGCTTTCTCTCATTGGACGAGCTGGAGAATGTGATGTCTCCATTCTGCCTCTCCACCTCATATAATCAAAGAATGCCTTGCATTCATTCTGGCAAGTCATTCTGCAAATGACACCCATGCCAAACAAGCAACCAATGTGGTTACTATGCAACAAGTTAGCTGCTCAGCACAGGGCAACTACTACAGTAATTCTCCACTTCTACGTGGTTCCACAGGTAAAACGTATGCATACTTACATTGGTCCAAGCTGGACCAATGTAAGTATGCAATACAATTTATACCTTAAGTTCAACTTTAAATATACAGTAGAATTACACTAAATACCCAATTAGAAAATTTTCAGCAAGAGATACTGAAAACTGATTTTTGTATTCACAGTAACGGTAATGTGCACTGGCACTAAATATAGTGCCAGCGCACATTTCTAGAAAATAAAAATCTGCATTTCTTTCAAGGTGGTCAGAAATATGGGATCTCTTTTAAGCCAACACCACCCAAACACACTTGAACTCCAGGAATTCTCTTTTTTGCAAACTTACATTGGTCCAGTTTGGCTTGATACGAGTTCTGCTTTGAGGCGGTAGCAAACAATTTTATTGCAGCTTACCAACATCACTGTACTTATATTAACAGATCTGTAATATAGGCTTATCAGAACAGGTATTCCCTCTAGGTGGTCACACACCGCTACACTGCTCTGTTTTCCTATACCTATGCACATTTTGAAGGTGGAACCTTCTTCATCAGCAGGGAGGAAAAATTTTCCACCTTCGAAACGTGTATAGTTATAAAAAAACAGAGCAGTGTAACAGTGTCTGAATTGGTTGCCATTGGTTACTGCAATAGGCGGCCCGGCCTCCAGCGGACTGACCTAGAGGGAATACCTGTTCTGATAAGCCTGTATTACAGATCTGCTTGCGAGTACAATGATGTTCGTATACTGTACAATAAACAACATTTGAGATACTAGTCGAGGAAAAATGCTTGTGTTGGTTTGCTTTATAGTATTACCACAATTTGTGGAGAAGAAGGGATTAACGAGCACTAAAAGGAGTGTAGTGTTTGTAGAGATCCATTGCTGACATTGAGGCTTGGAGGAAAGAAGGAATGAAAAGACTTTGAACTTTGTGAGTAAATGAAAGCAGCAATATACTAAGCCTCCCTAGGTATGTGAGCTGACAGACATTGTTCTGTATCCAGTGGATAATTTATGTGACATGTGCAATATTTGCTGTGATCACAAAAATATTTTTTTTTTTACACAAGTTTGCTCCTCACAAGAGCTTTTAGGATCATTGAACTGGATTTGGAGATCTGTCAATGTGTGGTGCTATATGTTATATACAGAGGATATTATATTTTTTTAGCATATGTATGTTGATTTCTTATTGTCAGATTTGGTCACTGGTCAATTGAGGGATTGTATGGTTTGAGATCTGAAAATATTAGCCTTGAGCTTCCACTGAGGGAGAGAGAGAGGGCTGATTGTTGTAACATTGAGATATCTAGTTCATACAGGGTGAGGAGTGTAATTAGCAGCCCTCCTAATGGTAAGGCATTTCTTTAATCTTGAATAAAACAGCTCTTTTGTAGATGTAGGCTGCCTCAAATCCTTCTGTCTCTCCATGTAATCCAAGACAGGCTTGATGATATTGGGATCAGGGCTCTGTGGGGGGCCAAGCCATCAATTCCAGGACGACTCCTCATTTATGCGTTGTGCTGCAGAATAAATTTGGGGGCAAACGCCTCCCTGATTGTATGGCGTGATAGAAAAGTATCTGCCTGTATCTCTCAGCACTGAGGACACCATTGACCCTGACCAAATCTCCAATTCCATATGCAGAAATGCAGCCCCAAACTTGCAAGGAACCTCCACCATTCTTTACTATTGCCTGAAGACATTCATTATTGTACCGCTCTCCAGCCCTTTGGTGAACTCATCAGTTCAGAGCACTTGCTGCCATTTTCCTGCACCCCAGTTCCTATTTTTCATACATAGTTGAGTCGCTTAGGAGGTATGGGCTTTTTGGCCTCAATTCTTTCATGAAGACCACTTCTGGCCAGACTTCTTAGGACAGTAGATGGGTGTACCTGGGTCTCACTGGTTTATTCCAGTTCTGTGCTGTTGGCACTGCTGGACATCTTCCGATGTCGAAGGAAAATAAGCATCAAGTGTCTTTCATTAAATCTCCTCAATGTTGCCCGTTTCTTTGTGCTTCTTCAAAAGAGCTTGAACAGCGCATCTTGAAACCCCAGTCTGCTTTGAAATCTTTGACTGAGAGAGACCTTCCTTGCTGATGCAGCTTAACAACTTTGTAAAACACAAGACATTGCTGTGCTCAGTGTTGTCATGGTGTAAGACCTGTGACATGTAACGGTCTTCCACAACCTCACATTATTAGCAGAGTTTGACTGTTCCTCACCAGTTTTAGGCCTCTTACACAGCAGTTTCTGTTTCCGTTAATGGCTGTGTTTCAGCCTACATATATGAGGATCAATGGCACCTGCTTGGTATAATTGGTTAATCATACACCCGACTCTAATCCTACAAAATCTCTGACTTTGTGCAAGTGTTCTGGTGTAAGAATCGATGCTGGTTTGAAGCCAAGGGTAATCACACCAAGTATTGATTTGCTTTAGATTTTTCTTCTGTTCACTCACTTTGCATTTTGTAAATTGATAAAAAAAAAAAACTAAAAAACTATTGAAATATATATTTATGGAAGCTTTATAGCATTTCTTCACACCTGCCTAAAACTTTTGCACAGCACTGTACATAAAACCTTTATCACAAAAAGAAAAAACTGCTGCAACTGCTTATAAGATATTAGCAGGAGTTAGGCTTAAATTTGTTAATGTCTTTGAATCTGCTGATACATCCAACACTCTCCTACCAGACTGACAATGCTACTAGCCAAAAGTGTTCCTTCATGCTACTGTGCCAGATCACCAGGTGAAAACAGAGGGAAAAAGGCCTAAACAAGAAAATGAATGCAGCAACCAAATCTAAATGATTGATTGGTATTCTGCACTCTAAAAAAAAAAATTTGGATTGGGGTTTAAGACTGCTTAACCACTTACCGCCTGGCCTATAGCAGATTGACGGCCAGGCAGTGGTTCCGTTATCCTGACTGGGCGTCATATGACGTCCAGCAGGATGACACGCCGGCACGCTCCCACCACTGTGCCAATCAGTGCCCAGCAGTAACACCTGGAGAAAAAGGAGGGCGCACCGATCTAGTGCATTACCAATATAAAAGTTTTATTAAAAATGTATAAAAGCAATGGTACCCCAAACTACTTCAGCCGTTCAGTCATTTGGGGTACCATCTGATCTTCCTGCCGTCAGGTCCTGTCTGCAGTTGCTAAGAGATGCAGTTTGACTGATAAGAAAAGCCTTTATATATGCTCGTTTTGTGAGTAGTACCATTGCTTTTATACATTTTTAATAAAACTTTTATATTGGTAATGCACTAGGTAGGTGTGCTCTTTTTTCTCCTAGTTTTATGAACACCCATTGTTCTGAGGAGGTCTGCAAGATCATAGACTTTGCCGTAAACCAGAGTGGATTACACCATTCATGTATAGCAAAACACCATAGCGCAGGAGATTATTGTTCAGCAGTAACACCTGTCAGTTCCTCATCAGTGCTGCCCATCAGTGCCACCTGTCAGTGCCAAATCAGTACCGCCCATCAGTGCCCATCACAGCCGCCTGTCAGTGCCACCTATCATTGGCCGCCTATTGGTGCCTATCAGTGCTGCATATCAGTGCCCGTCAGTGAAGGGGGAAAAGTAAATTTTATGACAAACTAAGAACTTTTTTTTTTCAAAAATTTTTCAGTTTATTTAGCAAAAAATAAAAACCCCATAGGTGATCAAATACCACCAAAAGAAAAAAATATAAAAAATGCTGTTAGGGTGCAGTGTTGCATGGCCGCACAATTGTCATTCAAAGTGTGACAGCGCTGAAAGCTGAAAATTGTCCTGGCCAGGAAGAGGCGAAAGTGCCTGGTAGTGAAGTGGTTAAAGTTTAACCACTTGGTGGCAAGTTAAATTACATGCTGGCTCTTATATATTATATATATATATATATATATATATATATTTTACAAACACCAGTTGTGAGAAATTCCAAAAATTCCAAGTTCTGCCTAAGTGTCACGATCATCATAAAAACATTTAGCATATGAGTGTATGCAAAAATACAGAAAGTCTGCTATTTTGCATAAGTCCATATATTATACGTACGTTTACGAAACAAATATCAGTGACTGATGTTGGAAACGTGAGTTGACCATACAAATAAACACCCTTTTTTTTAAATATTTGTCTAACAGCTTTAGGTTAGTTATATATATTTTTTTAATTAGCAGCAGGGACTATACCTATATTAAAAGTGTCCCATGTACTGGTTGTCACACTGTTCAGTGACATTTTTCATACTCTGCCCACCTACAACTACAGCTTAACTGTCTATTTTTAAGAGTAAATGAACCTTGAGTAACAAAGAATGAATGAATTTGAGGGCTCTTGACCCTTTAAAACAAGCAAATCAGTAGATGTAGCTCTCATATCGCTTTCCTGACAATTTCCTTTCAAAATTAAAGTTAGCTTGTAAAAAAAATAAAAACAAGTTAGCTTGTGAACATAGAAATATTACTGAAGTTTTCACACAATGAAAAAAATAGAGTAGATGCATTAGCCTGTGGGCCCCAATTAAGCAAATGTAATGGAATCCTTTTAAAGTGTAGCACACCACCTTTTAAACTGCATGGTAATGCAGGGTACTGCAACTAATGTTGGCATATTGTCATATACATTTTAATGTGAATGTACCTTGTGTCCACATTAATGCATACATGTTTTAATGCATGTTGTGCATCTTAAGCGTTATGAACTGATTGTAGGTATAAGGGCCCTTTAAAGTGGAAGTAAACCCTCCTATCGTTTTCAGCCAAGGAAGCTGCCATCTTTGCCTCTGTTTAATCTTCAACTGCCACAGTGCTGCACATGTGATCCGTTATGACACCAGCCATTGGATGGTTTGACTGTTTGGTTGAGAGCACAGCCAATGTGCAGTTAGCATTCACGGCATGCCTTTTTTTTTTTTAGACTGTTAAATCGATGGGTTTACTTCCGCTTTAATACGGGTGATCAGTTTGGATCTGTCAGTTTTTCAGACAAATCTAGACTGAACCACAATGTTTGTCTATGGGTGGGCAGATGTAAACGGATGATCATCCATTGACATCAGCCTACATCCATGTCCGTTCAGGTCTGTTTCTCTAGTCTGTATCCTTTTCCTGTTTAGACAGATCTGAACAGATGTAAATGGATGGCATCCATTTACATTTGTTTCGTTTATGTCAGTTTTTACACAAGACACATTTTGGCTTCTGCAAAAAAAAAAAAACTATTGAAAAAAGTGGATGTAAACTGATGTGAACTGGACTGTACTGCAGGGTAAACTGAAAGATGGATGTGAAAACGAATGTAACCTGAATCCATATTCATCAGTTTTTTTTTTTTTACTGGACTGAACTGATAACGCTTGTGTGAAAGGACCCTTAGGCTTCGTTCACACGTGGTGATTTAATGCTTGCCCCATGGGAGGGCCGTGTTTAGTAGCACAGTGATGCATAGGTGTTGGTTCATCCCCATGCCAGCAGTCCTACATCAGGCAATTAAGACGCAGTCGCTGCAAGGACACAGCCACTGCTCCCAATGTGACATTCGAACCCCTGCATGGATGTCATATAGCGAGCAGCGGCTGTGTGTGTAGCTTCTACATCCCAATAGACACGGATTGGACTGCTGGCATTGGGATGCACGCAACACCAGTAAAACAGAGCCCTGCACCTGGCACAGATAAAAACGTGTGTGAATGAGGCCTAAAGGTAAGGGTACATGTTAGGGTTTGCTGCATAGTTATGGATGATTTAGATTAGGGATGCCAAAGGAATAATATTATTTAACATGGTTTTCAGCACAAAGCAACATGTTCCAACTATAAATTACCAGGGGCATTTTCCCTGAGGAATGCTTTCATAGATAGTCTGACCAAACTGCATCGAAGCAAACCGCTGAAATTGTTCAAGTTCTATTAACCTAGGTGTATTAGGAGTCTGAAATTCAAGGTAAAACTCTTCCTTTGTAAAAAACAGATTCAATTGAGGCCAACTTTTAATGGAAACTAGACAAAGGTGTTTTGGGAACACATAATAAATTGAGGAGGTTGTCACTTCCCACAAGTAATAATTCACTTTTGAAGGCACAGGCTAGCAAAGGCAAAATTTATTTAAACTGTACATGACAAAGGCTTTCTCTCTCATGTCGCTTATTTATATAAAGCAAATACTTCAGCTTCATACCGAACCACAAGGCATATGTATACTGTAAAATACAACATTCAGAAATATATGTTTTTTTTGTAATCTGTTGTCTTAAGAAGACAATGTCCCACTAGACATGGCTTTTCCCTTCTGCAGATGAGATGCAGAGGAAGTTACAGCACGGAACACAAAGTAATGTTCTTGCATCAGAACAAAACACTCAACACAGAGATGACCACTTCATAAAGCATGAGAAATACAGTGTAACAAAGATCATTTCATTCAGGCAGAAGAGGATTTAGACAATTCTCTAACCACTATTTGGATCCGATGCCCACGGTCTCAATGCAGAATTATGTACATGTATATATGTATATTTTTATATGTATATATGTTACAGAACTATATAAACAATTGTTCACTTAACTCCCACAAAAATAGAACCACTACAGATTTAATACCATTCATATCCTTAAGTTCCCAAAACAAAAGAAACCTTTATATAATACTTTAGAACAGTTTACAGTAAAACAAAATGCACAGATCATTTTTAATTGTCAGAGGAATGGGAAATCATTTTTTCCATTAGGGTAGGGTTGTAACACAGCACATGATGAAAAGAAGACGTTGGCTTAGCTGCTATGGCTTAACCACACTATTTTATAATTTACAGAATAAGCTGAACAAAGCTTTCCATCATGTCCTACAAATATAAGAGAAACCCATCAATTTTTAAGCTAAAATTCAGATGAACTGCATATATGTTTTATTTGTGAAAATACTTGAAATTATGAGCAGCTAGTTTTGTGATCCCAAGAGACAACATAACCACATGCCCTGCCTTCACTGCAACATTAATACACTTTGGTCATGAACACTGGTCAATACATTCCACAGCCAGCTGACTGGACAAAGAAGATGCAGCATGTCTACTTACACTGCGCTCTCCTCAGTCAGTTTATAAAAGTAGATATGAACTTCTGATTGGCTTAGAATGCTGTAATTTTACCACCCATTTTCTCATGCTATACTAGTGAATACGATTCCCTAGCATATTTATGGTTTGTTCTAATTTGGAATCCTGTTACCATTTAAAGTGTCACTTATTGTGGCTTACATGACAGAATGATGGAGTTTTATCACTTTCAGAATTATAGGGAGAATAAATGAGTCCCTTAATAGTGACAAGTGCTGGGCCCCAAAATTATGGATTGCTCCCATACTGGCCATTTAGCACACCATCTTTAAACTGACAGGCACTGGGCACTATTAAAATGTTCAGCGTTACTAATTTCTGGCTTTATAAAACCTTAATAAAAAAGCATAGGCTTTGACATGATAAAACGTGTGTACAAAGGACAAGTATGCCATTACAATACTGATGCCATAAAATGAAAGTGTATGCAATGACCATAGAACCCCCCTGAGAGAAACCTGCTTTGTTAAATACTTGCCTTCCATCCTTGTTCCAACCATTTTACTGTGTGGTTCTGACTGGCATCGCATAGCCTCCCCGGCCAACATGAACCCATCATCGTGCCACAGCCCAATTAATTTCTTTGGGTAAACTGTATTTACTGCTGGAATACACCAAAACCCAATGGCATTTGAGTGGAATACACTAAAAATAAAATATTGCTACTAAGTAGGGATTTTTGGAAGCGTTGACATGCAAAGTCTCTTCTACTGAAAAAAAAAACTTCTGCGTAAGGCACATGCACTCTCCCCATTTCCGGAGGATTCGGGAAATGGGCCAGGTGCCAGAGACAAAGCAACTCCTTTGTTTCTGGCAGCAGAGATGGCAGCAGAAATTGCAGTAGTTAAAGGTGCCTAGTCACTGGACAAAAGCACAGAATTCTTACAAATTATGCCAATGACCTTTACGTCCGCTTTAATAGGGCTACAAGGCATGTACGCAATAAGAGGAGCTGGCGGGTACGTTGGCGCTGGTGAGGCTACACAGTGGCAGAAAGGGGTGAACAATGAAGAAAACTGAAATGCTGAGAAAGCCAAGTATTTAACCCAGAAGGCTGCACTCAGATGTGGTGGAGAATTAAAGTGTACATCAGGGCAGATTAAAAAGTATGCAGTACTTATCTGCCATTTATGGACATTTCTTCATTTTATAGCCTTTTAAAGACCCTGCATGTACAGAAAAATACTTGGTCAATGTGCCATAAATGCACCTGGGTACAACCAGCATGTCAGATTTCTAGCACGTGATTATTGCCAGTGGCTAAATCTGCTAGCGGTTATCACTGTGTTCTCCTGGCTCCCCGCGCCCCCACCCACCGGGAGAACATAATAGCGCTGTGGGAGGGAACATTTGAGACAATTGAGAAAATAGCTCAATTCCCCCATCAACACTGACTGTGTTGATGGGGGAATTGAGCTATTTTCTCAATTGTCTCAAATGTTTAGCCTTTACAACCATTTTAAAAGATAAAAAAAAAAAAAAAATGCTTTCAATTTCACATTTAACAGACCAGGACTATTTTTTTTGTTTTACACATTTTAAAATGCACATTTTTTTTTTATTTGCCCTCATGAAAACTTAGAACTTCTAAACATATTTTCTGAAAACAAAGAACCTGTAAAATGAACAAATGAAACGTGCAAATTTGTATGTTGCGCTATATATGTCTGTTTATAAAAGCGATATTTTCTGTAAAAAAATACAATTTATTTTTGTAAAATCTTAAAAATGCGATTGTGTTGAGTAAATTAATACCACATATGTCAGGCCTTAAACTGGGTGCACCAACAAAATAGCAACAAACTAGCATACAACTATACTGCCATAATGGATCTAGAATTATTACGCTTACTCCCGCGCATGTGACCATACAACATATGTGTTGAGCACATCCTTTCATTTTTTTTTTCTTTTTTGGATTTGATATTTTTTTAACCAGTTATATATTTTACTTAACTGTATTGCTATTACAGGTGGCCTTACAATCATTTTACGCAGGTACTCTTTATGAAGATATCTGGGGTCTATTGGACCCCGATCCCTCCACTGTACTGTGCTTAAGCAGACTGAGCACTTCATCTACTGTTTTTCTGGCCACAGCCAGGCGGGATCTTGGAAGTTGTCAGAACAGAGCACTTTCAGGTTCATATAATAGAGGAATGTATCTTTCCTCTGCTATTCCTTAAGCCATCGTGATTATTTTTTTCGTAGTCCTGGACTGCAAGGAGGAATGAAAAAGTCAGGAAACCATGAGATTGTTTTAACCCGTTCAATGCCATGACCTATAGGACATGGTATGTGAAAAAGTTAAGACCATATAAAGTCCAACTCCAGTCAAATAAAAACATTCCAACCTTGCAGTGATCTAGGAGCAGAGGATTGATGAGTAAATACTTATCCTACTACATTTTGGTGCAGGTTCCCTCCAGTGGTGTGACCAGTACCCCCACAGCTGCTCTGTGGTCACACTCCAGCATTCCCAGTGTTCCACACAAGTTTATTGTCCTTGTATAGTATAGGATGATGGTAGTCTCCACCCACAGGCGGGAGTCTTTAGCAGAAGAGGAGTACCCTGGAACCATCCAGATGGAATTTGGATAAGGGACAGAGCCTGCTCATCTCTCCTCTAGCCAAAAAAAGCAACAACTCTTGAAGTGCAGGTGCTGGGGAATGACTACACACTACAAGGGGGTGAATTTTCCTGGAGTTAGGCTTTTGTATGTCCAACTATAGGGAGAAGAGGCTACAAACTTTTAAATATGCTACCCTGCAAAATCCTGCCAGTTTGAAGTACTGCTATCTATATATACTTTATAGTATTAGAATATTAAAAGGTCAGACAAATGAAAAAAAAAAAAAAAAAAGATACCCAGTTCTAGGAAGATTCTCAAAAGTTACAGTAGGAAATTCCCTCAACATTGCTAATGCTTCCCAAAAATACTTATCAGGCACGTGGTTTTTAGTCTGCAAACCTAGCATTATAGCCAATAGCCAAAAACACAAATGAAAAGGCAGAGCTGAAAATTGTGCAATTATGTGTTCCGTTTAAACAATTTTCATGTGTAAAAAAAAAAAAAAAAAAAACAATAAAACCAAACCCCAAACTCTACTACTCACTGTGCCACCATTTTCAAAATGTTCCATGATTTCTATTCGTATATATGACCAATAAATCTGGGAGTAAGGTCCCACTGGAATTCCAACCTCCCCCCGTTTTCTTTGTGTAAGGTACTTATTTGCCACATGGTTATAAGCGGTCATTACACTACGCAAATTTTGGGCAAAAATTTTGTCGGAGTCCGATGGAACATTTGCAGCTGAACCATGGCTGCATGCAATCAGACGCAGTCACAGGTATTTTGACAGCAGGCGGGGCAGGCTGTCAAAATACAATAGGCGCAGCAGGAGATCCATTCATCTGTGTTGTATAGTGTGGATGAAAGAGTCTGTTAACTTTGTTTTTATTCAGAACCAAGTGTATGGCCATTTTTATTCCAATGATGGCAAGGGGAAGCATCTTGGTTTGTGGGGAGGCATGCTGTGAAAAATTAATCAAGTGTTAACACTTATGAAAGCCTACCATTTAGATAAAGCCCTCTGAACAGTATGCAGACCAAGGGAGGTCAAAAATGAAGCCAAATATTTAATTTGTGGTGTTCTTGCTCAGTTTACCAATTTCTAAATTTGCAAACTCTGAGTTAATTACAGTGGCAGGAAGAAAACTGTAAATGAAAATGCATACAACATGCTAAATATGGGCGCACACCGGCCTATGTTCTTTTTATGAGAAGGAATAGTAGGGGGCGCTGTGACTAATAATTAAATGAATTCCTATGTGTACCAATTTGTGAACAGATGCAGCAATACATTATATATCAACATATAAATCAGTGAAATCCTGTAATTAAAAATAAACACATGATTAAAAAAAAAAAAAAATGAATAGTCTATAATTCTCAGTGAATGTTCCAACAAAAACATGATTGAGTCAATAAGTGTAGATATCCTCCACCGCTTGTAAACAACGAACACCCAACGTGCTCTTGTAAAATAATCTGCTCACCAGACAGCCATGACCTCTTTGACCAAAAAGAAGGTCAGACTTTGCTTGTGCTGCAATCTTGCAGCCTGGGGTGGAATCTTGAACTATGCAACACTGTGCTCTCCCCCACAACAAGTACATGAGTTGAGAAAAGACAAGGATGACCCAATAGTGTAATATTGCTTAGTTTATTAAAACATTAAGAAAATAAAAATTGCCTGCTTACATTAATAAGTGCCTATGTCCCGGCACTGGATGGTAAAGCATGTGTGGTCAGATGGATGCCATACTCGCGCTGGGAATCGACGTGCATTGCACCGTCGCTAGAGACAGAACCAGAAGCTGGGAACCAGAAGTGACGTGATTGGAAGGCGACTTGACATGCGTTTCATATCGCTACATCATCAGAAAGCGGGATGACGTAGTAATACGAAACGTACGTAAAGGCGCCTTTTGGTCACGTCGCTTCCAGGTCCCAGCTTCCGGTTCTGTCTCTAGCGATGGTGGAACGCACGTCGATTCCCAGCACGAGTAGGGCATCCATCTGAACACATGCTTTACCACCCAGTGCCGGGACATAGGCCCTTATTAATGTAAGCCGGCAATTTTTATTTTCTTAATGTTTTAATAAACTAAGCAATATTACACTATTGGCTCCTCCTTGTCTTTCCAACTCATGTACCTGTTGTGGGGGAGAGGAGAGTACAGTGTTGAATAGTTCAAGATTCCACCCCAGGCTGCAAGATTGCAGCACAAGCAAAGTCTGACCTTCTTTTTGGTCAAAGTCATGGCTGTCTGGTGAGCAGATTATTTTACAAGAGCACGTTGGGTGCTGTTGAATGTTTACAAGTGGTGGAGGATATCTACACTCATTGAATCAAATCACATTTTCTTGTTGGAACATTCACTGAGAATTATGGACTATTTTCACTTTTATTTTTTATTAATTATTAATTACAGAATTTCACTGATTATATGTTAATATATATTATGCATCACTGCATCTGTTCACAAATTTGCACACATAAAAAAAATAAAAAATATTAGTCACAGCGCCCCCTACTATGACTTCTCATTCATTGCACAGTAGGCACAAGGCACAAGTATTAGATATTGGCGCAAGGTTTCTATCAAATCACTCTTTTCCTTTTAACTGTTTAAAAAGGCCAAATTACTCAACAAAATTTATCCCTGGAGTTTTGTTCCTTTTTTAAGCACAAACCCTTTAGGGCTCTCCATACAAAGTGCTCTTTTTATGTATATATTAAAATAATAATTTATAGTACGTGATTGAGATCATGTTTTAAGGGCTTGTTCATTACACGTCTGTTGAGTTGCATTTTTTGTAATGCCACTGCACATGTATAGTGTGAAGAATACACACAGAAAATGTGCTCTTTTTACAACATACATGTAAGTAAGTGAGAGTACAGAAAATGCATCTCAGACATGGCATGAATAAACCCTACCATTCTATGTGGAAACAGATGTATCCAAATTGACAACTACAAGTTTTGCTCCATTCTAAAGGTTTGCCAAATGCCTATTCAGTGCAAACTGATTTTGCATACAGAATTGCCTGTTGAAGCAATGTTTCAGGATTAAAAGCAAAAAAAAAATAAACTACTGTTATTTACCTTTACACATAACCAGTAACTTTATATTTAATGCATAGATACATAGGGGTCTATGGTTAAAAAAAAATCTACATAGCAATCGTTGCATTTGCCAATTTCCTCTAGAATTATTATATTGTATCTCTTGTTACAAAGATTGCCTATAATAAAAGAACATTCTTTTAGAAGAGAAAATAACATAAAAGGCATTCGTTTTTGCCCAATTTGAACAAACACACAGGTCAATTCGTTGGATGAATGGCTATGCAAATTTTTTATAAATAGCCCCCATGGCCTTTTCTCTAATTATCATATTTTTCATCAAACAAGCATTGTTTCTAAAAAAAGATACTGTATATTAGCAGTGAATTATTACTCATTTAAACGGTTAAAAATTCTAAGGAACTACACTTGGAGTTGGTTTTCTGTAACAGACTGGTCAATGTGTAAAGACAGACATTGAAATTCACCTGTATGTTAGGATACTAGTTTGTTGCTAATATGGCTAGTATGAAGCTTCCACCCATTATACCAAACACCAAAACACATTTAGATAATTCCTTAAATAATACCATCATTTTGGTTAAATAAAAAAATAAAAAATAATAAAAAGGTACCAGCCTGGTAAAATCAGATGTATGAAGTTCCATTTTAATCATGTATATAGACGATACAAGCTAAGGGGTAACTTTAATACAAGTACACAGTATTTATGGGTAGTAAATTTTAGTGGCATATCTGGCCAAGGAACGGCTATGTCGCTTGACTTCATGGGATCTTGGGAAAGCAGAAGAGAATGTACCTTTTCTTTGTATTTTCAAGGAATACTTTAACTAAACAGGAAAAGACAATACCCAATGTGCTGTGTGCTCTGAAAACATTTTGTGGCTCTCTTATGTCCGTTGTAAAATCAGCAGGAAAAATGTTTTTAAAGGCTAAGCTTAATTTTTAGGAAATAATAAAGACACATTTTTGCAGAAAAAAAAATATGTGCATTTATAATTTTTTCCTACAAAAGCCTGTAACGCATTGCACCCACGATCAGTGGATCACAGGTGCAATGTTAGGCTCCTGTTGACACTTACTCCAGCGGTCATGCTCCGATCTCTGTAAAGGTTGAGTGAAAGCTGGAAGAACAGTCAAACTACAAGGGCACTCATCAGCACCCCTGCAGTTCATTAAGAACTACAAGCCGTCTTTCCCAGTGGAGGTGGGACTTGTAGTTTCTTTATTCACAGACTGCTTTGAAGTAAGTGGTGAGGGGGTGAACGGAGCACCATCTGGAACAGGTTATGCCGTAAATACGGATGTAACAAGTTTCAAAAGGTGAATGTAGCCTTTAAACTTCCAGCATGCACTGTGCACATACAGCTGACTTTATTCACATGCAGGTTCAAGAGCATTGTAACAGACTGTATTCAGCTTCATCAACAGTGAAATCACAACACCAAAACTATTGTGACACTACTCCATTGGCATAGTAAATGGCCAGTGACCACTGGGTTGTGTGTTCAGAAAGCCAGAGAACTGTTGTATGCCAAATACTGCATATTGTAAGATTAGGTAAGTGCTAACTAGCTTTCTTTTAGTGATTGAATATTAAGTGTTCAAGCAGTTTGGGTACTAAAAACAAATGAGTAAATTTAAAATTAGCGCTCAAAAAAGGTAGCAGCACTGAAATTTCATAATGGCAGACATTAAGAAAAGTGCCCATCATGAAAATTTCCCAGCTGATTTTACTTAAAGAAAAAAACATTTTTAAATCTATGTATAGATTACTGCATTTCAGGGTGCCAAAACACATTTTAGTGTAAATTCATAGTAAGATAATAAAGGTCACTTGAAATTGCCTGCACAATAGAAGTTAAAGGTTTTTAGTACTCTGCTACAGTTTCCCATTTCATCCATCCAACATTCTTTTAAAAAACACTGCTTTGGAAGTATGGACTGGATGGTGAGAACATTAATGCCATCCATTAGTGGTGATCAAGATACTGGGGGTTATTTACGAAAGGTAAATCCACTTTGCACTGCAAGTGCACTTGAAAGTGCAGTCGCTCTAAATCTAATGGGTAGATCAGAAATAAGTGGAAGCTCTTCTGATTTTATCATCCAATCATGTACAAGCTAAAATGCGTTTTTTTATTTTCTTTGCATGTCCCCCTCGGATCTACAGTGACTTGACTTCCAAGTGCACTTTCAGTTTGCCTTTAGTAAATAACCCCCACTGTAACATGTCTTTTGATACTGAGCATCTTCTTTTGCAGCAATGCACTGTTTGGGCTGAATCTGTTTGGCCATTCCCTTAATATTGTTTCTCCCATGCCTGCCTGTACGAAAAATGTTTAAATAAAGAATTATAAAAAAAAAAAAAGAAGAACAAGCACGGCTTTGGGCAGCTCTATCATTTGTTTTCTTTATTCTCTTGATTGTGGCCTCAGAATGTCTGTCCATACTACCAGGCCAAGAGAAGTATTGCAAAAATGCAGTGATAAAATACATTTTGTCAACTGCAATGTCAAAACTTGAGAGAGTAAAACCTTAAGCTTTCATTGTTATACTTCTTTAAAAATTTGGCACAAACCTGTAGTAAATATTTCACATTGTTTAAATATAAGAAAATAAAAGAACACTTGGTAATTTAAACATATGTGGTTTCACAGAAATATAAATATTGGCTAAATAGCAGAACCTTAGAAACCCAATTGCAGCCAAAGATAAAGACTTAAAAAGCGTAAACCTGGGAAAGAATTTCTAGTCAGGTAAGAAATGACTGGATTGGCTAACACAAGGACAGAAAAGAGACATTAAAGTAGAACTAAAGATAAACCTTGCTCTGTGCCCCTGTTAGGTAAATTCAACCTATATTTGTCCTGTTTATGGTTATCATTAAAAGTGAAAGTAATAGGAAATCCCATATTTTTGGGTTGTTCCCAAAAAAGCAATAAAGGAGAAGTTTTCCAATGGGGACACTAGTTCTGGTGACCCATGGGGCCCCGATGGATCCCCTTAATTTGCAGGGATTTCCTCTCACTTCCTGTTTTGGCTATGGACAGGAAGTGAAGATAAATCTCCCCAATGGGACACAGATGGCAAACAAAAGTAATAGGGGCCATAACCTTCCCTTACTCTATCCAAAATTTAAAAAAAAAGTGTTGCCCATAGTTCTACTTTAATAATAACCCTTCCCCATTTTACAGAGAAAATGTGCGTTTTGTTTCAGACAGAAGTTGGGGGCAAGATCTTTCCAATTTTTTATACCGACCACCAATAAATGCTAACAGTGGTTGTGTCCCTTTCCCACACTGTATAAAAAAAATTTAAAAACTGTTTTGGCTTAACTGGGTTTTAGGCAGCAGTGGCATATGTCCTTAAAGGATGTCAAGTGTAACCATAAAAATTGAGACTAAAAGAAAAACACAAGTGCTCTATATGAAGGGGTGCTCGACTTACAGGACTCATACTCCTGTAAGCCTCTTGTTCTAAGAATTTCATCAGAGAAAATAGGATTTTTTTAAACTACCACTAAAATTTGTTTCTTGGAGTAAAGCATAGGACACAAGATCGTTAGTCTTTACAGTAGGTCATATGCAGCCACCTTCGGGTGATTGGACACTGGCAAAACAAAAGCTGCAGGGACATCTCCTATATAACCCATCCCATTTCCCAGCTAGCATCAGTTTTGTAGCAAGTAATGGGTAGATCACACAGAACAGAGGGGATGAATTTGTATCTTGTACAGTACTTCAAGAAAATTATTTTATTGGCATGTAAAAAATCCTGTTTTCTTAGTTGTATAGTAAAGGACATGTAATCACTAGTCTTTAACTGAAGGATGTCCAAAGGAAATCCAAATGAGGGGTGGGCAACACAACAAACGCTAAAAGGCCCACATAACAAATAGGTCATAAAGTGCTCAACAGAACCCAGAGAGCAGACTGAAGCACCTTTTGGATGAAACTGGTATCTGAGGAGGCCTAAACATCCACCTAGAAACACTTACGCTTGTGAACAGAAGACCAGGTGGTAGCCTTACAAATCTGAGAAACAGATGCCTGATACTAAAAAGTCCATGAAACTCCAACAGATCAAAGCACCAACAAGTTTGACTGAGTGTGCAGGAACGCTATCCTTTAGACTATAGGCTGAACTGATGACCTGTTTAACCCACCACCACCTCACTCCTAGAATGGGGAGCATGAAGGGAAACCCCTGTAGAAACCTTCAGGAAGTTCAAAGAAGGAAAACAGGAGGTAAAGAGGAAAGAACAGTGCTCTGGTTAGGGGGCTAGAGGAAACCCCCATAAGGAGAAAAGAAGATTTAGGTCTTAAGACAAAGTTGTCCTTGTGCATCACCAGGAAGGATTCTTTAAAGGATATGGCTGTTAAGTTAGATAGCCACAACAAAAAGGTGATCACAAGAAGACAGGCCACCTTGTGAGTGAAGTTAGATAAAAAGGTTAGATAAGAGAACATCCCATCCCAACATCATAAGTTCTAAGGGGGGCTTCTGAAGGGTTGAAAGAACCCGATTGAGGTCCTATGGAGACACATGGGAGCATAAAGAAAAGTATGTCTGAATACCACATTCCCCTGGGCTAGTTCAGTGTAGTGGGAAACAGTGCAATGCCCTTACATTTTGAACTTGCAGGGCAGAATAGTGAGAAGCTGGAGAGGCAGTAAGATGTACATGTAGATCAGATGGAACTAATCCCACAGAGTCACCCGTGTTCAACTTGGAGGACCCCTTGAACTGGCGACAAACCTGTCTAGTTTGTTGGCGATCTGGACAACAGAAGATCCATGTCTGGCGAAGCCCACTTTTGGCAAATAGCGTTGCACCTCTGGGTGGAGAGCTCATGACTCTGGGTCCAGTCGCTGACAACTGAGAAAGGCCACCTGCCAATATTCCACATCTGGGATGTGGACGAAGGATATGGTCAGAACCTGTCATTCTGCCCAAAAGAAGATCAAGTCCTCTTCCCGTTGAGCAGCACAACATCTGTTGCTTCCATGATAGTTGATGTATGCCAAAGTTGTGGCACTGTCACAATAGATTCTTGAAGGGAGAACTAGCAACTGAAGATGGCATCACTGAGGGGACAACTAATTTGCCCTGAATTCCAGGATGCCGATAGGAAGATGGGCTTCCTCCTACAGCAAAGTCTCCTGCCCCAACAGGGCATCCAGAACTCCTCCCCACCTAATAGGCTGGCATCCATCTTAGAGACTAGTCACCTCTTTGAGGTAAAGGGTTTCACCATACCAGGGAGAGTCTGGCCTTGCATGTCAGAAACATAGGGTGGTCCAAGGAACAAGTGTTTGTCCTACACTGCCAGAATGTTGAGTTGTAATGGTCCAGAGCTAACTTGGGTATATGGCACTGCCTTGAAGGAGGCTACCATAAGGCCAAGAACCTCATGCAGGCTCAAATTGAGGGCCGACCCTGGGACCAAAGCATCCGGGCACATGAGTGGAGGTATAGTCGCTTGTCCTGGGGCATAAAGATCCTGGATAAGCACATATGCAATGTATGCATCAGGTACCCTAATCTGTGATTCAAATGTCAGCAACAACTTCTGAAGGTTGAGGATCCAACTGAATATTTGCAGAGTCTGCCTTGTCCTCTGAACACTAGCTGGAAGGGTTAAGGGGGGACTGGTCCTTTATCAGGAGATCAACCAGGTGGAAACCAACAGCATCTATCCCCTAAGAACTGAACAGAGCTAGGGCCATGGCAAGCACCTTGGTGAGGGCATAGGCAGGCCAGTATGAAGGGTGACAAATTGGTCATGCTGAGTGTCTACAGTAAAACACAGATAGCATTGGCAATAAAGAAAAATGGGAATGTGCAAGTAAGCAGCCCAGAAGTCCAATTAAGCCAGAACATTCCCCAGAAAGAGGGGCAATGACCTGGCAGATTACCTTAAGGCCATCTGAACCTGCAAAAATAAGTTGAGTTTTTCTAGGATGGTCAATGAGCCAAATGCCTCCATTTGCCTTGGGAACTAAACAGGTTTTCGGGACTAAGGCAATGCGCCTACACCCTTCCAGATCTCCTTGATGTACTTGTCCAAGGAGAGACCAAACAGGTGTTATCTATCAAAAGACAGCTGCACGAGGTGTTATTTGCACGCAAGCTCAGCTGACGAGCATTAGAACCAAAAGGGTCCTCCGTGTATCAACAGAGAGAATGAGTTTCTGGAAATCTGGCAAAAAGTATCTGCCAAGGTATTGAAACAGTAGCTTTAGACCACGGGTAAAAGCTCCAGGTGGTGGTGAACGTAGCTACTGAAAGATGAAATTAGGGTCTCGGGCCATGCATTTACACCAGACAGATAAGGTCAGACAACTGCAGGTTGCATGGTGGGGCCTGCCAATAATAGGATTCAGTGCCCAAAGCAACACTGCAGTCTGGCCATGCATCTATTTTAGGCAGGGTCTGGTCATGGTCCCCCCAAGGCTCAGCCAAAGAGTCAACCAATTGGAAAGCTGCATAAATGAATCACAGTGGCTATGGAGCAGGCAGGAATCTTGACAGAAGAATCTACAAGAGCAAAAACATCCACATGAAAGAGATCAGCTTCTCACACACAAAACATAGTGTTATCTGGAGTGAGAGGGGTTAAATAAGGGATGTGCCTGTGGCTTTTTCTTTTTTTGCCAGTGTCAAAACCACCTGAAGGAAGCTGCATACAACCCATAAAGATCTGTCCTGTAATGTATGACTAAAACATGGGCTTACTTCTACTGAAGTTAATTCAGTATTATTTTCCCTTTGCTACATGCCACATTTCAGTGGTCTCTAACCATGGGCTAAAGCAAACAATTGTACTATTCATACTAAAAGAACAAATTAAGTCTGAAGGAGGTCAAACCGCAGGTCAAATGCACTTGTTAATGAATTCTGAATGATCTTATGAGCATCTCAAACTGATGCCATCCACACAAGCCTAAAGCCTGTTGAAAAAGGCCCTATTATATCTGAATGAACCATAAGTCAAACTGCAGGACAAGCACTGCTTAGAATATTCTAGGGTGTAAATGTGTCAAAATGCAGAATGACACCCAGTCAGCCTATGATCAAAATTATATTCAGAGTGATTGAAGGAAAGTTCCCTGCAATGCTTCCCAGAAAACGTCAGCTTTTATAGGACTCCTAAAATATCAGCAATCACCTAAAAGGTTGAACAAATAGGCTACTGTGTAAGGTTTTAATGAATAAAAATACTGTAGTAAGAGCTTACGTACACCAGTTTTTTCACATCAATTCTACTTTCATCTTAGCTAAAGAGCTAGAGGAGAAGCAAAAGATGCCATACCATTAAAAGAACATCTTATGCACCAACAGATTACCTGTATGACGTCGTCTAGCAAAATCTAAAATGTATTAAGTGACATAAATAAGAAAGCCCTCCTGTTCTATATACATTTCCTGCAAAACCTGTTAGAAGAAAAGGGACTCATGTGGGGAATCAAGTGTTCTCTATTCATGAGGGGGTTGGAGGAAACAGATTGATACTATCTCTGGCTGTCCTTTATTCAATCTTCACTCCAAAATACACTTTTTCTTGGCAGCTATGAGGAATGAAGGCCCTTAATTGCATACAGAAATGTTTTACACATAGTCATTAAAATATGAAAATAATTTAAATACTGCAAGATAATATACATCAATTTCCAAATATAAAACAAAAACTGAGAAATTTTGGCAGCAGCAATGTGACATGACAAAAGTTGTTTCTGTGTGCCACCTGAAGAGTATATGTACACCCAACGTACTTGTGCCGAATTACTTTCAACACACAGTTGTGCAAATGCTGCCCAATGCCAGTCACATGAGGTGAGCAGCAGGGGCTTCCCACAGAACAATCTTTTTTTCATAACTAATGATTTATGAATTATATCTATAAAAAAAATTATATATTCACAAAAAGTCCTCACAAATCTGTATGGTTTTCAGTGTCATTAAATTACAAAAATGCACAGAAAAATTATCACTTCAAAAAGAAACAAAGACCGAATACTTAATCTGCCGTATGTAAAAAAAAAAAAAAAAGAAAAAAAATCCTCACATTCTCTTACATAAAACTAGGAACTCACTGCAAGCGTTATAAGAGTGTGAGGTATATTTCCAATGTACACTTTACCTTCGTGGACAGATTATATATATAGATTTTTTGTTCGGCTGGAAAAAAGAACCTGGATCCACACATACAAAAGAACCAGAAATGATCTCAGTTTTTTAAACAATCACATTAAAGGAGACAGAAAACACAAGTAAACATCTAAGAAAAAGTAGGTTGTGGTATAACAAGCATTTTGTTAAGAAAAGAGTTTAGAAGTGCATTAGTTCTGGTGAGAGATATATGAGCAACAGCTCTTACGAGAAGTAGACCCCATTCTGTAACTATGGGCTGTCCATATACTGTCATAGTCAGAGTCTTCGGAGAGGTCTGAAGGCTCCAAACGAGAAAGACTACTGCGACGACCCAAGGAGTCTAGACTTGATTGGTCATCATCAGCCAAGACGTGATTATGCATCAGGTCAGTGCCTTGCCATGCTAAGGATGATGTATGGGTGAAATGAAATGGTAACGGTGGGGAGGCAAAGATGAAAGGAAAGAACAAAAAAGGAATAGAACAGGACAGGAAAAAAGCCACAACCAAAACAGTAACATGAAACAAAACAAAAAGCAAAAAGGAGGGTGATGGGAAGAGAGGGAAAAAAAGAAAATATTGTTAAAAAAAGGAGAACAAAGCTTTGCAGATTTCATTAGTTATTTGTTCATGAGATAAGACAGTGCCGGCAGGAGTAAATATAAACTACTTTGGCATGTGAATGCATTTTATGAACTTGGAGCAACTGTGGCTCTGAAATGCATTCTGGGAACAGAATCATGCCTGGTCTAGGAGGATTCTGCACCATAATTAGGCTTCTAATGGTTCTGTAGCAGTATGGTATATTATAGAGCGGCAAAGTGCAATGAAACAAGCATTAATTCTAAAAGAAACGGTGAAGAAAAACTTCTATAGAAGTTTAATGCAAGTGAAGGAGGACTTTATTTCATTTTGATGTCAGGATTTCTGTTAGCCAGAGTACCATTATTTATGGACAGTTGAAAAAGAAAGACCGTATACCAATCACTTACACACAGTACCATCAACCTATATATGTTTCAAAGGATTGCATACGATTCAATTTTTATCAGAAAATACAGACAAAAATATTTATATGTAAATGATTGGTAGATTAAACTTGCACAAATAATGAGGCATTTTATATATCTAACTGCCATTTGCAACATGTGGAAACAATGTAATATTGCACCAACCATTGGCATTATACTGGGAAAATACTGAAACTCAAAAGGATAAATATCCCACATCTATATTATTGTGGCCCCCCTACACACACTGAAATCCACATTTAAAAAAAAATTCTAAATTAAACACTAGCACTAGCTCTTAAGGCTGTAATGTTCCAAATGTGGTCTATAAATACCTTCCTCAACTGAAGGCAATAAACTGACTGCTGTACTTCAGATTCAGATAACTTCATTAATCCCAAGGGAAATTGTATTTGCTTTATAGCTGGCCTCCAGCTGCCACTGTTAGCGATTTTTTAATTAGGAATTATGAGTCTGACAAAATGTGTAGAAGCTAATTTGATCGAAAGTCAATGTTTTTGACAGGACTATTCTATGATGGCACCAGAAACAGGTATAACAGGTTGAAAAAAGACATATCGCAGCCATCAAGGAGCAAGGTCGAAAGGTGTAAAACATGAAGGGTAAAAGCATAATGGAAAAGCTTGAATTAAATATGATATTTTTTTTTTACACTGGGGTTGCCACAATTATTTGTCGAACTTAAAAACAGCATCTGCAAAGCACATGGAAAAAGCTGTTTTAGGGAGTGATATTTAAGCAGATCAGAGGGTAACATAAAAGGCAGTACTGTATACTGCTGTCATGAAAAACTTGTGTGGAAGTTGCGTTCCCTATAACGATGTCACAACACAGACGTCTCTGCTTACCTGCTGCAAAACAGTACTGAAAAACAAACACTTCCATCCTACCAGCCATAAGAAATAAACAGATGTATTTAAAACACTTGCCACCTAGTTTTTGAACATAGTACTATGCAGGTTAAATATACATTTATGTAAAAAGCTTACACCATGTTATGAGCTTTACAAGAAAAAAAAAAAAAAAATAACTTAGGCAACCCGTTTCCTGTCAGTAGGGGGACTAAGTTTCAGCGAGACCCATTTGGTTTAAAACATACAATTCACTGTTCTTTGCTTTAAGTCATTAACATTTGTAGAATAGGTCATATAGCTACTGCAGAACCAGCATGATAGAAAGTACATGGTTATTTTAATTTGCGCTATTTTTTCAACACATCCTCTCAATCCATATATAGTACCTGAATGCACAATGAGCAACAGTCAATAATAAAACATTGCAAGTTAAACTAGAATGTACGGAATGATTTTTGACAGTCAGCGATTGGCATAGTTTGAGGATTACAAGGAATCATAAGTTCCTACACATTTTAATTATTTAGCTCAGTGGTCAAAGTGTAAAAGCCTGGTCCTAAAATGTGCTGTGGATGCCGGTATGTATCCAGGTTAAAATGATCAATTAAAATGTTGTATTATTTAGATAAAACATTAAAAACAAAGATTTCAAAATACATGGCTTGATTGGTAAAGCAAGATGTGGAAGGCTTATCTCAGCTGCTGTTCCGATTTAAAAAGTGAGGAAAAATATATACTCCATGACATATTAAAACATATCAAAACTTTTTTTTATTTCATTAAAAATTTGCATCTTCCTTGAGGTTTACATTCAAACACATAACCCCCATAAGTCTGCATGCAATGTGTATTAAAGCTGAAAGGCAAACAGGGCAGTACAAAAAACTAGAGAAGCAAAGTGATAGAAACAAAAATGCACTTACTGGAATTTAAAGTTTGGCGTGTTTTGGCACTTGTACAATAGGCTTCAATAACCTTTAATATCTGGGCATCCTCCTCTAGTGCTGCTGTGCCTGATGAACACAAGAATGCATTTTTAGCAAAGCATATATTCATTTTCCAGATGCGCCCCTAACCTGGCAAAACTTTTCTAAGGATCACTCTTGGGCTTTTGAAATGGTTTTCTGCACTGAAGCTAAATTCCACACAATCAGATAAACATACAACTTAAATGAGCACGTGAACAGTTTTAGCAGGCAGAGGGTTATGTTGTTTTGCCAGTCTTTTGATCTAGGCACCCCTTGCAAAAAATGCATGCAGTTCCTGCATTTCTCTGCAGACTACATTGCAGGAAAATAGGCTATACTGACTTTTTGTTGCGTAGATTACAAGACACAAGATGAGTATTCAGATACCTTGGGTTATGCGGCTTCCTTCAGAAGATTGGAAACTGGCAAACAAAGCTAAAAAAGGACACCCCAGTACAACCCCTCCCACTATGTCTAGTTTTGTAGCAAGCAATTATAGTAGTGGATTTTAACAGAGGAAAGGGACCTATGCCACATAAGGTACTACAAGACAAGGATTTTTCAGTTAGTCAAAATCTGATTTTCTGAATTGTACATTACGGGATACCGAATGAGTATTCAGGTACATTGGGATGTCTAAAATCAGTTGAGCAACACAATTAAAACAAGTCATGAAATGCTAAAAAGCCAGGAATAACCAACATGTTAACAGAAATGGCTCAGCAGAGCCACCTCAAGAGCCTTACTACCAAAGCCAATATCAGCTGAGATTTGAACATCCACCTGGTAAAAAACTTAATGAACATGTGAGCAGAAGACTGTGTGTAAGCCTTGCATATCAAAGATGCCTGATGCTGAAAAGTCCAACAATCATGAACTGATGTAATGCAGTATGCTTTGACAAGAAATACAGAACCCTGCCCTTAAAGTCGTAGGTTTGAATGGTGAGTTGCTGAATTCATCTGGCATTAGTGAAACGATAAGCAGGTTGACCTGGGATGACAAACTGTCAAAATAGGGCTGTAGCTGAGAGCTAAACATGAACAGATCATACCACATCCAGAAAATGTAGAGAATGTCCTGGTTAAGGTGAAAGGAAGAAACCGACTTGGGAAGAAAAGAGGCCTTGAGCCTTTAAAAACAACCCTGACCCTCTGTGTAGCACAATAAAGGGTTCTTTACAAGTTATGGCTGCCAACTCAGATACTCACCTCATTAAGGGGATGGCAAATGAGAAAAACAAAAAAACAACCTTGTGATTAAGGGTAGACAGAGAAAAATCAAAAAGGGGGTTTCTGAAAAACCAACATAAACAGGTTGCTATCCCACAGAGTCACTGGGGAACATACAGAAGGGATAATCTGAGTAACATACTGTATGAAGGCCCTCACTAAGGAGAAAGAGGCAAGTGATCTCTAAAAGAGAACCACTAAGGCTGAGATTTGACCCTTGATGGTACTTCAAGGCCAACCACTAATCCATTCCAGACTGAAGAAAGAAAGGATTTGTCTAATGTAGAACTTCCTGGGATGGAATTTCCTAGCATCTGCATTCTCAGATAACTAACACGGTTGAAATTTTCCCCATAAAATCAAACATTTCAAAAAATCCCTGCTTGAATAAGGGGGTGAGGAAGGCACCCTAAAGAAGTTAGGGAGGACAATGAGGGGTTGCAATTTAGGCAGGAGACAGTGGTTAAGGTCATCAGCATCAGATCTCTTGGAAGATATACTGCAAACCCCCCATAACAGTTAGCAAATTACAGGCTGGTAAGATCCATATGACTGTTGTCTCTGTGCTTACGATCCGCCAAACTACCCCACAGGAGGTGGTGCACAAGGAGTGTGTGACGTTGCAGAAAAAAGTTGTGTACCAAAAAGTGAATCACAGGTGCACAAACATATGCTGCAGTTCTTTGGAGTATCTGTGACACAATTTAAAGTGAAGTGGAAAGGTGCCAGCTACAACAAAAGTGCAAGCCTTTCCACTTGTCAATGGTAGACTAAATTGGCAACAGTAGACCAAGCAAGGTGTGAAGTGCATACCAGACAGACTTGACCCTTCCGGTGGGCATACCCCTTGGGGGAGGGTCTTCAGGAACAGACTTCCACCAGTAGGTGAAGCATAACCCTGGACCTGTAAAGCACTCTGGATAAATCACGTATTACATGGAGCTGTGTCTAGCAAAGCACCTAACACAGGTCCAATGCTAAAAGAAATTACAGGCCAACCCCAGTGGGATCCAGGTGCATCCTCCAAGGCTATGCCAAGTACTGGCTGATTGATAAAGCTGCAAAATAAGTCAAGAAGTAGCTTGCTTCTCAGAGGGGAGAAGATGTCCATTCTCCTATGACATTAGGAAAAAATAAATAAATGAGGCAGGTAGATGTGGGATAGATTGAGATATATACACTGTTGTGTGAAAAAGTATTTGCCCCCTTCCAGATTATTTTTTTGCATATTTCTCACACTTAAATGATTCAGATCAAACTAATTTTAATAATACACAAAGATAACCTGAGTAAATCCAAGGTGCATTTTTTATTTAATTTATTAAAGGGGGGAAAAAAATGTTCAAACCTGCCTGGCCATATGTATAAAAGTAATTGCCCCCTCCCATGCTAAATCATGAATGAACTGTAATTAACCACAATATTGTGGAAAGCCGAGTTAAATTTCCCTTGCCACACCCAGGCCGAATTACTGCCAGACCTGTTGAATCAAGAAAACACATATATAGAAGCTGTCTGACAAAGTGAAGCATTCTAACAGATCACAAAAAGTCACACATCATGCCACAATCTAAAAAATTTCAAGAACAGATTGGAAACAAAGTAATGTACATGCATCGGTCTAGGAAGGGTTTCAAAGCCATTTCTAAGGCTTTGGAATTCCATTGAACCACAGGGAGAGCCATTATTCACAAATGGAGATAACTTGGAACAGTGGTGAACCACAGGAGTGGCCGGCCTACAATAAGTACTCGAAGAGCATGCCGACGACTCATCCAGGAGGTCATAAAAGAACCCAGAACAACATCTAAAAAGAACTGCAGGCCTCACTTGCCTCAAGTAAGATCGGTGTTCATGATTCAACGAAAAAAAAACTGGGTAAAAATGGCATCCATGGGAGAGTTCCAAAGCCACTGATGACCAAAAAACACAAAGGATCATCTCACAATTTACCAAAAAACATCTTGATTATCCCCAAGACTTTTAGGCAAATATTCTGTCGACTGATGGGACAAAAGTTTAACTTTTTGGAAGGTGTGTGTCCCGTTACATCTGGCATAAAACTAAAACAGCTTTTTTATAACAAGAACATCATACCAACAGTTAGACATGGTGGTGGTAGTGTGATGGTCTGGGGTTGATTTGCAGCTTCAGGACCTGGATGACTTACCATAATTGATGGAACTATGAATTCTGAACTCTACCTGAAAATCCTAAAGGAGAATGTCCGGCCAGCAGTTCATGACCTCAAGCTTAAGTGCACTTGGGTTATGCAGCAGGACAATGATCTGAAACACAACAGCATGTCCACCTCTAAATAGTTCAAACAAAGCAAAATTTAGGTTTTGGAGTGGCCTAGTCAAAGCCCGGACTAATCCAATTGAGATGCTGTATCATGACCTTACACAGGCCATTCATGCTGGAAAACCCTCCAATGTGGCTAAAATAAAACAATTCTGGAAAGAAAAGTGGTCCAAAATTGCTCCACAGCAATGTGAAAGACTCATTGCCAGTTATCGCCAACGCTTGATTACAGTTGTTGCTGCCAAGGGTGGCACAACCAGTTATTAGGTTTAGGGGGCAATTACTTTTTCACATAAAACCAGGCAGGTTTGGTCAGCTTTTTTCCCTCAATACTGCATTTTGTATTTACTCAGGTTATCTTTGTGTAATACTAAAATTAGTAATTTAAGTGTGACAAATATGCAAAAAAAATTAGAAAGGATAACACATACATAAACACACACACATTTTTTGTTTTCTTTTTTTTTGTTTTCTTCTTACATTATGGGTGCACCAAATGGAAATTTTGGTGACGAAACTGAAAATGAAGGATGCACTAGGCTAAAAAACCGAAACTAATTTTTTTTTTCGACAACTGTACTCACTTTTATTGCATTCATTTTAGTGTGTTGAGTTATTTTGAAGGGACAGCAAATTTACACTGTTATACAAGCTGTACACTCACTACTTTACATTGTAGTAATTTGTAATTTCTTCAATGTTATCACATGAAAAGATATAATAAAATATTTACAAAAATGTGAGGGGTGTACTCACTATTGTGAGATACTGTAAGTGTGCCTGTTTTCTTTTGGCTGACAGCTCACTATTCTAATTTAACACAAAGTGCAGTTGGGGAAAAAAATATTATAATTACAGCCAATTTGAAAAACATTAATGCTGCAAATTGTCACAGGCGCATGCACTCTGAAGGCCCAGAATACTGTGCTGGACCTTCAGAGCACTGTGCAGGAGTGACGTTATCACGGCTCTGGCCACTTTCACAGCTCCACGAACTCGGAATGAAGCTTACAGCACACCGCTGGAGGGCTTCATTCTAAGGTAAGTATTTCATAATATGCTAGTATGCGATGCATACTAGCACATTATGCATTTGTCTTACGAGAAAAAGTTTTTTTTTTTTTGTTACTGCAGCAGTTTACAACAGCTTTAAACAAAGAATAAGGATACATTCACAGGAGCGATTAGGGGCATAGAACGGATTCCTACAGCAAGAATCACCATTTTCTTGTGGATGAGGTTACAGGGGTATGCAAACTGCAGCTGTTCCTGTGTATATGTTCAGCCAGCGGTTAACTGCTGTTAGAGACACATGGCTGGCCCTGCACGCAGAGAGATTAGTACAAGGTCGGAGATCTCAATGTTCAGATACACGAGAACAGCCTGTTGATTTGTACAAGTTTCCGGGCCATAGCGGTTTGCAAACACCTGTGATCCCAGCTGCAGGAATCCGCTGTATGTTGCTAATAATCCGTGTGAATGTAGCCTCATTGTAGAAATCTATCCCAACAGTTAGGTCATCCAGCCTCTGCAAGTGCTGATTTGACAAGACCTGCCGTACAACGCTTCGTTTTCCATAAATACAGTACATGATCAAGAGGACAAAAGGAAAACCATTGCTTGCAATCAGCACATCAAAGCAACAAACAGAATTGCATAAAGATGCACTGAAATTTCGGCGGAATATAGGCCAAAAATTTGTTTTTTGGTATGGCATTTCGGCAATAGAGAAAAAGATGTAAAAAATGGCGCCGAAAATGCACACGACTTTGCCACACTTTTACTGTGCTTATGGTAAGTTTTTCATGTGTTTTTCATGTGACTAAAAAAAAAAAAACGCATCAAAAACATGACGCAGGTGCATTTGATGCATTCTTGCTGCGTTTTCAATTAATTTCAACGGGGAGGTGCGTTTTTTTTTAACTGGTCAAAAATGCAGCAAGCAAGATTTTTAACACCACAACAGGAGTGCAATGGCCACTGTAAAGACATACATAGAATTTAAAGGAATGCATTTTTCTTGAGCTTTTCTTGCGCTAAAGGTGCGGATAATGGCCAACAAATTCATATTCATTTAAATTCATGATATTAACTAAAAAGTCAAAGTTAATACAATTATATATAAACATATATTTTTTATTTTTAACTGTCATTTTGGGTTTTGGCCAAGTGCAACCTGAATTTTCGGTTTCGGTACCAAAATTTATAGTCGGTGCAGCTCCAGAATTTCATAGTCTCAGGATTTCTGCACAGTATATTCTTCATATATTAAGATAGCATATTCATAGCCAAGAGCATTTTAAGCTTCTCAGCTGGTTTCATGGGAAACCACACTTCATCCAGGAAAAA